>CM019063.1:336247331-336847331 GCA_009667805.1 Leptobrachium leishanense | reverse complement strand
TGGGTATGTGTAGAATGTGTAACTATACTGTGCTGTATTTTTTTTTCGTGCTGGTGTATTTAGTTTCGGCCAGATCGTTCGGATTTGCATTTACCACCAGCTTTTCAAAGACGTTAAAATTAGCGCGCAAACGTAATTCGTAAAAAGTTGCGCATCGATTGTAATACCAGCTGCGTACCAGCCTACGAACGCATTTGCGCTCACAATGTTAAGTATAGGATGCGCGCACGAACTTTCGCTCACGCAGGGTAACTCGCGTTAGACGTTAATGCGCATCGTATGCGCGAACGTCGTAATTTGACGGTCAGCGCAAAGGGTTTTTCCCCTCGCGTTAATGCGTTTTTGTCCACGCGCACATTTTCGCGCGAAGAATGTAATAGAGCCCTGCATCTTTTATACGTTTCCCTGCCGTGGCTTGGCAGTTTAAATATTCAATGCATATTTTTCATGTAAACTTGTTCCAGATCGTCCCCACATCGTCCGATGAATCCAAATAAATTTAGAAAGGTCACTAGTCTTTTGTAATCGCAAATAACATCTTAAATTGTCAGTCGGTGGTCAGATGCAGTGGAAGAGGGCTGATTCACCTGTTATAGGATCGGTCAGACAACTTCAGATGATATCGGATGACTGCACAAATACGGTGCCAGTGGATGACTGGCCTCAGTGTATCACACCTCTGACACTGCACACACTCACACAAAACACTCTCACAACAACCCATCCCCACTTACCCATCAATTTCTCCTGCAGCCCTGCGCAGCTCACTCATCACTTCTCTTCCTCCAGCACAGGGACAGGAAGTGCAGGAGGATGGGGAGGAGTCAGGGAGACAGACTGTCTGCCACCGGCAGCTGGAGGCAGATGTTTTGCGGTCTAGAAGCATGGACTGCATTGCTGCATTGACGGGCCAACTCTGAACGGTGACCGCCGGCTATATGCACCTCTCCCAGGCTGTACTTACTAGCACGTTACTGCCTAGTCCTAATTCTAGATCCCCTAACTAATTTTTATTATTGAATTATACATAAAAGGTTTTCAAAAATCAGAAATGGCCAAATATATCAGATGTTTCTGATATTCCGATCTGGACAGATCCTGAAATATCAAGCTTCTGATATTCTGAATTGGCTGATTAGGAATATTTTGGAATCTGTTACTTTCAAAATAATCCAAACCGAGCCAAATTTTTCCACTGTGCATATGTCTAAGTTTACTACAGTATATACGCATATCCTGTGTTTGTATACTGTGCATGTGTACATATACCATGTGTGTAGTATGCACAATGTGCTTGTGTATGCAGTATGTGCATGTACACTATTTTGCCAAAAATATTCGCTCACCAGCCTTCACTCGCATATGAATTTAAGTGACATCCTATTCCTAATCCATAGTGTTCAATATGACGTCGGTCCACCCTTTGCCGCTATAACAGCTTCAACGCTTCTGGGAAGGCTGTCCACAAGGTTTAGGAGTGTGTTTATGGGAACTTTTGACCATTCTTCATGAAGCGCATTTGTGAGGTCACACACTGATGTTTGACGAGAAGGCCTGGCTCTCAGTCTCTGCTCGAATTCATCCCAAAGGTGTTCTATCGGGTTGAGGTCAGGACTCTGTACAGGCCAGTCAAGTTCATCCACACCAGACTCTGTCATCCATGTCTTTATGGGCCTTGCTTTGTGCATTGGTGCACAGTCACGTTGGAAGAGGAAGGGGCCAGCTCCAAACTGTTCCCACAAAGTTGGGAGCATGGAATTGTCCAAAATGTCTTGGTATGCTGAAGCATTCAGAGTTCCTTTTACTGGAACTAAGGGGCCAAGCCCAGTTCCTGAAAAACAACGCCACACCATAATCCCCCCTCCAAACTTCACACTTGGCACAATGCTGGCAGACAAGTACCGTTCTCCTGACAACTGCCAAACCCAGAGTCGTCTATCAGATTGCCAGATGGAGAAGCGAGAATCGTCACTCCAGAGAACACGTCTCCACTGCTCTAGAGTCCAGTGGCGTCGTGCTTTACACCACTGCATCCGACGCTTTGCATTGCACTTGGTGATGTATGGCTTGGATGCAGTTGCTCGGCCATGGAAACCCATTCCATGAAGCTCTCTGCGCACTGTTCTTGAGCTAATCTGAATGCCACATGAAGTTTGGAGGTCTGTAGTGATTGACTCTGCAAAAAGTTGGCGACTTCGTCGCACTATGTGCCTCAGCGTCCGCTGACCCTGCTCCGTCAGTTTACGTGGCCTACCACTTTGTGGCTGAGATGCTGTTGTTCCCAAACACTTCCATGTTCTTATAATACAGCTGGCAGTTGACTGTGGAATATTTAGGAGTGAGGAAATTTCACGACTGGATTTGTTGTTCAGTAGCTGAAGGGAACGAGTTAAACATGTGAGGATAGACATGGTTAGCAGCATCTTCCTGCATGGGTGAAGATGGCATTGTGGAGATTTCAGTTCTTATCTGTTCAATTTTTGCTGTGAAAAAGCATGCTAGGTCTTCGGCATTGAGGTCAGTGTGAGGAACAGCCACAGCAGGACGGAGAAGGGAGTTGTAGGTGGTGAACAGGCGTTTTGGGTTCCGGGAATGGGTGTGTATGAGGGCTGTGAAATATGACTGCTTGCCTAGGAAGAGCGCAGAGCTGTAGGACTGGAGCATAAATTTATAGTGAAGAAAGTCAAAGTGGGAGCGGGTCTTTCTCCAATAGTGTTCAGCAGTTCTAGAACATCTTTGGAGATGCTGGGTCAATTTGTTGTGCCAGGGTTGTAAGTTTTGTTGCCTCATTGACCAGGGGTTTGACGGCGCCAACTTGTCAAGGGTGGAGGAAAGAGTAGAGTTGTAGTTACAGTTACAAGTATTTATAAAGCGCCAATAAATTCCTTAGCGCTATACAATGGTAGAGACAGAATAACAAATATACATACACGCTACACACGTGGAACAGAAGGAGGGAGGACCCTGCTCGAGAGCTTACAATCTAAGCGGAGAGGAGTAACCCATTAGGTGAGGGTGAATAGGGTAAGTGGAGTGGTGGTTTGCAGGAGGGCTGAATGGAAAGAGGAGCCGGAGTGCCTACTAACATGGGGTCGCTAAGGTGGGGAATCCTGCGCATGCAAGTTTTCCCTTAGCAACACCATTTTAGCACCATATTACGGGGCAGGCGCTGATTCAGCTAATACGCTGCCACATATATCTCTTTCTGGAGTCCATAGAACTCCATGGAGGCTTGCGCTGCCGATTGTAGGATCCTGCAGGTCTGGAGTGATTTGCGGAGGGAGATCGGGGACTTTTTTTTCACCAGTCTCAATCTGCTCATAGCAGCCAGAGGCAGCGGATCGGGCCGCCGTTCTTGCCGCAGGATAAGAGGTGAGTATCTGATTTTTGGGGGATTTTTAGCGGGTGCTGACACATTCTGCAGAGCTTTTAACCGCAGCAATGCGGTAATTAGCGGTAGGAGTTTGTAAGCTACCGCTAATTACTCTTTGTGCTCGCCATGTTAAGCATAGGGAGCGCAAAGTACATGAAGCAAGCGCAATCACTGATGCACTAACAAATTTTTTGACTCTTTAGCGTTTGGATTGTAATATGGATGGCCTGCGATAGGGCCACTTAACCTAGCGTTAAGGCCTGCGATAGGGCCACTTAACGCTAATATAACTGAGCACTAACGCTAGCGATAAAATTGTAACAGGGCCCTATGAGTAGTATGTGAAGTGTTCTGTATGTACCCGTGTAATGTGTTTTCTGCACGCAGTGTGTGCGCTGTGACAATTACTGTGCAGCACAGGCAGCTCTAGACTTGCTGAGGCCTTAGGCAAGGGCAAGATATGAGGCCCCTATTAAACACAGGACCATAGCCAAGGCCATATACAAAGGTAATGACATAACCTAGCAGGGCCATTTATATCAATAATAAATGGGATTTAAAACATAAGCAAATAATCTTATTTACAGGGAGCAATTTCTAACATTGATTAAAGTGTAGCGCAGGCTACTTGAACTGTGTGTGTATTATTGTGTTTCGCTGTGTCCCAGACTTGGACAGAGACATGCAGCCTGTCACAGCTGTGAAGGACTTTCCCCCTCCCTTTTTCCATTTCTCTTCACTGGCAAAGGAAGTTGTTTAAGACAGGAAGATGCAAAGGATTCTAGAACATGTAGTTTACATTACAGAGGGCCTAATGCAATTTGCCAGGAAGAGAACTACACCTCCCAGGAGTGCCTAAGGGAAGCCTGCGTTTTCCAAGAGAGGAAGTGCACGTGCGGAGCGAGGAGAGGGCGAGACTGTTGAGGTGAACGGTCCTATGTGGTGGATCGTGCATGCAGCTGCCCTTGTGTGCCCAGCTAAGAAGAGATCCGGCTGTCCTTGCGCATACAGCGGAGAAGAGGTCCGGTGGCCTCCGTGTGTTTCCAGGGACAGAGAGAGCGATCGAGTGTATCCAGCTGAGAAGAGATCCAGCTGTCCTTGTATGCTTCCAGTGCTAGAGATAGCGATCCAGCTATCGCCAGCGGGGAAGGAGTGAGTGTGTCTAACAGAGCAAGGTATTCGGCTACCCTGCGTGAGTTAAGATTTCTAACTTTACTGTTCGGCCTAGTTCTACTGCCCGCGCAGCCCCAGTTAAAAGGAGGATTGCTGCAGTTTGCCAATCTTGTTACCCTGTGACACTTTGCGAATATTCCTTTCTCATATTGTGGAATACAAATGTGGTTGCACGTTTAAAGGTACCCAACGACAGAAGTCAAAGGGCCCCAACGCTAGCATACTCACGACTTTGTGTAATTTCCACTGGCCAGTGGTTAGATAGAAGGTACAAGGTTTAGATAGGTTATTGACATCGGTTAAATTGATTGTCGATAATCTGACTGCATTGAAGTATGGTAAAGATTGCCGTCTCGTTCATTCATCATTGTGTCAAATAGTGATGCTGAATTAACTCTTTCAAAACTGTTACTGTTGATTACTTTGTCCTACAAAAGGTTTGCTCGCTAGTCCTAATAAACCCCTTTTTATTTAAAGTAATCTTGTCCTGACATTACTTGGTGCCGAAGGTGGAGGTGGGTAATCACTGGAGTGAGACAGAAGGCCCGTCAAATTCAGCGGCTCTCGAGGGAGTAGCGTTACGATAGTTTACAGACTTAGAGGACACCCTGAACATATGGAGGGCTCCAAAAAAGAGAATCATTATACAAAGACGGGCAAAGTAGTTTGGGCCCAAAATAGGGATTACACCCACACTAACAGTAAATTATATTTTACAAGAGATTGCATTTCATACACAACTATACAGTTCTAAAGAAACGCTTATAGAGACCATGGGCCCTATTACCTCCTTAACACTAATGCTCACATAAATGAGTGTTAGCACTAGGTTAAAAGGTGATAGCGCAGTGGGATGTGATACGGGCGCAACGCTATTGGGTTAAAAAAAGCAATTAGCACATAGGTATTAGCGCTTTTTAGTGCCAGCTTACTGTACTTTGTGCTCCCTATACTTAACAAGGAGAGTGCAAAGTGTAAGCAGAGAGTAACTAGCGTTAGGATCACATAGCTAGATCACAAAGCTAATTACTCACCCCTGCAGCTAGCTGACAAGTTGGCACCAGCTCTAAGCTGGTACTAAGTGATTGCGCTTCTGCGGCTTCTGTGGAATCAGTTATCACCAGCTGAGCCCCCCCCCCCAAAAAATCAGATACTCCCCTCTCATCCCATTGCGAGAACAGCAGCCCGATCTGCCACTTCTCGCCACCGGGACCAGAGTGAGACTTGGGACAAATAGTCCCCAGTCTCCCTCCACGATCTCTCCATGGCCATGCACGATCTCGCGAGAGCAAGATCACATGGCCTGCATCAACTCACCCTGGAGCTCCCCAGCAGGCTCTAGGCCTTTATGGCCTGGCTGCCTATAAAGGCCTAGAACCTGCTGGGGAGCTCCAGGGTGAGTTACATAGTTATATAGGCTGAAAAAAGACATGCGTCCATCGGGTTCAGCCTTTCACACATCACCTACTGCTGTTGATCTAAAAGAAGGCAAAAAACCCAGTCTGAAGCATTCGCCAATATGCAACACACTGGTAAAAAATTCCTTCTTGACCCCAGAATGGCATTTAGATTTCTCCTTGGATCAAGAAGTTTACCCACATATTAAATATAACCCTTAATATTCTGTGTCTGCAGGAAGTCATCCAGTCGTTTTTTAAAAGCCTGTACAGTCTCTGACCCAACCACCTCAACAGGCAGAGAATTCCACAGCTTTATTGTTCTCACCATAAAATAACCCTTCCTGTGCTTTAGGCTGAATTTCCTTTCATCCAGTCTAAATGGGTGGCCTCGTGTCCTGTGTATAGTCCTGTTAATGATTAGGTTTCCAGACAATGGTTTATAATGGCCCTGTATATATTTATAGAAGGTTATCAGATCCCCTCTAAGGCGCCGTTTCTCTAAACTAAACAGGTTTAAACTTGTTAAACCTTCCATTCCCCTTGATCCTGTAAATGCAGATTCGGTCAAGTTAGATAGGACCTGTCAACGATGGGGTACATTGGCGTTTGTGACCAGCTTAAGCAAACTATGATCATACTTTGTGAGCTGAATCCCCATTATTTATTCCCTCAGATTTATTGAACATTTTTAAAACTGTGCTTTTTTGCCACAGAAAATGATGCAAGAAGGTGGTCATTGATATGGAGGTGGTCAATGATTCTTGGTGGTATATATATATCTTTTTTATCAACAGTAGATGGGGAACTAGGAACTGAGCACCGTGTCAGTTAACATGGACTACAATACAATTTAAGATGAGAGTGAGGATTGAAGGTGTGATATATATATATATATATATATATATATTCCACCACACTTACAGGAAACATACAAAACTATTTCAGGACAACAAAGGGAAAGGTTAAAAACATTTTGTGCGGCTCCAATTCCTGCCTTGCAGGGGTTTAAAACCACAGGGGATGAAAATTGTCCTTTCCAGCATGGGTTGTAACATGGAAGGAATGTCTGCTCCTTGACACAGGAGACCCCTCACACATTACAGCTTACACTGGAGGGAGTCTGTGTGTGTAACCAGGGGAGGGGGGTCTCTGCAGGGTGGGTGCCGCCAAGATATGTGAGTTTACAGTGCAGAGAGCGGATAGTCTTTCACCTGGCAGCCTGGTGGAATGGAATCTCTGCTCCTCACTCAGCAGCATGTGGGACAAGAGAACAGGATGCCATGTTCCCGCTGCTCTGTAACAGATTGCAGCTTCCGGAGTTTATCAGCAGCTGAGAGCAGTCACTCACTGGGGGGCTGTGTGTGCACTGCTAATCTGACAGTGCAGGAGCAGTGCTCCAGGAACACGCTGCCTGGAAGGACTGTGAGGAGAACTCTGGCGGCATCAGCTCCTTTCACTGCCTGGAGCTGCTGACATGAGCTCGACCAGTAAGTCTGAGGTCACTGTGGGGAAAAGAAACCTTGCTAGGCCCCAGGGGGGGGTGAGGCCTTAGGCGGCCGCCTTAACTGCCTAATTGAAGAGTAGCCTCTTCTGTGCAGGGATACAAGTTTTCCAAAAAATATCCACTTTTGCCAGCAAACACCCCAGACCTGCCTCCCGAAGTAACCGCAATGCTCCATCAAATGATGAATAATGGACCCCGTAATCTTCCTTGCCGATGCCGTCATTCACCAAAGAACCCGCTGGTTAGGACAGGTGATGGATCAACCTGAACTTATCCTCTTCCTTTTTGGGATCCAGACCCAAGGGTTTGGAAAGGGCAAATCACTGAAAGGACCCACCATCCTCTCCAAGTGCACCTCTCTAGCAAGTTTTTCAGCCACCAACTCTTCCCGCTGCTGTGCCGAAACAAGGTTGGCTGAAAACTGAGGGAAATCAGACGGAACATAAGGGATCACAAAACCAAAATAAAAACTCTACCCAACAGTCATGCCGCCCTTGCATTAGGATACCGGACGAGCCAAGGGAGCATCCAGAGCACGCTCACCAGCGTTACCTCTGCCACTAAACTCCTCTCTACGGCAATCTTAGACCCTGCTCCCTTACGCTTCCTGAAACAGCGGAACGCCAGGTGGGATCCCCCACACCCCGAACACTCGTACTTAAACCTGCATGCTGAAGCCCAACGACAGTGTGACTCAATGTAGAGCCAGCACAACCCCTTCTTTGCCACCACTGACACCCCCGGGGCACTGGGGGCAGCAGAACCTTGAAAGGGCTGCAAGACTGGGTGGTTAGGTGCACATCAACAGAAGCCATAAATCAGTGTCCTGTACATTAAAACGCATTCCGGATCGTACATCCATTTTCTGGCAAAATTGATGGTCATATCTAAACCAGCACTGTCCGTCATACATTTTATCGCTATTGCTTTTTCCTTCTCCTTCTCATAGGATAAGGAATCTGGCTTATTTGGCCTGTCTACCATCTCCCGAACTGGTGAGATCAAGGGAAATACATCCACATATTTCCCTCTCCAAATTCTTTCTTTAACATCAGTGGTGACATGCATACCCAGGGGACACACACACACACCCAAACAACATGTAAACCTCTGCCCCCAGCCACAAGCGCCACCACTGCAGAAGCCACATCACTTCCAGCCGCACCAATGATGTTTGTCGCCACCGTACCAGTCTGCACCGCTGCTGCGACAGCCCCATTAGCAATGCCAGCGACAGGCGCCACCTCCACCGCACTATAAACGGACGCGCGCTCTCCCCTTCCGGCCACCGACTCTTACTGCCAGCGCCTAAGAGCCACGACTAGGGTATTAATTAACCACGTTGATACCAACCCTGCCTCTTTGCAGCTACCCGCTTCTACATGCCGCCCCTGATAGCCAGCAGACCCCAAGTCCTACTCATGTGCAGCTTGCAGCTGGAATGTCTGCAGAGGCGTGAGGATGCCTGCCGGTGCTCCATGTCATCCTCTTCGGTCCGGGCGCAGGTCCTCCGACTGGCTCCATGTCCTACTGCTGTGCGACCCGCCATGTCATCAGCCATTGCCTCACCAAGGATGTCCGCCTGGTCAATTGTAGGGTCCCGGGTCAGCCTGGATGAGGCCACTCTTCTCTCCTGTGTCTGCTGGGTAATGTCATTGAAAAATGCAGTCTGGCGCCAAGCCCACCAGCCGGAGCCCCAACAGTGATGTCCGCGCGGTCAACCATAGGTTCCCAGGTGAGCCTGGAGGTTGCCACCCTTGTCTACTGCGGCTGCCGGGCATTTTCTTCAATCGGGTCATTTTGGAGCAGGACGTTGCTATGTTGTGGACGGGCCCGTCACACCTGCTGTGACGCCAAAACCACTGACCGCCTCCCAGGCTGTGACATGGAAGCTGTGTGTCGCACTTGATGATGCCGGGGGTGATGCCTGACAAGCATGCAGATTTTGGCGCCTGAACTGCTGCCTCCACCAGAAGAGAAGGAGGACAGCCCAGGCTCTGGGTTCTCACCCCACAACATTAAATCTGGAATGGTACTTGGCCTACCATGTTGGATAGTCGAACCCTTCCGCACAGCAGTCACTGTCCTCTGCGATATGGATACCAGACTCGCGGAGGTAGAAACCGAATGACTTGTCTTAGTAGCACATCCATCGAACCCTCAGAGGAAGACGACCCAGACGCCCACGCGGCATCATCTGCTACATCCACCCTCCTCTGTCTCCGGCCTCTCAGGGGACTTGGACTAAGTATTGTCGGCGGACTGGATTGCCATTCTCTCCTCCACATACTGTGCTCTTCCTGCTCTTCAGATGAAGGGGGCTGACTCTGGACCAGCGCTCCATGCAGCAACTCCAACACAGTCGATCCCTGGGCCTCAGCATGAGCCCTCAGCTGCTCCAGCAAGCTTTGAACAGAAGGTGATGCCATAATATATAGACTACACAATCTCAAATTAATAATTATTTCTTGACGTTGACACGCTGACAAGAATCTTTAACGAACTGTATAGTGCTCGCACTGGAGTAGCGTAGTTTGGATTATTGAGAGCAGATTTTCTGACAACCAGAGACAGTGAAAACAGAGCTAAATTCACAATTCAGGGGATAAACACACAGTCCAGAATCACACTTAAGTTGGATTGGTTTCGTGACCAAAGGACAACTTAGTGTTTCGACATAATCATGACAGATCTTGGTATGGGGTGCCCGACAAAATCCGTACAGCCAGGTTCCCTAATGCCAACATCCCGACGGCCAACTTCCAGACAGAACAAGTGCCGGACATCCCAACTTCCCTACACTGCCAACTTCCAGACATCCATAATCCCAGCGGCTAACCCTAAAACTAACACCCTAGCCCTAGGTTTAAGGGGGTTAGGGCTAGGTTTAGGGGGGTTAGGGCTAGGTTTAGGAGGGTTAGGGTTATGGCTAGGTTTAGGGGGGCTAGGGCTAGTTTTAGGGGGGTTGGGGCTAGATTTAGGGGGGTTAGGGTTAGGGCTAGGGTTAGGGCTAGTGGTGTTAGGGCTATGTTTAGGGGGTTGGGGGTTAGGGCTAAGTTTAGGGGGTTAGGTTTAGGGCTAGGTTTAGGGGGGTTAAGGCAAGGTTTAGGGGGGTCGGCTATTATTATTATTCTTTATTTATAAAGCGCCAGCATATTTCGCAGCGCTGTACAATAAGCACAGTATAGACAGGGTTACAATACATTGAACAACATTTGACAAACAGTACAGGAGGAGATGACGGCCCTATTCCCGTAGGAACTCACAATCTGGGAGGGTCGGGGTTGGAAACAGGAGGAGAGGACTGTAAGGTGAGAGTGATTGATGGTTGCGTCAGTGAGTTGGGTGGTAGGCTTCCCAACTCGGCTAGGTTTAGGGTGGTTAGTGGTAAGCTAGGTTTAGTTTAGGGGGTTAGGGTTAGGTTTAGGGGGTATGGGCTAGGTTTAGGGGGGATAGGGTTAGGGCTAGGTTTAGGGGGGATAGGGTTAGGGCTAGGTTTATGAGGGTTAGCGAGTAGGGTTAGTGTTAGCCGCTGGGATTTTGGATGTCTGGAAGTTGCCCGTCAGGTTATTGTCTGTGTAGGGAAGTTGTCTGTGTAGAGAAGTTGGCCTTCGGGATTTTGGCATTAGGGAACCTGGTTGTAGGGATTTCAACCCAAACCCCTTGGAATGAACCACAGCATACAAAATAGCAACAGCAACAGGATTCTTGCGTTCGTTCGTATATAAAGGTTTACTACGACATATGAATTGTGCAGACTGCAGGGCAATAACCTCAGAGAGTAAACTTATTTTCGTAAATCTTTCCGATCGTATAGATTTCGGATCGTACGTAATATATGCAGAGCTCACAGCATGATAGTCAAACCCACAGTAAGATGCCTTGTGATTAGGTCTTAAATCGGTATGGGCAGCTATCAGAGGCCAGGAGCGTGAGTAGGATTGTTCAAAGAGACAGGCAAGTCTCACACATGCATATATGAATCGTAACATCGACTCGAACGAACAAACACAAAGGGGAAAAACCAGAGAATCGTCAAGTGGCAAGCCGGGTGGAATTACATAAACAAGGTCCTCAAACAGAAAACAGGTCGGCAACAATGTATCAAATGAGACTCAACAGCGAACAGGCGATGTGGGAAATGAATTCCACGTCAGGGCAACGAGGCAACTCCACGTGCCCGGCTTTAACCCCGTTGGCTCCCTTGACCACACCAGGCCCCGTCCCCTCAGACGCCGATCGGCCATCACAAGGTGCTGGCACTCGACCAGCCCTTGGCACTGAAGCATGCCCAGACCCCCCAGGGAGCACAACAGGGACCGAGGACGTAACAGAATCAAAGAGGCGATACCCCTCCCTCCCAACACCTATAAACTGATAAGTGAAGCATTGTTGCAACCCAATAAGCCAGTCCACACATCCTTACTGTCCAACACAGGCCAGCAATCATGCTCCCCCTCCTTAAAGGTCCGGGGGATTGCTCTCTCTTTAATTTCTATGACACACATGCACCACTGCTATTCAACCCCCCATTTACATTATACACAGTCACTTTCACTCCCATTAAAACATGGCCCTGCATTTTACCTTGCACCAGGTCCCTCTAATACTAGAGTCGGCCCTGACTGTGGTGTGAACTGGAAAAGAGATTTCACCAATGTCAACCACGAAATATGAAGGATCTGCAGAGATTCTGTATAGAGGAATGGTATCAGATTCCTTGCCATGTATTCTCCAACCTCATCAGGCATTATAGAGGAAGACTCAGAATTGTAATCTTGGCAAAGGGAGGTAGCACAAAGTATTGACTAATAGTGTGGCAATAATTATTTCACACATATACTTAACAAAGATTTTATTTTTTTAATAACCCTGTTGTCACATTTCCCCAGAATGATCTGTTGTTACCCTCATAATGCATACTGTCCCTCTTCCACACCACCCTGCGGTGCATAGCCGCATGGGTGGGATCCTTCATTCCATCGCAATGTCAGGACCCTTTGGTGACTTCTACAACCCTGAACATGCTTCTGTTAGAGCAATATGCAACCTGTGCTCCACTTGAATGGATTTCATAGAATGAACTGTGCACTTTCATGCATCCTTGTCGATATTACGACACGGCCGAAGCACTGATGCACGTCCATGATGCGCTCCTGACATTTCCTGGTCGTCCAATTGCACTCCCCTATTTAAGGAGACACTGGAAGGTGAGTCAATGTTCTCATATTATTGATGATAGAGTACACCGCTATGGGACTTGCACACTTTCTGCAGATCTGATCTATGGACTGCCTCTCTGACAACTGATGGGGACGTTGACACTCTCTCTGGGTGCTGATGTCACTAGCGCCAGCCTGCTGTCAGCAGGGGAATTCAAAAATCCCAAAGACTGGTGACACTGGGCGGGATGGAGGAAACTCCTCTACTACACCCAGCGATTACACCCGATCTGGGGGGTGCTCCTCACATACTGACCACTTTAATACTCTAAAGTGGTTGGGAGGGATGAGTAGAGTGTCCTTTAAAAGAATAAATTAAATAAAATGGCCCATTTAAGGTTACTTTCAGTTTTTAATCAAACAATTAAAAAAAAAAAATCTCAGCAATTCTTGGGATTGTTAACTTTCTACATAAAACACGGCATGTGAAATTGTCTCTTTGATCTTGAGGATACGTATCTCAAAGGCAGAATGTCTATAAATAATCAAAATGTGGTGGAAGTGCACTTTTTGATGTATAAAGAAAAACAAGGATAACCTAGATAATTATAGAAGTATGAAATCTGGTAACTAAGCAACCAAAGATAAAATAAAGCCTAAATTAACAAGAAACTAAAATGACAAGTGCTGGAACCCCGGGTTTTCTGCAGAGACAGTGTGTGAAAATTATAAAGGGTGTGTGTTAAACCAGCTACGATAGAATAGAAGGGGTGTTTTCCAGGCTAGAGGATTCTGTCTCCATGGTAACCCCATCCATACCACTGCAATGAGAATCCCTTGCATGGAGTGAATTAGTTTAGTGAATAAAGCACAAATACAGGTTTGTCTTTCATTGTCAGAAGTGGTATTTGAACAATCGGTTGTGCTTATTTAGTTCATCTAAATGCCAATGCACCTGATGCATGCTTACAATATAAAAGAGGTAAGCTTGTGTATATGCACATTCACATAGGTACCAATACATGGGGAAATACCTTAAGCAGCTTATTTACATACACCCATTTACCGTATGTCATGGACACAACCACATTGATGCACATTCATATTGAGTCATTTAGACAGACGAATATGAATTAAATACAGTATACGTATTGTAACATACACAGTGAAGACAATGGAATTTATAAATATGTGATGAGAACAGAAATGTTCTTGACTATGCCTACATTCATATACACCACTATTTTAAAATAGATGGAATAATATTTGTTTACCAGTGAGATGGAATAGTAAAGCTACTGTATCCCGGGGTTTGATCTTTACATTACAGCCCAAGACACTGCAGATTTAATTTCGAATTGGCAACCATCAGGAATTCCCCCATTTCTAGAGATACTCAAGGGTATTCTGCTTTCCTTTCCAAATAATTAAATTGATACTATAGCAACAAAGCTCCATTGGAAACGCCTTTGAAATGGGTTGTCTACGTAAAACCACTGCAATGATACAAGCAATGGATTTTCCTTTTAATCAACATACCAGCTAAAAAGCAAAACTCCATACAATATTTGTGCGAGGCACGTGGTACAGACTTCTGTATTTATATTTTTCTATTGATGTATTTGGGTATATTACTGTAAATTAGGGATAAAAAGCTTAATTAAAGCTAATATTTTAAAAGTAAAATGGGAAAAGTTTACTAAATGTATTGGCAACCTCTAGTCAATTTGCTAAATGATCCGCACAAACTTTAGATCCTGAAATACAGTTTCAACAGTATTGAAAATGCATTAAGCGTTTATATACTTGTATCACATGACAATCCCCTATATCTAAAGGGGAAATGTATGTTTTACACTAATTTTAAATTGGTTCATTATTTACTTGGGTTTTCTAGTGTTGATTCCATAACACCAAACAGGATGCCCTTGTTTTAAAAATAGTATTGAGTATATATACGACTGTAAGTATAAATGGTATAGGTTTTCAATATGCCCCTCCCCAAGCTTTTATAGGATCCTTCTGCACAAAACACATTAATCCATGGCTGATCAACTTCTCATATACAAAATCTATTGTGATAAATATTTTTTAACTCCTAAAAATATAGATCTTCATCTCTGCATCATCAGGACATCAGGACCCTTAGCTTCATCATTGTACAGAAACTTTATAATCTCAGCGTACATAACTGTGTGAAGGGTAGCCAATCAGTATTGGATAAATAAAAATATGGAGACAAGGATCAAAAAGTTAAGAGTCATACAAAGAATGTAGCAAATTATCAAAAACCTTTAAAAGAAAAATCTTTTAACTTTATTAAACTTTTTAACGGTTTACTGCATGTAAGCAAGTTGCTCTGTGTTTTGTATTTTTGCCCACAATTAGAGTTGAGCCCCGTTTTGATCATTTCCAAATGTAAAAATATCAAGACATTCATCACAAATTCCAGGTTGCTCATTTTAACATGGTATAAATGTAATATATTGCCATTTTTTTTCCTAACTCAATGTGTTGGAAGCAAAGATGTATGGCCTAGTACCGTATCATCCGACATGTTAATTTACCCGTTTTCTAAACCGATGGGAAAATGTGCATAAAAGTCTGTCAGGGATTCCCTAACCTGTAATCTATACACATATTTTTTTCTTAATTAAATGCGTTAGCTATAAAGCCCATGTTTCAAATTAATATGTTGTTTTTTCGAGACCCAACATATCGAGACCCAACTCTACTTCTGCCACCCTATAAATAACAGGGAAAGATAGATTAGAAGGTTTCTACAATATGTGGAATGGTGCCTCAATCATTCATAATTTGATTGTATTAACTCACTTTAATACAGACTCACTTGTTAACAGCATTTATTAGTCTCGGTCGCACGTCGAACACAAAACAGTTGAGCTTAATCAAATATAGCCTTAATTTCTGCAGCAGTCGCTTTTATTCAGACCTGAATTCGCCATGTTAAACGAGGATGCTTACCTTCAAGGCAGAGTCAACCTTAAAGCTGTCAGAGAATATCTTATTCCCCAGCAGCTGTTTAGATTATTTACCTCAAAGATGGTTTAACAACCTGTACCTCAGTCCATTTCTTACACTCGCCCACCACCCCTCCTATTTTTTCAGCTAGTCTCCCAGCCATAGGATATTCTTTCCATATGTAGATACTCACTCTAATGTCAATGAGGGGATTTTGAGCTTGTCTCTCCTGGATTTCATGGTTGTTTAGAGATTATTCTTCCTCAGTCTCCCTCTCGCTCCGTCTGTTATTTCCCTTATGTTATCAGTGCAGTGAGAGATAATAAGTGTACTAAGGCACAGCTGGCCATAGAGGAGGGAAGAGAAATGGAGGGAGGGAGCATATGTGTGTCTGAGTGTGTGTGTGCAGCCTGATTAATGCAAATTTGTAAAGGTGCATGTGTTTCTCATGAATCTACTTAGTTCCTAGCCTTCTCAACACACTGATTCCTGTACTGACATTTAATGTGTTTGTTGAGTTAACGCAAAACATAAATGCCATTGACAAAACAAGTAAAAAAAAAACAAGTGTTTATTTTTTTTAATCCACACTTTATTAATATTGCTATGAAATGCACTAGAAATCCTTCTATGGAGAATTGGTATTTTGTCGATTTTCTATGGTAAGATAAAAAGTGAAAAAGGGTTTTAAATAATAAACTTTTAATTCTGTGGTTTGCTTGTTTTTTTAAGTTTTTTTAAAAATATTAGTGAATTTCGACCGATATTTTTTTTCGAAATATCAAGTGAATCATTCTAACAGATTTGGCCATAACGGATAACCAAAATATGATCAGGCTCTGAAAGAAAAAAAAATAGGGGCTGGTAGAAAGCCCAACAAAGCATACTTTCATTGGAATAATAATATTTACTACTGAGCTTGCCTATTTGAGTAACTAATGTTTAAATATGGCTTTCAATGTGATCTTCTGTTTCCCTGCCCAAAGATAAACCTCTTTCGCACATACATCTTCGAATATAAGCATAGCAATAAGCTAAACGCTAAAGGCAAAATTTGAATAGTGAGTATAAGTGAAAGTGCTGATAAATGAGCGGAAATTTTAACGGTAATTGGAAATCCTGGTAAAACCTTACATATGCCGCTGAAAAGTTGCCAGTTTATTCCCGAAATTTCAGTAAAGCTCATGGATTGCGCGGAATTAAACTGTCCCAATGCTTTTCAACCTCCTTCATAATTAATGAAATGCCAGCACAAATATCAAGTGACCGTGGGCACAGTGGCGTCACTAGGGTTGGTGTCACCCGGTGCGGTAACTTATGGTGTCACCCCCCCCGAGTTTTACAGATTTTTTTTAACTACTCTTACTCCTAAATCAGTACTCCCATATAACACTGAATGCTCATACACACAGCGCACATTACTGTGAGGTTTATTGCTGTGGAGCTCTCTCATATGCTCACACAACTTTTTGCCAGCTGCCAGCAAGTACGTTGCCTGTTCGAAGGCAGTGAAAGCACACATGGATATATATTGCCCCCAGCAGCTCTGGATATATTGCCCCCAGCAGCTCTGGATATATATTGCCCCAGCAGCTCACCCATGGATATATATTGCCCCAGCTCACATATGGATATATTGCCCCAGTTCACAGTTATATATTGCCCCCAGCAGCTCACCCATGGATATATATTGCCCCAGCTCACATATGGATATATTGCGCCTCAGCTCACATATGGATATATTGCGCCTCAGCTCACACATGGATATATTGCCCCAGACCAGCTCACACATGGATATTGCCCCCAGCTCTCATGGATACTGCCCCAGCACACATGGATATGCCCCAGCTCCTCTCATGGATATTGCCCCAGCTCCTCTCATGGATACTGCCCCAGCTCCTCTCATGGATATACTGCCCCAGCTCCTCTCATGGATATACTGCCCCAGCTCCTCTCATGGATATACTGCCCCAGCTGCTCTCATGCATATACTGCCCCAGCTGCTCTCATGCATATACTGCCCCAGCTGCTCTAATTGATAATGCCCCAGCTGCTCTCATGGATTTTGCCCCAGCTCCTCTCATGGATTTTGCCCCAGCTCATGGATATGCCCCAGCTCATGGATATTGCCCCAGCACATGGATACTGCCCCAGCTCATGGATATACTGCCCCAGCTCAAGGATATACTGCCCCAGCTGCTCTAATTGATAATGCCCCAGCTGCTCTCATGGATTTTGCCCCAGCTCCTCTCATGGATTTTGCCCCAGCTCATGGATATGCCCCAGCTCATGGATATGCCCCAGCACATGGATATACTGCCCCAGCTCATGGATATACTGCCCCAGCTCATGGATATACTGCCCCAGCACATGGATATTGCCCCAGCTCATGGATATTGCCCCAGCTCATGGATACTGCCCCAGCTCATGGATATGCCCCAGCACCTCATGGATATGCCCCAGCACCTCATGGATTTGCCCCAGCACCTCATGGATTTGCCCCAGCACCTCATGGATATGCCCCAGCAGCTCATGGATATGCCCCAGCACCTCATGGATTTGCCCCAGCAGCTCATGGATATGCCCCAGCACCTCATGGATATGCCCCAGCAGCTCATGGATATGCCCCAGCAGCTCATGGATATGCCCCAGCAGCTCATGGATGTGCCCCAGCAGCTCATGGATACTGCCCCAGCAAATGGATATGCCCCAGCAGATGGATTACTGCCCCAGCAAATGGATATGCCCCAGCACCTCATGGATAATGCCCCAGCACCAGATGGATACTGCCCCAGCTCCTCATGGATATGCCCCAGCTAACCTCCGCCGCGTATTCGCTCCCTGCGAGCGTCCGAAGCATGCAGCTTGGGCGCTCGCCTGGGGGAGCCACGTGACCAGCCGCGATTGGCTGGTGACGTGTTTCCTCCCGGCGAGCGCCGAAGCTGCATGCTTTGGACGCTCGTAGGGAGCGAATACGCGGCGGAGGGTGAGACACCCGCCTTTAGGGTGACGGTGTCACCCTAAAGGCGGGTGTCACCTGGTGCGGGCCACACCCCCCGCCCCCACGTTACGACGCCAGTGCGTGGGCATATTAACAGTTTTTGCTGCCATAGGCACTCCAAATTCTGCTGTCCCCTTGGTATCAAATGAATATGAATATAAACATGAAATTTAGGTAACTACTCACGACCTGTCAGGGCTATTTGTATTAAAGAAATTGTAATTTAGGACAAAAGAAAGACACTTATTTATACCATGTGATTTCTAACAACATTCATTAGGCCCCGTTCACACTGTGCGATTTATCACGCGGATTTTGCCGCGAAATCGCGGCAAAATCCACGTGATGTTGCGCTATGTAGCATCTCCAATGCATTTCAATGGAGCTGTTCACATCTTGCCGCGCGATGTCGCATGTCGCGGTAGCATGTCGCTGGTACATGACCTTTTTTTGCGATTTTACGATTTCCACTGGTGGTGTTTTGCAAAATCACGACAGTGTCGCGCAACGTCGCGAATATGAAAATCACACGGAAAAACGCACGATTTTCAAATCGCACAGTGTGAACAGGGCCTTATAGTTTAGAGACCCATTGTTAGATGTTTTATCCCTTTTGCAGTTCTGAGACAAGTAGGGGCAGACTGATCATATGGGCACAGCAATAAAACAGTAATATGCAGTTTGTATGAGCTTATCACTGTGCTCCACAGCAATAAAACACACAGTAATGTCCAGTGTTTGAGTGTATCACAGAACACCGTAGCAATAAAACTCTTTTCCATACGCATTCAGCACTCTCATCCAGTATACAGAACTCATTCATACAGCATACAGCACTCTCTTACTCTTTCCCAGGGCTGGACTGGGACACAAAAAAAAAAAAAAAAAATCGGCCGGACTTCATCCAGACCCACTCACTTTAATTATGCAAACACACACAAAAAATAAATTAACCCTTTCAATGCGGTGGACGCGCTCAGCGCGTCCAACCGCATTGGTACTTGGCTGCTTGGCGCTGAGCGCGTCCTCCCTTTGCAGCCCGCGATCAGCCGGTATTCCGGCTGATCGCTCGGCCCCCCGGTGTGGGCTGACATCATCGATGTCAGCCCAACCTCCGGGACCCCGGCGGGCACGATAGGCGTCAACGCGCATGCGCGATGACGTCTATTTCAGGCACCTCCCCCGCCATTGCAGGGAAGGTGCCTGAAGGGGAGGGGGGGAGGTCCTTCGGACCTCTCCCCCTCCCCATCCGTGCGTACCAGCGATTAAAGGCAGGCACCGCCTGGAAGGGCACAGCCTGCCCTTCCAAGCGGCGGCTGTCTTTAACCCCTGGATCGCGATATGGCGCCAACATGCGCCGTATCACGGTCCCCTCCCGGAGCTGGCTGACATCTTGGATGTTGGCCAAGCTTCCGGGATATCCCCCTAATGACTGGCGTCATCGCGCAGAGCGCGATGGTGCCAGTTTTTAAATTAACCCCTTGCTGTCACCTATAGTGGAGATAGGGGGTTCCAATGAACCCCCTATCTCCCGATCCGTGACATCTAGGGGTTACTATCATTGGAACGGCCAGAGCCTGGCCTTTCCAATGATACCAAACATGACCATGTAAAAAGTAAAAAAAAAAAAAATAAATTAAAAAAAATTAAAAAAAATAAAATAAAGTTTTTTGGTTTTTTTATTTATTAGTGCAACATTATTGTTCCCATTTCAATTATAATGTGAACAATGATGCTGCACTAACGATTTTTTCTATGGGGGGGCGTTTGCTAAAAAACACGGAATTTTCCCCAAAAAAAGTAACGATTCCTCATTTCTAATTTTTTTAACAAGCGCACCCCATAGAAAATATAACCGCAAACGATCGCATTTTAAAATGTGAAAAAAAACACTTTACACATTGTAAATTATTGAAAATTCAAATTTTATTGCATTTTTTTGTTATAATATACAGACATGACATAACGTTTACATATAATAATGACATATTATGAATCTGCACAGTCTGCCGGAAAGAACGATATATAATATGCATGGGTGATATATTAAAATAAGGCTTCAAAACGCGTTTAAACATGATGAGCGAAACCGGTAAAAATTAGCTCAGCACAGGGGTGGGAAAAGGCTCAGCAGCGAAAGGGTTAATAGTGAATAAAAAAATACTTTATGTTTGGTTTGTGTGTTTTTTTTAATATGACCATGTAAAATGTTCTGTATGGTATCATCAGAAAGGCCAGACTCTGACCTGTCCAATGACACCTAACATGACTTTGTGGGATGTAAATAATAGAAATACAGAGGTCCAAAGGACCCACACTCTCCTCGCAGAGGTGCCGTGGCATTGTGTTTTGATGGACCAATATGTAAAAACGCTTCGCTCCATCACCTCCACATTTGGTCCTGGTATGGGAAATGAGAAGTTGAGTTAGTCCAGTGGCATTGTTTGCTTTATATAAAAAAGCACATAATGCCAGCACCTTAGAAATGAGGAAAAAATGCATTTAATATACATTTAATATTTTTTTTTTTTCTATTTTTACACATTACATGGTCATATTTGGTATTTTTGGAAAGGCCTGACTCTGACCTCTCCAATGACACCTCATTGACCTTGTGTGATGTAACAATCAGCGATACAGGGTTTCAAAAGGCACCCTTTGCTGCAGAGTGCCAGTTTAGGCTTTCGATGAACCAAGGCATAATAATGTATTGTGCCATCACCTTCACACTTTGCTGGCATTGTGGGAAATGATAAGGTACGTTAGTGCAGCATCATTGTTCACTTTATAATTGAAAAGCATACAATAGTGCTGCATTATAAAAAGAAAAGGAAAATAAAAGATATTTTTATCGGTTTCATTTTATTTTTTAAAGAATGACCCGGTTATGTTTGGCATCATTTGAAAGGCCATGCATGACCCTCATGCATGACCCTCTATCTTCTACAGTTGCAGAGATATAGGGGTCTAAAGGACCCCATATCTCTTGCATAGGGAATTCCCTATCTGGATGGGAGGTCCCTTTCTGACATCATTGTGCGCATGCGCGATGATGTCAGTGGGCGGTCCCCAGGCATGGTCTGACTTCCCGAAAGTTAGACCACCACGTGATTCCCCCAGACCCACAGAGGTCTCAGCCAAGCCGCTGAGTTGCCCAGGCAGCGCCTCCATAAGGGCATTACGCCCCATGCTGCTGTAAGGGCCCCGTCGGCAAACTTTTTAACAACTCCGGTATCAGACTCTATGAGTCCGAATCCGGAGCTGACTGTGTTTCCTGGTAGGCTGACTGGCTGGGCGGGCCAAGCAGTGTGCGTGGGCCTCCCAAGCACGCTGCTTTGGCACCGCCCCCTCCAGTCACGTGTGTGATGCACACGTCACACACGAGAAGCTGCCTGCGATGGAGGGCCCGGCAGGGAGAAGAGCGGAAAAGATGGAGGGCACGGGAGAAGAAAAAAAGAAAGAAGAGAGAAGAAAAAAAGAAGGAAGAAGAGAGGAGAAGGAAGAAGAGACGGAGGAGCAGAGGACAGGGACAGAAGATGGCGGAGCGGTGAGCCAGGGCCCAGCCTGACCCCCAGAGCCCAGCCAGACCCCCAGGGCCCAGCCAGACCCCATGGTCCAGCCAGGGCCCAGCCAGACCCCCAAGGCCCAGCCAGACCCCCAAGGTCCAGGCAGTCCCCCAGGGTCCAGCCAGACCCCCAGGACCCAGCCAGACCCCCAGAGCCCAGCCAGATCCCCAGGGCCCAGCCAGACCCCAAGGCCCAGCCAGACCCCCAGGGCCCAGCCAGGACCCAAGGCCCAGCCAGACCCCCAGGGCCCAGCCAGACCCCCTGGGCCAAGCCAGGACCCAAGGCCCAGCCAGACCCCCAGGGCCCAGCCAGACCCCCTGGGCCAAGCCAGAGCCCAAGGCCCTTCCAGACCCCACGGTCCAGCCAGGGCCCAGCCAGACCCCAAGGCCCAGCCAGACCCCCAGGACCAAGCCAGACCCCAGCCAGACCCCAAGGTCCAGCCAGGGACCAGCCAGACCCCAAGGCCCAGCCAGACCCCCAGGGCCCAGCCATACCCCAAGGCCCAGCCATACCCCAAGGCCCAGCCAGACCCCAAGGTCCAGTCAGGGCCCAGCCAGACCCCCAGGGCCCAGCCAGACCCCAAGGTCAAGCCAGGGCCCAGTCAGACCTCCAGGGCCCAGCCAGACCTCCAGGGCCCAGCCGAACCCCAAGGCCCAGTCAGATCCCCAGGGCCCAGCCAGACCCCAGGGTCCAGCCAGGGCCCAGCCAAACCCCCAGGGCCCAGCCAGACCCCAAGGCCCAGCCAGACCCCCAGGGCCCAGCCAGACTCTAGGGCTCAGCCAGACCCTCAAGGCAAGGCCAGTCCCCCAGGGCCCAGCTGGACCTCAAGGCCCAGCCAGACCCCAAAATCCAGCCAGGGCCCCAGCCAGACCCCAAGGCCCAGCCAGATCCCAGGGCTCAAACAAACCCCAGTGCCCAGGCCAGCCCTGGGGCCCAGCCAAGCCCAAAGGCCATCATACAGACAGCACATTACTGTGAGTTTTATTGCTGTGGATTCTGTGATATGCTCATAACACACACACACACACACTTTCAAACTTTCCGCCCACCCCAACAGTTCTGATTGGCTAGTTTCAAGACCAATGTAGGCTTCATTCTGGTCCTCCTCAGGTTCTTATGTTAAGTACATCAGGTTGATGTACATAAGTGAATTGTGTCAGGTTTGAAACGGCCGGCAGATTAATCCTATCAGTCAACAGATAATGGGGTGAAGCACACAAACTCGCAATCAGTTTTCACACACAATAATCTACATAATCCACTGTCCCAATAAATCAGATTGGGACAGTGTTTGCTTTACAAGGCTTAACTCACAACTTCTCGAACAGGCAGCAGATAAACAGATAAACATAGCATTCTTGCATAATCACAATTCAACACAAATGTAACCAATAGGGATGAGCTGTTCGGGTTCGGACGGTTCAGGGGTTTGACCCGAATTTAGCCTGTTCGAGCAGATCGCGAACCCCGAACATTTCCAGGTGTTCGCCGCATGTTCGACCACAATGGACCACAATGCATTTTCCCACTGCCTGAAGCTCGTAATTGGCTACAGTCTTGCACCTGACCACAGGTCTGGTGCAAGACTGGTTGAACACTATGCCAATCACCGCTCAGAGTCCTGATTGGGCAAATTTTGCCCAATCATGGGCTCACAGAGCTAAGTCCCGCAGCACACTATATAAGGTTTCCACGCAGCGCTTCTGCACGCATTTCAGAGGAGATTTCAAAGGAGATAGTTGTGTGTGTTGTTACTGCCGGTCTGCCACGCTACTGGGGGGGTCTCATTTCGACCAAATATCAGGGAATTTAGGTGATGTGTGTCTTGTCACTGTGCCAGCAATTTTTTTGGGGTTTACAACTTTATTTAAAACATTTGTGTATTGAGGTGATTTTCTGGGTCTTGTCACACTGTGCCAGCAATTCTTTTTGGGTCTCATTTATACCAAATATCAGGGAATTTAGGTGATGTGTGTCTTGTCACTGTGCCAGCAAGTTTTTTTGGGGTTTACAACTTTATTTAAAACATTTGTGAATTGAGGTGATTTTCTGGGTCTTGTCACTGTGCCAGCAAATCTTTTTGGGGCTCACTAATTTCTTTAAAACACTTGGGAATTAAGGTGATCTGTGTCTCGTCATACAAACAGTACCACGCTGTATTTTGGGGCTCACTAATTTCTTTAAAACACTTGGGAATTAAGGTGATCTGTGTCTCGTCATACAAACAGTACCACGCTGTATTTTGGGGCTCACTAATTTCTTTAAAACACTTGGGAATTAAGGTGATCTGTGTCTCGTCATACAAAAAGTACCACGCTGTATTTTGGGGCTCACTAATTTCTATAAAACTCTTGGGAATTAAGGTGATCTTCTGTGTCTCGTCACACAGCCAGCAATTTTTTTGGGGCTCACTAATTTCTTTAAAACACTTGGGAATTAAGGTGATCTGTGTCTCGTCATACAAACAGTACCACGCTGTATTTTGGGGCTCACTAATTTCTTTAAAACACTTGGGAATTAAGGTGATCTGTGTCTCGTCATACAAACAGTACCACGCTGTATTTTGGGGCTCACTAATTTCTTTAAAACACTTGGGAATTAAGGTGATCTGTGTCTCGTCATACAAACAGTACCACACTGTATTTTGGGGCTCAATAATTTCTTTAAAACACTTGGGAATTAAGGTGATCTGTGTCTCGTCATACAAAAAGTACCACGCTGTATTCTGGGGCTCACTAATTTCTTTAAAACACTTGGGAATTAAGGTGATCTGTGTCTCGTCATACAAAAAGTACCACGCTGTATTTTGGGGCTCACTAATTTTTTTAAAACATTTTGTGAATTAAGGTGATCTGTCTCTTGTCACTGGCTGCCAGCTATCAGTGTGTCTCACTGAGTTATACCAGAGTTCTTTAAATCTTTATACCAGAGTTGAATCAGAGTTCTGTATATATTAATCTATATATCACTCACCATGTCTGAAAGAAGAAAAAAGACAGGCAGACGCTCCCAGCCACAGATAAGAGGGCAAGCAGCCCCTGTGTCGGGAGGCTGTGTCTCTGGTCGTGGTGGACGTGGTGCATCCTCTGCAGGGGAACGCTTGCCCTTTCTAACTGGTGCTAGCCGTCTTAAGCAGCAGCACCATACAGAGGACTTGGTGGATTGGCTAACCAGGCCATCCTCATCCTCCGAGTCCTCTGCCAGCCAGGCTTGTAGTGCTTTACAGTCCACCTCAGCTGCCAAAGCATCTAATGCAGCCTCCATGTCCACAGCTACTCCTGCCGTAGCCTCGCTATCACACACGGAGGAGTCAGCTGAATTGTTTGACTACAATGAGAGTGACATGCTGCTTGAGGATGCACAGCAAGTACAGTGCTCTGATTCAATCTCTGAGGTTGAGCAAGGGAGTATAATCAACCTAGAGGAAGGGGGTGCCAGTGATGACACACAAATAACTGGCACTCATGTTGCCCCAGCAGCTGCAGCATACTTCCAAGTTGGCTCCAGTGACGAGGAGATAGGGGGTGAAGATGACATTGATGATGATGAGGTCACTGACTCCACCTGGGTGCCAGATCGAAATGAGGAATCAAGTGAGGAGGAGGAGGCACAGCAAACATGAGGCACGACATCCTCTGTGACCAACCGTAGCACTAGCCAGTCCAAGGCATCACATGTCAGAGCTGCTCCGGTGCAGAGCGCTGTTGTCTCAAAGAACACATGCAGGAACTCTGCTTTCTGGGAGTTCTTTAAGAAATGTGCAGCAGACCCCACCATTGCTATTTGTAATTTATGTCAGAGGAGGCTGAAGCGTGGGATAAACACCAGACACTTGGGTACCACGTGCTTGAGGCGACATATGAACAAGTGCCACACATCCCGTTGGGGCAAAACTTTGCGTAGGTCCTCCTCCTCCTCATCTGTCTCTACCCACACTGTATGTCCTGCCATGCAATTGCCTACAACCTCCACCGACAGGGATGATGCTACAGTAATGGATGTACCAGCAGGTCCTTCCTCACAATGTGACATCATCCCAGTAGCTGAATATTTACGCAGTCAGATTATGTTGCCGCAGCTGCTGCAGCGAAAGAAAAAATATAGTCCCAACCATCCCCAAGCACAGCATCTAAATGCCAGCTTAGCAAAATTACTTGCATTGCAGCTGCTGCCTTTCCAGCTGGAGGACTCTGCTCCCTTCCGTGAATTTGCTGAATGCGCTGTACCACAGTGGCAGGTTCCAAAACGCCATTACTTTTCACGCAAGGCCATTCCAGCACTATACCAGCACGTGGAAGACAATGTTATCCAGTCATTGGGAAAGGCAGTCAGCAGCAAGGTGCATGTCACTTTAGACACGTGGTCCAGCAAGCATGGACAGGGTCATTACATTTCCTTCACGGCACACTGGGTAACTCTGATTGCAGCTGGGAGGGATCCAAGACGGGGCTCTGTGCTGGAGCTTGTTCATCCACCACGCCTCCAGAAAGCTGCTTGTATGAGGTCTGTCTGCTCCACCACCACCACCTCTTCCTCCTCCTCCTTCTCTGTCTCTGGCGAAGTGGCAATTAAACCGACGCCTGACAGGGTCTACGCAATGGCTCAAGCAAAAAGATGCCATACTGTGCTTGAGCTGGTTTGTTTAGGGGACAGGAGCCACACCGGGTCAGAAATTTTGTCAGCTCTGCAGGGGCAGGTGCAGAGATGGTTAACACCACGCCAGCTTGAGCTGGGAATGATCGTCTGCGATAATGGCAGCAACCTTCTCTCCGCCCTACGCAAGGGTAAATTGACGCATGTACCATGCCTAGCACACGTCCTAAATCTGGTGGTACAGCGTTTCCTAACCAAGTACCCAGGACTGCCAGAGCTTCTCATCCAGGCCAGAAAAGTCTGCAGCCACTTCAGATGGTCATTCCCAGAAAGCGTTCACCTGGCAGAAATTCAAAGAGAATTCCACCTTCCCACAAACCGTCTGATCTGTGACATGCCCACCAGGCGGAATTCGACATTAGCAATGCTGCAGCGTCTGCACAAGCAGCAGAGGGCCATCAACGAGTACCTGTGTGAGTATGGCACAAGGACAGGTTCAGGTCAACTTGTGTTTTTTCCCCCCCGCAGTGGCTGATGATCAAGGATGCATGCACTGTACTGTCACCATTTGAGGAGGCAACGAGGATGGTGAGCAGGGACAGTGCATGCATCAGTGACACAATTCCTTTAGTGTTCCTGCTGGAGCACACTCTGCGGGGAATTATAAATGTGGCTCTAGAGGCAGAGCAGCGGGAGGAAGAGGAGGCCTTCCCTAGCTCTCAAGGCTCCAGTTTTTCCGCAGACAGCATTCCAGCGGGTCCTACTCAGATCAGACAGGAGGAGGAGGAGGAGGACTATTTAAGTAGTGGGGGCATTGAAGGTGGGGATTCCTCAAGGCAGGGTTTTGTGTGCCCAGAAACAGAAGGGCTTGTGCGTGGCTGGGAGGAGGAAGTGCACGATACGGTCATCCTCATTGACCAGGAAGACTCGGCAGCTAATGCCACCTCCAACCTACGCTGCATGGGCTCCCTAATGATGCAAAGCCTGCTAAAGGACCCCAGGATTCGTGCTATCAAGGAGAGGGATCATTACTGGTTGGCAACCCTTCTTGATCCACGATACAAGGGGAAAGTTGCAGAGCTCATCCTGCCCGCACAGAGGGAGCACAGGATGACAAAACTTGAGGACGCTCTAAAGCGAAACTTGTGTAACACCTTTCCAGGCACTGTTAGATTACCAAGTGCTGACACACGTGCTTCTGAGGCTGCAGGTGATCAGAGGAATAGCGGTGAAGGCCAGGGCCGCTTGACTGATGCATTTTTAAATTTTTTTAGTCCTCGACGCCCAGGGACGTCAAATGTAGGCACCCATTGCCAGCGTCTTCACCATATGGTGCAGGACTACCTAGGGGCAAGGGCAGACCTGGATACCTTTCCAGCAGATGATCCACTGGCTTAGTGGGTGTTGAGATTGGATCACTGGCCAGAACTTAGCCAATATGCTATGCAGCTACTAGGTTGCCCTTCATCTAGCGTGCTTTCCGAAAGGACGTTCAGTGCCGCTGGAGGTTTTGTCACGGACAAAAGAGTGCGTCTGTCCACGGACTCTGTAGACCGGCTGACATTTATAAAAATGAATCAGTCCTGGATCAGCAGCTATCAATCCCCTGATGCTGAAGTAATGGAATAGATAGGGGATGTCCTCTTCTGCATTCACAAAACCTCCAGCACTGAACTCTTCCACAATACCACAAAAGGGTTACAGTGTGAAGGCACTTGCTGCCATGAAAGGCACAATATCTGGCTGCACTGACGCCCATTAAAAAAAAAAAAACTTTTCAATATAGGACCACATGGTCCACCCCTGCACTCTTCCACAATACCACAGAGGGGTTACTGTATGATGATACTTGATGGCCTGGCAGTAAAGGCACAATATCTGGGTGCACTGACGCCCATTACCCCCAGATCAAAAACTTTTCAATATAGGACCACATGGTCCACCCCTGCACTCTTACACAATACCACAGAGGGGTTACTGTATGATGATACTTGATGGCCTGGCATTAAAGGCACAATATCTGGGTGCACTGACGCTCATTACCCCCAGATCAAAAACTTTTCAATATAGGACCACATGGTCCACCCCTGCACTCTTCCACAATACCACAGAGGGGTTACTGTATGATGATGAAAAATTCTATTATTCATTATAATTACCATAAACCTTTTCCAAGTTTCTTCTTATATATCAAAACCAAAAAAAGAGCTGCGCTACGCCATGGCGGAGACTCCCAAAAAGAATCAACCACAAAACTGTATTGGTCTTTCTCAGAAGTCTAGCTTTCCTCCTTAAGCCAGATCTATTTATTAAAATACACAGAATTTATAGCCAATCAGTGTACAGATACATTACAACATCAAAGTTTAGCCACTCAGTTAAAGTACTACCATATATGGTTCAACGAGACCCTCTTCCCCTCTTCCCGCTTCTGCGCACATTTTCCTGCACTGAACATAACAGGAAATCGGCCACAGCTCGTATCCTATAGAAGGAAGAACGGTCTATACAGTATTGACACAAACAAAATGGAGGGGGGAATTTCACAGCCCATTTATAAGAACCGGCTTTCTTAAGACTAAATATTTATTATATTTACAGGAAATTAAAATCTAACAATTCTTTCCTTTGATCACATATCACCTGTGATCATCTAAAAGATAAACCAAACTTAGACAATTAAACCTGGGCTACAGTGTCCTTGCCTAAGACCTTTAGATCATTCTAGATGCTCAGATGGGAAGAAAAAAATTCTGGTATTTACTCCTAAAAAACCTCAATACCTTTTATAATGTACAAAAGGGATTCCCCAAGGAGGCCCTTTATGAGCATAAAATACACTTATCTATCTAGATTCACTCTTCCAGCGAACCACTTGGAGCGTAGGCAAAAATACCTAATCTAGACCTTAAATAACTATTTATTCCCATTTCCCAAAATATAATTCACCGAACAAGAAAAGTATAATAACTTGAAGGTAAAAGTTAATTTATCTAATAAATCAACATGAGTCAGATCTATATCTGTGTGTTTTCCTATGTTCAGCTTCACTCCACAAAACGCATATACACCTGCATTCATACACACATTCAAGAAATACATTCTCATTTGCACAAAATAAATCCTTTCTCACACTTATCTAGGGGATTAAATAAAAAAAATAATATTCCATAATCTAATACCATAGTCCACAGTGCGAGATCAGGGTGTGGTTTTTTTTTCAACATCCCAGCTTGAGACGCATAATCATTGAATGTCATCAGAGCTCCCACCATAGGGACTCCTGAACAAGCTGTCTCTTTGCGCTGGTTGCTTATTACCTGTGACCTTTGACCTTGACACAAAATGTCCATGATTCGTTCCATATGCAGTCATTGTGACTGTCAGGTTTCTTGATGATGTGATATGGTTTTAGCAACAATAAAGAAAATAAAAAAGAAAAGAAAATATGGTATACCCCGCTAATCATATACATCCATTCATTCATTGTCACTCTCAAATGCACGAAAACAATAAAAATGTTAATTTACACAAGAAGAGACACAGATAATAAATTTCAAAATGTCCCCGCGAACCCTGTCGGCCTCACGCAATAAAAAAATTATACTACTTCTGACTCATTGTTAGAGAAAAATATATATACGCAACTTTGGCTCAAAAGGGAAATAGCCGAAATGCATATTCCACCCTTTTATTAAATATAATTTTTTTTTTTTTTTTTTTTTTTTTAATTACTATCCTATTCAGTCTTGTTCGGTGTTGTGAAACAAACCTGGCGTTTATAAAACACACCAATCCTCAAATGAAATAAAAAAAATAAAAACCGCATTAATTTTATTGAATTAAAACTTCCCATTTACCACTATATATGTCATGAAACGTATTCATGCAAATGCATTAAATTATATGTTCCTAAAAACATTAATGAACTCTAATTTTAATTGGATGTGATCTTCAATAATCCTAAATGTGTCAGGGAATTTTGAACAATATTGATTGTAACTAAACAACAAAAATAACAAAATATAAAATAATAAAAGACACAAAATAATTATCACTTAGACGACATCAGAATATAAAAATACATTATCTTCTTTCTTTGTCTTCTGTCTTATTGGTTGAAAATAACAGTTTTGTAAAACTGACATGTCTTAAGTTGTATTTCCAAATCAATGATCTTCTACAAATAGCATGATTTATTGATGAGTTGTCGATAATCAGATTGTTTTATTGCCTGGTGTCTGATAATTCCTTATTATCCGGTTGATGTAACATTGCAATGTGAAATGATAATGTGTTTGAGTAAATTTCCTTCAATTCCAACATCTTTATCAATATTGGTATCGCATAATCTTCCATCTAGCTTGAGCAAAGTTGGCATGCATGGGTAATTTTCACCTAAAGTAAAAACTTGGGAAAAAAATGTATTATTAACCTGTCAAAAACTTTAAAATTCATATGGTTAAAATACTTTTAAAATGGAGAAAAAAAATGCAACACATTTTTTTGGACACAAAGAAAAGGAGTGGTCATGAGTGAGACAACACGGAGGAGAGGAGGGGTCATGAGAGAGACAACATGGAGGAGACTAGGAAAAGAATGTGAACTTCAATTCAAATAAAAAAACACAACAAAAATATCATGAACTGGGAAAGAAAGTATAGAAGGGCATGTTTAAAACTTGACGCGTTAATTAGCACAAAGTTCTCAGAGGAAACTCAGAGAAAAGGATTCTTAATAAACATCAATAATCTTTATTAAGGATATTGGTTAAAACAAACATTCAAACGTGAGGTGTCTGTGCAGCTATTTTACAACCTGTTTTATTCCCTCCAAGAATATGCAATAGAGGCAAAGTTATACGCTATTGCACTTCACACCCAAAAGACAAAAACATCAGACAGCAAAAAAAAATAATACTAGACATCTGGCTACCACTGCAGAAAAAGAAAACAAATCAAACAATACTCAGATACCAAACTACAACCTTCCATCTCCCTTAGTCAACTAAAATAAAACCCAAAAAAAAACCTTCTCTTATTTGAAATCTGCCTAAATTCCTTTGTACAGCGCTACTAAACCTGTAGGCGCTTTCCTTAAACTTTCACTCAAATCCTTCAGCTTTATATCACTTCCTCCTCTTAGATTCCAAACAACTAAACATGAACCTACATATATATTCCATTATACAAGTTACAAAACTGTAAATGATCTCAGTCAGCCATTTTGGCAAAACATATAACCTATATTTAAGGTGCGGTCAATCCCTTAGTGCTGGACTCAAACAAAGACCAGAGGAAAATAACCGACCACGCCTCTCTTGGGAAAATGTACAACTTTGAGCCCTTTACCTAGATACACTACTTTTTTATTTATATATCATACGCCGAAGCTCTCAACCGCGCCAATTCCACAACAGTTAGTTTCATAAAGCACTAACAACTCCAGAATTCAACTGCTACTACAGTCTTTCAAGGCATTAAACACATGTCATTGGTATATACTGTTCAATTATCCCAAATAGATACTCACAGAACAACAAAAATAACTACCTATTCCATTATCCAACTTGCACTGCTAAAAGACTACTAGCATTCAAAGAAAAAAAATCCTTATACAAACACAATAACATTATACATTACAAATAAAGATTTTTTTTAATTAAATAAAAAGAACAAGAGAGAAAAAATGAATGTATGAGAAAGAGAAAAAAATTAGCAGGCGCTTTTGAAAGTCACTGTAAAAGTAAAGTCTCCATTTCCTGTGCCATTTCCTGTGCCTTTTTTTTACACGAGCAAGGCATTAATGACACAGAAACAAAGGAACCTGGTTTACGAAAAGCAGTCCCTATACATAAATTACATATAAAAAACATAATATCAAAACTACGAAATACAAAACATCAAAGATAAACACATACATTAATAGTTAGTAAAGACAAACATTTAAATAAACAGACGCAATCAATGGCCAGAAACAAAATAAAAAAAATAAAACAAAAACAAACATGCAATCTGAAAGAAAAAACAGTTAGCAAATCCTTTAGAATCAGCGCGCAAACACATGCAGCAAAAAAATAAAGAGAAAAAAAAATGGCAGCAGCGCGCAAGAAAATAAAAATAAAAAATTAAGAGGAAAAAAACTGTCTCTCAATGGAGATTAAAGCAGCTGATATACAAGAAGAAAATCTACTCAGTTAAAATAAAATTCTCACAATTACAAGATATGGACGACCCAGAAACACCAGAATTGAAGTACAAGATATACACAGAACGGAGACAAAACAACTAGAAACATCTCGTTTCTTTTTTTATGAGTTCAATTCCAGCAAATACAAATACTCAACACAGCGGGCGAGTTCAAACACACGTGAGGTCCTCAAACGATTTTCCTTTACTACAATACATAAAATGACAAAAACAAATCAAGACAAAGAGTCCAACCTTGCCAAAAAAAAAAAAAAATTCAAAAAAAAAATCAACAAGCTCTGAACCATAGCTTTAACGTCAGGGAAAATAAACAAAAAACCAAACCTGGAGGCAAGTTCGCAAAATCTGAACAAGCAAATGTAAGGATATATTCAAATGTAAAGTTACACTTAAATATAAATAACATCTGAATGGCAAATCCCACTTCAGACAACAACTGAAAAATTCTATTATTCATTATAATTACCATAAACCTTTTCCAAGTTTCTTCTTATATATCAAAACCAAAAAAAGAGCTGCGCTACGCCATGGCGGAGACTCCCAAAAAGAATCAACCACAAAACTGTATTGGTCTTTCTCAGAAGTCTAGCTTTCCTCCTTAAGCCAGATCTATTATTAAATACACAGAATTTATAGCCAATCAGTGTACAGATACATTACAACATCAAAGTTTAGCCACTCAGTTAAAGTACTACCATATATGGTTCAACGAGACCCTCTTCCCCTCTTCCCGCTTCTGCGCACATTTTCCTGCACTGAACATAACAGGAAATCGGCCACAGCTCGTATCCTATAGAAGGAAGAACGGTCTATACAGTATTGACACAAACAAAATGGAGGGGGGAATTTCACAGCCCATTTATAAGAACCGGCTTTCTTAAGACTAAATATTTATTATATTTACAGGAAATTAAAATCTAACAGATGATACTTGATGGCCTGGCATTAAAGGTACAATATCTGGGTGCACTGACGCCCATTCCCAGATTCATATCTTTTTAAAATAGGACTGCATGGTCCACCCCTGCACTCTTCCACAATTCCACAGAGGGGTTACTGTATGATAGTACTTGCATGCCTGGCACTAAAGACACAATATCTGGGTGCACTGCCATTGACGCCTGTATCAGATTCATATCCTCAGAGGGGTTACAGTGTGACGGCACTGTTGCCGACGCTAAAAGCCCAATTTTAAAGCACCTATTGTTACTTTCATCCAAAGCCTACATAAGTTTCACAATAATTTAGCCCAAAAAAAATTAAACTTTTTCTGCGCGTCCTAAAATGTCTTTTCATACAGGCTGCCGCCCCAAGCAGTTGTTTATGGATAGATTAAAGGAAAAGCATTTACTGTCATATGAAACGTCATTTTTTTGTTTTTAAGTGTTTTTATACATCCTAGAAATCCGCCACTTCACGGGCAGGTTATGGGGACCTCCTAGGCACGATATTTGAAGGAATTTTTCGTTTTTATTTTTAACCCTTATTTCATGGAAAACTCACTGTCCCTTTAAAAACGTTTTTTTTTTACTTTTTGTCCTTGTTTCCTGTCCCCCAGGGCACTACCCGGACCCCCATACACCTTTTATGGCAAATATGTAGCATAGATGCCCTCTTGGATGGCACTCTAAAAAAAACGAATTTTCAGCCCCATTGACTTGCATGGGGGTTTGGGTTCGGGTTCGGTCCCGAACAAATGGGAAGTTCGGGTTCGGGCTCGAACCGAACTCGGGGAGTGTTCAGCTCATCCCTAGTAACCAACACAGCAAGTTCACAAAAAGAATTTGAATAAAAAAAGGGAATTAAATGGAAAAAATGTTGTTTAAGGGGAAACAAAGGGAATGAAGCCCATCTGTCCCTTCAGACATGTGATCGCCATGTCAGGTCCGTGACACTACCATTGAGGGAAAGAAGCTGGTCCTGCAGAACGAGATCCTTCCTGTATTGTGGTAAAGAAGCTGGTGCTGCGGAACGAGATCCTTCCCATGCTGCGGTACGTGGCCCAGGCCTGGCCTCTTCTGGCGACCGTCAGGAGGGCAATCTGTAAGGCGGCCTTCTACTTCATCTGGGGCTCGAAGATGGACAGAGTACGACGACAGGTACCCTCGATGGGCGTGATGGGCATCTAAGATATACCTACTCTGCTGAGGATCTTCTTTGTATGTGGTTGTGTGCAGAGGATATTACGAGTGGACGACGGAAGTGGCTCTGTGGGACACTCCATGTCTCTCTTTTTCCTGCTGCCCCTGTTCAGGGGCCTCGGATGGAAGATGCGGGACCAGTGGCGTCACTAGGGTTGGTGTCACCCTGTGCAGTAACTTATGGTGTCACCCCCCCCGAGTTTTACGGGGTTTTTTTTAACTACTTTTACTCATAAATTAGTACTCCCATATAACACTGAATGCTTATAATACACGGCGCACATTACTGTGAGGTTTATTGCTAGAGCTCTGTGATATGCTCTCACACAAATTTTGGCAAACTGACAGCAAGTACGGTGCCTGTTCAAAGGCAGTGAAAGTCATCATAGAGAAGTAATGGTTAATCTGTTCAGAGACACCGAACAGCAAAGAAATGTCCTGATGTCCGGTGTTTTCATTTGGCAGGTTTATTCAGGGCGAATGTACACCATAAGTTTCAATGTTAAAAATATTCCTGTTTTTATCCAATATCTAATAAACCGTTTATTCCTTTAATCCATAGTAAAAAATCTCTTTATTTATTGATTTTATTTTTTTGTATCCATTGTAACCATTTTTTTTTCTAATAGCAATTTTTCATTTTTTTCTGTAACAGACCTTTTTATAATCATTCATCAGAACTTACAGTTGAAACTCTAAAAATTAGAATATGATGCAAAAGTTCATTTATTTCAGTAATGCAACTTAAAAGGTGAAACTAATATGAGACTCATTACATGCAAAGCAAGATAGTTCAAGCCATGATTTGTCATAATTAGGATGATTATGGTTACAGCTCATGAAAACCCCGAATCCACAATCTCAGAAAATGAGAATATTCCATGCAATCAATAAAACAAGGATTGTACATAGAACAATATGGGACCTCTGAAAAGTATAAGATGCAGATGTACTCAGTACTTGGTTTGGGCCCCTTTTGCAGCAATTACTGCCTCAGTGCGGCAATGTGACTTGGAAGCTATCAGCCTGTGGCACTGCTGAGGTGTTATGGAAGACCAGGATGCTTCAATAGCGGCCTTCAGCTCTTCTGCATTGTTCGGTCTCATGTTTCTCATCTTTCTCTTGGCAATGCCCCATAGATTCTCCAAGGGGTTCAGGTCAGGCGAGTTCGCTGGCCAATCAAGCACAGTAATCCCAGGTCATTGAACCAGGTTTTGGTGCTTTTGGCAGTGTGGGCAGGTGCCAGGTCCTGCTGGAAAATGAAGTCAGCATCCCCATAAAGCTGGTCTGCGGAAGGAAGCATGAAGTGCTCCAAAATCTCCTGCTAGACGGCTGCGTTGACCCTGGACTTAATGAAGCACAGTGGACCAACACCAGCAGATGACATGGCTCCCCAAATCAACACAGACTGTTGAAACTTCACACTGGACTTCAAGCATCTTGCAGTGTGTGCCTCTCCATTCTTCCTCCATACTCTGGGTCCTTGGTTTCCAAATGAGATGCAAATGTTGCTCTCATCAGAAAAGAGGACTTTGGAGCCGCTGAGCAGCAGACCAGGTCTGTTTTTCTTTCGCCCAGGTAAGTCACTTCTGATGTTGTTTGTTGTTCAGGAGCAGATTGACAAGAGGAATACAACATTTGAAGCCCATGTCCAGGATCCGTCTGTGTGTGGTGGCTCTTGATGCACTGACTCAAGCCTCAGTCCACTCCTTGTGAAAGTCCAACACTTTTGAATGGCCTTTTCCTAACAATCCTCTCCAGGCTGCGGTCATCCCTGCTGCTTGTGCACCTTTTTCTTCCACATAACTTTCTATTAATGTGCTTTGATACAGCACTTTGGGAACATCCAACTTCTTTTGCAATGACCTTTTGAGGCTTTCCCTCCTTATGGAGGGGGTCAATGATGGTTTTCTGCACAACTGTCAGGTCAGCAGTCTTTCCTATGATTGTGATTCCTACTGAACCAGACTGAGAGACCATTTAAAGGCTCAGGAACCCTTTGCAGGTGTTATGGCTTAATTAGCTGATTAGAGTGGGACACTTTGAGCCTAGAATATATTGCACCTTTTCACAATATTCTAATTTTCTGAGATTGTGGATTTGGGGTTTTCATGAGCTGTAAGCCATCATAATCATAATCATCATAATTAGTTCAAGCCGTGATTTGTCATATCTTGCTTTGCATGTAATGAGTCTACCACATATATCGTTTCACCTTTTAAGTTGCATTACTGAAATAAATGAACTTTTGCACGATATTCTAATTTTTCGAGTTTCACCTGTATGTTAATTCCAGATATTTTCATTCAGTAGTTCTTTTTAAAACAGCAGTGTCACGGGATGGCCCAGCACCCTCAGCCAGGGGCGGTGCACAGTGACAGTGGTGGCTATGGACACTTAGGTGCGGTGGCACGCACCTAGTTTTGCAAGTACTTTTATTTAGATGTGATTATTGTGTGGTGTAGTAAAGTGTCCCCTGTTGGTATTGTGAAATGTAATTCCCTTTGTCTGCCACGCCCGCCGCCATTTTCTGATCACACCCGCAGGCGGAACAACATCTCCATTCCGTCATACTGGTGGCAGCGGTGGGATCGCTCTCTGCAGGCCCCTAGGAGACCTACGCCATGGTGGTGTACACCTACTATGACCGGGACACCCTGCGTGGGATGTTGGAGAACCGGGGGGGAACGCCGGGTAACAAGAAAAGAAAGACCCTGATCAAGGAGCTGACTAGGATGGATCAGGACGGGGCGACGACGCCCGTCCCCAGCCCTGTCCACACGGAGGTGGAGGAAGATGCTGGTCTCCGAGAGGTGCGGCGTCGGATTGCCCTGCTCGGGGATGCCCCAGCGACGGCGGACAGATGCCGGGTGATCCGGGAGTTCTACCGTGAGGTTGAACAGGAAAAGGACCGCCAGCACGAGCTGCGGTTGGCAGAGCTCCGCAGAGCAGAGCCAGAAGATTGGAACCCCAAACCCTATCCTGTGGAACCCTGGGTCGAGGCTCACAGCTCGACTGGAGCTTCACCTGGGGAATCTGCAACCCCCAGTGACTACGCTTGCGGGACTCTCAGCTCGCCTGGAGCCTGTACTGAGGACGTCACTCATCCCAGCGACCCTCGGATGGAGACTCACAGCCCGCCTGGAGCTGCATCTGAGGACGCCACATTCCCCATTGAGGAGCGGTGCTCCTGCGCTGGCACCTTCGCCGACATGAAGGTCGTGTTGGCAAGAGAGCTGCAGGAGGGCCGGGAGCAGGACCGGAGGTCCACAGAGGAACTGTGGTACGAGGCCCTGGACCATGAGCGGGACTGCCATGGTGCGTACATTCCCTCCGACGCTGTCGTCCATCGGGTGCAGTACGATGTGCGAGCAGCGTTCCTGCAAGGTCGGGCCCCAGAGGAGTGGGAGGCCGAGCTCCGGAGTCTGGTGCAGGAGGAGATCGCACTGGACGCCGCGTACCGCGCGCTCCGGTGGCTAACCGCCTCTCCGACAGCGCGCCCGATGGGAGGCAGTTCCATTGCAGGGCCTCGCTACGGAGGCACGGGGCTGCTCTACGAGGGCATGGCCGCCGACCCCGAGTTTGGAGAAGAGACAGAGGAACGGATGGAAGACATCCTGGAGCGACGGGAACTGGAGATCCCGTCAGACAGCAGGGACTCGGTGTTTGAGGAGCTGGAGTCCCTAGCCGAGCGAGAGTGGGAGCTCGAGGTGGCTTATCGAAGACTGTTGGACGGCGTTCCGCAGTCGAGCCTGAGCTCCCCGTGGTGGGACGGGTCGGCGGAGGAAGTCGACAGTCCCCAGGTTTGGGACCTATAGGAGGCCGAGGCGGACCCATGGGTGCCCGTGGGGGTTTCGACTGAGGAAGTTACCCCCTTCACCCCGCAAGAGGACAGGGTGGCCGAGGCCACGGGTCCAGCGGGGGAGGAGACGGATGGTCTCCCCGGGATGGGTGGTGCGCAACCATTGTTTGCCCCGGGGGGTGAAGTGACCATCCTTCCCCAAGGAGATCTCCAACCAGCAGAAGAGCTGGCTACGGGGCAGAGTGCCGCTGGCCTCTGCCCACTGCTTACAGTCCGTCAGGAGAAGCAGACGGATGGTTCCCCCGGGATGGGTTGTGCGCAACCATTGTTTGCCCCGGGGGGTGAAGTGACCATCCTTCCCCAAGGAGATCTCCAACCAGCAGAAGAGCTGGCTACGGGGCAGAGTGCCGCTGGCCTCTGCCCACTACCCAGAATCTGCCAGGAGGAGCAGACGGATGGTTCCCCCGGGATGGGTTGTGCGCAACCAGTGATTGCCCCGGGGGTGAAGAGACCATCCTCCCGCAAGGAGGTCCTCACCCAGCTGAAGAGCTGGCCACGGGGCAGAGCGCCACTGGCCTCTGCCCACTACCCACGGTCTGCCAGGTGGAGCAGACTGATGGTCCCCCGGGCTGGGTTGTGCGCAACTGCTGATGGGCCTGGGGGGGAAAGAGACCATCCTCCTGCAAGGAGATCCCCACCAGCGGAAGAGCTGACACCAGGGCAGAGCGCCGCTGGCCTCTGCCCGTTTCTCCCAACTTGCCCCGAGGGGCAGAGCGAGGATGACCCCGTGCAACTGCGGTTGCATCCATTTGTCTCCCTTGTCGGCTACCAGGAAGAGCAGCCAGGTTTGGCTCTATTTGCTCCTTCGGTTGCCGTGTCCGTACCTGGCCATCCAGTGGAAGAGCTGGCAACGGGGCAGAGCGCCGCTGGCCTCTGCCCATTTTGGCAACCCTTGGGCTCGGGGGCCTCACGCAGCCACGGTGCTTTCCCACGGCTGACCTGGGCACCCGGGGCGTGTGCATTTAGGGTTCCCCGGGTGAGCAGTAACCCTGGAGGGGACACAGGAGGCACGCCGGCTCAGATGTATGTCCTCTCGCCCAGCCGGGGAAACTCTAAGGACATGGGGTCCCGACCAAGCTGGCACGGCCGGAATGCCAAATGGAGAGGCCTGGTGACTCGGCCTCCCCAGACTGACTATGGGCCTGGGAGCACCGACTTCCCCGGTATGACCCGGTGGGGTCAGACCAGGTGCGTCGAACTGGGGGAGGGGGAGGAGTGTCACGGGATGGCCCAGCACCCTCAGCCAGGGGCGGTGCACAGTGACAGTGGTGGCTATGGACACTTAGGTGCGGTGGCACGCACCTAGTTTTGCAAGTACTTTTATTTAGATGTGATTATTGTGTGGTGTAGTAAAGTGTCCCCTGTTGGTATTGTGAAATGTAATTCCCTTTGTCTGCCACGCCCGCCGCCATTTTCTGATCACCTCGTGGTTCAGATCAGAATACTCGGATCGTAAAATGGCCGAATCGGCAACTCCCCGATTCGTAACGGCCAATACGAATCGGGGCCAGGGTGCCTCCTGCCAGCGAGGGCCAATGGGACTTGTGTGGGCGGGCAGGGATCCCCATTGTATTCATAAGTGTGTAAAGTGATAAATGCGTGTGTTGTGAAAAATAAAGGCAGATTTTGCAGTGCATCCAGCTTTGACTGATGTGTCTTTGTCTCTGCCGTATTTCGCATCTGAGTGTCCCCCGCGATCTCAGGATACGGTGACCACCCGATACGATCCAAATCGAGCGCTCTGCCCCTGCATCGTGTATCAGGGCAGAGGCGCTGCGTATGAAGATTCGGTTCCCAGATTGCTTGGCAGAGATCCGAACCGAAGGGCGCGGCCGTGTACCGCGCTCCGGTATTGCGAGGGATTGCGGTAAGATCCGAATCCCTCGCCCAACCCGGCAGATCCGAAGATTCCTTCATTCCCGATCCGATCCGAAAAGTCATCCGCTTGAGATCCGACTGTTACCCGCACCGAGATCGGAAACGTTTCCCGCGAGATCCGAAACGTTTCCCACAACCGATACGAAGATTCCTCCGCGGCAGAACCGATCTCCACGGACGTCCCACACCCGCAAGGTCAGTGAACCAGTTGCTCGGGACGCTGAGTGCTGTATGGCTCAGTGGTCGGACTGGTTCTAGGCAGGGGTCCCCTCCACCGCCCGCTAACCCCTTCCCGGGGTCACGCCAGGCCGCAGGAGACGCCGAGTGCGCGTCACTCGGTAGTCGGGCCAGCGGTAAGCGACGGGGTCACGCAGATTGAGCACACCCGCAGGCGGAACAACATCTCCATTCCGTCATAAGCAGGTGACAGGTTTGCAGCAGCATTCGGTGGCTGATTCCCTGCACTTCAGGGACCCTGTGGTGAATTCACTGCGGAAATTTGATTCCCCAAAGTGCGGGGAACAACAGAACATTGAAATGTCTGTGTCATTTCGGTGCTCTGTGAATATCCTCTTTGTGGTGTTTTTTTTTGCCACCCCATGGAAAGTGCCAGCCTAGGCCTTGCCTACCCAGGACATACTTGAAAATGAGAGAATTCTCAATGTATCCTTCCTGGTAAAATATTTTTGTGTTAAAAAAAAAAATATATATATATATATATATTTTTAGGGTGTCACCCTAGGGGAGGTGTCACCTGGTGCGGGCCACACCCCCGTAGCGACGCCCCTGTGCGGGACAGCTACGTCACGTACAGCTGGACGACGCCTTGGTTTTACCTGGATGTTGCAAAGTTTGTGTAGGAGTGCCAGCTGGAAGGAGTGAAGCGGGATTTGTGTAAACCTTGGATTATTCACAAGCTGGTGAGAGCCAAAGATGTCATTGAATCCATCGCCGGGTTGTTGAGGACACATGCTGGACTGTTTGGGAGAATGTGTCCTACTGTCCTCCAGCAGGCTGACCAACAGGCACAAGGGCTTGGCCATTCATGGTGGCTTCCCCCTCAGGACATTCATGCACACCAGGGGGCTATGCAGGTACAGACACTGCCTGCAAGTGTAAGGTATGTCAAAATAATTTACCCCATTAAAATAAACCAGGTACCCCATAAACATACACAAATAAATATTACATTTCCAGTTTCAGCAATCAAAGAGTTAAAGCTCTGATAAAGTAAACTAATGGCATTTCATGCTTTGTGTCATTGCAGGTAAGAGGGAGCATATCCAGGATTATAAACAGGGCAAAAGTGATTTAATTCACATCCCTGTGATTAGAAAAGGCTGCTGGGAATTAGATAAGACACTATACAGATGTCAGTGGGTTGTGCTGTTGTGTCATAGCTCACCACCATACAGGGAATGTGATGAATATAGGACCTCATGTTATACTGTATTGATTGTATTGCACCATTAGCCTACTATAATGTAGAATGAGTAATCACATATTTGTACATGTTAAATTGTTTATTATTTTCTATAAGGATGTTATTCCTGCATAGGTGAATGTTACTGTTATTCATTAATACACATTTAGATATATAAGGAACCAAAGATTCAGTTACAATCCTACCAGAAATGAAAGCCATGCTTTATGTCATTGCAGAAAACTATTAAAGGGATACTCTAGGCAACATGACCACCTAAGCTTTTTTAGGTGGTCATGATGCCCGGAGTATGCCGTCCTCTGTCCCCCCTCCCTCCACTCAGCCGATCAGCTGAAAAAGCTGAAAACAGCTGAGAGAGACGGAGGACTATACTCCGCCCTCCCAGCTGTCAGTCAGTAGAGCGGGATTCATATTTCCCGCTTCTGCTGACTTTTGCCGAGTAGGAGACGTCATCACGCTTTCAGCGCGATGACGTCTCCAACTCGCCGCAGTAGCTGGCGGCAGCCTGAGGATTAGTGTTGCGCGTATCCTCTTGCGCGCAACACTACTCCTCAGCAGAGAGAGCCGGGAGGAAGCCTGCCGATTGGCTGGCTTACGTGAGAGGCGCGCATGAGCGCTTCTCACGTAAACCATTAGCCAAGTGGAAGAAACAAGGACGGGAGCGGAAGAGGAGGGAGGTGAGTATAAAAAATTGAGTATAAAAAAAAAAAATGCCGTTGGAAAGAAGTGGATTTTAGGGTACGTATTACATTTACAAAAAAAAAAAGAGATCCCTACCTATTTATTAAAAGAATAGGGATAGTTTAATGTAAAAAAATGGGGGGGGGGTATTTTTGACTAGAGTGTTCCTTTAAATAAAAGCACTTCTGGTTTCACCCAGCCCGCTCCCTTCGCACATTGGAATTATTGACCATACTTTCAGCATCTGTGCAACACATTGGTGCAGGAGACCGCAATGCACGTGTTTTGGCAGTGTCAGTTCGCGCATGTCCTTTTCGCAGCCTTGGAGGTGGACCTGAGAGACTCTGTTCCTTTGCAGTACTGTCACGTCTTCGCACCCTGGGGCTCCCCGGCACCCAGCAGCGCCATCCTCGCTGCTCGTTGGCCGAGTGATATGCAGGCCAGGAGAGATCGTGTGACTGGCCAGGAGGCGGGCTGTGGCGTGATGACGCAGAGCTGCCAGCTTTAAAAGTTAGTGTTTATAGCTGACTATACTAAACCTGTGCTATCACTTTAACTAGTGGCTCCGCCCAGGATGACACAGTCAGAGGGCACAGCAGCCATCTTCAGGGGTTAGTGTGATGCAGTTATGAAGGCAGATGCATGATCCTGTGTTCCTGCAGTTATCCAAGCCTGTATATAACAGTAAGTGTCCTGCAATAAAGCAATGGTGAACCTGACAGCCCAGCCTCATATCTGAACAAGCAGAGATCATAACACTGGCGACGAGAATGAGATTTGTAAAGGCCTGCTCAGCCTGAAGTAAAGAAAAAAAAAAAAAAACAGGGATTGAAAGCCAGATAAAGCACACACTGCCATCCAGCAGCAAGATCATGGCACTGATAGGCACATTAACTGAGTTTGATGGAGAGAAAACTTCCTGGAGCTCCTGGGCTGAGAGATTAGAGCAGTACTTCAGTGCTAACACCATACCCCCTGAGAGACAGGTTGCAGTGTTTCTCACAGCCGTGGGGGCTAACACATATGACACTCTAAAGAGACCTTCTGTTCCCTGAGAACCAGCAAGCAAGGCTCTACAGGAACTCCTGAAACTATTAGAGGATCACTTTCAGCCAAAACCGCTGGAAATTGCAGAAAGATTTCGTTTTTATCAACGGCAGCAGCAGCCGGGCGAAGATATTAAAGCCTATGTGGTGGCCCTTCGCAAATTGGCCTCCACCTGTTCATTTGGGGAGTACCTACCGACAGCTTTGAGAGACAAGTTTGTCCTGACTGAATAGTGAAACGATTCAAAGGAAACTTCTGACAGAAAAGGGACTCACCCTTACAAGCGCAGTTGAGAAAGCATCAGTCATGGAGATGGCTGTCAGGGATACGGAGGAATTGCACCCTCAGATTCACAAAGAAGGGGTGAAAGAGGACGTTTTCAGAACCGCAGTTGCTACAGCCAACTGGAGATACAGACCCAAACCCACGCCAGCTTGTTACCGGTGTGGTAATACAGACCACGACTCCAAAATCTGTCGGTTTAAGGATCAACCTTGTCATCAATGTGGAAAAATGGGCCATCTCCAACGGGTTTGCCGTAATAGGAATGTACGAGGACAAAAGCCGCAGTACCCTAGAAGAAGACTTACAAGGTACAGAAATTGACATCATCTTCATCTGACTCAGACAACGTTGAGGCATTACATAGTTTATCTATACATCGTATACACTCGTCACACCCTGCAATGACAGTACAAGTAACCATTGAAGGGAAGAGAACTAAAGATGGACGTTGATACAGGAGCTGCAGTGTCAGTTATCACACAAAAACAGTGGAAACATCTTCAGATCCAGGCAACTGTCCGTCCCACTCCAATAAAGCTGCAGACCTACTCAATGCAAGTACTCCATCCACTAGGTTGTGCAAAGGTAAAGGTATCATACAAGGGCCAGACAAAGAGACTACCACTATATATCCTGAGAAACGGAGGACCGCCTCTCTTTGGCAGAGATTGGATCACTCATCTGGGAATGCCAGATATCATCAAGAATCCTTGCAACACCCTGACAGTTCCGTCAGGACATGATGATGGATGGGTGGAATCCTTAAAACAGCGTTTCCTGAGGTTTTCGTTGACGAGTTAGGGAAAATTAAAAATGACTGTGTGAGGCTCAAATTGAAACCGGATGCTCATCCCAATTCTTCAAGGCTCGGACAGTACCGTTTGCCCTTAGAGCGGGAGTGGACGCTGAACTAATCCGGCTAGAAGAACAGGGTGTCATTTCCAAGGTAGAGCGCAGTGCTTGGGCAACTATTGTCCAGTAAAGAAATCAAATGGTGAATTGCGCATCTGTGGGGATTTTCGCATGGTACTGAATAGCCAACTGGAGGTGACCAGTATCCTCTACCCAGAGTAGATGACATTTTCGCTTCACTTGCTGGGGGACAAAAGTTCACCAAGATTGATCTACGACAAGCTTACTTACAGTTTGAGGTCCACCCTCTCTCGAAAATACCTCACCATTAACACTCACAGGGGTTTGTACGAATACAATCGAATGGTGTTTGGCATTGCATCTGCACCAGCCATCTGGCAAAGAAAGATGGATGAAATTTTAGCAGACATTCCCTTCACTCAGTGTCTATTAGACGACATGCTCATCACTGGTCGCACGGACCAAGAACACAAGCAGAATGTAGAGCTCGTTTTACAAAGACTTCAGGACCAAGGTCTCAAGGTAAATTTGACAAAATGTAAATTCATGGTGCCTAAATTGGAGTTTTGTGGCCACTTAGTAGATGCAGAGGGCATTCATACTGTTGAAGACAAGGTCGATGCTTTAGTCAAAGCTCCAGCCCCAACAAGTGTCCATCAACTACGATCCTACCTTGGCCTGTTAACTACTATAATAAATTTCTTCCAGACCTTGCTCATACATTGTTTCCACTGCATAAGCTCCTGGAGAAACACTCCAGGTGGGACTGGTCAGCTAAATGTCAACATGCTTTTGAGTCTCTAAACGGAAACTGTTAGCGTCACGTATGCTTGTGCACTACGACCTCCAGAAGCCTCTCACCCTGGCTTGTGATGCCTCTCCTTATGGTCTGGGCGCTGTTCTTTCCACATCCTACCGGATGGCTCTGAGAAACCGGTGGCCTTCGCCTCCAGATCCTTGACGAAGACAGAGAGCAATTACTCTCAAATTGATAAAGAGGCACTTGCATTGATATGGGCAATTCGGAAGTTTCACCTTTACCTGTATGGTAGAGAGTTTACCATTTTAAACGGATCATAAACCGCTTCTTCAAATTTTTAGCCCTGACAAAGGAATCTCTCAGACAACTGCAGCCCGTCTCCAGCGCTACGCCCTGTTCTTGGGAGCATACAGCTACCGCATACAGTATCGAAGTCATGATGACAATGCAAATGCAGATGCAATGTCCCGTCTCACAGAACTGCCTCTAGAGTCGACACCATCAGTCCAGAGTTGTAGGTACACCACCTCACACCTCCTTACTTCCAGAGAGATAGCAGCCCATACTGTGAAGGATACCCTTCTGACAAACGTGCTTACCTTTATACGAGACGGCTGGCCTGCGACGGTATCACAGGAACATGAACCTTACTACAGGAAGCGAATGGAATTGTTTGTGAAGGATAATTGTGTCTTATGGGGAGACCGAGTGGTCATTCCAAAAACCCTCCAGAGACACATCTTGGACTTGCTACATACTGGTCACCCTGGAACCACGCGGATGAAACAGAAAGCAAGGGGCTATGTGTGGTGGCCGAACATAGATGCAGATATCACGGCATATGTCAATGCTTGTGTAGGATGTGCACAAACTGCCAGAGACCCTCCTCGAGGATGCATTCAACCTGGACTTGGCCCACGGTCCCTGGTTTCGCCTTCACTTGGATTTTGCAGGTCCCATAAGGGGACAAACCTTCTTGATTATAATTGATGCCCACTCAAAATGGCCAGAGGTCATTTCCAGTTACCCAGCTGACTACAAAGGCAACAGTTGGCCATATTATTGCATCTTTTTGCTTCGTTTGGGTATCCAGGGAGATTGTCACAGATAATGGTGCCCAATTCACAAGTCAGGAGTTCCAGAGTTTTGTTACGGTGCATAATATCAAGCACAAATTAACCGCCCCTATCACCCAGCCACCAATGGGCAAGCAGAGCGGTTTGTACAAACTTTCAAGAACTATTTCAAGGCCTCAGTGGCTGTGACTAGCCAGAGGTCCATATCGCCTCAGCAGTTAGACTCTTTCCTGTTTACTTACAGAACTACACCACAGGGCCACCACTGGTACAACACCAGCTGAGCTTATGTTGGGAAGACAGCCATGGACTGCTTTTGACATGCTTCGCCCTCAGACCGTTCATGACATGTATTACATCCCAAGAAAAGATGGTGAAGTCCAAAGAGTCTCCTGTTTTGCAACCCACCAGAGTCTGGACTCGATCGTATGGATCTGCCAACAGTCGGTGGCTGCCTGCTACCGTTGCAGAATCTTTGGGACCCAAGATGTACAGAGTCGCCTGGAAGATGGTTCCATTACCAGACGACATGTAGACCAGCTACGGTCTCATTTACGGGTGCCTGAACCCTTAACGTCCCCAACCCTACGGGGTCCGGTGTCCACATCTAATGCGTCGGAGGACATCTGGAATGGTGTCTGGGTTGACTCGGAAACTTTGGACTCGTCTCCTGTGGGTATTTGTGACTCTGGTTCAGAGGTTCCCCCTGACCCCTCTGTACCCTCCTTGACCCCACCAGTTGATCTTTCATCCAATCCTACCGCCTCCAACACCCCGCCTGCTGGTGGACGTCCCCAACGTCACCGACGCCCTCCTGACCGCTTACTTCTTCAAGAACGAATAAGAGACTTCCGTCGGTCCTCGCGTAGGGCCCAGAAAGATGTGGATGATGATTTGGCCCCGCAATTTTCTTCAGAAGACTAGTCATCAGTTTTTCAGTGACACTCTCCAAGTTCCTCAGATGAACTGTATTCGATTGTTCTGGTTGTTGGTTTGTTACTAGGTTTTTGTTATGTTGTTCTGGTTTTGTTTTTGGGGTGGGGAGGAAGGTGTTATAGCTGACTATACTAAACCTGTGCTATCACTTTAACTAGTGGCTCCGCCCAGGATGACACAGGTCAGAGGGCACAGCAGCCATCTTCAGGGTTAGTTAGTGTGATGCAGTTATGAAGGCAGATGCATGATCCTGTGTTCCTGCAGTTATCCAAGCCTGTATATAACAGTAAGTGTCCTGCAATAAAGCAATGGTGAACCTGACAGCCCAGCCTCATATCTGAACAAGCAGAGATCATAACAGTTAGTTTGCAACGTTCGCTCATTGCTCTGTCGTGGAGTTACTTCCCCAGCGCTTACTGTGAATTTTGATACCTGTTACTGACTCAGCTTTGTATGAGAACCCCCGCTCCTGTTCCTGATTCGGCTTTTGTATGAGAACCCCACTCCTGTTACTGACTCAGTTTTGTATGAGAGCCACGCTCCTGGTACTGACCCGGTTGTGTATGAGAACCACTCTGTATGCTCTGTTAACCCTTGCTTTATATGGTAACATTGTGTCCCTGAAGATAGTAAGAATTACCGACCATTCAAGGATCGGAAGGGTAGAGAGGGCTCTGTGTACAGGGACCGAAATCTAGTTGTCAGGGGGGATCCATGACAAGTACCTGTCGTACCACTGGACTCTTTATGGACTCTTCCCTGGCACTCACACCATGGGGGCTATTTCTCAGGCTTGGCGCTGATGTGCAGTGTCAAAGACGCACTGTGGTTCACTCGGAAACGCTTGGTGCTGCGCAGTGAAGTCATCGTTCATGATTGCCGGAGGCTGATCCGAAGCGGGCTGGGAGAGTACGCTGTTATCGATATCCTCAGCAGAAGAGAGGATGAAGAAGAGGAGGAAAAGCACACGTAATTTTCTTAGCTGTACCTTATTACCTGTGTTTTTCTCTTTTCCCCTCATTCTCCACCCCCTCCACCCCTTACCCAACTCTTTTCCCATCCCCTTCTTCCTCCCTCCCTCCCTTCTTCTCTAGCATAGATCGTTTTGTAAGTTTGTGAGGGACTGGGGCTGGTGCTAATAAACGCGGTTCTTCTCCCCACCACGTTACCCGGGTCCTAGAGTGAGTGACTAGGAAGTATGGTTCTTGACTTGAATGTTGAGGCCTTACGATATTCTCTGGCATTATGACCCCTGGCAACGACTTACGATATCCTCTGGTGTTCTGACCCCTGGCAACGGCATACGATATTCTCTGGCATTTCTGGTTTGGCTATATGGTCTCACGCTTGGCTTCTTCAGTGTCAGCCTAGGGATATATATATATATATATATATATATAGACTGACCATTATAAGGATTGGAGGGAAAGGATAGGTGCTGCGTACAAGGATCATATTCTCCTGGTGGGGATCGTAACAACGTGATGATGTCATTTTCAGACGGCCACATGGCAAAGCCGGGAGATTGCCTGAAAGGAGGGGGGGTCCGTTCGGATCCCTCTCCCTGGCGATCAGGAGGAGGTGACGGGTAAAGGGGAGGCCGTCTGAAAAGAGCCTCCCCTTTCAAGCAATGCCTGAATTTAACCCCTGAGGTGTCAGCCTAGTTCCAGTGGGGGCCGCCATCTTAGATGGCAGCTCCACCTCCGGGTCCCCCCTCATCCTCTGACATCATCACGCATGGCGCAATGACGTCAGTTAGCCAGGAAACCCTAGCTGCCTGGGGATTTCCTAAGGAAATCCTATGGTGGAGATAGAGGGTTCATTTGAATCCTGATATCTCCCGATCAGTGGCAGCTAGTTGTGTTTGGTATCCTTGGAAAGGCCAGAGCAGGGCTTTCCAATGATACCAAATATGACCATGTTCAAAGTAATAAATTAAAAATAATAAAATAATAAAAAAGTATTTTTTTTGTGTGTGGTCTTTTTAATAATGCAGCTATATTGTTCCCATTTCAAAAATAATGTGAACAATGCTGCTGCACTAGCGAATTTAATTTTTTTGGATTTTAGCTAAAAAATCATGTAATTTCCTAGAAAAAAAAAGTAACGAGTTCCCATTTGAAATTTTTTAAATAAATCTGTGAAAAAAATCACTTTACACGCTGTAGATGATTGAAAATTAAGATTTTATTGCATTTTTTGTTAAAATATTCAGGCAGGGCATGACAAATACATATAATAATGATATATTATGAATCTGCTGAGTCTGCCGAAAAGGATATATAATATGTCTGTGTCGTGTAATAAAAAGTGACTTCAAATCGCGTTTAAACATGATGCGCAAAAGTGGTAAAAATGAGCTCAGAAACACAGAGTTGAAATGGCGCAGCGGTGAAGGGGTTAATGTATTATGTATGTGACCGACTGTGCTGCGCCACAGGATTCTTCTCTGCCTGTGCTGCATCACAGATCGTTTATTTGGTAATAAATCTGGATGGATTGAATAAAAGTTACCTTTTTCAAACAAAAAAAGCTGTTGTGTTCTGCATATTTGGATGGGTAAATGACTGCTGCTTTCCTTTTGCATTACAAAAACGTCCCTATGCATGTCTTTTGTTATTCTTAAGGTCCGGGATTTAGTTTAAGTTTTTATGTTAAATAACTAACAGATTTTTTAACACGTTAGCATTTGGAATGTAATATGGTTGGCCCGCGCTAGGGCCACCTAAGCTAACGTTACCGCGAACACAGCTGAGTGCTAACGTTAGCGTTAACTATGTACTAGGGCCCAAAGGGTTTTGGTGAACATGTGGGTTTTAATAAACAGCATAGATTTGTTTAGTTTAATAGTCTATTTTTAATTATGTATGACAATCCTCTGGAGAAGAAGTTTTACTCCAGAATGTTTGTGATATATCTGTTTTTTTTTTGTAATTTAAATTTGTAATGCATATTATTGTTCTCACTAATTGTATAACACATCTTTACTAATAAAACAGAAAAATGGGGATAGAGATCTAGAAGGAACAGGAATGGTACATAGTGTAATACTGTAAAAACAGTTGCAGTTACACGAAGCCTCTGTTAAAATCTCACTCACAAGATGCAAGGGATATCAATGCATGTAGCGTTATCTTTGATTGGCCCAGAATGCTATCCTGCGGTCTCACCAGATTCCGTGTGACTCCACTGCTCCTAGGATGGATGCCAGGACTGCGCTCAGCAAGGAAATTCCACTTTGGAAGAGATTCAGCCAGACAGCAGAGATAAAGTGCAAAAAAGGATTTATTGGACCAGTTAAAAAATCCGACGCGTTTCGTCAGCCATAAAGGCTAACTTCATCAGGGATAAGATACACAACACTCCCCCCTTCTTTTATAGTCCCCCCCTGTGTCCCAGACATCTCTTCTCTCTTCGGTTTTCATATTATTAGAAAAATGTCGGCAGATAAGAACCTTTCGGCCCATCTAGTCTGCCCAATTACATGGATACTTAACTTGGATTTATCTTTTGTTTAGGATAGCCTTATGCCTATCCCATGCTTGCTTAAATTCAATTACTGTTTTGGCCTCTACCACTTCAACTGGAAGACTGTTCCATGTATCCACCACCCTCTCAGTAAAATAATGCCAGTAAAGTAACCAGGTACCCATTTTATAAATCCAACGACTTTCTTTTTTAGCTAGGGCTCTAACAAAATCCCCTCCCCTCCAATTAGGTCTCACTAATTCGATGCCACACCATTTGAAATTAGAGAATGCAATGTCCTATGGAGACGGTTCATAGATGACATAATTATTATCTGGAAGGGAGGGCAACAATCCCTGATCGAGTTTATATCCTCTCTGGACAATAACCCGTACAATTTGAAATTTACATCCAATATTAGTGACAGTGCTATAGATTTCCTTGACTTAACCATATATATCAAGGAAAACAAGATTGAAACTAAGACTTTTTTCAAGATTGGATTTATAAAATGGGTACCTGGTTAGATGGGGGTCTCAATAAAGAAATAGATGTTATTAATTGTATTTAATTATTGTTGGTTTACTCACATCTTAATCCTCTCCATCTGTTAGATTGTTTTTTTGGGATTAATTCCCTTTTACTAATTCCCTTTTATTTCTTTTTATTAACTTATTTCAATCACTGTTAGTTGTTTATATCCTTTTTATTGTGTTTTTATAAATAAAGTTTGTTGCGTTATTATTTTATTTTTATTGAATACCCCCTCTCTCTGTCCCCCCCCCTTGCCAGTGGCGTAACTAGAAACCTGAGGGCCCCGGTGCGAGAATCCACGAAGGGCCCCCCCGACCCCCCCAAAAAAAGATCCATATTTTTACCTTTTTTTTTCCTGCAATATAAAAAAGATAGTATTGCCCCCAGCTCACATGGACATATATATTGCCCCCAGCTCACATGGACATATATATTGCCCCCAGCTCACATGGACATATATATTGCCCCCAGCTCACATGGACATATATTGCCCCCAGCTCACATGGACATATATTGCCCCCAGACCACACATGGATATATTGCCCCCAGGCCACACATGGATATATTGCCCCAGCTCACACATGGATATTTTTGCCCCCAGCTCATGGAAATACTGCCCCAACACATGGATATACTGCCCCAACACATGGATACTGCCCCAGCACATGGATATACTGCCCCAGCACATGGATATACTGCCCCAGCACATGGATATACTGCCCCAGCACATGGATATGCCCAGCTCATGGATATGCCCAGCTCATGGATATACTGCCCCAGCACATGGATATACTGCCCCAGCTCATGGATATACTGCCCCAGCACATGGATATACTGCCCCAGCACATGGATATACTGCCCCAACTCATGGATATACTGCCCCAGCACATGGATATACTGCCCCAGCACATGGATATGCCCAGCTCATGGATATACTGCCCCCCAGCTCATGGATATACTGCCCCAGCTCATGGATTATACTGCCCCCCAGCTCATGGATATACTGCCCCAGCTCTGCCCCCCAGCTCATGGATATACTGCCCCAGCTCTGCCCCCCAGCTCATGGATATACTGCCCCAGCTCTGCCCCCCAGCTCATGGATATACTGCCCCAGGCAGCTCATGGATATTCTGCCCCAGCTCTGTCCCCCAGCTCATGGATATTCTGCCCCAGCTCTGTCCCCCAGCTCATGGATATTCTGCCCCAGCTCTGTCCCCCAGCTCATGGATATTCTGCCCCAGCTCTGTCCCCCAGCTCATGGATATACTGCCCCAGCTCTGCCCCAGCTCATGGATATTCTGCCCCAGCTCTGTCCCCCAGCTCATGGATATTCTGCCCCAGCTCTGTCCCCCAGCTCATGGATATTCTGCCCCAGCTCTGTCCCCCAGCTCATGGATATACTGCCCCAGCTCTGCCCCAGCTGATTGCCGGAATCTGGCGGGCGGCGCCGGGCCCCCCTCCAGTGGCGGAATGCCAGGGCCCGGTCGCAACTGCGACCGCTGCGACCCTGGTACTTCCGCCACTGCCCCTTGCACCATATAACCGCAATATAAGCGGAATTTAGAAGTATGAAGCATAAGAAAATCGGAAGAGGTGGCCACAGGAAGTGGAACAGGATTAAGCCTGTACCAAGATGGAGGCTACCAGGAAGAAGGTCGTTGGACACTGAATGGAGATGTGCCTGCACTAAAATGGCGGACTTCAGGAAGAAGGTCACCGGAAGTCGCCACAAGCGCCCAAACCGGAACCGGAAGTAGCGATATCGGCGGAATAATATGAAAACCGAAGAGAGAAGAGATGTCTGGGACACAGGGGGGGACTATAAAAGAAGGGGGGAGTGTTGTGTATCTTATCCCTGATGAAGTTAGCCTTTATGGCTGACGAAACGCGTTGGATTTTTTAACTGGTCCAATAAATCCTTTTTTGCACTTTAGCTCTGCTGTCTGGCTGAATCTCTTCCAAAGTGGAATTTCCTTGCTGAGCGCAGTCCTGGCATCCATCCTAGGAGCAGTGGAGTCACACGGAATCTGGTGAGACCGCAGGATAGCATTCTGGGCCAATCAAAGATAACGCTACATGCATTGATATCCCTTGCATCTTGTGAGTGAGATTTTAACAGAGGCTTCGTGTAACTGCAACTGTTTTTACAGTATTACACTATGTACCATTCCTGTTCCTTCTAGATCTCTATCCCCATTTTTCTGTTTTGTTTACTGTACGTCGTTTGGAGGAGACGCTTTAGAGATCTAAAAGGTTGTATACCACCATTTGCCTATTCACTTATAGCCTTGGGAAAGAGCACATTTCTGTTTTTGCTGTGCATCTTTACTAATAGACTTATCTTTTTTTTATATTTTTCGAACTTGTCTTTTGCTGTAATCTATACATGGAGTACATTTTGCAAATCATTACACACAGAAAATCTTGATGATAATGATAAGGTTTCTGTATCGCTATATGTCCCTCGATGGACACATGATCACAAATAATTTTTCAACAAACTGCTGACAAGTTGCATACTGAAAGGCTAGAAAAAGACCATTTGAAATTGTATTGTCTATTTGAATTATACTCATGTGTTTCCTCCCACTCCACATATGTGTTCGTTGTCCATCTGTTGCACTGTTTCCAGCCAAAATGAGCAGTTGATGATGTGGGCTCTGACACCATTTTATGTCTTAGTCATTAGTTGTGATAATATGTTTTTTTCAACATGTGGATAACAACTGCATTACTGAAGATTATTAGCTGTCAGGTCGGGGGGGCCTAGAGAGGAGTGAAATTGGACCCCAATATGCAGAGTGTAGATATACTGCAGATTATATATATTTATGTATATACTCTAAGCGAATCGTAGTACACAAAGGCAATCCAAGAGAGGGCAAAGTCAAAGAATGTAGCAGAGGTTAAGGGCTGGCAGCACAGGTTTGTGGATGGGGAGAGTAAGCCAAGGTCAAGATACCAATGGGGGAAAACAAAAATAGGGATATCTAACTACAAGGAACAGCATGCTATACTAAAGCGTGGGTTGTAGGCCTTGCATTTGGGATAAAACTTCTCGACTAGGATGGCTATCTGGCTACCTGCAGACTTTTTCCCTCTCTCATTGAGCTTGACAGCACCCTCACACATCAGGCAAGAACTAGAATCACAAAAAGGAGTTGTATGCAGGACAGACAGACTCAACTTGTGGTTTACTCACAGCCCCTCTGAATAGCCATGACTTTATCCTTGATTATATGTCTTTCAAAGACTAAGGTGTAAAAATACAGTGAACCAATCAGAAACAGTCTACATTACACACTTCCTTAAAAATGCTGAATACACTGTTTCAAGAAATGAAAAATATATGGTAAAAAACATGGAAAAATATATATATATCTATAACATCTGTTACTTGTAGATAATAATGCTGACCTTTGGAGAAAGTGCATTCCACCTCTGAAAGCTGTATCCTCTCTCAAGGTCCTTAAAACAATCAAATATCCTGTTCTGTCTTTGGATAGATAAGAAACCGCAAGACATAAGCACATACTTTCTTTACAGAATATTTATTTTAAACATTTTGTGGTGCAAGGCAATTTTTAACTCTTTCACTGCATAGACACACAGTGACCGGCTTGCTGACATCACTAACAGACGCCCACAGGATCCAGGTCACAAAAACAGGCAGTATTCTGCTAGCGGGTGTCACCCTGACCGGCGGTGCATCGCCGGCCGGGAGGCTCACCTCGTATGGGGGCTGGCTCCGACGGATCGTCTCTCCAGCGGTTCCAATGGGTGGCTCGGGGCTGGGGATGTCCCGGGGTTCCACGCGATCCTTCATGGGTCTCTCCGTGCCCGCGCTGGTGGAGTCGGCGCTGCAGTCCCGCATGGTCCACGTCAGACAGGGCGAATCCTGGCATCTGACATCACTGGGGCGGATGCGGGGGCCCGGATTGGTCGTTCGGGCCCAAGGGGAGGATCCCCAGGCTTGGGTGGACCTGAAGGGGAACCATCCCAGATGATTCTCGGATCCTGAATGGCCATCATTGCAGAGTGGGCTGAATGGACGGTGGGGCACTCCTGGGAGGGGCTAGACTACCCTACCACCTATATATGGTTTCCCAGCACATTCAGTCCTCGCTTCAGCGTTGTATCACTAGTGGTGTTCAGTATTGAGAAACTCCTATATGATATTTTCGTATACCGGTTCCTGGCTTACCATTCGACCTCCACTGTTTCACTGCCTGCCTATGACCACAATTTTGACCCCGACAACGATTATCGGAAAACCCTTTTGTACCTCGATTCTGAAACTGATCTCCACCCTCTGCACCTGGGTTCTATCTCCTCTACCGCAAACCGTGACAGCGGGACAGAGAACCCAGTGGCTGGCAGCCAAATACCTGAGTGTGGTCCTGCGTAGCAGCCTGTGATGGCTCCGCAGCACACTGAAGCGGAGTTGAGGTAAGCGGGCGCGGACAAGTTGCATTGATTTAACCATGCTCTTAACGAGTGGGAAACAGGTATGTCAAATGTGTCACAGTTTATACTAAAGAGTTTCCTACTAAGATTTTGTGCATCTTAAGCCAAACACAGTGCAGAATGGGTTAATAAGGAACATGGTATAATATTTTTCTTTTATTCCTTAAGTTTGGGCAGTTTGAATAGCAGATTTTATAATTGGTTGGAAGAACCTGTGAAAATTTGTTGCAAGTATAAGCAATTCAGGTTTTAATTCTTTTTTTCTAACAGAGCTTTATGTTTTCCCTCCCAGGCAGGAATTAGTTACTGCCTTGATCAGCAACAGCTGTGAGGAACCTGAAGAAATAAGAAAAACTACACACCAACCCATCTTGGGCTTACACAATACGGTGGCAAGAAAAAGTATGTGAACCCTTTGGGATTACGTGGAGTTTTGCATGAATTGGTCATAAAATGTGCTCTGATCTTCATCTAAGTCACAACAATTTGAAAAACACAGTCTGCTTAAAATAATACAACATAAACATTATATGTTTTCATGTTTTTATTGAACAGAACATGTAAACATTCACAGTGCAGGGTGGAAAAAGTACGTGAACCTTTGGACTTAACTGGTTGATCCTCCTTTGGCAGCAATAACCTCAAACAAACGTTTCCTGTAGTTGCAGATCAGACCTGCACAACGATCTGGAGTAATTTTGGACCACTCCTCTTCACAAAACTGTTTCAGTGTAGCAATATTCTTGGGATGTCTGGTGTGAATCTCTCTCTAAAGGTCATGCCACAGCATTTCAATCGGGTTGAGGTCAGGACTCTGACTGGGCCACTCCAGAAGGCGTATTTTGTTTTGTTGAAGCCATTCTTTCGTTGAATTACTTGTATGCTTTGGGTCATTGTCCTGTTGCATCACCCATCCTCTGCGGAGCTTCAGTTGGCGGACAGATGGTCTTACGTTTTCCTGCAAAATGTCTTGATAAACACTGGAATAAATTTTTCCATCAATGACAACAATCTGTCCAGACCCTGAGGCAGCAAAGCAGCCCCAAACCATGATGCTCCCTCCGCCATGTTTTACAGTGGGGATGAGGTTTTGATGTTGGTGTGCTGTGCTTTTTTTTCTCCACACATAGTGTTGTGTGTTTTTTCCAAACAACTCAATTTTGGTTTCATCTGTCCACAGAATATTTTGCCAGTAGTGCTGTGGAACATCCAGGTGCTCTTTTGCAAACTTCAAACGTGCTGCAATATTCTTTTTGGACAGCAATGGCTTCCTCCGTGGTGTCCTCCCATGTACTCCATTCTTGTTTAATGTTTTCCTTATTGTAGATGTGTCAACAAAAATGTTAGAATGTGCCAGAGATTTCTTTAAGTCTTTAGCTGACACTCTAGGATTCTTCTTTACCGCATTAAGCATTCTGCGCTGTGCTCTTGCAGTCATCTTTACAGGACGACCACGCCTAGGGAGAGTAGCAACACTGCTGAACTTTCTTCATTTGTAGACAGTCTGTCTTACTGTGGACACATGAACATCAAGGCTTTTGGAGATACTTTTGTAACCCTTTCCAGCTTCATGCAAGTCAACAATTCTTGATCGTAGGTCTTCTGAGAGTTCTTTTCTGCGAGGCATGGTTCACATCAGACAGTGCTTCTTGAAACCAGTAAACCCAAAACTGGTGTGTTTTTAAAGGGCAGGACAGCTTTCAGCAACACATCCAATAATATCACACTGATTGGACTCAAGGTTGGCTCACTCCTGGCTCCAATTAGCTCTTGGAGAAGTCATTAGGCTAGGGGTTCACATACTTTTTCCACCCTGCACTGTGAATGTTTACATGTTATGTTCAATAAACACATGAAAACATATAATGTTTGTGTTGTATTATTTTAAGCAGACTGTGTTTTTCAAATTGTTGTGACTTAGATGAAGATCAGAGCACATTTTATGACCAATTCATGCAAAACTCCACGTAATCCCAAAGGGTTCACATACTTTTTCTTGCCACTGTACACTTTTAGTTATGGTGGAGGGCAAAGTTGGAGATTTCATTTGCATGTCCTACTCAGAGCTCCTTTGCTGCATATGGGGAATATAACACATGATCTCTGTGGGTAAAGCAGTTCTCTGAATGTGTAAAAGTCTACTATAATTATAAACTTTATATACATATTATTTATTTCTTTGTGATGTTTTTTCACCAGGGGGACTTTAGAAATGTCTTGGATTTTTCAGAATGAATTTTATCAGTGACAGTAAAAAAGACATAGGGCACTATTGCAAACTTAACGCTAGCGTTGGTGCTGAGATATGTGAGTGTTAACAAACACTAGCTTAAGTGAGTTTTACGCATGCCCCCATATTACAATCCGAATGCTAAAGGGTTAAATAACCCGTTAGCGCATCAGGGATTGCGCTTGCTTCCGAAGCTCCATGGGGGAGAGCAAAGACTTGTCGTAGGATTACAAAGTCTTAAAGCTAATTACGCACCACTGCGGTTAACTGAAAATTTAACCACAGCTAGAAGCTGGTGTTAACTGATACCGTTTCTGCGGAATCAGTCAGCACCAGCTGAAAACCCCCCAGAAATCAGATCATCCCGCAGCATGAGCAACGGCCCCTTCCACCACTTCTAGGTGCTGGGAAGTGAGATTGGGGACTAATAGTCCCCAGTCTCCCTCTGCAATAACTACGCGGCTCTGCCGATCTCGCAAGAGTGAGATCCTGCAGGTCATGTGACCCGGCAACACAAGCTCCCATGGAGTACTATGGACTCCAGGAGGTGATACTTGTGGCGGTGTGTTAGCTTACGGGCTTAGCGCTGCATAACAGGGCAGACTGCTGAATCAGCGCCTGCCCCATAATAGGATGCTAAAACGGAGACACTAAGGGGAAACCTGCAGGAGCAGGTTCCCCATCTAAGGCTAGGGTCAGACGAAAGCATTTTTCCCCGCGAATGTGAAAAAGTGCGTCCGAACGCATTGACGTATTTTTTCACGGAATGCGCAAAAACGGGCAGACGACGCGCATTTTCGGGTGTGATTTTGTACAGATCGTCAATAAAACTCTTTTTGCGTCTGGACGTTATGTTGGCTGGACATTAGCAGCGTCTGACATCTCCTAATCACGCACACACGCCGCTATGCCGCAGCTGCGCACTCAGTACGTCAGTACTAGCGGTTCAGCGTTCTCAGAAAAATGCGTTCAAATTCCACTTGCGTTGCACGGTCGTACATCGTATAGTGGCCGTCATTGCCCGTCATCTGCTGCTAGTGCGGCCGTAATTATGTGCGCCAGAACGCACGTTAAAAGTGCGCTGGTCTGACCCCAGCCTTAACGTCCCTGTTTTAGCGGGAACTATGTAATGGTGCCCATAATCTGGAGATAACATGAATGAAATATTTATGGGACATATTTCAGACATGACTTTTTTACTACGGCGTTGGTAATGGAAATCAGGAACTAGTAAATATGAGTTAATTATATTAGTTGATTTTTTTCCACCTTTTCCAAAGCATAACGCTATCTGCCAGGAATCTGAGACATGCATAGCTAAGTGCATCATATACTCTGTTGTGTCCGCATTGTGTTACTGTGCTTTAAATTAAACATTTTTTTTGCTAAATGTCTAAAATAAATAACTTATGGAGCCTGTTTAGAACTCTAGGCAACCATTTATACCTACAACACATAACAGGATTTACATATATTTTCCTGCTGAATAAAACCAGATTTATATGATCATGGATTCTTATTTTCTGGGATTGTTTATGCTTTAGTACTCATGTTATTTGCCAGACATTGACTAAAGTATGTATTTTTAAGCCTAATTAGTGACTGTTTTTTTAATACACATAAGTAATAATTGAACTTACCGGTATGTACTATTTACCTAAATGTAAACACTAATTGCAGCTGCCTGGTGTCACACTAATATAGATTACAATTCTGAATTTAGTAAAATAGATTTTTTTACCTTTTTTTCTCTCACTAATGACTTAATTCAAATATGTTAACAGGTTGGCTGTTGTCCCCGAATTGCATATTAATTTTGTTTTTGTTCATGTTGATTGAATAAACCTGGTTGCTATGAGAATGTCGTTAATTTGTGTTTTTTCTAACATATCAGTTCCTATTAAGTTATTTCTTCAAATCTAGTTAGACTATGTAGACATTTTTGGACCCATAATTATCTCATAATTGGTGGCAGAGATCTTTGCTGCTCTAGACAAAAGATCAATTTAGCTTCCTCTTGTGAGGGTAATCATTTTCTATCAGTCTTCAATCATTTTTTCAATTATTTTTTTAACTTTAATGTGCTTTTTGACCTCTATCTTGAATCTCCATGTTTTTAATTTTCGCAGTCACCACTCTCTCTCGGCGTTCAGCAGATTTTTGCAACTCGCTGGTTTCCGTTTCCAGGCTCTCCAATTTGCTGAATATCCATCATAGTTTTTCTCAACTGTATCATTAATGAATATTAATAAGAATTACCTGAGGGATCTTATCTGTGGTCACAGTCTGAGTAGGCAATTGAACAGATTTAAATGTTTTTGTTACTTAGGATTGCCATTGGTCCATGGGATGTCTACCATATACAGCCTCCTGCAGTCTTCAGATACCACGGATCCGACTTTTCAGTACAAGTGGGAGTCGCAAAGAGTACAAGAGGTATTAACAAATTCATGTGCATGTTTATCAGGGTTGTATTTAGCAAACTCAAAATTAGTTTCTCTTTCTGCGGCGTCGCCGTGGAGTCCGGGTTGGCACATTACACACCATTCTCGGGCCACCGTTCATGCCGCGAGATGAGAGAGGAGTATCAGATTTATTGGGGGGATTTGGGGGTTTCTAAATGATTTTGCCAGGGCCGGCCCGTCCATGGAGCGGGATGGAGCAGGCGCTCCAGGCAGCCCTTTGTCAGGGGCAGCATTTTGCCACCCTGTCAATGGCAGGGATTGGCAAGATGTTCACTCACGGACACTGGTGTCTGTATGTGGCCCTTGCATGGTCTGCCGCCGGTGCCTGCAATGATTATGGGGCGGGTCCGTTTCAGCTGGGCAGTGCCTCAGGCCTCACTAGCCTTTGCTTAAAGGGTGAGGGACGTGTCCGGGGCGTGTCTCACACTGGTTCGCTGTGTGTGGAGCGGCTCGGTCCGTGAGGCTGGAGGTGCAGCCAGCAGCCTGTGAAGCTGGCAGAGTGGGCGGTGCAGTACACAGAGGGATGCTGCCACCCTGCTTCCCAGGTATTGCCCATTACTCGGCACTTGGGGGACTGATTGGCCGGCGCGGACCCCAGGTGCCCTGTGAGTGAATGTGCCAGATGTGCTGGGTTCCCAGCAAGTGATGGCTCTGTGTGTGTGTGACTTGTGGCTCCTCAGGGGGCACCTCATCACCATCAGGCAGGACAAACCTGCTGCAAGGGAACATGCATTAGTTAGAGCACCACAGATTCCTCCAGGAACCCAGGTGCTGTTTTCCCAAATTATCCAAGTGATCCTTGGGATCAGGCAGCACTTTTCACGTACTGTTAGGCGCTCTGTGACACGCTCATACACACCGCACAATACTGTGAGTTTTATTGCTGTGGAGCTCTATGATACGCTCATACACACCGCACATTACTGAGAGATTTATTGCTGTGCAGCTCTGTGATACGCTCATACGTGTCACGTGTTTTTTTTGGGGGGGGCAGCATTTCATCCATCGCTCCAGGCAGCACAGTGGATTTTGCAAAAGTACAATCATTTAGCACCAGCTTTTAGGTGTAACAAAATTTTTGGTTTGCACATCGATGTGGGAATTAGCACTAGGGCTTTGTAATACCTTACTTATCCTACCGCTAATTACTGATTGCGCATCCTATTCCTTTTTTTTTTTATAATTCTTTATTTTGAAAAAGATTTAAATACAGAAAACAGGTAAACAGTCACCCGCGACATCGCCACGCAGGGCAGGGAGGGCAAGCCGGGTAAAGCCTGACCTAGCACAACTTTCAGATTCAAGGTGTAGACAAATTATCAGATCAGTCGAGTTAGGATAACATATTGCAGATGAGCCCTGATGCCCAGCACATGGCATGCCGCGCAGCCGGCCTGGACGGGACAAACAATGAACCACATAAAACAAAAGAGGGAAGAGAAAAGAAAAAGAAAGGAAAGAAAAAGGACAGGGAAAATAGAAAGGGGGAACCTCACTCATCTAACCCACCTCAGGTACTAATAGGTTTCTACCCATCGACTCCAGGTTTTGTAAAACGAGGGAAGCGAGTTGTGAATTACTGCCGACAGCTTATCCATGTGGTGCGCCTCGGCTATATAAGCCCGGGCCACCTCAACGGGAGGCACATCTCCATCTCGCCAGTGCTTAGCGAGAGCTCTCCTAGCACCCAACACCATCCTGTGAAAGAGTTTGCAATCTGGCCCCTGAAGGGATGCCGGGGACCTGTGGAGCAGGAAGGCCCAAGGATCAAGTGGGAAAGGCTGTTGAAACACCTCCTCTAATAGGTCACCTATCTGGTCCCAGAATGTACGCACCTTCGGGCAAAGCCACCACATGTGAAACAAGGTACCCCGAGCCCCAAAAGCCCTTCCAGCAAGCATCAGGGGTACCCGGCTGCAGATAGAAACATAGAAAAATGTCAGCAGATAAGAACCTTTCGGCCCATCTAGTCTGCCCAATTACATGGATACTTTACCTGGATTTATCTTTTGTTTAGGATAGCCTTATGCCTATCCCATGCTTGCTTAAATTCAATTACTGTTTTGGCCTCTACCACTTCAACTGGAAGACTGTTCCATGTATCCACCACCCTCTCAGTAAAATAATGCTTTCTGATGTTGCTTTTAAACCTTTGCCCCTCTAATCTAAGACTATGTCCTCTTGTTTTGCTACTTTGTTTCCTTTTAAATATACTCCCTTCCTCTACCTTGTGGATTCCCTTTACGTATTTAAATGTTTCTATCATATCTCCTCTGTCTCGTCTTTTTTCCAAGCTGTACATGTTAAGATCATTAAGCCTTTCCTGGTAACTTTTCTCCTTCAAGCCGTACACCATTTTAGTAGCCCTTCTCTGAACTCTCTCTAAGATGTCTATATCCTTCTGGAGATACGGTCTCCAGTACTGCACACAGTACTCCAAGTGAGGTCTCACCAGTGCTCTGTACAGTGGCATGAGCACTTCCCTTTTCCTACTGCTAATACCTCTCCCTACACAACCAAGCATTCTGCTAGCATTTCCTGCTGCTCTATTACATTGACTACTTACCCTTAGATCCTCTGAAATAATAACCCCTAAATCCCTTTCCTCAGATGTTGAGGTTAGGACTGTATCAAATATTCTATATTCAGCCCTTGGGTTTTTACGTCCCAGGTGCATTATCTTGCACTTATCCACATTAAAACTCAATTGCCACAGCTCCGACCATTTTTTTAGTTTACCTAAATCATTTGTCATTTGGCTGATCCCTCCAGGAACGTCAACCCTGTTGCAAATCTTTGTGTCATCAGCAAAAAGACATACTTTTCCATTAATACCTTCTGCAATATCACTAATAAAAATATTAAATAGAATGGGTCCAAGTACTGACCCCTGAGGTACCCCACTGGTAACAAGACCTTGCGCCGAATAAACTCCATTTACCACAACCCTCTGTTGCCTGTCACTCAGCCACTGCCTAATCCATTCAACAATATTGGAATCCAAGCTCAAAGATTGCAATTTATTGATAAGCCTTCTATGCGGAACAGTATCAAAAGCCTTACTGAAATCTAAATAAGCAATGTCTACTGCACCACCTGTGTCTATTATTTTTGTTACCCAATCAAAAAAATCAATAAGATTAGTTTGGCATGATCTCCCTGAGGTAAACCCATGTTGTTTCTGATCCTGTAATCTATGTGTTTTTAGATGTTCAACAATCCTTTCCTTTAACATGGTTTCCATTAATTTCCCCACTACTGACGTAAGACTAACTGGCCTATAGTTCCCAGATTCCTCCCTACTACCCTTCTTGTGAATGGGCACAACATTTGCTAATTTCCAGTCTTCTGGGACGACTCCCGTTAGCAAGGATTGGTTAAATAAATCTGTTAACGGTTTTGCTATTACATCACTGAGCTCTTTTAATAATTTAGGGTGGATCCCATCAGGCCCCATTGACTTATTTGTCTTTACTTTAGACAGCTGCTGTAGAACCTCCTCCTCTGTAAACTGATATGTAATTGTCTCGTTAGTGTTTCCTCCTAACTGAGGTCCCTTTCCTTCCTTTTCTTCTGCAAAGACTGAACAAAAATATTCATTGAGGCAGTCAGCGAGACTTTTATCCTCTTCTACATACCTTCCTTCCTTTGTTTTTAATCTAACTAATCCTTGTTTTACTTTTCTTTTCTCGTTTATGTATCTAAAAAATGTTTTGTCCCCCTTTTTTACTGACTGAGCTATTTTCTCTTCTGCGTGTGCTTTGGAAGCCCTTATAAATTGCTTTGCCTCTTTCTGCCTAATCTTATAGGTTTGCCTATCTTCTTCACTCTGAGTTGTTTTATAATTATTGAATGCTGTCTTTTTGTTCTTCACTATTTTGGCCACTTCTGCAGAGTACCACAGTGGTTTCTTCCCTTTTTTGTTTTTGCTAACAAGTCGAATGCAATTGCCTGTGGCCTTCAATAATGCTTCCTTTAAATAATCCCATTTCTCCTGGACTCCCTTTAAACTCCTCCAGTCTGATAATGACTCCTTCACACAAAATCTCATTTTAGAAAAATCTGTTTTTTTAAAGTCTAAAACTTTTGTTTTTGTGTGGTGCGGCTCCATCCCTGTTCTTATATTAAACCATACTGACTGGTGATCACTAGATCCCAAATTTTCACCTACCACAACGTCCGATACCAAACCTCTATTTGTGAGTATTAAATCCAATATGGCCTCTTTACGGGTCGGCTCCTCAACTACTTGTGTTAGAGATAATCCCAGTATAGAGTTTAGAATATTTGTACTCCTGGTGCACCCAGCTGTTTTGGTTTTCCAGTTCACATCAGGAAGATTAAAGTCCCCCATGACAATAACTTCCCCCTTCATTGCCATTTTGGCTATTTCCTCAAGCAGCAGATTATCTAGCTCTTCTACTTGTCCAGGGGGTCTATAGATCACACCTACACGAGCTACTGTATGATTGCCAAATGTTAGCGTAACCCAAACTGACTCTATGTTCACCTCGCTCACTTTTATTTGGTTTGTTTTTATGTTGTTTTTTACATACAGGGCCACTACTCCTCCTTTCCTACCTTCTCTGTCTTTTCTATATAAAGAGTACCCCTGTATTGTTATGTCCCAGTTATTTTTCTCACTGAACCATGTCTCAGTAACCGCAACTAAATCTACTTTTTCAGCTGCCATCATTGCCTCCAGTTCATTGATTTTATTGACTAAACTGCGAGCATTTATAGACACGACTCTGAGCTTGTCATTTTTTTCCCCGCATGTTGCTTGCACCCTCCGATTTAGTTTTGGGGGACAATCGGGCAGATTGTTTTTTACCCTTTTGTCCCCCCTCCTAGTTTAAATATTCCTTTGTGAAACCTTTGAACTTCTCACTGAGAACATATGTTCCCCTATGAGTAAGATGCAAACCATCTTTTTTATACAGTTCCTTTCTGCTCCAATTAGAGCTATCATGGGACACAAAGCCAAATCCTTGCTCTCGACACCATTCCCGAAGCCACAAATTAAATTCCCTATTGCGCATCTGCCTATCCTGAATGTTATGCACAGGCAAAACTTCAGAGAATGACACAGTGGACGCAATCTGCTGTATTTCACCTCCAAGAACACAAAAATCTTCCTTAATCTCAGAAACCTCATTGCTAGCCAAGTCATTTGTCCCTAGATGGACTAGAACATCCACTTCCCCTTGCTGCTTTGCTTGTTTGACAATATTGAGAATACGTCTCTTGTCTCTACGAGCAGTAGCCCCAGGAAGACATCTCACCAAACCACTACTCTCCAGCTCAACACCTCTTATGATAGAATCACCCAGCAACAATTGCCTTCTATCATGTCCCACCTTTTCCTTTTGTTCTTGGTTGCAGTCCTGCATACCTTAGGCATAGGGGATGGTGTTCCTCAACTATGGTGTCTGAGCCTACTTCCGTCTCACCACTACACTCTGAAAGTGCCTCAAAAGAATTAAGAAGAGCTACAGACTGTGGGACATGCCTTCTATCCACAACTCTAAGTCTACCAGATCCTACAGTAGTCCATCTGCCGCTCCTAGGAGGCCTCTGTGGCAGTGGCTTTATAACAGTCATAGTCATAGCCTGAGTTTGTCTAACAGATAATTTACAAATCTCAGACTTCAAACAGGCAATTTCCTGCTGCAATAAAGAGAGCTGCCTACATATCAGGCACACTCCAAACCTCCAAAAATTGGATCTAAAAACAAATGCATGACAGCTCTTACACTGGACCAAGCCTGCCATTATAAAAGAATGTATTTAAACCAACAAATCTTACCTTTTTGTAGGTTTTCTACCTCCTGTCTAACCTCAGACTACCTCCAGAGTATCTCCAGGATATCTCTAAGTGCTCACTTTGAAGGCTTCCCAAGCTCAATTAGACCAAGCTAATATTCCACAAACTTTATATAGTCACCTAAGAACACCTCCCCCAGCAAGGCGTGGACAAGTTTAACTACCTTAGCAAATAGCATCCAATTGATTCCAATTGTATGCTAATCAGTAAGAGGAATGAGTCACCAGCCTAACCTAATTTACACACCAGACCTAACTTAAAACCTTAAGATGAATAGAAAAGATCTGTTTGAAACAAAAATCAAAATCACTCACCAGGATATCTCTAAGTGCTCACTTTGAAGGCTTCACTTAGAAGGCTTCCCAAGCTCAATTCCAGATGCGACAGCAAGACCGGGAATATGCTGGCACTTTATAAATAAAGAATAATAATAATAATAATAGTATACCATCTGTACATCGTTTTATATGCTTGTTCTTTCAGCATAACAAATATAGACACTTTTGCAACATTTTCCCACATATCTTGCCATTCCTCACCCTCCAACTCCTCCCCGATATCCGCCTCCCAACGGGCAATGAATCCTGGGGTCAACCAGGAGACATCCTCGCATGAAAAGTCGTTATATAAAGTGGAAATCAGAGCTTTCGGAGCCCTACCAGAATCACACATGAATTCAAAAGACGTAAGTTTCTGTCTCACTGCCTGTGAAATGTTATGTTGAGATAGAAAGTCCCGGATATGTAAAAATCTGAAATAGTCAAAGGTCCGAAGGTCTCCCTTCGATTGTAGGTCCAAGAAAGAGAGCCAGTCATCTCCTGAAGATCTGAAATGCCGTACCCTCTGCAGGTTGATATTGCGCATCCTATTCTTAACACGGGAGCTCAAAGTACAGTCGGCTTGTGCAAGCTAGTGCAATCACCGATGAGCTTGTAGCGCTGGTTTTAAATCCCCTGTCGCTGTAGTACTTGTTTTTGGCCACCAGAGGGAGACAAGTGCGATGTAAGACACTGAACATTGGGACTACATTTTCCAGCATGCTTTGCGGGCGGGAACAGGAAGTGGGTGGGAGAGAGACACTGATATCCGCAGCCTCGTGGAAAGAGCTGGCAGAGCGCGCAGAGGAGTGAGAGGAGCAAGACGCAAGTGTAGCAGAGAGTGATCACGACCAGGCCAGAGCGCAGGTGCGGCCTAGCAGAGCTGGAGATCGGGTTTTTCCCTTCTTATTACACGAAGACCCAGTGATCCACCGCTAGTAACCCACGCTGATACAGAGTAAGCTGAAGGACCCCGAGTTAGGAGAACCGCAGACGATCTAACAGGGAGTGCAGGCGGTGAGCTGGACATCTTGTGGCAGATACAGACAGGCAAGACAGCGGATCCGGTGACACAGAGAATCCCAGTCAAAATCGAGCGGAGAGACGTCCTGGGTCGAGCGGACCACAGAGTATCTGGCGGATGGGTGAGAGGCCTTCCAGGCCGCTGTAAAATACTAAAGCACGCTGCAGTTTGTTCAAAACCCACAGGGCCCCAACGTGACTAGTCGAAGATACCTCATAAATAATTCACTGGCCAGTTGAATATTGTACCCGGGTACCAATACACACATACACATACATTCCTTGGGACATAATCTGTACGGGACTCCCACTCCAACCACTAAGGGGGTTAAAAATACTTTTTCCCTTTTCCGCTGCGCGTTTCTCGCATTACGAAGTATTGTATTTCTTTTCCGCTGCGCGTTTCCCGCATTACGAAGTACTGTAAATATATATACGTATACCGTGTTACTCATTATATGCCAGTTTATTCAGTAAACTATATAATTTATAACATCCACGATGGTGCTGGAGTATATTTATTCCCTGCGGGGAGACTGACCCGAGGTTCAAATTCAGCGGCTCCTCCGGGAGTGAGCGCTACAAGCTAATAGATTTTTCACGGGTTTAGCGTTAGGGATGCAACACGGGGTGGGGGGTGGCATGCGTTAAAGTCACTTATCCTAGTGTTAATGCTTACTCATCTGACCGCTACAGTTAGCGTTCACTAGGGATTAGAGCCCAAAGAATTTTTTGCTACTATGGTTCAGGAAACCTATCAGATCCTTTCATTTTGGTATAGGACCCCTTGTCTTCTGCACCGTATGTATCCAATGATTCCCTCCAGCTGTTGGCAACTTGACGCCGCCTGGTGTGTATATACACATCTGGAGGTCATGCCGTCTTTTGCTTGAGTTCTGGCGTATGCTGCAGTCTGCCATTCAGTAAGTCATAGATAAATCCCTGCCTTTTACGTTGGAAAGCTATCTCCTCTTTCACATTTTCGATCAAGGCCCTTAAGAGATCAGTCCTGCTTTTTCTTCTATTTTTGGCGCAAGCCCATGTCCATGTGTACTGGAGATCGTCCAAGGTTCCCCTATTAGGGAATTGGATTTTCAGATAGGAAATCTTTCGATCGATTGACCTTGTGGATGCAGAGCTTTGTGGAGTAGTGGCTGACTATGCAAGGAAGTGGTTCAATTCGGACAGGTATACAGAATCACTGCGGCTAAACTTCTAGCCATCTACTTGTGTCGATAGGTCAGGAGACCAGAGCTGTAGTTCCTCCTCCATTGCTGGAGATGCTGCTGAGGGAGTGCATAGGATATTCTGATGGGTATGGGTGGAATGTTCCTCCCCTGTGGGCAGTGGACGGTGTCCTTTGATTAGCAATGGAATCTCTGGTATTCAATCCCCCCCAAAGAGTAGCTCTTCTTCTTCTTTTTCTCTCCTCAAATCCTCATGGCTGACCAATGTATGCCCTTCTCTGTCCTGTTCTGTGGGGAACTCGCAGCTATTATACTACTGACCACCTCTTATATGCCGCCCGGAGCCTAGACACTTGCTGCTTGTATCGTCGTCCTATTTTTCTTTCTAGTACCTTTTTATATTACTTCCATAAAACGTCTATATAATCTTAAACTTTGAATTATATATAAAAAAAGAATATTAATTAGAGCAACAGAAAAGTTTACAGACAGTCGCAGTTAAGCAGTTAATTATTGAACAGTACTTTGCTAGGAGGAAGGTTTGCTGCAAACTTTATGTGTTCCAAGGTTGTCTGCAAGTTTCTCTTAGCAAATCGTTATAAGGTAATCAACTGCTGAATGGTAGATTCTTATGTAATCTTTTATGTTCAGTATTTCATTGATTTGTAATGTCTACTATTCTTTAGTATGCATTATATGTAGTTTATTTATTCTGTGGTGAACGTTGTGAGCTGGGACCCAATAAACACATGGGGGGGTTATTCAGAGCGCACCGAAATGTCAGGGAATCAAATTTCCTCACCCCGCGGTGAATTCAGCATTCACTGCAGGGTCTCCAGAGTTCAGGGAAAACCCGCCACAAACCCACCGAACATCTGCCAAAAACCCACAGGAAACAGCGCACAAAATATGCCGAAAACGTCAGAAAATGCCGCCGAGCCGCCGAACACAGCGCAGACCAGTCGCCGGAAAAAGCCGACAAGCTGATGATGAACAGGGTAAAAAAAAAATCTAATAACCAATACGATTGAAAGTGTCAAAATTGAAACGCTGTTTGCAAGAAAAGTACTCAACAAAAATGCCTGGAATTTACATATAAGATCCTACGAATGATAGTAAAAAGGTCTGTTACAGAAAAGAAAAAAAAGCCTTTAAAAAAAAAAAGGAAAAAAAATTCTGCCGAAAAATGCCTAAAAGATCCTAAAGAACAATAAATAGAGACTTTTTACTGCAGATTAAAATACTAAACGATTTATTAGATATTGAATAAACATGGGAATATTTTTAACATTGAAGCCTATGGGATTTACCTGAATAAACCTGCCAAATGAAAGCACTGAACAGCAGGACACTTCGGCAACTTTTCACTGCTAAAGAAGGGGTGTGGCACTTCCCTGTGCTAGAAGTGGTGATAATCTACATATAGCCAGAGAAGAAAATGATTCACTTAGCTTAAGTCAGTTGTATACTTCAACAAATCGGTTAATACCTCAAAAATAGAGAAAAAAACATAGTAACATAGTGTGATACAGTTTATACAAAACAGTTAGGGCTCTATTACAATCCTAGCGTTAAAACGTGGGTGCAAGTGAGGAAAACCTGCGCAAGGACACTTACTGGAGAGGTTGCTCGCTAGGATTGAACCCATGACTCCACAGGCTCTCTCCATGCAGAGCAGTGATGTTACCTCTACTCCACCTAGCCGGTGGCATGTGTGAGCTGGGGGCAAATATATCCATGAGTGAGAGCTGGTGGCAAAAATATCCATGTGTGAGAGCTGGGGGCAAATACATCTATGGGTGAGAGCTGGGGGAAAATACATTCATGGGTGAGAGCTGGGGGCAAATACATCCATGGGTGAGAGCTGGGGCAAATATATCCATGTGTGAGAGCTGGCAGGCAAATATATCCATGTGTGAGAACTGGGGGCAAATATATGCATGTGTGAGAGCTGGGGGGCAAATATATCCATGTGTGAGAGCTGGGGAAAATATATCCATGTGTGAGAGCTGGGGGGGGGCAAATACATCCATGTGTGATAGCTGAGGGCAAATACATCCATGGGTGAGAGCTGGGGGTAAATACATCCATGTGTGAGAGCTGGGGCAAATACATCCATGTGTGAGAGCTGGGGCAAATACATCCATGGATGAGAGCTGGGGCAAATACATCCATGATGAGAGCTGGGGGCAAATATATCTATGGGTGAGAGCTGGGGGGCAAATATATCCATGGTGAGAGCTGGGGGGCAAATACATCCATGGGTGAGAGCTGGGGCAAATACATCCATGTGTGAGAGCTGGGGCAAATATATCCATGGGTGAGAGCTGGGGCAAATATATCCATGTGTGAGAGCTGGGGGGCAAATATATCCATGTGTGAGAGCTGGGGGCAAATACATCCATGCGTGAGAGCTGGGGGAAATACATCCATAGGTGAGAGCTGGGGCAAATACATCCATGGGTGAGAGCTGGGGGTAAATACATCCATGGGTGAGAGCTGGGGCAAATATATCCATGTGCGAGAGCTGGGGGCCAAATATATCCATGTGTGAGAGCTGGGGGACAAATATATCCATGTGTGAGAGCTGGGGGCAAATACATCCATGGGTGAGAGCTGGGGCAAATATATGCATGTCTGAGAGCTGGGGCAAATATATCCATGTGTGAGAGCTGGGGGCAAATACATCCATGTGTGAGAGCTGGGGGCAAATACATCCATGGGTGAGAGCTGGGGCAAATATATTCATGTGTGAGAGCTGGGGGGCAAATACATCCATGTGTGAGAGCTGGGGCAAATACATCCATGGGTGAGAGCTGGACGTAAATACATCCATGGGTGAGAGCTGGGGCAAATATATCCATGTGTGCGAGCTGGGGGGCAAATATATCCATGTGTGAGAGCTGGGGAAAATATATCCATGTGTGAGAGCTGGGGGGGCAAATACATCCATGTGTGATAGCTGAGGGCAAATACATCCATGGGTGAGAGCTGGGGGTAAATACATCCATGTGTGAGAGCTGGGGCAAATACATCCATGTGTGAGAGCTGGGGCAAATACATCCATGGATGAGAGCTGGGGGGCAAATATATCTATGGGTGAGAGCTGGGGGGCAAATATATCCATGGGTGAGAGCTGGGGGGCAACTACATCCATGGGTGAGAGCTGGGGCAAATACATCCATGTGTGAGAGCTGGGGGCAAATATATCCATGGGTGAGAGCTGGGGCAAATATATCCATGTGTGAGAGCTGGGGGCAAATACATCCATGCATGCGAGCTGGGGGAAATACATCCATGCATGAGAGCTGGGGGAAATACATCCATAGGTGAGAGCTGGGGGCAAATACATCCATGGGTGAGAGCTGGGGGTAAATACATCCATGGGTGAGAGCTGGGGCAAATATATCCATGTGCGAGAGCTGGGGGCAAATATATCCATGTGTGAGAGCTGGGGGCAAATACATCCATGGGTGAGAGCTGGGGCAAATATATGCATGTCTGAGAGCTGGGGCAAATATATCCATGTGTGAGAGCTGGGGGGCAAATATATCCATGTGTGAGAGCTGGGGGCAAATATATCCATGTGTGAGAGCTGGGGGCAAATACATCCATGGGTGAGAGCTGGGGCAAATATATGCATGTCTGAGAGCTGGGGCAAATATATCCATGTGTGAGAGCTGGGGGGCAAATACATCCATGTGTGAGAGCTGGGGGCAAATACATCCATGGGTGAGAGCTGGGGCAAATATATTCATGTGTGAGAGCTGGGGGGCAAATACATCCATGTGTGAGAGCTGGGGGCAAATACATCCATGGGTGAGAGCTGGGGGTAAATACATCCATGGGTGAGAGCTGGGGCAAATATATCCATGTGTGCGAGCTGGGGGGGCAAATATATCCATGTTTGAGAGCTGGGGGGGCAAATATATCCATTGGTGCGAGCTGGGGGGCAAATACATCCATGGGTGAGAGCTGGGGCAAATACATCCATGTGTGAGAGCTGGGGCAAATATATCCATGTGTGAGAGCTGGGGGCAAATGCATCCATGGGGGAGAGCTGGGGCAAATACATCCATGTGTGAGAGCTGGGGGCAAATACATCCATGGGTGAGACCTGGGGCAAATCTATCCATGTGTGAGAGCAAGGGGCAAATCAATAAATAAAAAAACTCAGAGTGAAGAAGATAGGCAAACCTATAAGATTAGGCAGAAAGAGGCAAAGCAATTTATAAGAGCTTCCAAAGCACACCCAGAAGAGAAAATAGCTCAGTCAGTAAAAAAGGGGGACAAAACATCTTTTAGATACATAAACGAGAAAATAAAAGTAAAACAAGGATTAGTTAGATTAAAAACAAAGGAAGGAAGGTATGTAGAAGAGGATAAAAGTCTCGCTGACTGCCTCAATGAATATTTTTGTTCAGTTGAAGAAAAGGAAGGAAAGGGACCTCAGTTAGGAGGAAACACTAACGAGACATTTACATATCAGTTTACAGAGGAGGAGGTTCTACAGCAGCTGTCTAAAGTCAAGACAAATAAGTCAATGGGGCCTAATGGGATCCACCCTAAATTATTAAAAGAGCTCAGTGATGTAATAGCAAAACCGTTAACAGATTTATTTAACCAATCCTTGTTAACGGGAGTCGTCCCAGAAGACTGGAAATTAGCAAATGTTGTGCCCATTTACAAGAAGGGTAGTAGGGAGGAATCGGGGAACTATAGGCCAGTTAGTCTTACCTCAGTAGTGGGGAAATTAATGGAAACCATGTTAAAGGAAAGGATTGTTGAACATCTAAAAACACATAGATTACAGGATCAGAAACAACATGGGTTTTCCTCAGGGAGATCATGTCAAACTAATCTTATTGATTTTTTTGATTGGGTAACAAAAATAATAGACAAAGGTGGTGCAGTAGACATTGCTTATTTAGATTTCAGTAAGGCTTTTGATACTGTTCCGCATAGAAGGTTTATCAATAAATTGCAATCTTTGAGCTTGGATTCCAATATTGTTGAATGGATTAGGCAGTGGCTGAGTGACAGGCAATAGAGGGTTGTGGTAAATAGAGTTTATTCGGTGCAAGGTCTTGTTACCAGTGGGGTACCTCAGGGGTCAGTACTTGGACCCATTCTCTTTAATATTTTTATTAGTGATATTGCAGAAGGTATTAATGGTAAAGTATGTCTTTTTGCTGATGACACAAAGATTTGCAACAGGGTTGACGTTCCTGGAGGGATCAGCCAAATGACAAATGATTTAGGTAAACTAAAAAAATGGTCGGAGCTGTGGCAATTGAGTTTTAATGTGGATAAGTGCAAGATAATGCACCTGGGATGTAAAAACCCAAGGGCTGAATATAGAATATTTGATACAGTCCTAACCTCAACATCTGAGGAAAGGGATTTAGGGGTTATTATTTCAGAGGATCTAAGGGTAAGTAGTCAATGTAATAGAGCAGCAGGAAATGCTAGCAGAATGCTTGGTTGTGTAGGGAGAGGTATTAGCAGTAGGAAAAGGGAAGTGCTCATGCCACTGTACAGAGCACTGGTGAAACCTCACTTGGAGTACTGTGTGCAGTACTGGAGACCGTATCTCCAGAAGGATATAGAGATCCTAGAGAGAGTTCAGAGAAGGGCTACTAAAATGGTGTACGGCTTGTAACGGAATGGGTGTTGTCCGCCTGCGGGTGTGCTCCTATCTGCCACTCCTTGTGCCCTCGTCACCTGACCCGACTACCGAGTGGCATGGCACTCGGCGTCTCGAGCGGTCCGGAATGACCCTGGGCATGGGTTGGCGGGATACAGGGAGGGACCCCTGCAAGAGACCAGCCCGACTACCGAGCGTCACGGCACTCGGCGTCTCGAGCGGCTGATCCACTGACCTTGAGGAAGATGGAACCGTCTGCTGGGTTAGCCGCTCTGGAGGGAACCGTTTCGGCTGTGCAGCGTTCAATGGGTCGATGCGCGGACGAAGCGCCGCTGCTCCGATTCGGGGATGCGGAGTTACAGTGGATCCGGCGGTTCGTTGGCCCGATGCACGGATGAAGCGCCGCTGCTCCAACTCGGGGATGCGGAGTTCGTGGTTACGGCCGTTCGATGTGCCGATGCGCGGCTCAGCCACAGGGGTCGCAGGATCGATACCTGGGCAATGGGTGTGCAAGAGACTGCGGGGAATCTCATGCAGGGAAGGCTCAAGGAAGACAACAGGCGAAGCTGTATGTACAGGTTGAACTCAGCTTTACTGAAAACTTCACATGTATTTATCAACAGTCATACAAAGACAAGACAATGGAATCCCTGCCCGCCCCCCATGGGTCTCATTGGCCCTTTCTCGAGTTGGGGACATTGGTCCCGATTCGGATTGGTCGCCCCCGAATCGGGGTGGTGCCGATTCGTTACCGGACGTTCCGAATCGGCCATTTTACGATTCGGCCACTTTTCGTTTCGACCACCTTTCGACCGGATCCAGCTCGGCCCCCATTTTGAGCCTGGAATCCCTTTGTTCTCTCCAGACCCACGAGGGGATGGGCAATGGCGACGGCCAGAATCAACAAGGGGTGTCTTACATACTTTACACGGTTATACATACAGGGAACACTTTTATTACATCACGCAATAACAACCACATCTAATAAAGAAATCAAGGTGTTCCTATGGTGCAACGGCACTTAAGAGTCCACAGTAACCCAAACGCCATTGAAACTGTCCCTGGCTGAGAGTCCTGGGCTTTGCTGCCGAGCCTCTTGGGTCATTCCGTGACACGGCTTGAAGGAGAAAAGTTAGGGAGAGGTATTAGCAGTAGGAAAAGGGAAGTGCTCATGCCACTGTACAGAGCACTGGTGAGACCTCACTTGGAGTACTGTGTGCAGTACTGGAGACCGTATCTCCAGAAGGATATAGACATCTTAGAGAGAGTTCAGAGAAGGGCTACTAAAATGGTGTACGGCTTGAAGGAGAAAAGTTACCAGGAAAGGCTTAATGATCTTAACATGTACAGCTTGGAAAAAAGACGAGACAGAGGAGATATGATAGAAACATTTAAATACGTAAAGGGAATCCACAAGGTAGAGGAAGGGAGTATATTTAAAAGGAAACAAAGTAGCAAAACAAGAGGACATAGTCTTAGATTAGAGGGGCAAAGGTTTAAAAGTAACATCAGGAAGCATTATTTTACTGAGAGGGTGGTGGATACATGGAACAGCCTTCCAGTTGAAGTGGTAGAGGCCAAAACAGTAATTGAATTTAAGCAAGCATGGGATAGGCATAAGGCTATCCTAAACAAAAGATAAATCCAGGTAAAGTATCCATGTAATTGGGCAGACTAGATGGGCCGACAGGTTCTTATCTGCCGATATTTTTCTATGTTTCTATATCCATGTGTGAGAGCTGGGGGCAAATATATCCATGGGTGAGAGCTGGAGCAAATATATCCATATGTGAGAGCTGGGGGCAACATTTCCATGTGTGAGAGCTGGGGGCAATATACATCCATGTGAGCTGGGGGCAATATACATCCATGTGTGAGCTGGGGCAATACATCCATGTGAGCTGGGGGAAATATATCCATGTGTGAGAGCTGGGGGGCAAATATATCCATGTGTGAGAGCTGGGGGGCAAACACATCCATGTGTGAGAGCTGGGGGCAAATATATCCTTGTGTGTGAGCTGAGGGAAAATATATCCATGGGTGTGAGCTGGGGGCAATATTTCCATGTGTGAGCTGGGGCAATATATATCCATGTGAGCTGGGGGGACAATACTTCCATGTGTGAGCTGGGGGGGAGCAATATTTCCATGTGTGAGCTGGGGGGTACACTCGGCCCATGGTATGGAAAGGGTTTGCAGGGCTGTGCAGATGGGGTGCCACGTGTGTTCTGGAAGCATGGAAAGGGTGCACTGGGCAGCCCACACCTGGGTTACCCTACACTACATAGCTGCAAGGGGTATGTGCTGGAAGGGGGGGGGTCCAGAGCCTGTATGTATAATTCTGGGGGTCCAGTGTATATAATTCTGGGGGTCCAGTTCCTGTGTATATACTACTGGGGGTCCAGTGCCTGTGCATATAATTCTGGGGTCCAATATATTGTCACGGTCTGGGCCTGCTTATAACCAGAGTGGACGTTTATATAATGAGGGGGGGTGGATTTTCTGCCCCGGGCGCCCATAACTCTGTTTACGCCACTGTGCAGCCCACAGGGGCAAGTGAATCTATATATGACATTTTTTGACCTACAGGTTATAATTAGGGATGAGCTGTTCGGTTCGATCTGTTCGGAGTTCGCATCAAACATCGGCCGTTCGACAGTTTGCGAACCTCAAACATTTTGGGACGTTCGCCAAAAGTTCTAAAAAATTATTTTTTTTTAAAAAAAGGATGAAAAATGCTTAAAAAATACTAAAAATCTAGAAATAAAGAGACTCTTTACTGTAGAATATTATAAGCAACAGTTTATTAGATATTGAATTAAAACGGGAATATTTTTAACATTGAAGCCTATGGGATAAAATATTCTTGTTACTAAAACATCAGGCAGGCACGGCCCTCTAATCAGGCACTGTAGAGGGCAGCCTGCAGGGGCCTTCCAAGGATCCCCTTGAGGAGCATGCGATGACATAGATGCGACTGTGCGGGCTAGCCGCCCGGGTGCTTGTGGCAGAGACAGGCAGCACAGGGAGGGAGCCACTGCACCTGCAGCCACGGCAGCCCCCCCCCACAACCAGGATCAAGGGAGCCCCCACTGACCACTAGGGATGAGCCAAACACCCCCGTGTTCAGTTCGCATTCAAACTCGAACAATTTCAAAAGTTAGAGTACGAACGCGAACACGAACCAAACTCAATGCAAGTCAATGGGACTCGAAAGTTTGAATTTTAGAGTGCCCTCCAAGAGAGCATATATGCAAGATATTTGCCATAAAAGGTGTATGGGGGTCTGGGTAGTTAAATAAATAAATAAGGGTTAAAAATAAAAACGAAAAATTCCTTCAAATATCGTGCCTAGGAGGTCCCCATAACCTGCCCGTGAAGTGGCAGATTTTTTGGATGTATAGAAATATGTAAAAAACAAAAAATTACATTTCAAATGACGGTAAATGGTTTTCCTTTAATCTATCCATAAACAACTGCTTGGGGCGGCAGTCTGTATGAAAAGAGGAGACATTTTAGGATACGCAGAACAAGTTTAGTGATTTTTTGGCTAAATTATTGTGAAACTTATGTAGGCTTTGGATGAAAGTAACAATAGGTGCTTTAAAATTGGGCCTTTAGAGTCGACAACAGTGCCATCACACAGTAACCCCTCTGAGGAAATGAATCTGGTACAGGCGTCAGTGGCAGTGCACCTAAATATTGTGCCTTTGGTGGCAGGCCAGCAAGTGCCATCATACAGTAACCCCATTGTGGTATTGTGGAAGAGTGCAGGGGTGGACCATGCGGTCCTATATTAAAAAGATATGAATCTGGTAAAGGCATCAGTGCACCCAAATATTGTGCCTTTGGTGGCAGGTCAGCAAGTGCCATCATACAGTAACCCCTCTGTGGTATTGTGGAAGAGTGCAGGGGTGGACCATGCAGTCCTATATTAAAAAGATGTGAATCTGGTACAGACGTCAGTGGCAGTGCACCCAAATATTGGGCCTTTGGTGGCAGCAAGTGCCTTCACACCGTAAGTAACCCCTCTGTGGTATTATGGAAGAGTGCAGGGTTGGACCCTGCGGTCCAATATTAAAATGATATAAATCTGGTATATATGTCTGCGTGTTGATATATAAGTATATGTCTGTGTGTGGTATCAATGCATCCCTACTCTATACACGTCGCTCCGTGTCCCTATGATATATCATCAGGGGTTACCTTTTTTTATATTTTTGTACTATTCCTATTAAATTAACAGTAATTTTTGATGTATTTTATTCAGTAGAAACTTTTTTTGCCTATATAACATGTGCTTTGTGAAAATAAAACAGTTTTGTGTGTACATTTTAATATAGTTAGTGGATTCCTGTCCAGTGTGGTGAGAAGCAAACGTAATGTAGTGTAGACACGCTGCGAGGCGGAGCGGAGTGAAGTCAAACCTGCAAAATGTTTGCTTCTCTTCGCTTCGCTGTGCGTCGCTACACGCTCAGTGTGTCTCAGCCTTTATTCCTGCATCGCTAGTTTACTGAATCAGTTTCTATACTTGTTACTGACCCTGCTTGTTCTGAGGAACCGATCTGTTGTCGACTTTGCCTGCCATTTGACTATTCTCTCTGTGTATTCCCTGCCTGTTCTGTTTGCTTCCTTGTTGCTTCTGGTGTGCGCTGATTCTCACCATATACAGTGGCGCAGTAGAAGTGCCTAAACATTGCTGACCCGGTTTTGTTATAGCTGCTGATGTAACTGAATAGATCGGGGATCTCTTCTGCATTACCAAAACCTCCACCACTGCACTCTTCCACAATACCACAGAGGGGTTACTTACGGTGTGAATGCACTTGCAGCCACCAAAGGCACAATATTTGGGTGCACTGCCACTGACGCCTATACCAGATTCATATCATTTTAATATTGGACCGCAGGGTCCAACCCTGCAATCTTCCACAATACCACAGAGGGGTTATGGTGTGACGGCACTGTTGCCGACACTAAAGGCCCAATTTTAAAGCACTGATTGTTACTTTCATCCAAAGCCTGCATAAGTTTCACCATAATTTAGCCAAAAAATCACTAAACTTGTTCTGCGTGTCCTAAAATGTCTCCTCTTTTCATACAGACTGCCGCCCCAAGCAGTTGTTTATGAATAGATTACAGGAAAACCATTTACCGTCATTTGAAATGTCATTTTTTTGTTTTTAAATGTTTCTATACATCCTACAAATCCGCCACTTCACGGGCAGGTTATGGGGACCTTGTAGGCACGATATTTGAAGGATTTTTTTGTTTTAATTCTTAAAATTTATTTCATGGAAAACAACTCCCTGTTCCTTTAAAAAAAAAAATTTCAAACTTTTTTTCCTTGTTTCCTGTCCCCCAGGGCACTACCCGGACCCCCATACACCTTTTATGGCAAATATCTAGCATATATGCCCTCTTGGAGGGCACTCTAAAATTCAAACTTTTGAGTCCCATTGACTTGCATTGAGTTCGGTTCGTGTTCGCGTTCGAACTCGAACTTTTGAAATTGTTCGAGTTCCAATGCTAACCGAACACGAGGGGTTTAATGCAAGTAATTTTGCTAAACTGGCATTTAGACGCTGTGCTTGGGGATGATTGGGACCAGTGGCGTAGATGGGTTGTCAGCGCCCGGGGCCAGCCAAGAATTATGCGCCCCCCCCAACCTGTGGACACGTTATCAATATTGCCCCAGCTCTCAAATGAATATTGCCCCAGCTCACACATGGATTTGCCCCAGCTCACACATGGATATTGCCCAAGCTCACACATGGATATTGCCCAAGCTCACACATGGATTTGCCCCAGCTCACACATGGATTTGCCCCAGTTCATGGATTTGCCCCAGTTTATGGATACTGCCCCAGCTCATGGATACTGCCCCAGCACATGGATTTGCCCCAGCACATGGATTTGCCCCAGCACATGGATTTGCCCCAGCTCATGGATTTGCCCCAGCTCACACATGGATTTGCCCCAGCTCACACATGGATTTGCCCCAGCTCACACATGGATTTGCCCCAGCTCACACATGGATTTGCCCCAGCTCATGGAAATGCCCCAGCTCACACATGGATTTGCCCCAGCTCATGGATTTGCCCCAGCTCACACATGGATTTGCCCCAGCTCATGGAAATGCCCCAGCACATGGATACTGCCCGAGCACATGGATTTGCCCCAGCACATGGATTTGCCCCAGCACATGGATTTGCCCCAGTACATGGATTTGCCCCAGCTCATAGATTTGCCCCAGCACATGGATTTGCCCCAGCTCATGGATTTGCCCCAGCACATGGATTTGCCCCAGCTCATGGATTTGCCCCAGCACATGGATTTGCCCCAGCATATGGATTTGCCCCAGCTCATGGATTTGCCCCAGCACATGGATTTGTCCCAGCTCATGGATTTGCCCCAGCACATGGATTTGCCCCAGCACATGGATTTGGCCCAGCTCATGGATTTGCCCCAGCTCTCACCTGGATATTGCCCCAGCTCCGGATCCAGCAGCGGTTGAGGGGACCCAGATGCCGGGCAGCGGGAGTGCCTGCCGGCTGCCCGGTCCTGAACAGCGTGCGAGTCCGTCCTGTTGAAGGGGAGGCGGCTGCGTGCGTGCGCAGGTCACGCGGTCCGGCCAGTCAGGTGGTACAGAGACTCAGTACCACCTGATTAGATGGACCACGTGACCTGTGCCTGCACGCAGCCACCTCCCCTTCAACAGGACGGACTCACTGTCCAGGACCGGGCAGCCGGCAGGCACTCCCGCTGCCCGGCATCTGAGTCCCCTCAACCCGCGGGCCCTTGGGCGGCGCCCGAGGGCCCGGCGGGTCAGTCCGGGCCACAAGTTTTAGGGGCGCAAATTTCTTTTGAAATTATGCGCCCCTAAGAAAACTGCGCCCGGGGCCACGGCCCCCCCTGCCCCCCCCACGCTACGCCACTGATTGGGACTATATTTTTTCTTATGCTGCAGCAGCTGGGGCAACGTAATCTGACTGCGTAAATCTTCAGCTGATGGGATGCTGTCACATTGTGAGGAAGGACCTGGTACACCCATTACTGTAGCATCATCCCTGTCAGTGGAAGTTGTAGGCAATGACATGGCAGGACATATAGTGGGGGTAGTAGAGACAGATGATGAGGAGGAGGACCTATGCAAAGTGTTGTGCCAACGGGAACCGTGGCAGGTGGTCATATGTCGCCTTAAGCACATGGTACCCAAGCGTGGGATGTCTTTCCCACGCTTGATCCTCATCTGACATAGATTACAAATAGCAACAGTGCGGTCTGCTGCACATTTCTTAAAGAACTCCCAGACAGCAGAGTTCCTGGATGTGTACTTTGAGACAACAGCGCTCTGCACCTGAGCAGCTCTGACATCTGATGCCTTGGACTGGCTACAGTTGGTCATAGAGGTCCTCGTGTTTGTTGTGCCTCCTCCTACTCCTCCCTTGACTCCTCTGTTCGATCAGGCACCCAGGTGGAGTCAGTGACCTCATCATCGTCATCACCCCCTATCTCCTCGTCACTGGAGCCAACCTTGCAATATGCTGCAGCTGCTGGGGGAACATGAGTGCCAGTTATTTGTGTGTCACTGGCACCCCCTTCCTCTAGGTTGATTATACTCCCTTCCTCATCCTCAGAAATTGAATCAGAGCACTGCAGTTGCTGCGCATCCTCAAGCAGCATGTCACTGTCATTGTAGTCAAAAATTCAGCTGACTCCTCCGTGTATGTTGGTGAGGCTACGGCAGGAGTAGCTGTGGACATGGAGGCTGCATTAGATGCTTTGGCAGCTGAGGTGGACTGTAAAGCACTACAAGCCTGGCTGGCAGAGGACTCGGAGGATGAGGATATCTTAGTTAGCCAATCCACCAAATCCTCTGTATGTTGCTGCTGCTTAAGACGGCCAGCACCAGTTAGAAAGGACAAGCGTGCCCCAGCAGAGGATGCATCACGTCCACGACGACCAGAGGCACAGCCTCCCGACACAGAGGCTGCTTGCCCTCTTATCTGTGTCTGGGAGTGAGACACACTGATAGCTGGCAGCCAGTGACAAGACACAGATTAAAATTCCCAGATATCTGATAGAAGTATGTGGGATCCCCTGATAGCTGGCAGTGAGAAGACACAGATTACAATTCACAGGAACCTCCTATAAATCAGTGAGACCCCCTGATGGGTGGCAGTGACAAGACACTGATTTAAATTCCCAGAAACCTCCTATAGATCTGTAAAACCCCCTGATGGGTGGCAGTGACAAGACACAGATTGCAATTCCCAGGAACCTCCTATAAATCAGTGAGACCCACTGATGGGTGGCAGTGACAGGACACAGATTAAAATTCCCAGAAACCTCCTATAAATCTGTGAGACCCCCTGATGGGTGGCAGTGAAAAGACACAAATTACAATTCCCAGGATCCTCCTATAAATCAGTGAGCCCCCCTGATGGGTGGCAGTGACAAGACACTGATTAGACAAGACACTGACCTGTGTGAGTATGGCACAAGGACAGGTTCAGGTCAACTTGGTTTTTTCCCCCCCCCGCAGTGGCTGATGTTCAAGGATGCATGCACTGTACTGTCACCATTTGAGGAGGCAACGACTGCATGCATCAGTGACACAATTCCTTTAGTGTTCCTGCTGGAGCACACTCTGCGGGGAATTATAGATGTGGCTCTAGAGGCAGAGCAGCGGGAGGAAGAGGAGGCCTTCCCTAGCTCTCAAGGCCCCAGTCTTTCCGCAGACAGCATTCCAGCGGGTCCTACTCAGATCAGACAGGAGGAGGATGAGGATGAGGAGGAGGCAGAATATTTAAGTAGTGGGGGCATTGAAGGTGGGGATTCCTCAAGGGAGGGTTTCGTGTGCCCAGAAACACAAGGGCTAGTGCGTGGCTGGGAGGAGGAAGTGCACGATACGGTCATCCTCATTGACCAGGAAGACTCAGAAGCTAATGCCACCTCCAACCTACGCTGCATGGGCTCCCTAATGATGCAAAGCCTGCTAAAGGACCCCAGGATTCGTGCTATCAAGGAGAGGGATCATTACTGGTTGGCAACCCTTCTTGATGATCCACGATACAAGGGTAAAGTTGCAGAGCTCATCCTGCCCGCACAGAGGGAGCACAGGATGAAACAACTTGAGGACGCTCTAAAGCGACACTTGTGTAACACCTTTCCAGGCACTGGTAGATTACCAAGTGCTGACACACATGCTTCTGAGGCTGCGATGATCAGAGGAATAGTGGTGAAGGCCAGGGCCGCTTGACTGATGCATTTTTAATTTTTTTTAGTCCTTGACGCCCAGGGATGTCAAATGTAGGCACCCATTGCCAGAGTCTTCACCATATGGTGCAGGACTACCTAGGGGCAAGGGCAGACCTGGATACCTTTCCAGCAGATGATCCACTGGCTTACTGGGTGTTGAGATTGGATAACGCACAAAAGAGTGCGTCTGTCCACCGACTCTGTAGACCGGCTGACATTTATAAAAATGAATCAGTCCTGGATCAGCAGCTATCAATCCCCTGATGCTGAAGTAATGGAATAGATCGGGGATGTCCTCTTCTGCATTCACAAAACCTCCAGCACTGAACTCTTCCACAATACCACAAAACGGTTACGGTGTGAAGGCACTTGCTGCAATGAAAGGCACAATATTTGGCTGCACTGACGCCTGTGCCAGATTTATATCATTTTAATTTTTTGAACCACAGGGTCCAACCCTGCACTCTTCCACAATACCACAGAGGGGTTACTGTATTATGATGGCACTTGCAGGCCTGGCACCAAAAGCACAATATCTGGGTGCACTGACGCCTTGACCAGAATCATATCTTTTCAATATAGGACCACATGGTCCACCCCTGCACTCTTCCACAATACCACAGAGGGATTACTGTATTATGATGGCACTTGCAGGCCTGGCACCAAAAGCACAATATCTGGGTGCACTGACGCCTTGACCAGAATCATATCTTTTCAATATAGGACCACATGGTCCACCCCTGCATTCTTCCACAATACTACAGAGGGGTTACTGTATGATGATACTTGCTGGCCTGGCACCAAAGGCAGAATATCTGGGTGCACTGACGCCTTAACCAGATGCATATCTTTTTAATATAGGACCGCAAGGTTCACCCCTGCATTCTTCCACAATACCACAGAGGGGTTACTGTATGATAGTACTTGCAGGCCTGGCACCAAAAGCACAATATTTGGGTGCACTGCCACTGACGCCTGTATCAGATTCATATCCTCAGAGGGGTTACGGTGTGACGGCACTGTTGGGGATGCTAAAGGACCAATTTTGAAGCACCTATTGTTACTTTCATCCAAAGCCTGCATAAGTTTCACAATAATTTAGCCAAAAAAGTCAGTAAACTTTTTCTGCGTGTACGAAAATGTCTCCTCTTTTCATACAGACTGCCGCCCCAAGCAGTTGTTTATGGATAGATTAAACGAAAAGCATTTACCGTCATTTGAAACGTAATTTTTTGTTTTTAAGTGTTTCTATACATCCTAGAAATCCGCCACTTTAAGGGCAGGTTATGGGGACCTCCTAGGCACGATATTTGAAGGAATCTTTGTTTTTTATTTTGAACCCTTATTTCATGGAAAACTCACTGTCCCTTTAAAAACTTTTTTTTTACTTTTTGACCTTGTTTCCTGTCCCCCAGGGCACTACCCGGACCCCCATACACCTTTTATGGCAAATATCTAGCATATATGCCCTCTTGGAGGGCACTCTAAAAACTGAATTTTCAGCCCCATTGACTTGCATTGAGTTCGAGTTCGGCTTCGGGTTCGGACCCGAACATATGGGAAGTTCGGGTTCGGGCCCGAACCGAACTCGGGGGGTGTTCGGCTCATCCCTAGTCCTGGAGACTTGCCTCACCACACATGGACATAAGCTGGATTTGTGCGACTACCCCACTATCCGTCACTGTGCTACTATTATACAGTTTGGTGCCGTGGTCATTCATATGCAACTTACCTGGTTGCCTTTAATTGAAGACCAAAGGGGACTGGTTTGAGCCCTTGTTTTTTGATGGTTAACTTTTTGTTTTTGTTTTCATTTTAGCTCTGTATTTTGCTCGGTTTTTAGGGACCCACTCCCCTTGAGTTCTTGCCCACTCAGGCTGGAGCTGTTTAGGTGGGGGTTCAACCTGCCATGCTCTGAGCGTCGCAATGGTCCATTCCCCACTTGGGGTTTTACCCATTGTGTAGTTGATTTTGTTGTTTTACTTGGTTTGAATCTATAAGTATCCCTCTCCCTTATTCCCTCTCCCCACGGCATAGTTTCCATAACTCGCATTTCTGGCATGACCATTCACCAAAGACCGCTGTTGATTCGCTCCATCAACGCAAGGGGCCTTAACTTATCTACTAAGAGACATATTGCACTACGCAACTTTGCTTAAGCGCGGGTTTCAGTGGTTCTCCTGCAGGAGACCCACTTCATGCGCGCTAATCCACCCACTTTTAAGAACCCCTTCTACCCCGTGGGGTTCTTTAGTAATTGCGCGGCTGGCAACGTTAGGGGCACTGCCATTCTCTTTGCCCAACATGTCCCATTTCGGCTCCTGGACTCTGTGTCGGACGATGAGGGCAGATACGTCATGGTGAAGGGTCATGTCGGGGATCAACTGTATACTTTTGTTTCGCTATACTTACCTAATTGTAAACAACACAAGACTCTTAGGTCTATTTTGACCGCTGTAGCTGCCTTTCAAGAAGGGGTTTTGGTGGTGGGTGGGGATTTTAATCTTCCGATGGATCCCAGGTTGGATACATTGCACGGTGTGGCTAGTGTTCTGCTCTCTGTTATATGCTCAGTCCGAATGGCATTACTTGATTTGTGTTTGACTGACAGCTGGAGGGCTCTCCATCCTACCACTAGGGACTATACACACCGTAGCGCCCTAAACAAATCACACTCTCGTATTGACCTCTTACTCCTTCCATTCCCACAATCTCACCTAATACAATCTGCTGTGATTGGTACCCAAACCTGGTCGGATCATTGCCCGGTTGACATAGCACTCAGTTCCTCCCTGTACCGGCCCAAAGCTTCGTATTGGAGACTGAACGAGACGCTGCTCTCAGACCAAGAGGTGTTGTCTGGCCTGGAAGAGGCGGTTACTCAGTATTTCAGTGAGAATGATACCCCAGATGTCACACCTCCGCTCCTCTGGGAGGCTCATAAGGCCTCCGGCAGGGGATATCTCAATCGACAGGGTGCCCGTCTTAAAAGGAAAGGTTCCCAGCGCCAAGAGGACCTGCTTACCCAGATTCGGGTCCTTGAAGCCTCTCATAAATCGTATCAATCAGATGCTGTTTATGCTCAACTTACCGCCCTCAGAGCTGACTTAAATTCCCTGTTGAACATTGGGGCACAAAAATCATTTCTTCGCTTTAAACGTGTATTTTTCGAACATGGGAATAAATGTGGCCGATTGCTAGCTAGGGCTTTGTGGAAACAGCATAGCTCCACCTATAACTGCCGTGTGGTGTACGTGTCAGGCACAAAAATTGCTTTACCGACTGCCATGTTGGGGCTCTTCCGAGACCACTTTCAATCATTGTATAACCTAGATGCTTCCAATCCAGTCCCTGCATCACTGACTCAGAAAATCGAGACTTACTTACAGCTTCATGTTAAACGTAAACTAACTTTGACGGCTAGGCAAGCTTTGGAGTCCTCACTCTCTGACGAAAAGCTCAGTCAAGCTTTTAAGGACACACCTGCGAGCAAAGCCCCCAGCCCAGATGGCTTTTCATTATTGTATTATAAAAAGCTTCTCCCTCTCCTGAAGCCTCATTTGCTCTCTGCATTTAATTCTCTAATCCGCGACCACGACCTCCATCCTGCCACGCTGACTGCCACCATCACCCTACTCCTGAAACCGGGGAAAGATCCGGAATACTGCAATAATTACAGACCCATTTCCTTACTTAATCAGGACGTTAATTTATTTGCCAAAATATTGGCCTCCAGACTTAAATGCTACATCCCTGTGTTGTTACATCTTGACCAGACGGGATTCATCCCTGGGAGGGAAGCGAAAGACAGCACTATCAGAGCGATTAACTTGATACATGGTTCCCCGCATTTGACCAACGCCCCTTTTTTATTACTTTCTACAGACTGCGAAAAGGCCTTTGATAGGGTCAGAAGGGATTTTATGTTCCGTGCCTTAACTCATATGGGATTTGGTGAGCATATGTTACTTTGAATCCGATTCCCTGCGCGCATTAATGTTAACAGAGTCCTTTCTGATCCCTTCCCCATTAGAAATGGCACCAGACAGGGATGTCCCTTGTCCCCTCTATTGTTTGCGCTGTCGCTCAAGCCCTTCCTGTAAGCTGTCCGTGACGCACCTGACATCATAGGACTCACAGTCGGGCACGTGGAACATCGCCTTGCAGCATATGTGGATGATCTGCTAATTTTTGTAAGCTCCCCTCTACTCTCACTCCCTAATCTATACCCTCCTGACGAGGCGTAACAAGACCAAAACGATCGTCGGGGGTTGCTGCACCTCTCTTGCAGGGATGGCGTCCTTGGCAGTCAGTACTGGCCACTCTTATTGGGTGAAAGCAGACTGATTTGCATATGGAGCATTCATCACTGTAATGGCACAAGCAAGCTAAAACCTTGTGAGACCTGAGCAGACACCCACCGTAGAGCAGGCCACTAGTGCTGTTGCTCATCCTCAGGATCCTCACACCCCCCTTTTCTCTCACTATAAGTTTACAGGGTCATCCAGACGTGGACCCCTTGCTTGATGTGCCTAGAGGGGTGTCAGCTATACCCTCCTGACAAGGCATGACAAGGCCGAAGCGATCGTCAGGGGTTGCTGCATCTCTCGTGCAGGGATGAAGTCCTTGGCAGTCAGTACTGGCCACCCTTATTGGGTGAAAGCAGACTGATTTGCATATGGAGCATTCATCACTGTAATGGCACAAGCAAGCTAAAACCTTGTTTGTGAGACCTGAGCAGACACCCACCGTAGAGCAGGCCACTAGTGCTGTTGCTCGTCCTCAGGATCCTCACACTCCACTTTTCTCTCACTCCCTAATCTCCTGTGGTTATTTACTGAATATGGTGCTCTCAGTAATCTGAAGCTTAATATGGACAAATCAGAGATTCTCTCTGTATCGATCCCTACCCCTCTGGTGCTTACATTACAATTTTTTTTCCCTTTTAGATGGTGCCAAGGCCCCTTGAAATATTTAGGAACGTACTTGGCCGCCACACCTCAAGATCTGTACTCTGACAATTTTAAACCACTGTTACAAACCGTGGAGTCTGATCTTCGCGCCTGGGCCCTCCAGCATATATCTTGGTTCGGACGCATTAATGCCATTAAAATGTCTATCCTCCCTAAGATTCTGTTCCTTTTCCAACCAATCCCTATTGTTGTGCCCAGTTTCCTTTTTTGTTCTAAAGATTCTTTATTACGGAAATATGTCTGGAATGGCTGTCTCCTGCGAGTTAGGCTTAGCTAACTCTCCACCCTGCGCTCCTTGGGACGCATGTCCCTGCCCCACATTTGGCGGTATTATTGTGCGACACATTTGCTACGCTTAGTTGAATGGGGAAACAAAACAGTTCTTAAGTCATGGGTGGACATTGAGACACACTTCGCTGGCACGGCTTTGGCTTCTGTGCCATGGCTTCCTCCACACTCAATGCCCGTACCCTCTACCACCCTACCATCCACCCAAACCACCCTGCGCGTATGGCGTTCGCTGCAATCGTGAACACGCATAGCTCCCTTCCCATCTCCATTAATGCCATTGTGGCACCTGCCAGTCTTTTCTAGACACATCACGCCCACTACTCCCCTTGACAACCCGCCCCCACCACTCCTGAGTCATTTTATAGTAGACGGGCGCAGGGCACGGGACATTCATCTCCCATTCACCCAGTCTCCTGGCTTCCTTGTCCGATTCCATATGCATCGCCTGCTGGCATATTTAGGCATGCACGCACACTTTGGTGGACTATTGTAGGCAACTGACCGCCTTTGAATCTATCATCAGCCAAGGCAGGACACCCTCACATTGTAATGGCGAGCCCCCAATCTGCGGAGGTTGAAGCCTTAAGGGCAGGTATATGGAAAACAGGCAGTAACAGGATCAAGCACAACACCTTCAGACTGTTACTTAGAATCCAGGGAGTAATACAGGAGAACTAACAGGCTACTAAGCTCCAAAGGTTTCGAGACCAATGGATAACTTAGAGCACCCAACAATATAGAGGAAAGCAAAACTTGAGCTCTAGAACTAGAAGGTATTTGGAAAGACAGAATGAATTGTGTAAGCTGCAGGGCAGCACTCAATACTGATACAATAATACAGACTGATTAACCAGACACTCCCAGCCAGGGAGCACAGACAAGGCCCTGAGTGCCACTCAACAGCAAGCTGGCTTCGTGGCCAGATGTCTGCTGAGCGAAAACAGCTACAACTTGCAAACACAATAATACATAAAACAGACAAGGTTATTACTAGAGAGGTCCAAAATTCGAAGCAAAAGGTCATACACGGGATATCAGAAATACATCAGGGGTCAGGCAAGAGAGGAATCAAACACAAGAGCCAGAGGTCATACACGGGTTGTCAGAACAAGATGAACAATACAGCACACAGGAACTAGGTAGAATAAGGTCTATCCTGGTCCAAGGATCAAGGGAAATCCTGGGCCTACATATAGGGCAGAACAGGTCATGTGACCACAGACCAATAAGCCCAACAGATGGCCTGCAGCCTGAAAACAAAAATAAACAGGAGTCCCTGCTACCACCAGCAGGGGGCAGGGCCGAGACGTGACATAACCCCCTCCCTTACGGGTGACCTCCCGGGCATCCAAGAAAGAAAACATGAATGACGGCATGAAAACGGATAAGACCAACAGTCACCAGTACCCATTGGAATCCCACTCAGACTCAGAGTAGTCAGTATGTGCCTGAGCAAGCAAAGCTCTTTCATAAACCTCCAGGTCCACTCTGTGGATCACCGCACCGTTAGAGGCCCATACACAACCCTCGGCAACCGGGCTAGAGTCACGTACCCGAGGGCCTGACGGCATGAGTACCTCCGAACTTGAACAGAGTGCATCATCAGTCCCAGGTTGGCTACGGTTAGTCACCTTCTTGCGTCTCCTGGGCAGAGAACTAGGAGTTATGTCCACACCACAGAACATAGAGGTAGTAGAGGTACTGACAGATCCGATGACAGTAATCTTGCCCTGAGGTTTTATATTACATTTAACAGTGGAACCACTAGACACAGTGGACTTACTGTCCGCCCCAGAGATCGTGACCTTGCCATTAGACATGGGCTTAACTGCCCTACAGGTAGACAGGGCCCCGACCGATACAGTACAGGGTGTGTGTATGACTGGTAAACTCTCGGAACATGGGACATTGCCAGGACATGGTACAGTTGGCGCCACAACAGTCTTACACCTCTCCCCAGGAGGAGTATATTGTGGATCATCTGAATCAAACTCTTCCAACAGCCCTTGCAGAATGCCAGGGTGTCTCTGGAGCACTACCCAGTGCGTCTCACACATCAAAGATCCAGAGGGCGTCCGTATATATATCCCTTGGGAACACAATGTGATTTGGGGATCATTTGGGGATCATAGTACCCGTCAAGCCACCAGCTTGCCGGATTTCCCTGAGAACTGTGCGGAGTAAGGCAACCTCGGACTTAGAGGGTGTAGTATCACTGGAACCAGAACAGAGCGTGGAAGTTTCAGAACCAGATTGGCTAGGGTTGATCAACTTTTTCTGTCCTCTCTTTGAGAAAGACATAGACTTGGTGACCACCTCACAAGGCTTGACAATGGTGGGGACAACACTGGACTCACTGTGGGGCAAGGGCACAGTGGTCTCATGTGCCAATCCAGGCACGTCGGCCTCATAACAAAATGTGGCCACAGCTGTCTCGCCTAACCTGGGCGCAGCTGTCTCGCCTAACATGGGTGCAACTGGCATTGCTGACATACAGCTTGTCCCGGACACCACTGGCACTGTGCCAGTCTCAGGCATCACGAGTGACAAATTGTCAGTACCCGACATGGCTGGCTTCTCATTACCAGTACCCGACATGGCTGGCTTTGTGCCAGGGGAAACAGACATGGCTGGCTTCGTGCCAGGGGAAGCAGACATGGCTGGCTTCGTGCCAGGGGAAGCAGACATGGCTGGCTTCGTGCCAGGGGAAGCAGACATGGCTGGCTTCGTGCCAGGGGAAGCAGACATGGCTGGCTTCGTGCCAGGGGAAGCAGACATGGCTGGCTTCGTGCCAGGGGAAGCAGACATGGCTGGCTTCGTGCCAGGGGAAGCAGACATGGCTGGCTTCGTGCCAGGGGAAGCAGACATGGCTGGCTTCGTGCCAGGGGAAGCAGACATGGCTGGCTTCGTGCCAGGGGAAGCAGACATGGCTGGCTTCGTGCCAGGGGAAGCAGACATGGCTGGCTTCGTGCCAGTGGATACAGACATGGCTGGCTTCGTGCCAGTGGAAGCAGACATGGCTGGCTTCGTGCCAGTGGAAGCAGACATGGCTGGCTTCGTGCCAGTGGATACAGACATGGCTGGCTTTGTGCCAGTGGATACAGACATGGCTGGCTTCGTGCCAGTGGATACAGACATGGCTGGCATTGTACCAGTGGATATAGGCATGGCTGGCTTTTCATTGCCAGTGGAAACAGACATGGCTGGCTTCGTGCCAGTAGATACAGACATGGCTGGCTTCGTGCCAGTGGATACAGACATGGCTGGCATCGTACCAGTGGATAATGGCATGGCTGGCTTTTCATTGCCAGTGGAAACAGGCATGGCTGGCTTTTCATTGCCAGTGGATACAGACATGGCTGGCTTTTCATTGCCAGTGGATACAGACATGGCTGGCAGCGTGCCAGTGGATACAGACATGGCTGGCAGCGTGCCAGTGGATACAGACATGGCTGGCAGCGTGCCAGTGGATACAGACATGGCTGGCAGCGTGCCAGTGGATACAGACATGGCTGGCCGCTTGTCAGTGGATACAGACATGGCTGGCCGCTTGCCAGTGGATACAGACATGGCTGGCCGCTTGCCAGTGGATACAGACATGGCTGGCAGCGTGCCAGTGGATACAGACATATCGGACATGGCATTCCCAACCGGAGACGCTGCAACCTCACTGTGGGACAAGGGCATAGTGATCACATGATTCAACAGATTTGAGGTGGCTATTCTGCCAGTCTGGATGCCTATAGAGGACACACCAGTACCTCCATAGCGATACATGGTTCCCCTGCCATTGCTTAACAGGTTTTAATACACAATGTTCAATAGTGTGATTTGGATCTGCACAATAAAAACAGAGACCATACAACCTGCGTCTTTCCTTCTCAGACATGGGTTTGCAAGTAGTGCAGGGTGGTGCTGCATCGTTAGCCGCAGCAGGTGATAGGCTCAGAGCCTCCATTAACCTCTGCAGCTCTTTCATCATAGCAAGCACCAAGTTCAATACAGCTTCATACATATGAGACATACCTGCCAGCTTCTATTATGGGACCAGGATAATGTAATGGCGAGCCCCCAAATAGGGTGATGGGGAGCCCCCAATCTGCGGAGGTTGAAGCCTTTAGGGCAGGTATATGGTAAACCGGCAGTAACAGGATCAAGCACAACACCTTCAGACTGTTACTTAGTTCTCCTGTATTACTCCCTGGATTCTAACAGGCTACTAAGCTCCAAAGGTTTCGAGACCAATGGATAACTTAGAGCACCCAACGATATAGAGGAAAGCAAAACTTGAGCTCTAGAACTAGAAGGTATTTGGCAAGACAGAATGAATTGTGTAAGCTGCAGGGCAGCACTCAATACTGATACAATAATACAGACTGATTAACCAGACACTCCCAGCCAGGGAGCACAGACAAGGCCCTGAGTGCCACTCAACAGCAAGCTGGCTTCGTGGCCAGATGTCTGCTGAGCGAAAACAGCTACAACTTACAAACACAATAATACATAAAACAGACAAGGTTATTACTAGAGAGGTCCAAAATTCAAAGCAAAAGGTCATACACGGGATATCAGAAATACATCAGGGGTCAGGCAAGAGAGGAATCAAACGCAAGAGCCAGAGGTCATACACAGGTTGTCAGAACAAGATGAACAATAATACAGCGCACAGGAACTAGGTAGAATAAGGTCTATCCTGGTCCAAGGATCAAGGGAAATAAGATACATCGCCCCCAACTTCTCAAGATGCTGGGAATGTTTCTCGGTTCGGGAGGATGTTGGGTGGAAAATTGGCGGAGCGGAGGCTGCCCTGTTGGATGCCATCTGGGCGCACATGCACGATGGAAGCACTTTCACTGTTGTTTAGATCGCTGGATGTGAATGGGGTTGCCGCTTCTGTTGGAAGGATGTCATCATCCGAGCCGCCGGATGTTTACAGCGTGCCGCTTCCGTTTATGGACGAAAAAGTTGCCAATTGTATCTCCGGCCAATGAACAGGATGGACGGCCTCCCCTAATTAAAAAATTGGTATGATTAGACACACAATTAGGACTTGGAAAATAAAAGAGGGCAAGGGACCTATATGATCATTACTGCTGAGGAAGCCATGGGGGGCACATGCCCAGGTGAAATGCGTTCGGGTTGTTTTTATGTAGTATTTGTATTATTGCTTTTTTTTATATTCAGAATTTTTTATTTTGAAGTAAGTCATCATACAAGTAAAACGTGAAATGAGGGCCTCGCAGGGCCACATATAGTCGTCTGTAATAACTCATCGTAAAGAAAATAAGAAAAAAACAGCATATCCAAATAAAGAATCACAGAGAGGCTTCCATACAATTTGTCTGTATACTCCAGAAGCAAAAACAGTGAGCATCGCTGAATAAAAGGGGGAGCACTTCCAAGTATATGTCAACTTTACAGCATAAATTGGTGTATCAACAAGCAAGGAAAAGGCAGGACTACCTCTAAAAGGAACAGCAAATAAAAGGAATAAACAAACCAAATAAAGGGGGAAAAAGTGGTGACTAGTAACGAGAATCTCCAGCCAGCGACGGTGTGTGAAAAGAGAGAGATAGGGAGAATGAAACGGGGAAAAGAGGGGAGAGAGAAGGGGAGAGAAAGAATTAAAAGGAGAAAGAAAGAGAAGAAGAGAAAAAAAAAAGGAGGGAGGGAGTGGATGGGTGTGAAAAGGGATGAGATAAATGAAAAAGGGGGGGATAAAAGGCGGCAGAGGCCATTATCGTGACTTTCCCGGCTCACTCCCGGGGGAGGCCGTGGAAGGGTAATGTCACGCGGCCCAGGGGGTCGAGGGCCAAGTAAGGCAACCAGAGCCATGGTAGGTGCCATAGTGGCGCTCCTCGGGGCCCCCTGAAAATTGCCATAAATAAATTTAAAAAAAAAAATTAATTAAAACGGGGGGGAAAGAGGAGAGGAGGAGACACTGCCGCTGGCATAGCGTACATCCTAGGGGACCAAAAAGTCCCCGGTACCTCACAAAAAGAATAGGTCGTCATCGGTGTGTGGAGGGGGGAAATCAAAACTGGTGTACTCGGTTGTAGGGGAGGGACATAAGTCTTCTATACATGTAAATACACTACAGGAAACTGCCATATCCGAAAAGTATTATTGCTTTTTATTGTTCTATATTGGCTACTACTTGGCCTTTTTTGGAATAAATTACACATAATTTTTACCATTGTGGTGTTTCTCCACATATCCACAAATGTGGTCTAAAGGCTTTTGCAGGAGTTGTGCCTACTTGAACGAACTCCTAGGCGATTACGAGAGAGCCTCATTTGGCTCAGGAACACGTGAGTGAACTGATTTATATGCAATATTGGTGATATTATTTATACAATCTGCAACATGTTGTTCCCTTTCCTCTGAGGATATCTAAAAGCATTCTTCCGATTGATGTCAGTTGGGGAACCTATAAGAAATCCACCCACGTGTGAATACACTAGAGCCAGGCTAGGCTTTGTAAAGTGTGAGTGTTTGTCCATCATCTGCCGTATAACTCTTTTGTATAAACTGTATCACACTATGTTACTATGTTTTTTTCCTCTATTTTTGAGGTATTAACCGATTTGTTGAAGTACACACCTGAGAAACAAGAAGGGTGTTTGTGAGGGTCCTGAGAACGAACAACAGCACAATGGCCTGCTCTACGGTGGGTGCCCGCTCAGGTCTCACAAACAAGGTTTTAGCTTGCTTGTGCCATTACAGGGATGAATTTTCCATATGCAAATCAGCCTGCTCTCACCCAAAAAGGGTGGCCAGTGCTGATTGCCAAGGACGTCATCCCTGCACGAGAGGTGCAACAACCCCCGACGATCGTTTCGGCCTTGTTTGTGAGACCTGAGCGGGCACCCACCGTAGAGCAGGCCATTGTGCTGTTGCTCGTTCTCAGGACCCTCACAAACACCCCCCTTGCTTCGAAGTATACACCTGACATAAGCATAAGTGAATCATTTTCTTCTCTGGCTATATGTAGAATATCACCACTTCTAGCACTGGGAAGCGCCACACCCCTTCTTTATCTTTGTAGTTTCTATGGTTTTTGGTGTTGTGCTAGGGACGACACATGTGGGTGTATAGGTCATCTTGCTTATTGGTATCTCTTCTGACCACCACTCCACATATTGTGCCAATTGGGCTAAATTACAATCTTCGTGCAAACGTTTGCACCGGCGTAAAAACGCATTAACGCGAGGGGCAAAACCCTTTGCGCCAAATGCCGTATTATAATCTCGCTGCGCGAGCCTACTGTACGTCGCGCGTCCTATACTTAACATTGTGAGCACAAACGCAAATGTGCGCTGGTATGCGGATGGTATTACAATCTATGCGCAGGATTTAACGCATAGACGTTGCGCGCATGATTTTAGCAACTCCTAAAAGCTGGTGTTAATGGCAAACCTGAACAACCTGGCCGAACCCAAATACATCAGCCCAAAAAAAAAAAGCAGCAAAGTATAGTTACACATTCTACTCATACCAAACGAATAAAATTGAGAAGTTGTGTCTGCATTTATTATTGCTGCAGCATATATGCTCTGCTCAGATTGACTTTGGCAGGCGCAAAAACTTAACGTGAGATAATTGTGGTTCTTAATTCTGATTGGCTGAATCGGTTGAATAAAAAACTGTTGCTTTAGCATTTGTGCACGTCCGGTTTACGTGCGTTATTGCTCGATGGATGAAAAATGCGCAAGGATTGTAATTCCAGCGGTGATGTGCACTCGGAAACGTTTAACGCTTGGCGCACAAATTCACGCGGGATTTCACTGTCTTCGAACAGGCACTGTACTTGTTGGTAGTTCTCCAAAATTTGGCGAACTGTCCTCTCTCTGAATAGCCAAATGGCCCCAAAATGGCACCGTACGGGGAAATTCCCTGTTCGGTGACATTTTGGGGCCAGATCAGCTCTCTCTGAATAACTCCTACGGTCTTTTAGAAAAACACACAGGTCTATTCACTCAGGCTAGGGTCAGACGAGCGCATTCTGTGCGGATAGTGCGTCCTTGCAGAACGGACGTACTTTCTGACTGACGACAAGGTCCATTTTTGTGACTGACGGTTTTTTTGACTGATGTAGATGGGAAAATAAATTAATATGAAGAACATTTTGTCTGTCAAAATGCTGGACGTCAAAAATGCAGTCTGTCTGACTTAGTTTCATCACTCACACACAAAGCTATGCGGACGTTGTGGACGCAGCGCACTTTGTGCGCCGTTCTAGCAAATTTACGTTCTTGCCTAACCTGCGTCCGTTTGCCGCGTCCGTTACGCATCCGCAGTTCGGTGAGGATGTACTTTGTGTGCGGGGCTCCATTGGTCATAGTTATATGCTATAACGGATGTACAAATGTGCGGCAACACGGACGTGATCAGTACGCTCGTCTGACACGAGCCTAAAGGTGAATCTCTGGAGAATTGGCAGGAGAAGTGAAAATTCTAGGTCAAAATAGCCAAACCAGAAAAATTATCCCATTTATTTTGCTTACCAAATCGGCTATTTGGTTTAGATTGTTCTATTTTCCTGCCACTACTCCTGAGTTTCACCCTTTAGTGAATAGACCAGGCAGTCCTTTTTATTTCAAGGTCTGGCAAAGGAAGATAAAAGTAAAATGGTTCTGTCACAAAATCCAGAAAGTATATGGTAACATTTATTTTTTTGTACAACTAATAAAGATTGTATTGTTTTAATACATTTTACTGTAGTATGTGAATATTAAAGTGTATCCAAGTCCTCTTTTTAACTGTTCCTCATGATCTTTACTTTTTTGAGGAAAGGTAACAGAAGATAATAGATCTATGATTGATTAAGTTATGATGAAATGTTTTGTCACTGATTGGCTTCTTCAGGTTAGTGCTGGTGGTGGCTGAAGGCTAGACAATCTGATTTACTAAAATTATATGTTTTTGATTCTAAATTGTAGTTGCCCCATAACCTGACATAAGTAAACCTGTAACATGTGGTACACTGTTTTACATTGTGTAATTATCATCATCAGTGCAGGCAGTAGAAAGATGAAAGAATAATATGGTGAATAGACAAGAAGGAAGGTGATGGAGAGGCACTATCATCATCATCTTGCTCTATCATACCTGTCCCTTTTTTTGCACAAATCTATCCCTAGCATTGTTCCACTAGGCAAAATTAAAATTTTGTGAAATATTGCCAGTTTCAGCGATTTGGAAGCATATAAATCGCTGAACTACCAATCTGAATAGCTTCAGAAATATCTTTTCTGAGTTGATTTGACACATCCGGAATATAATCAGATCAATTTTGATTAATTCGGATGTCTGGCAACAATTGCACTCACTGAGCAAATCAAATGCCTAAACCCAAATAGTAAAACAAGCAAATTCAGTAACCATAACCCTAAAAAAAAAACTATCCCCAACCCTATACCTAGCCCTAAACTAACCCCAACCCTAGCTCTCACCCTAAAAGCTACTATTTTTCTAAATACTGACAAAACTGTCACAATGCTCTTTGGAACAGTCCCTAAACTACATAAATTGCAAACTCCCAATCTATGGGCCACATTACAATCTTGTCGCTAACTTTAACGCTCACATGCGTGAGCATTAACGTTAGCCACGGTGTCTACCGCATATTACAATCCAAACGCAAATGGGTTAAGTAACCCGTTTGCGTTTGGTACCTTGTGCTTTTCAGCACGAAGTTACTGTACTTTGCGCTCCCCGTGTTAAGTATAGGGAGCGCAAAGTGTTAATCAGCGTTAGGATTACAAAGTCCTAAAGCTGATTAGCGTCCAGCTCTGGTTAGTGGAAAGTTAACCAAAGCCAGGACTTGGTGTTAACGGATTCCGCTAATTTTACTGCAGAATCCGTTAACACCAGCCTAAAAAAAAATAAAAAGAATCAGATAGTCATCTCCTGCCCCGTGGCGAGGACCGCGGCTCAAACCGCTTCCTCCGTCCGGCCGGAGCAGGAAAAGACTGGGGGGAAAGTCCCGCCAGTCTCTCCCTGCGTATCACTATGCTGACCGGCCGGATCTCGCGAGGCGATATCGGCAGGTCATGTGACTGCCTGCGTCTGGCTTAAAGCAGTCCAATGAACTCCATCGAGTGGATGCTCGCAGCTGCGCTCAGTGCTGCCGTGAGCTTCCAATGGTGTAGCGCGCGGTAACAATGCAGGCAGCTTTTTAAGCGCCTACATAGTAATTCCACGCTAAAATGGGGGCGGTAGGGAGAAAACTGCGGTCACAGTTTTTTCTCCCTACCGCCCCCGTTTTAGCATGGAGATTGGAATGTGGCCCTATGTGTCAGGACAAAATCAAATGGCACGCTGACCACAGTCACTTCTCTCAAATATCTAGGTATGTGGTTTGACCCAATCTATCCTTTGGCCCCCACTTCGAAAAACTCTCATCTAAACTTTACCCCAAACTAGGTGCCCTGTACAGAAACAAATTCTGCCTGATCCCCGTGGTAAGAAAGCAGATTGTACAACAAATGCTTATTCCGGCTATTGAATACGGAGATGTAGTGTATGCAGCTGCCCCGCAAACGCACGTTCATAAACTTACTACATTGTATAACTCATTCTGCTGCTTTGTGCTACAATGTAAATACATGACCCACCACTGTGACATGTTAAAAGAGCTAAACTGCCCGTCACTGGAATCCAGACGCACTCTTCACTTTTCCAACCTGTTGTTTAAGAGGTTTTCTGGGAAGCTACCACCCTACCTGAATGGACTGCTTCCCCTAGCAGTTCCCTCATCCTATAACCTCCGATCCAAGTCCAGCACCTTACTTGCAATACCACAATACAAAAAGAAAGTGTCTCAATCCTCATTTTCCTACAGAGCACCACAATTATGGAATAATCCCCCAGACATAATCAAATCTTGCCCCAGTTTTAAGTCCCTCAAGAGCTCCCTATTAAAATACCTGGATACAGAATGCACCTGTAAACATGTAACATAATGAGTTTATTTCCTACATATTTATTTCTGTGATAATCTGTATATTTGTGTTCTTTTTTTACTATCTTGCATTTTATTACTTTGTATTTCTGTAACAACTGTAAAAATTTCAATGCTCTTGAACCCAGGACATACTTGAAAACGAGAGAAATCTCAATGTATCCTTCCTGGTAAAATACTTTGCAAATAAATAAATAAATATCCCAAATCCCAAACCTAGCCCTAAAAATGACCTTAACAGTGGTTTCTTAATATGGATCATTTGAATGTTCCAAATCGATCTGAAATCAGATCAATTCAATATTTTCAAATTTGCTCCGAACAGGAAATTTATGAATCTGAAATATATGGACTTAGAAATAACCGAGTCAAACCAAAATGTTTCACCATGCACATGTCTAGTCCCATTAATTCTAACATCCACTATACATCCAACAGTAATTTTCTTTTTGCCATGCTATCCCAAAACCATCTCATTTACCAATATTCCTTATCCCTCAATGTTAAATACAGTTGTGTTCAAAATTATTCAACCCCCACTGAAATTGAGTGTTTTGGCCAGTTTGACATTGATTATGATCATTCAGTCATCTTGCTTACAATTAAATCAAAGAGGCACGTGTAGGTCAGACAAATATAACATAACATTTATAATGAAATAACCACAAATGTCTTTTCTGTGCTCACATCATTATCAGTTTTATTCAACCCCAAGTGACATTCAATCTTAGTACTTAGTACAACATCCTTTTACAGTTATAACAGCTTTTAAACGTGAAGCATAGCTTGACACAAGTGTCTTGCAGCAATCTACGGGTATCTTCGCCCATTCGTCATGGGCAAAAGCCTCCAGTTCAGTCACATTCTTAGGCTTCCGCACTGCAACTGCTTTCTTTAAGTCCCACCAGAGGTTCTCAATCAGATTTAAGTCAGGTGACTGCGATGGCCACTCCAATGTTCCAGCCTTTAATCTGCAACCATGCTCTAGTGGACTTGGAGGTATGTTTGGGATCATTGTCCTGTTGAAAGGTCCAACGTCTCCCAAGCCTCAGGTTTGTGACGGACTGCATCACATTGTCATCCAATATCTCCTGGTACTGAAGAGAATTCATGGTACCTTGCACACACTGAAGCTTCCCTGTACCTGCAGAAGCAAAACAACCCCAAAGCATGATTGACCCCCCGCCATGCTTCACAGTAGGCAAGGTGTTCTTTTCTTCATAGGCCTTGTTCTTCCTCCTCCAAACATAGCGTTGATCCATGGGCCCAAACAGTTCTAATTTTGTTTCATCAGTCCACAGAACACTATCCCAAAACTTCTGTGGTTTGTCCACATGACTTTTGGCATACTGCAGTCGACTCTTATTCTTTGGAGACAGCAAGGGGGTGCGCCTGGGAGTTCTGGCATGGAGGCCTTCATTACGCAGTGTGCGCCGTATTGTCTGAGCTGAAACTTCAGTACCCACATCTGACAAATCTTCTCAGTTCCTCAGCAGTCACACGGGGACTATTCTCCACTCTACGCTTCAGGTAGCGCACAGCAGTCGAAGTCAGCATCTTCTTTCTGCCACGACCAGGTAGCGTTTCAACAGTGCCCTTTGCCTTGAATTTGCGAATGATGCTTCCTATGGTCTCTCTTGGTATGTTTAACATCTTTGCAATCTTCTTATAGCCATTGCCCTTCCTGTGAAGAGTAATCACCTCTTCTCTTGTCTTCCTGGACCATTCTCTTGACTTCACCATGTTTGTAACCACACCAGTAAATGTCTAGAAGGAGCTGAGTATCACAGTCATTTTAAAGCTGCCTAATTGGTGCTTATTATGCTTTATTGCTGCTCCGTGACATCCACAGGTGTTTTCAATACCTGATTGAAAACACTTGAATGAACCTCTGTTCTTCAGAGTGGTAGTCTTTAAGGGGTTGAATAATTGTGTCAATGAAGAATTCACAAAAGAAACATTTACTACTGTATTACAAAACCAATTGATGTCATTTTAGTTGCATATGGTTCTTTAAAAAGTCCTTGTAGGATTTCATTCTGAATACAATTACAAATGTACACTAAATTCCCTAAAACCCTTTACAGCATTGGGGGTTGACTAATTTTGAACACAACTGTATATATATTAACATTTTTATTTTGAATAATAGAAATCAGAGTAGGGCCACCACCGAAGTTACTAAGCATATGGCACCCAATGATTAAAAATGAGGGAAAACGGAAATGTCTTCAGGACATGGCACGCCGGGAAAAGGGGAATCACGAATGTCTGCAGTATAAGCAAAAAAAGCTGGAGGGAAACAAAAAGTCTATCAAATATGGCACTTCCAAGGGGGTACACTAATAAGGGGGGAGGTGAGGGTAATGCAAAGACACAGTCCAGGGTTCCCGTCAGCCTGCGTCAACAAATGGCAGTGAGCGGGGGGCAGGCAGAGCGTCACATAGTAGGCCGAAGACCTTCAAGCCCCATCAAGATCCGAGCTGCTCTGCGAACTTCACTGCCAGAAGCTCAGGGCAGAACTGCTCGTGACATTGGTGGGTGCATTTGTGCCATCTAGGCAGCCAGAGGGGGACCATCTGTCTCAGGCCTACTGATGAGGAACCACTGGTACTGGTCTCGCTAACACAGCCACCTCCCAGGGTGCGCAGGTCGCAAACCCACCACCAGCACTCGGATTCAGGAACATCTTGGGGGGGGCCGGGACTCCCGGACCGATACCTCATCCAGGACACCGTTCTCAACGCTTCTCTCGGCAGCAGCATTAGGTAGGCAGGTCTCAGTCACGCACAGGGCCATGGCAGCCCCGATCTCAACTATCTTCGGGGTCTTCACCTCCTGGCAGCACCGCAGTGTGGCCATCACCCAGCGCCAGACACCTTTTGTGAGTGGACCGTCTGCATGCGCCCTCACCAGTAACAGCAGACAGGCATCTAGGCCCAAAACAACGGCCTCCTCACCTCCGGCAGTGGGAGGGGGTCTATCTCACCATCGCCCCTGCAAAATCGTCATCCAGGGTGACTGGGCCCTCCATCTCCACAGTCTTCATTGTAGACTGGGTCCGGGTTGAAGCAGTCAGCTCAGCAAGGTCGTGAGGTATCCAGGGTTGGGTGGTAAGCCTCAAGATGGCCACCAGTTTAACACTCCAGCCACTAATCAACAGCAGCCAGGGTAGTCTCTGGTCTGGAGAGGGGACTAGACGGGACCCGGACAGCTCAGAACCGATGGGCAGCCTCTCAGGTACCTTAATTTTAAAAAAATGTTGGGGGAAAGTCGTCTGAAGTCACTAAGAGGAGAAAACGTGCGGCACGCCACCAAAACCCATCTGCTCCTGTGCACAGCTGGCCACGCCCCCCCCAGTGTTAACTGTCTATCTAAACTATCCAGTGAAACTTGTTAGTATTCTCCAGTCAGAAGGGGCTAATATTTTCTAAAATGTTACGTGTTTAGCCTGCGCTCTGGTTTCATCTAAGAGTATGCCACTAATAAAAATGATTGGTGGAAAAAGAGACATATATTAACGGATTTTGTCACTTAAAATGTAAAATTCATTATTATGATTATTTATGTCAATACCCTGTAGTATATGAACTTTGGTTCTAAGTTATATTAGTTATAAGGCAATATCTGTTCAAAAATTATTCATGGAAATATATATATATATTTATGTTTGTTTCTTTGAGCTGTTAAAACATCTGTATATTTTTGGATCATATTATGTTGAAAAGTACGCAAATTCCTAATAATACTAATGACTTAAAATAAGTTATCATTTCTTTTGATCGACAATATGTAAGTAATACCTTTTATATTTAAAAGAATGCATCTAAATACTTATATTTCTATTTGTGTACACATTTCTGCTTTTTTACTTCTCAGGAGCAAGTTAAGGCAGAAAATACACATTTTCAAATGTTTGTTCTACTTACATAGTTCCACGGCGTGGCAAACTGAGCTCTTTCTGAAATACATACAAAACAGAATTATTATTTCTTTAAATTTTAGAAAACGGATACATTGAAACTACAGGTTTTAAAAATCATATGTACCATTTACATTCTTAATAATTCTCTTCAGTTAATATGGTACCTTTGATAACAATTATTTATTAATTTCCCCAGTAAAGATGCTAGTAGGTGTGTGGATTTTAACATGAGGCCAACTAGAAATAGTTTCAATGAATTGGGAAAAGGACAAAGGAGGGGTTGAGTAGGATGCTAGGAAGGAATGGAATTAGATGCTAATGGCAGGATTCCCTATTGGTCAATCTGGCCCACAATGGGTGTTGACCGCGTTGCGAGCGGACACATTTTTCCCAAACAATTCAACCTTAGTTTCATCAGCTTACAAAACATTTCCCAGTAGCATTGTGGAGTGTCAAGGTGGTCTTTAGAAGACTTTAGGTACACAGAAATATTTTGTTGGGAAAGTAGCATCCATCATATCCTGCCATGGACAACATGGGCTAAATTACATAGTGAACACTAAACTGAGAGCATAAAAGCAAAAATGTGAGACAGTAAATGTTAGCGCCTGCCAACTACCAAGCGTAGTACAAACTTTGCGCAGGTTCTTGCACACGATCGGTTTAGCTCATCCGTGTGATGCGCTAACATTGCACAACTGAACGCTACAGTTAGCACCGCCTTGCACTAATAAGGTTGCGCCCGCAGAATCTGTTTTTTCCAGTGTAAACTTCTGACCCAACTGATCATATTCAATAAATAGCATTTGCGTTCTTGATTCCATGACTGTGACCGTGTTTTTCCAAATCAGACACAGGGACCCAGGCGTTTGAAAGTTAAATGTGGGGGCGTGTCCGGACTGTCGACTAAGATGGCTGCACATTGAGATCGCTCCGTCTCCCCCTCTGACATTACACCTGAATTTACGCTTCTGCTATAGTATGGTCCACGGCAAGAGGACCTCAAACGACCCCAAGACTCCCACGAGACCCCCACGAGTGGCGACACGCTCTCTGGACGCGTACTTGCTCCAATCACATCGCCCGCCTGCAGGCCCGTCTGCTCCTAAGATGGCGGACTCTACTCCCCCGGCCTACACACCTGACCCGACAGCGGCCATAGTCAGACTGGAACACCGGCTGGAGTCACTCCTGGCAGGGATGCCAACTAAAATGGACCTCGCGGACATGCTGACGGACCTCCAAGCTTCGATCAGACGAGGTGTGGATAAGGTGAGGGGGAGGTGTCGGCTCTCAGACCGAGTGGCACATCTGGAACAGGCCGCGGAACCACAGCATGTAGAGCCCGCAGAAGATTCTGCATACTCCGGCCTGTGCAGATTGGTGGACGACCTGGACACCCGAGGCCGCAGGTGCAACCTGCGCATCCGAGGCCTGCAGGAAACGGACCCTCCGAAAAACCTGGATGAGGTACTCCACCGCTTTTTTAACTCGGTGCTAGGCCGTGATTCATCTTCAGCCCTAGAACTGCACCGCACGCACAGAGCCCTGCGGCCGAGGCCTCTGGAAGGGGACCCACCACAAGGCGTTATATGCTGCTTCGCTTCATACTGCCTGAAGGAGCAGATCGTCTCCCACACACGTACGACCCGATCGTGGGACTTTGAGGGTCAGACCCTGGAACTTTATCATGACCTGACCCCCTTTACTCTGTCTGCATGCCGCCACCTCCGCCCAGTCACACAGGGCGCTCAAGCAGAAGAACACCCCTTATCACTGGGGGTTCCCATTCGCCTTCACAGTGAGGCAGGAGGGCACGACTCACTCTATTAACTGCCCTGGGGATGTTCCCCACTTCCTTGCAGCTCTGCACTTACCTCCCTTGGAGATATTGGACTGGGAGAGGGGTGAAAACTGTCTGGTTCGCCCCCAACGCCCCCCATGCTGCCGCAGGGCCAGAGACGCCCCGGCGCAAGCAGGACCTGGCCCCCCCGGGGTCCACGGTGTAGTTTCGTTTGATGCCAGCTGTACTGCACCTTCTGGCCTACTTTCCCAACCTGGCGACTCGGACCGGTGGTCGGCCACTCACACGCCCACATGTTCACCTCAGACGCTATGGCTTTACCCTACTGCTTGATGTATGTGGCCCCACCCCGAGATAACTGTATTAGTACGAGTCTGACTTCACCCAGTGACACATCCCAGCGGTCGCGGAGGAGATCTTTTGGACTTACCCGCAAACTGGCACGCTCTGTACCGTTTGCTAAGGAATGAACAGCCTCCCCCTCCCTTTTATTTTCGCATTTTACAACATGCCTCGATCGGCCCCTACTCAGGTGGGTGGGGGATGGACACCAAGCAGAGAGGGGACACATTACGAGGACTCCAGATAGCGAACCGCACGGGCCGCGCTGTTGTTAATGCTCTCATCGGTCGATTATGCCTTGCCCGAGGACAGTTTCTGACTGCGGTTCATGAACCGTGTGGGGTGGATAGTCCGGGTGGGGTTATTTATACGGGTGGGCTGGGAGAGGGGTCGGTTTGTCTGTAAACAATGCATGTTGCACTACGTGATGCTCTATTTACCTTGGCCTCCATATTACCGCTACCCATGCCATGAACCTTAGCAGTCCAACCTCTTGTCGGAGGGGGTTACAGTTCAAAATTAGTTTGTATTTTACCAATAGCTTATTGTTCTGAACGTTTATTGTCGTTAGGACACAGCTGCTTTTTCTTTGGTTTTGGCAGCACCCCACACCCCTCCACGGGGTAGGTGCTTTTTTTCAGTCGGGGAAGTGCACTGATGCCCCCTCTCGAATAACGAGGTGGTGGGACACATTACTCCCCCTGACCGGCACCTGTATCCCCCTTTCGGTAACCCGACCTTAGAGTCGGGTATTGCACCACTCTCCTACAAACCCTGAGAGTCCTCCCCTTCAGGTATTTCCCTCTCACATACCTGACATCTCTGCACATCCCCTTCTCTCTTTTTCTCTCTCTCCCCCCTCCTCTAACTTCCTCTCCGTCTTTTTCTCTAACTTTGCTCCCCTGTCCCATCCTGCTCCTCTTTCGCTTTCTGTTTCTTTCTATCTCTCGCTCTCTGTCTCTCTTCCTTTTTCACTTGCGCTCTTCCTCCTTTCTTTCCTTGCCTTCTCCCCCCCAACCTCCTCTTTCTTATTACCTTCCGCACCTCCCCCGCTCACACCCCTTGCCCCATTCCCCCTTTTTAGCCTCCTACACCCTCCCTACTCCTCCTTTCCTCATGACGGAGCCAGGCCCATAAGGCCGATCGGCGCCCTAGTGCCGGTGGACCTCTGGGAGGTGAGCTATAATGTCCGGGGCCTCAACAAGCTGGAGAAAAGGAGGTGCCTCTTACGGGACCTGAGATCTCTCTGTGCCTCGGTGGCCTTTATTCAGGAGACTCACTTCTGTTCCTCCACCCCTCCCTCCCTGCGAGACCGTCGCTTCCCTACAGGCTACTTTGACCAGACTCCAGATTCTAAAACTAAGGGGACGGCGATTCTGTTCGCCTCCACTAAGCAACATCTGTACCTGGCCAAAGTCGTGCGTGCTTTGGAGGCCTTTGCTGAAGGTACGCTCATGCTCGGGGGGGGGGGCTTTAATGTCCCTTTGAACCCAGGGGAGGATTCCTCCTCGCAACCCCGAACTCCTCTGGGGCTCTTATGCCGGATACACCGATCGCTACAGTCCCTGCGCCTGGTGGATGCCTGGAGGGCACTACACCCGACCACATGGGACTATACGCATTATTCGTCTGTACACTGCACTTACTCTCGACTGGATTATTTTTTGTTCCCCAATATGACATGCCTCTTATACGCAAGACGGACATACAGGCAACGACGTGGTCCGACCATGCCCCCATTGTACTGACAATGTCGTCTCCCTTCTTCACCCTAGGGAGCGGACATGGCAACTAAACACTTCCCTCCTCACGGACCCTACAATAGTGGCGAAAGTGACTGAGATCATACGGATGTTTTTCATTGATCACGAACTTTCCGATGTCCCCCTCCTCACCGTGTGGGAAACTCATAAGGCGGCTGTTTGATCTCTTTGGCCTCCCGGAAGAAGAGGTCTCAGCTTGAGGAATTGGAGGCTCTCCACGCCGACATTCGAAGACTGGAGCTTGAACATCACACTTCGGGGGATGCGAATACGTATACTCGCCTTCTTCATGTGCGCACTCAACTAGCGAATGCCTTGAATCCACAAATTCAACGTGCAATTCTCCAAATGAAATGCTTCTTCGCGCTACATAAAGATAAACTGGGGTGCCTCCTTTCACGCCTCTTGAAAAAACAACGTAAGCAGGCATATGTCCAGTCAATTCGCACTCCCGATGGCTCTGTGACACGGCAACCGGCCCACATTGCCAGTACCTTCCGAGACTATTACTCTTCTAGATACCATTCAGCTGAGGAGGCAGATTGGCAGCCCATCCCTCTTATTGAAGAATATCTGAAGACGAGAATTTCTCATCGACTCACGGCCGCGCAGAGCTCAACTCGGTGAACCCATCTCTCAGGAAGAGGTCTCCTCAGCACTTAAACATCAGAGAAACGGAAAGGCCCCGGGCCCAGATTGCTTCCCAGCTACGTACTATAAACATTTTGGACCCACGCTAGTTCCACACCTGACTGCAACATTCAAAGCCCTGCTTGCCAATCAGTCCCTTCATTTGCATTCCTTGTCGGCCACAATTGTGGTACTTCCCAAGAACGTAAAGGACCCGATGATGTGATCTAGCTATAGGCCGATCTCGCTTCTTAATAGCCAAGATCTTTGCCACGGTCCTAGGAAAAAGACTGCATTATGTCTTGCCACTTTTAGTGCGTAAGGACCAGGTGCGATTTATCCCCGCCTGAGTGGCCAGGGATGGTACTATCCGCACTCTGAATGTGATACATCGAGCGAGACAGATGAAGAATCCCACCCTACTCTTATCCTCGGATGCCAAGAAGGCGTTCAATAGAGTATCGTGGCCTTACCTGTTCACCACATTGAGAGCCATGAATCTCCCACCCGCATATCTCTCATGGATAGCGGCACTCTACTGATCGCTGAACGCTCGAGTCCGGGTCAACAGTGTTTTGTCCGACCCTTTTCAAATACGAAATGGGACTCGGCAGGGGTGCCCCCCTGTCTCCGTTTCTCTTCGCTCTGTCCCTAGAGCCCCTCCTGGAATCCGTCTGCCGCAACGATGCCATCACGGGATTGACTGGCAGGTCCGGAGTTCATATGGTCTCGGCATATGCGGATGACATGCTCTTTTACGTCACCAATCCCCTTGCGTCCCTACCAGAAATAGTGGAAGAGTTTGGAACGTATGGCAAGTTGTCCAACTTGAAACTAAATATGGAAAAGACTGAAGTACTGAACCTTAATGTCCCGGAGGTGGCAGAACGTGCTTTATGTAGAATGCACCCTTTTACATGGTGCTCCTCGAAGATGCGCTACCTGGGCCTCTGTATCACAAAGTCCCCAAGCGATCTCTTTCGCGAGAACTTCCTACCTATATATAGACAGAGCTCAGCCGTGACCTGTTGGAGTGGGACTCGCTGAGGGTTTCTTGGCTCGGCAGAATCAGTGTGCTGAAAATGAACGTACTCCCCGAGGTTACTTTACCTCTTCCAAACGCTACCGATCCACATTCCCTTATCATTCTTTCAGACGATCCGCACAGTGTGTACCCGCTTCATTTGGAACAAGGCCCGTGTACGAATCAGCTTGCGAATGTTGTCATGCCCCAAGGCGACTGGTGGACTGGCTTTACCGGACTTCCGCCTTTACTATCAGGCCTCGCACCTTCTGAGGATTGTGGAGTGGACTACAGGGGGTAGGCATGCCTTATGGCAGGACCTGGAGCACTACGCTACTCCCCACCCTACAGCGGTGTTATCGTGGATCGCCCCGGCGCACAGATCGCCGCTCTCCTCCTAGCACCCGTTTGTGCGTGCTACCATGCGGGTGTGGCGCTCGGTTGTCCGTTGCTGTTCCCTTTCCTCATACCCATCTCCGATGTTGTCCCTCACGACTAATCCGGACTTCTCAGCCGGCTTAACCACTGGCCTACGCAGGAGATTGAGAGGGGCTATTTCGCCGAGGGCGATGCACTTCGTCTCCGGCTCGGACCTCACCCCATTGTGGACGAGGGAGGTGCAGGCTCCTCCCCTGATGCCTTTGGAGTGTTTTAATTTCGCCCAAGTCTCTCACTATCTACTTTCGCTGCCGGTCCGGCATCGGCTGCACCACCCTCTCACATCCTTTGAATCCCTCTGTACCACTCAACGCCCACTTAGCCATGGCATCTCTGTTATCTACTGTCTTCTACAATCCTCGCAAGGTCACTCCTCCCATCCTTCGAGGGGAGCTGGGATATGATGCTCAACGCTCCCGTATCAGAGGAGCAATGGCGAGACACATATGAGCTCATTCATCACGGCTCCCCACAGGCACACTTGCAGTCCAATTCACATAAAGGTACTATCACTCTGGTATTGCACTCCCTCGCTGCTTTTCCGGATAGGTCTTCGACTCACTCCAAACTGCTGGAGATGTGACACCGCAGTGGGGACATACCTGCACATGTGGTGGGAGTGCACGCTCATCGCGGGCTTCTGGGGTCTTGTGAGAGACACAATAGCAGAAGTCGCAGACCTGGACCTGCCGCTCTCTCCAGGTGCGTTTTTACTCACGCACACCCCATGTTCCGCTGGCTCCCTCAAGAAATTAGTGGCCCTGCCCATGCACATGACGACGAGACTGATAATAGCCTGAACTTGGGGCTCACCAACGCTCCCCACATACCGAGACTGGCTCTAATGGAAGGGAGAAGTCCAGAACATGGAAAATCTGATAGCCAGGACAGAGGATGGGCTGGAGGTACATCTCCGCAAGTAGTACCACTGGGGGTACTTACCTGGCTTCTGCCTCTTGCCGTGCGCGAGCACGGTAAGATGACTAGCGGACCTGTAATGTTTTCCTTGGCGTCAGCCGTCGCGCGCTGATCCTGGCCCGCCCACCCCCCCTTGACTCCTGCACATGTGGTACCTGTGACGGAGCTGGGAACACGTCCGGTGGCCCGCCTCACCGGCGGCCCTTTCGGATTGATAAGCGGCCCGGCTCTGTCTGAATTGACCCCCACCGCACCCCCTTTTTTATTCTCCCTCTCTTCTCCTTTCTTTTACCTATGCTCTGCTGTCATTCTTTATTCTCTATTCTTTCCCTCTTTCTCTCGCTCTCCCCTAACATCTCTCTTACCCGCTCTCTCTCCTTTCCTCCTTACCCCTACCCTACGCCTACCTACCTGATCACCCCATGGTGTCTCCCTCAATGCATAACATACACCTAACCTCCCTCATGCTCATGACCCTACTGCAAGCTGTAAGGTTTCCACTTACTTATACCGCCCAGCAAAGTGGGGATATAGACGCTCCACTTGGATGCCTTGGGGATCTCCGGACCCTGTGAATTTTTCTAGTGCCTTATTTCTCACCCCTCAACAGTCCCTTACACCCCTCATGCTTGACAACTTTACTTTCTGTATTTAACGATACCAGACAAAAATGTACTTGTATTTCTGAACGCCGCATCTTACTTTTTCAGGACAAGTGTAATTCTGCTACTTTGTTTTGTATAATAAAAGAAAAAGTTAAATGTGAGTATAGAGGGTGTAGAATATGGTTGCAGAGTATAGGAAAGAGTTCTTTTGACTTGTCACCCATCATCTGTGGGGGACGTCCTCTGCAAGTTGCAGGGAAAACCCATGTCGTCCCCAGGGCCGTCTTTATTATTGACTGGACCCTGGGCAACCATGTTCTTGGGCCCCCCATAGGAATTTTACTCTCCATCCCATCCTTAAAAAAAAAAAAAAAACACACAGATTACATTTTATGAAACAAGCCTATTTATTTGTTTTATAATTTTTTTTTACAATTACACATCCTAAATACACACTGTGAGAAAAACACAATATCTCTGTGTGTACACATCATGCACAATATATATATATATGTACTATTGTGTATATACATCCTTTGTGCACGTACACATCCAATGTACACATTCTATATACTGTACATGTACACATAATATATACATCATATACAGACTTGCATCATATACACATTTCCACATTATATATATACACTTACGCATAATATACACTTGATATTTACATCACACACATTTCCACACCATATATACACACATAATCTACACATCACACACATCATATATGCACAATTTACACTAACACACATTATATATACATAATCTACACATCACACAGACACACACACATATACATAATCTACACATCACACACACATATATATACATAATCTACACATCACACACATCATATGTGCACAATTTACACTAACACACATTATATATACATAAACTACACACAGACACACACATATATACATAATCTACACATCACACACACACCATCTATATACAAATTAACATGTGACATAGACAAGCTGGAGGGGTGGGGGAACAGAGGGTCTTGTAAGCAGAGCCCTGCTTCTTACTTCATGCTGCTGTAGTCTCTCAGACAGGCTGGCCTGGCAGGGCAGAGCACTGACTACTTCCTGAATCCAGGATCTTCTTGCGGAGGAACTGCATGGTGAAGAGAAGGGGGAGGAGCCAAACGCAGCTCCCGCGATGCCTCCCTCTCTCGTGCGGCCTCACCTACTCGCTCTGGTCACTTGTCACCATCACCACGGAGGGGAGGCATCCTGTGACACCACGATTTTTGCGGGCTCAAGAGCAGCTGCTTTGGGCCCCATAACACTGACTGGGCCCAGGGCAGCTGCCCCTTTTGCCCTGCGCTAAAGACGGCCCTGGTCGTCCCCCACACGTCTTCCGCAGCCAAGGTGTTAAATTGTGATTTCATAATTGCTACTTGATAATTAGTGGCTGTTTAACCGCTGCTTTACACCGTCAGGCCTTTTAATGTGGTGTTCATCCTTATGCTGCTGGTTTTATTCTGCTGGGGGTCATTTTGCAGGTGTTTTTATTCTGCTGTGGGGTTAATTCTGCTGTTTATCTAAATTTCTCATATTGCTGGTGTTAACATGGTGTTAATTGTCATCTCAATTATCTATTTATAATATTGTAGTGGAGGTTTAATGAACTGTGTGTGGACTGTTGTCGTGGAAATTTTATTATGTGGACATTATATTCTAGGATGTACGTGGTTTATAAGTTGTCATCTGTCTCCCTGTGTTGGATTTGAATGTGGTTTTAAATCCAAACCAGCGGCAAAACCGTCAGTATGAAAACCTTCTTTTGGGTTTAGAGACATACCTGCTTTTAAGACATTTAAGCCTTGTCTCAACACTGGTACCGTGTTGAGATAATAACTGTATTTGTCCCCGCAGATATGTCAATAACCCGTAGGAACAAGTAGATTGATCTTCACTCAGATACTGCTCAGAGTGATCAGTATCTATCTGAATGGGGTCCGTATTGACGGGGGATGGGGACGAACATGGCTGACGGGGATCATGGAGATGGCTCAGGGCTGAGTCATCTCCAGGAGGCCGGTCGGTCATTCTGGTCCACGCCCCTGTCCTTTTGATATGTAAATGTAATTGCTGGGCAACCTGGCTTTCTGTTGTACAGCCAGGGGGCTACTGGGCGTGTGCGATTGTCTAATAAATTAAACAATCCAGGAGCCACAGCTCACTTGGCCACAGGATTTTCCAGCTTGAAGCAGCGTGTTTGTCTGATTCCTGTTGGGATAGAGAAGTACTTCGTTCTTATACAGAAAGAGCTAGATAATAGCGTGTATTTTTATAGTGACGGATTTGTTTGTACTGGGCGCACTTTAATACTGAAGTGTACCTTTTTAGTGCACCAGGACTTTATGCGCAAACACCAAACTTTCCATAACAATTGGCGAGCCTTGTATTAGGAGCTGACGTGGATTCCAGAGCAGCTTGCCAAGGGAGGGAGATTGGATTCTTGGTTTTGGACAACCAGAAAAAGCCGGCGAAGTTGGTAAGACTTTCTTTTCAGTTTTTGAAATTTCTGTTGTCCTAGAACCAGCATCTGGTCTCTCTGCAAGCTGTTGCGGTAATCCGCGCCCAGCAAAAGAATCTTTCTTTTTGCTTTTTCACTCTTTGTGTATAAGGACAGGGGATTAATATCTGTACATAGAGGGATAGGGGTATTGGCTGGGGATAGAGTCTATATTTTGCAAATCCCTGGTCAATACAGCCAAGAGGGTCTTTGTACGGGGTTTACGTATGGAGTTTGCTGGATGTTTTAAAAGTGTGACAGGGTTATTTTCATAGTGCTGGTCACCGTGTGAAATAACTTTTAGTGGTGGATCTGAAGTTGATTGTGACGTGTGGGGTGATCATTACAGGGTATCGTTTTGTTGCAACTTTTATGTTTGTAAGAGGTGGTTTTGGTTTGTAAAGGCAGCATTTCCTTCGTTAGCATTTGCACAGGAGAGACCGCAAGTGAAGGATTTTTATGCTGCTTGCTCCAATTTTCAGGAGTAGGGCACAGGGAACAGGAAGAAACTGTTTTGTTTAATTTGGGTTTTTATTGCTGGATTTTGGAGACACTATTTTGTCCTTTGTGTGACACCATGTGCTCACCCACCATCTTGTTGAAGCTCAACCCACCATCTTGTTGAAGCTCAACCCACCATCTTGTTGAAGCTCAATCCACCATTTTGTTTGTAGTTAAATTTTTGTTTGTTCTCAGGTTTAACTATTTTTGTATTTTTATACAGGAAGTAGATTTCAGTAAAGCGGTTGCGGTTTTTATAATAAATTTTGAGTTTAAGTGAAATCTTTACTTTGAACTGAGCTTCGTTAGGTAGTAAGACCAAGTTTAACTAAGAGTTTTAGTACCTTTTAGTGGTGATTTTATTTTTTATTGGTATTACAGTAGAAAAGAAAGATTTGGTTTTTTTTTTAAAAAAAAAAAGGAGAAAACTTTCTTTTTATATTTACTTTCCATAGGCAGATTGTGCAAGCGAGAATGACACGCTTTTATAGGTTCATAGTTGCTTTGCGCAGCGAGTAGTTTCAGACGGTTTGTTAGCTTCATTTGGTGACAGTGATTCAGGAGTTGTAATGAGGCATCGTACAACTAGTAAATAGACAGAAGAAGGCTATCCCCATTTAACTTCTGTATTGAGAGAAGCCACATTGTTCTGTACAGAAAGAGGATAGTCATTGTGCTGTGCGGTTTAGTCTGGCGACGCAGTTTACGGGCGTACAGCGTATACGCTTGTGTAGGCATACACTGTGAGGGGTAGAGACATAATTCGGGAAGGGGGGTAATCTATGGTTGTTGACTAATCGTTTGGGGCATAGTTCTGTACCCAACCTGTTGGGACAACAAGCCATAGAGTTACACGTCGTCTCGGTTAGGGTCTCTAGTTGGAGGACTAGAGTGATTATAATCTGACAATCCACCGTGAAACGAGGACACCAGGCGGTGCTCTCCTAAATTGGTGCAAGGGTATCCCTGGACGCAGGGGTAAGACGATAAGCCGATTCGAATCGCCATGGGCAATGTGCCGTCCATGCAAGGGAAGGAAAGCGAGGCTTCCCACAGTCAGACGGCTGCGCAGCACATGAAATCTAGTTTTGGGGTGAAGGCCATGAAACCCCATAAAGAATGGCATAGATGGTCCAAGGGTACCGCTTGGAGTATCCCTCTGGAGGGGACGTTTGACGCCTGGAGATGGGAGAAATTCATAACTGAGTTTAAACCCAGACTCTGGACGACAAAGACCTTAGATGTAGCTCAGCTGTGGCTTCAGAAGTCTATTATGGTAAACCGGCAGGGTATACAGAAGGCGGTTTCAGTCCGGAAGAACCGCATTATGTACACCTGGCCAGAGGGGATAGCCGCGATTGGTGATCCAATGCTGGAAGCGGAAGAGGCTCTTTCTGGGCTAACTCTGCTAAGGCAGGCTGGATCCACCAACACTGGATCTGTTGTAGTTTCATCTGATGCTTCTGCCATCACCAATGTAACAACCTCTACTCTGCTCTCTCCAGCTACCATACCTCTCGCTCCCACAACTCCACCTAACCCTCTCTATCCGTCTCCCTCGGCCACATCTGGGGCGTTTCCTCCTCTAATTATAGTTAATTACAAATCATTTCCAACTGGGGATCTGCAGATGCTATGTGAGTCTAAGGGAATTGGGACCAGACTAAAGAACCGTGGGAATTGCATAGCTGCGCTAAGAGCTTTTGATTCAGCCGTGCCTACCATCTATCCTTCATTGGATGGCTTCCAGACGGGGATGGTCATGGGAAAGGTAGGACACAGCAGTCCAATGAAGCTACAGCCTCCAAGGTATACACCTGGTCCCACTTGTGTCTCTGAACCTGGTACTTATCCAGTCTGGGTGCAACAATACGAGGGTGTTCCCAATGCCGACGGTGAAAGGACGTTAGGGGAGAGGGTGGTATGGCATATGGCATGTCCCTTTTGCTTCCTCGGAAATCAGAACCATCCTAGCCGAACTGCCTGACTATAGAACGAATCCACGAGGGTTCGCGAGAATGTTTTGTCAAAATCAATTTAGTTACGGCATGAGCGGAACGGACTGTGCCCAAGTTCTGAGGGCAAAAGTAGGAGAAGAACCAGCAGGGGTTATAATTTCCCGCTGCAACATTGTCACTCACGGACAGGCCACTTCCGGAGGTAAGGAATTCTGTGTTGCCCTGCTAGCCAAACTTCCAGAGATGTATGGTGCCTCCTCTACCACGGATGTGATGAAACTCTGTCAAAATCCTGGGGAGGAATGCGTTTGTTTCTGGCGTCGCCTGAAACAAGCGGCATTAGATGCAGATATGGAAGTTGGTCCTGATGTGCCAACCGACGGAGGTAAGTTAACCGCTATTCACCTCCTACTAAGAGCCAAATTCTTAGAAGGCATCCATACGAAAATTTGAGACCGGTTATTATTTAAAGGAAGCATTATTGAAGGCCACAGGCAATTGCATTCGACTTGTTAGCAAAAACAAAAAAGGGAAGAAACCACTGTGGTACTCTGCAGAAGTGGCCAAAATAGTGAAGAACAAAAAGACAGCATTCAATAATTATAAAAGTGAAGAAGATAGGCAAACCTATAAGATTAGGCAGAAAGAGGCAAAGCAATTTATAAGCGCTTCCAAAGCACACGCAGAAGAGAAAATAGCTCAGTCAGTAAAAAAGGGGAAAAAAACATTTTTTAGATACATAAACGAGAAAAGAAAAGTAAAACAAGGATTAGTTAGATTAAAAACAAAGGAAGGAAGGTATGTAGAAGAGGATAAAAGTCTCGCTGACTGCCTCAATGAAAATTTTTGTTCAGTCTTTGCAGAAGAAAAGAAAGGAAAGGGACCTCATTATTTCAGAGGATCTAAGGGTAAGTAGTCAATGTAATAGAGCAGCAGGAAATGCTAGCAGAATGCTTGGTTGTGTAGGGAGAGGTATTAGCAGTAGGAAAAGGGAAGTGCTCATGCCACTGTACAGAGCACTGGTGAGACCTCACTTGGAGTACTGTGTGCAGTACTGGAGACCGTATCTCCAGAAGGATATAGACATCTTAGAGAGAGTTCAGAGAAGGGCTACTAAAATGGTGTACGGCTTGAAGGAGAAAAGTTACCAGGAAAGGCTTAATGATCTTAACATGTACAGCTTGGAAAAAAGACGAGACAGAGGAGATATGATAGAAACATTTAAATACGTAAAGGGAATCCACAAGGTAGAGGAAGGGAGTATATTTAAAAGGAAACAAAATAGCAAAACAAGAGGACATAGTCTTAGATTAGAGGGGCAAAGGTTTAAAAGTAACATCAGGAAGCATTATTTTACTGAGCGGGTGGTGGATACATGGAACAGTCTTCCAGTAGAAGTGGTAGAGGCCAAAACAGTAATTGAATTTAAGCAGGCATGGGATAGGCATAAGGCTATCCTAAACAAAAGATAAATCCAGGTCAAGTATCCATGTAATTGGGCAGACTAGATGGGCCGAAAGGTTCTTTATTTGTCGACATTTTTCTATGTTTCTATATGTTTCTCAGTTAGGAGGAAACACTAACGAGACAATTACATATCAGTTTACAGAGGAGGAGGTTCTACAGCAGCTGTCTAAAGTAAAGACAAATAAGTCAATGGGGCCTGATGGGATCCACCCTAAATTATTAAAAGAGCTCAGTGATGTAATAGCAAAACCGTTAACAGATTTATTTAACCAATCCTTGCTAACGGGTGTCATCCCAGAAGACTGGAAATTAGCAAATGTTGTGCCCATTCACAAGAAGGGTAGTAGGGAGGAATCTGGGAACTATAGGCCAGTTAGTCTTACATCAGTAGTGGGGAAATTAATGGAAACCATGTTAAAGGAAAGGATTGTTGACCATCTAAAAACACATAGATTACAGGATCAGAAACAACATGGGTTTACCTCAGGGAGATCATGCCAAACTAATCTTATTGATTTTTTTGATTGGGTAACAAAAATAATAGACACAGGTGGTGCAGTAGACATTGCTTATTTAGATTTCAGTAAGGCTTTTGATACTGTTCCGCATAGAAGGCTTATCAATAAATTGCAATCTTTGAGCTTGGATTCCAATATTGTTGAATGGATTAGGCAGTGGCTGAGTGACAGGCAACAGAGGGTTGTGGTAAATGGAGTTTATTCGGCGCAAGGTCTTGTTACCAGTGGGGTACCTCAGGGGTCAGTACTTGGACCCATTCTATTTAATATTTTTATTAGTGATATTGCAGAAGGTATTAATGGAAAAGTATGTCTTTTTGCTGATGACACAAAGATTTGCAACAGGGTTGACGTTCCTGGAGGGATCAGCCAAATGACAAATGATTTAGGTAAACTAAAAAAATGGTCGAACTGTGGCAATTGAGTTTTAACGTGGATAAGTGCAAGATAATGCACCTGGGACGTAAAAACCCAAGGGCTGAATATAGAATATTTGATACAGTCCTAACCTCAACATCTGAGGAAAGGGATTTAGGGGTTATTATTGCAGAGGATCTAAAGGTAAGTAGTCAATGTAATAGAGCAGCAGGAAATGCTAGCAGAATGCTTGGTTGTGTAGGGAGAGGTATTAGCAGTAGGAAAAGGGAAGTGCTCATGCCACTGTACAGAGCACTGGTGATACCTCACTTGGAGTACTGTGTGCAGTACTGGAGACTGTATCTCCAGAAGGATATAGACATCTTAGAGAGAGTTCAGAGAAGGGCTACTAAAATGGTGTACGGCTTGAAGGAGAAAAGTTACCAGGAAAGGCTTAATGATCTTAACATGTACAGCTTGGAAAAAAGACGAGACAGAGGAGATATGATAGAAACATTTAAATACGTAAAGGGAATCCACAAGGTAGAGGAAGGGAGTATATTTAAAAGGAAACAAAATAGCAAAACAAAAGGACAAAGTCTTAGATTAGAGGGGCAAAGGTTTAAAAGTAACATCAGAAAGCATTATTTTACTGAGGGTGGTGGATACATTGAACAGTCTTCCAGTTGAAGTGGTAGAGGCCAAAACCGTAATTGAATTTAAGCAAGCATGGGATAGGCATAAGGCTATCCTAAACAAAAGATAAATCCATGTAAAGTATCAATGTAATTGGGCAGACTAGATGGGCCGAAAGGTTCTTATCTGCCGACATTTTCTATGTTTCTATGTTATTGTTAGCCAGACCCGAATTTAGTGAAATGACAATACCTGCCTTTCTATCCACTCTCTCCGCTATAGAGAGAGAGGTGGATAGGAAGAAACAGGACAAAACATCCAAGTCCTTGTGTCACAAGCCCCCGATGCAGAACAAACATACCAAGATCGTGGGAAAAAGACACAACGCTGGAAAACCAGGACTTGTCACATCTGCAAAAAGGAAGGACATTTAAAGCGTGACTATCCTAAGAGACCCAAGGGTAAGTGGCAGTTCATTCCAGATGATCCAACGACTTCGGTCGTGGGGATGGCCAGCCAGGGCTATGATTCTTCATAGCACATTGGCAAACCGGTGTCAGGCCATATAAACCTGTTTATCGAGGAATTAAAATATCCCATCCCTTGCCTCATTGACACCGGTGCAGCCCGAACTGTTCTGAGATCCAGAGATCTCAGAGGCAAGGTCCCCCTCTCTGGGGAGACTATACCCACTGTGGGTCTCACAGGTCAGACAGTGTCTCTACAGACCACCAAACCACTCCATTGTAGACTAGGGCAGCACACGGAAGCCATCAGGTCTGTACTGGTATCGGATGAATGTTCCCATTAATTTGTTGGGAGCGGATATTTTATCAGAAATACAGGCGATTATTGAGTACACTCCAGCTGGCATTGTGGTAAGTAGCGCACTATCAGAAGAACGATTATGTGCTATGGTAGCATTACCATATCTAACGGAACCAACCTGTTTCCTGGAGTTGGATGTACTGGCAGAGATAAATTCCAAAATTTGGGCACCAGATAAGTACGAAGTGGCTCTCCTAACACCCACTAAACTGACCCAAAAACGATGCACCATTTTGAACCCAGCGTCTCTTCTTCCTATTACGAAGGAGGAAGAGAAGGGGGGAGATAATGGTCTGAAAAAACAAAAATTTTCCAACTTTTACTAACCATTCTAACCTCAACTTCTAATCAATTTTCCAACCTACTAGGGAAACACTTTGAGGACCATCATGATTGCTTTTCCTTGATGAGCTCCAAAAAGTCCACCGGGTCCAGGAGTCTCTCCCGGACCCAAACCCAATAACCAGTGTCCATTCTATTCAACCAGGTGATTGGGTCGTGCTAAAGAAACATCCGAGGACGGGACCAGAGACGAGATCTCTTGGTCCATTCCAGGTGCAGCTGACGACGCCAACCTCTCTGAAGCTCGAAGGACGAGACAACTGGGTCCACGCCAGTCACTGCAAGAAGCTGCTCAACTACATCAAAGAATGAGAAGTGTCATTTTTGTTTACTTGTTTAGCTTAATTTATTTTAGCGAGGGAAACGATGAAAAACATCCCAATCTTTTATTTAAAATGCACCTCCAGCTAGCTAAGGCAGCAAACAGGACCAATTGCTGGTGTGCTCGAAACCCCCCCCCTATTATTATTATTATTATTCTTTATTTATAAAGCGCCAGCATATTCCGCAGCGCTGTACAATAAGCATAGTATAGACAGGGTTACAATACATTGAACAACATTTGACAAACAGTACAGGAGTAGATGAGGGCCCTATTCCCGTAGGAACTCACAATCTAGGAGGGTTGGGGTTGGAAACAGGAGGAGAGGACTGTAAGGTGAGAGTGATTGATGGTTGTGTCAGTGAGTTGGGTGGTAGGCTTCCCTAAATAGGAATGTTTTAAGGGAGCGTTTGAAAGAAGAGAAGTTAGGGGAACGTCTGACAGTACGAGGGAGAGCGTTCCAGAGAGTGGGGGCTGCGCGTGAGAAATCTTGCAGTCTATCATGGGAAGAGGTGATCCGGGGAGAAGCTAGGCGCAGGTCACTGTTTGACCTTAGGGAGCGGGCTGGGGTGTATCTGGTGATTAGTGAGGACAGGTAGTGGGGCGCTGAGTTAGTGAGGGTTAGTAAGGATAAGGACATTATACTCCAGCATTATACTCCAGCAATGGCAGCCGTTCATGCTATATACAATGTTCACATTGGCATGAAGAAGTACGAGAAATTAGCCAAGACCACCAAGAGACATTTGTCGATAGAATTTAACGATACATTCCTAGAGGGTAACATCAGTTATAGTTTTAATATTAGCTCTGGCTCTTGCGCCTCGCTTGCCAATCCTGTATGGGTGTCTGGGCAATTAGGTGGCCCGCAGGTATGCTTCAACATCAGCTTCGGTGACAGATTTGTGGGATCCTCCAGTTGTAAGAAAGGTATAACAATCAACCTTACTAATGAAACCCCCGATATCTTTTAGGCTTGTGCACTGATTTTTTTTTTTCGGTTCGATTCGATTTTTCGGATATTTTAACTTTTCGATTCGGCTCGTTTCGACCGATTTCTGTTGCGATTCGGTTCGGCTCGACTTGTTTTTCGTGTACAATTTTTTTCGGAATTTCGACCATTTTTCATATTTTCGTGTCACTTAGCTCGTTTTTTGACTCGACTTTTCGTATTTTCGGAAATTTTCATTTTTTCGGAACGTCTGTTCTCCTCGTTTCAAAGCAATAAATTTCGATTTGACACATTTCAAGTACATTCGAAAATATTTCGTTTCGGCTCGGAAAACTTATCGGATCTGCCATTTTCGGATCTAAAAATTTTCGGAAAATCGGCCGCATCCGAAAACACGAATCGGGAAATTTCGTGAAAATTCCGAAACCCGAAACGCACATCCCTAATATCTTTAGTAACACCCATAGACCAGATTATATCTGCTGGAAAGAAGGATGCGATGTTCAGACGGCGGGGGCGATCCCCCAGTCTATTCAGTTATTACTGAGTGCCCGAGACCGGCAGAGAAACTCCTCATGTGCTTGTCACGGTTCCCAGATCCCACCACGCAGTACTTAACACCCCACACTCCACAGAGCCCAGAAGCTACCAACAGAGTAGCCGTGAAAGATCTCTAACTGTCTGGTCCTTAGAATTGGCCAGGTAAACTAGCTAGACAGAAAGGGTTAACAACACAGGGAGTAGTCAGCCGAGCCAGAATCAGGAATACAGAGTTCAGAATGGTCAAATGGAATAGCCGGGTCGATATCAGAGCAGTGGCGTAGTACAAGAAAATGGTCTAGGGCAACAGAAGGCAGAATAGTCAGAAACAAGCAGAGGTCAATAACGGGTTAATTCAATATAGCAGTCAGGTACAAGGAGCTCAGGTATGGATAACCACGATCTGGCAACTGCTGAGAATACACTGAGGGCTTTTAAAGACCTTCACCAGGCCACGCCCCCCACTCAAGCCGCGCCTCATGCAGCCACCTCCCTGCCTGTCTCCATTTAAACCGGGCATTGGTCAGTGAGCAGCATCAGATATGCTGCCCTCAAGCACACAGGTAGGGCTGGAAGCTCCCAACGTTACAGTACCCCCCTCTCCACGGGAGGCCACCGGACGACCAACAGGACGAGCGGCAGGACGACCACCAGGGCGATCGGGGTGTGAGGCATGGAACGCCCTGACCAACCTAGAGGCAGACATGTCGGAAGCTGGAATCCAGGACCGGTCTTCTGGACCATAACCCACCCAATCGACCAAGTACTGCAGAGCGCCCCTGCACAGCCTAGAATCCAAAACCCTCCTAACCTCATACTCAGATTCACCATCAACCTGAATAGGTGGAGGAGGAGGAACGACCCACGTGTACCTGTTACACAACAATGGCTTCAGTAGGGAGGTGTGGAAGACGTTGCGCATGCGAAGATGTTTAGGAAGGGCAAGAGCATAAGCCACAGGATTAATGCGACGAATGATCTTATATGGACCTATAAACCGAGGTGCCATTTTCATAGAAGGCACCCGCAACTTTACGTTCCTAGTGGACAACCAAACTCTATCCCCCACGTTATAGGAGGGAGCTTGTAACCTATGCCTGTCAGCCTTGCGTTTCTGGACAGCAACATTGCGCTCCATATTTTCTCGAATCTGTCTCCAAATCTCTTGCAGTTGAGTGAGATGGTCATCGAGAGCCGGGATGGCCTGTTCAGTAAACTGAAGTGGTAGAGCCGGAGGGAAAAACCATAGATGGCAGAAAAAGGAGAGTGGCCGGTAGTCTCGTTAACGGCGTTATTACGTGCATACTCAGCCCAGGGCAACAACTCCGACCAATTGTCTTGTTGTTGTGTGGTAAAGCAACGTATGTACTGCTCGAGACCCTGATTTGCCCTCTCTGCTGCCCCATTGGTTTGTGGATGATATGCTGAAGAGAAGGCCAATCGCACCCCCATCTCTGCACAGAAAACTCTCCAGAAACGAGAGACGAACTGGGCTCCTCTGTCAGAGACTATTTCAGACGGAACCCCATGTATTCGTACAATCTCTCTAGCAAATACAACCGCCAGTTCTTTGGCTGTAGGAAGCTTAGGTAGAGGGACAAAATAAGCCATTTTGGAGAAGCGGTCTACAACTGTCAGAACCACAGTATGACCCTTGGACTTCGGCAAGTCCACAATAAAATCCATAGATAGATGAGACCAAGGCCTCTTAGGCATGGGTAAAGGCTGCAATAGACCGACAGGCAAGGATTTACTGGTTTTGCTTCTGGCACAGACTTGACAAGCCAAAACAAACAGACGTACGTCCTGTCGCATGGTGGGCCACCAGAACTGTCTGGAGATACTGGGAAGAGTCTTAGTAATACCAGGATGACCTGCTGGTTTAGAATCATGAAACATTATGAGTAATTCTTGTCTTTCCTTTTCAGGTACAAACAACATATCTGGAGGCTTGTCAGGTGGAGCCCCTACTTGAACTGCCTGGAGGCGTTCCAGGAAAGGCGAGGAGACAGACAAGACTGTGGAAGCCACAATACGTTCAGGAGGAACTATAGGATTGTGGTCTTGTGCATTAGATTCATACGGGTCATATTGACGAGATAAGGCATCAGCCTTTACATTGCGGTCACCTGGTCTGTAAGTCAATACAAAATTAAACCGAGACAGTAGCAATGACCACCTGGCCTGTCTCGCGTTCAAACGTTTAGCATCCCCGATGTACGTAAGGTTCTTATGATCAGTAATTATTAATAAAGGGTCAAGAGTACCTTCCAACAAATGTCTCCACTCTGATAGGGCAGACACAATAGCAAGCAATTCTCTGTTACCGATATCATAATTGCGTTCTGCTGGTGATAATTTTCTTGAAAAGAACCCACAAGGGTGTAGAGGTATTCCTGGAGACTCTCTTTGAGACAGGACAGCCCCAATGCCTATCTCGGAAGCATCAACCTCAAGAACAAACGGAATCCTGGGATCAGGATGCCGTAACACGGGAGCGGAAGTGAAAGCTTGTTTGAGGGCCTCGAATGCTTGTTTGGATTGAGAAGACCAGATCTGGTTCTTCAGACCTTTACGTGTCATATTAATGATAGGAGAAGCTACAACAGAATAATTCTTGATAAATCTCCTATAATAGTTGGAAAACCCCAGAAACCTCTGTATGGCCTTGAGACCTTGAGGGAGAGGCCATTCTGAGATGGCCGTGAGTTTAGAAGGATCCATCTCAAAACCTTCTGGAGTGATAATATACCCAAGGAATTTCACAGTAGTAATGTCGAATAAACACTTCTCTAGTTTGCAATAAAGACCATTGTCCAGTAATTTTGCTAATACCTGTCTGACATGTGCATGGTGGGTTTTCAGATCGGGAGAGTAAATCAATATATCGTCTAGGTATACTATAACAAAGGTTTGTAAGAAATCTCTGAGCACATCATTAATAAAATCCTGGAATACCGCTGGAGCATTACAAAGACCGAAAGGCACGACCAAGTATTCATAATGCCCACTCCTGGTGTTAAATGCTGTTTTCCACTCATGCCCCTCTTTTATACGTATCAGGTTGTAAGCTCCTCTTAAATCAAGTTTTGTGTATACTGCTGACCCCCTTAACCTGTCGAACAGTTCTGATATGAGAGGGATAGGGTACACGTTCTTAATGGTGATCTTGTTAAGCCCCCTATAATCGATACACGGGCGTAAATCTCCCTCTTTTTTAGACACAAAAAAGAACCCAGCCCCTGCTGGAGAAGAGGACCGTCGGATAAAACCTCTCTCCAAATTCTCCTTTATGTACTCTTCCATAATTTGGTTCTTCTTTATGGAAAGAGGATATACTTTGCCTCGAGGAGGCATGGTACCAGGATGAATATCAATGGCACAATCATATGGTCTATGTGGAGGCAGTTTCTCTGCCTCTCTTTTATCAAATACAGCCCTGAGGTCGGCGTATTGGTCAGTAGACAATGGAGGAGCTGTGGGTGTGTTCAGGCCACCGACATGCTGAATGGGTATTAAACAAGTCCCAAAACAAGCAGGACTCCAAGACAGTATCTCTCCCTTAGCCCAATCAATAACAGGATTATGTTCCACCAACCAAGGGAAACCAAGTACAACAGGATTGGAAGGTGAATGGATAACTTGAAATATGATTTCTTCTTTATGCAAGAGACCAGTGGTAAGAACCACTGTAACCGTATCGTGAGTAATCCTAGGGCAGGATAACGGTCTGCCGTCTATGGCTTCGACGGCTAAGGTTCTTACAACCAGAGGTAGAGAAATGGAAGAAGCGTAGTTAACATCGATAAAGTTGCCAGCAGCCCCAGAATCCAAAAAAGCGGTAGTATGTGTGGTCTTGGTCTCCCAAGCCAAGGATACTGGTAACATAAGTTTAGTGTCCTTGACAGGAGACATGCACATCACACCCAAGGCCTGTCTCCTCAGCTGCCTTAGGTGCGGTAGTTTCTCCGGCTTATCGTGCATCTTAGGACGAGTAGGACATTGAAATCGTACATGACCCCCCAAACCACAATACAGGCACAATCCCTCACGAAAACGCCTTGTTCTCTCTTCCTCTGTAAGCCTAGTACGGCCTAGTTGCATAGGCTCAGAGGGAGAAGATAACTCTCTTGGTGGTGCCTGAAAGACAGGGGCCAACCTAGGTAACGGTCTCTTAGGCTTCTCTCTTGGAGTCCTTCTGTCCCTTATCTGATTATCCAGATCTATACAATAAACAATGAGTTCACACAATACCTCAGGTAGTTTACGTGGAGCCAATTCATGCATCAATGACTCTGATAACCCCTCCATAAAAGCCAGAACCAGTGTCTCATTTGTCCAGTTCACATCAGAGATCAAGGTTTTAAATTCTATGGCATAATCAGAAACAGTCCTGTTCCCTTGACGTATGCGGAACAAGGATTTGCCAGCTACCGTGGCCTTTCTGGTAGGATTAAATGTACGTTGTAACTCGGCTATGAATTCTTTATAATCCCATATAATAGGCCTCTCTGCCTCCCATAACGGAGTCGCCCATGTCAATGCTCTGCCAGACAGATGATTAATAATGAACCCCACTTTGGCAATGTCAGAGAAAAACATCTGTGGATTTAATTTAAAATGAATATCCACATGGACCAAAAATCCCCGGCACTCTGAGGGAGTACCGTCAAACCTCATAGGAGCGGTCATGTGTACCTGGGATGTCTGAACGACAGGGGACACAGGTATATCAAGCGGGGGTGCAACCCCAGCTGGTTCCAGGTGAGCCGTACGAGTCAGGATAGTTTGTAAGGCAATAGCAAACTGATCCATCCTATGATCCTGCTTATCCTGTCTGGATACAAAGTTAGCCAAGTGCTGTGTTAAGTCTGCGGGATCCATAGTGGCCAGATCGTAATGTCACGGTTCCCAGATCCCACCACGCAGTACTTAACACCCCACACTCCACAGAGCCCAGAAGCTACCAACAGAGTAGCCGTGAAAGATCTCTAACTGTCTGGTCCTTAGAATTGGCCAGGTAAACTAGCTAGACAGAAAGGGTTAACAACACAGGGAGTAGTCAGCCGAGCCAGAATCAGGAATACAGAGTTCAGAATGGTCAAATGGAATAGCCGGGTCGATATCAGAGCAGTGGCGTAGTACAAGAAAATGGTCTAGGGCAACAGAAGGCAGAATAGTCAGAAACAAGCAGAGGTCAATAACGGGTTAATTCAATATAGCAGTCAGGTACAAGGAGCTCAGGTATGGATAACCACGATCTGGCAACTGCTGAGAATACACTGAGGGTTTTTAAAGACCTTCACCAGGCCACGCCCCCCACTCAAGCCGCGCCTCATGCAGCCACCTCCCTGCCTGTCTCCATTTAAACCGGGCATTGGTCAGCGAGCAGCATCAGATATGCTGCCCACAAGCACACAGGTAGGGCTGGAAGCTCCCAACGTTACAGTGCTGTTCTGACAGGCCCATATTATTTCCTGTGCGGTTCCACCGCTTATAAGGTAATTCCCCCTAATACAAGAGGTTCATGTGCTTTAGTGAAGCTTGTTCCGGCATCTTACGTCGCAGCCGATCGAGAGGATCTGATGGTGCGTAGGAAGGCCAAGATGTCCGGGAGAGCTCGTAGGGAACTATTCTCTAGCCATGATCAGGCTTGGGCATGGTTCCCCGCGTGGACTGGATGGGGAATAGAGCTTATGAAGCGATTGAACAATTTCTCCTCTATTGTAGACGAGATGTTCAATGAAACCGTAGAAGCTGTCAGGGAGATCACCCAGGAACAACGACAAATAAAGACTCTGGTATTGCAGGAAAAGATGGCTCTTGATTATCTTTTAGCATCCAAGGGGGGTTTCTGTGAATTCATAGGTGAGGACTGTTCCACCTGGATAACGGACACCAATGACATGGTCAAAGCACATATGGATAAGGTTAGCGCCCTGCAAGGCAGAGCCAGAGCTATAGCCAGTGAGGCTTGGAATCATTTTGAAGCTTTGGGAAGCTTCGGGGATTTCTTGTTTTCCATTGGATCCTGGCTAAAGGAAATGGAGTATATATACTTATGGTGTTTCTGTTTCTATTCCTTCTATATGCCGGAGTGAAATGTTCCTGTTGTCTAATCGACCGAGTTACCAAAGCCAGAGTAGATGACTACGTTTTCGTTGCCGAGATGAGACGCCCTGAAGACCAACCCATGGACCGGACACAGAGGATTTCAGACCGACCAACAATTGACGCAACCCACCACCTCATGTCCTCCCTCTGAGTCACCTCCCCTAAAGCAGATTCTACGTGTCAAGTTCCACGTGTCAAGATTTGTTTTTAGACTTGCTTTATGATCCACGTGTCAAGATTTGTTTTTAAGATTTGCAAAAAATCGGCGTGTCAAGATTTGTTTAAGACTTGCGTTAAGATTCTACGTGTCAAGATGGACTGTCTGTTGTTTTCTACGTGTCAAGATGGACTGTCTGTTGTTTTCTATCATCTGTTTGTTTTTTTTACATTCAGAACTTTACAGGAGGAACTGTTTCTTTCCAAGGAAGATCGAGATTCATCGAGGGACACTGGGGAGCAAATGACAAAGAGGAGGGACTGTCGTGGAAATTTTATTATGTGGACATTATATTCTAGGATGTGCGTGTTTTATAAGTTGTCATCTGTCTCCCTGTGTTGGATTTGAATGTGGTTTTAAATCCAAACCAGCGGCAAAACCGTCAGTATGAAAACCTTCTTTTGGGTTTAGAGACATACCTGCTTTTAAGACATTTAAGCCTTGTCTCAACACTGGTACCGTGTTGAGATAATAACTGTATTTGTCCCCGCAGATATGTCAATAACCCGTAGGAACAAGTAGATTGATCTACACTCAGATACTGATCACTCTGAGCAGTATCTGAATGGGGTCCGTATTGACGAGTGACGGGGGATGGGGACGAACATGGCTGACGGGGATCATGGAGATGGCTCAGGGCTGAGTCATCTCCAGGAGGCCGGTCGGTCATTCTGGTCCACGCCCCTGTCCTTTTGATATGTAAATGTAATTACTGGGCAACCTGGCTTTCTGTTGTACAGCCAGGGGGCTACTGGGCGTGTGCGATTGTCTAATAAATTAAACAATCCAGGAGCCACAGCTCACTTGGCCACAGGATTTTCCAGCTTGAAGCAGCGTGTTTGTCTGATTCCTGTTGGGATAGAGAAGTACTTCGTTCTTATACAGAAAGAGCTAGATATAGCGTGTATTTTTATAGTGATGGATTTGTTTGTACTGGGCGCACTTTAATACTGAAGTGTACCTTTTTAGTGCACCAGGACTTTATGCACAAACACCAAACTTTCCATAACACTGTTGTGCTTTGTACTGTTGCTTGGGCTTTGACAGGAGACATGCAGCCTGTCACCGCTGTGGGGGAATTCCCCTCCCTTGTTTGCTCAGCCTATTGCATGGGAGGAGGAAGTTGTTTGATACAGGAAGATTGAGGGTAAAGCAAAGGATTCTGGAATGTGTAGTTGTGACGGAACCGTTCTCTTCCGTCTGTCCTGACTCTCCAGACACCCCTTCGTTGCGGTCAGCCCGGCTACTGGGAGCGCTGTCCTCAGCGCCTCGAGCAGCTTGACCCGCCTGCTTCTGTTCCTCTGCCCCGGAGCCGTTAGGAATCTCCAGAAGGCAGCTCTCTGCTTTCTGAGGGTGAGTGTGGAGTGTAGCGTAGTTTGTAATAAAGACACCAGACGTGGCTGTATGCTTTAAAACAGGATTCTCTCTCTCTGAGCTTGAGAGTTCTCTGACTTTTTAATGAACAAAACGCCACCATTTATGCTGAAGTCCAACAGTCATAATTTGCATAAAATGACGCACCTCGTCCTACCCATACTAATTACATTATGTCAGTTATTTACAATAAACATTCTTTACATTCTTTAGCCTTCAGCTCACACAACATTTGTATAATCCATTGTTCTAACACATCAGATTAAACACAACCACTATCACAGATCCCTTGAATTAAACATGCAGCTAGATAATGGGAAAAGCCCTGGTGCATAAATTATACAGCAGTAAAGCTTGTTTACTGGCTACACAAAAACACATTTACCTACAGGAATATAAGTATTTAAAAAACCAAAGCTACGCCATTTTACACTAAACTAAATTAAACTAAAACCAAATGATGTAAAATATATTTAAAAACACACGCTATAAATGAACATAAAGTCTCTTGGGGTTTGAAGCATGGAGCGTTACATCAGCTCCATGACAGTAGTTTAAAGTACAGAGAACCTTATGCAACCAGCTAGTAAGAAGACTACATCTCCCAGCAGTGCCCGGGAGGAGCCCGCGTTTTTTGCTAGAGAGGAAGAGCACGTGCAGGGGGAGAGCAGGCAGAGAGGGCGAGACAAGCGGCATGAACGGTCCTGTGTGGCAGATCGTGCCTGCGGCTGCCCTCGTGCGTTCAGAGAAGGAGAGATCCAGTTGCTCTTGCGTGTTGCCAGTGTCGGCGGGGAATAGATCCAGCTGTCCTCATGCAGTCAGCGGAGAAGGGGTCCAGCTGCCTCTGTGTGTGTTCCAGTGATAGAGGGAGCGATCGAGTACATTCAGCGGAGGAGAAGTCCGGCTGTCCTCATGAGTCAAGCGGGGAGAGATCCTGCTGTTCTCGAGTGCTTCCAGCGCTAAGAGATAGCGATCGAGCTACCGTTCTACAGGAAGGAGTGAGTGTATCTACCAGAGGGAAGAATTCGGCCATCCTGCGTGAGTTGTTATTGCTAACTTTGTTGTCCGGCCTAGTTCTACAGCTTCAGCTAAAAGGGAAATCGCTGCAGTTATGAATCTTGTTACCCTGTGACACTTTGCAAAGATTTCTTTCTCATTTTGTGGAATACAATATGGTTTCATGTTAACGGTACCCAATGATAGAAGTCAAAGGGCCCCAACGCTAGCAGACTGAGAGCTTGTGTAATTTCCACTGGCCAGATAGGTTATTGATATCGGTTACGTTGATTATTGTCGATAATCTAACTGCATTGATGTTTGGTAAAGATTGCCGTCTCGTTCATTCATCATTGTGTTGAATAGTGATGCTAAATTAACAGTATAACAGTATTGAAAGAGTTGATTACTTTGTCTTACAAAGGGTTTGCTCGCTAGTCCTAATAAACCCCTTTTTATTTAAAGTAACCTTGTCCTGGTATTACTTGACGCCGAAGGTGGAGGTGGGTAATCACTGGAGTGAGACAGAAGGCCCGTCAAATTCAGCGGCTCTCACGGGAGTAGCGCTACAATATTTTTTATAAACCCCCATGCTGGCATATGTATCTCTGTGACCCTCTATCTGTTGACCCCCAAACAGAATAGATTCAAGTGTGTATTGAGCATTGTAGTGAATATATCCTGTCCTCTCTTCACAGGTACTCCACCACCAACAACACCACCTGTGACACCTGTGCGCCCTCAGGAGGATCTGGGATATGAGTGTCCCCAGTTCTTCCTCGACCTCCTGGGGACTAACAGGGTTATTCAGAGAGCACCAAAATGTGACCCAAATTTCCCCACACATTCCCTGTACTACGGGGAGTCAAATTCGTCAACCCTGCAGTGAATTTAGCATTCACCGCATTCACCACAAAAAAACATTGAATCGAACAGAAAATCTGCTGCAAATCCACTGAAAAGTCATCGATCCGACAAGTTGCCGACAAAACACATAGTAAACCAGACAATCCACGGCAAAACAGCCAATGCAGCCGAAAAAATTAGACGATCCACTGAACAGAGAGCTGACCAACTGCAAACAAGCTAACGAACAGGTAAAAAAAAACCCACAAAAAAACGACTCTCTAGCTGACTTTCATTTAACCCCAGATTTTATATACCCCCGTCGGGTTAACAACCTCTTTTTGGGCTACCCCATCCCCTGGAGTAGGGGAGCTGGTTCCATGCTGTGTTGTGGGGTCCTCCGTCGATGTCTGTTTCAATTTTGGGCTTCAGGCCTGACAGTACGGCCTACCCCAGTGGCCATTTTTGCAGCCTATTGTACCATCCTGGACTGCCTATTCCTGCCTCTCTGAGAGCTGCTGTGTCCTCGCGTATCTCACCTTCTCCAGTCCTGGTGGCCGCCTCGCTCCCCTGTGACGATGTCTCACCCTGATTTGCAGCCACTTACTCGGGATGCTGGCGGTTATGCTGGCAGAGTTCCGTGAGTTGTGGTTGATTGACAGACGGATGGCAGGATGGAGCTGTGATGCTACTCCGGTGCCGGTGAACACTGCGCAGCCTGACGTGGAACCGCTGAGACGGGTATCTTGTGGTGCCCCTGGGAGCAGCACTGGCTTTGGCGACCTGGAGGACCTCCTCCCATCCCCTACTGAGAGCATGATGGCTCTACCGGATAGCTTACCTGCGTCTGAGGGCAGAGACCAGTCTGTTGACTGCTGAGGTTCGGCGGGGCCTTCGAACATCTGGCCTATCCCTGTGGCGTCGGAGCCTCAGGGTATCTGCTGGCTGCCACCAACCGTTGTGGAGAGTGGCGGATGACCTGCTGTGGCTGTGGCTCCGCTGCAGGCGCCGTCCCATGGGGGGCCCCCTTTTCCTGCTGAAGTGACATCTCCATCTGGCGTGATCCTTCTCTGCCGTGGCTCAACGAGGCATCCTGGCGGTACATCCTCACGGGTGGCACCGGGAATTTTTGAAGTTCGGGGGCCCTGGTCGTGGTGGTGGATCCCTGTGTGTCCCTCTGTGTTTGGACACTGGCAGAGATGTGTCCTTCCATCTGCTACTCTCTTCTCACATTGATGATCCTGGACCTGTGACTTGCAGCCCCCAATAGCTGAAACCACCCTGTATAAGATTTGAGATGACCCCCACACTTTTACTTTCCCACTTTAGCCTCCCTTCCTCCTTTGTTTGTTTTTAATGATGAGTGGACTCTTTATACCTGCAGACTCTTTGTTTTTGTTTCTCTGACACCCCCTCTCATCAATTGCTGGGGACACCCTGCGCTGGCTTATTCGCCTCCCCCCTTTTCCTTTCCCCCCTTTTCGTGTTTTGTTTGTCCGAGCAAACACGTGGATTTCCCTGCTGAGTTTTCTGGACTTTGGACAATTTGTCTGATGGGGCATCATAATCTCCAGTCCCCCACCCCCTTTTTTTTTAATGGGACACTGGGTAGCTACCTGGGTGAGCCGCTGGGATGGCAACCTAGGCTCTGGCCATCTCCTCAGCCCCAGGGCTCCCAGCCTTGTGGTCCCTTCCATGGCCCCTGGTTTCCTGGAGGTTGCCAGAGTGAGCCAGGAAAGCCACGACCTAAAAGGCAGTCTCTTACTTCCCCCCTCCCCTTTTTTTTTCCTCTATCACCCCTGGTTTTCCGGATACATCCTCGTGTCAGTCACTTTATTTTAGTTTGGAGCACTTGACTTGTTTTGTTTTACTTCGCTGTCCTCACCTTTAATCCCTTTTTATTGCAGTATTTCTTTGTGTTTGACTTTGGTTGAACCTACGTGGCCATTCCTCTCTATTTGTTGCCCTGTATTGTTGACATGTCTTCGAAATAAAAAATTTGAAATAAAATAAAAAAAACCTGCAACTTTCCAAAAGCTGTTTGCAAAAAACTACTGCACGAAAATGACATATAAGGTCCTATGAATAATGATAAAAAGGTCTGTTACAGGAAAAAAAACGCTGTTTGACCCCTACACTGCGGAAGACGTGTGGGGAACGTCATGAGGATTCCCCACTATATGCGGAGGACGATCCCCACATGTCACCCGCTAAGGGGGCTCTCCCACCTAATACTTACCTCTCCCTCCGGGGTCCCGCGGTGGTCTGACTTCCTTGAAGTCAGACTCCGCTTTTATACACGCTCCCAGTGCACAAACATCATCATGACGGGTGCGACAAAGTTAGTTGCAGGCGTCCCCTGGCAAAGCTGGAAGAGCACTTGAAAGGAGGGGAGGTATGGAGGTCACATCCATTTGTATACTGTATATACTGTAATCCTTGTACCTTCCCTGGGTATTATGTCCTTAATAAAGCACAGTCCTCTGAGGTTGCATTAACAAGTTCTGTAACTTTATTGTATTGACTGTTTAAGCAGGCAGCAGTATCAGCATACAAAAAAACAAAACAAGACAAAGATGCCCCTACAAACAAAATCCTGGCTCTGACTAACTAAAAGATCCCTTACTATCAGGGTTTAAACTAAACAAAACACAGGCTTCACCAACCTTAGAAAATATTAGAGTTTTCAGCATTTAGTAGGGATGTGCACCGATTTTTTTTTTCGGTTCGATTCGATTTTTCGAATTTTAAAACTTTTCGATTCGGCTCGTTTCGACAGCTTTCTGTTTCGATTCGGTTCGGTCCGATTCGTTTATCGGGTACATTTATTTTTCGGAATATCGACTATTTTTCGTATTTTCGTGTCACTTTACTCGTTTTTTTTATCGACTTTTCGTGATTTCGGGAAATTTTCGTTTTTCGGAATTGTACATGGTTTTCGGCATATCGCCCATTTTTCGTATTTCGTGTCACATTGCTCGTTTTTTTGTATCGACTGTTCGTGATTTCGGTAATTTTCGTTTTTTCGGAACGTCTGTTCTCGTTTCAAAGCTGTCTAACTCTATTCGTTTTGATGAAAACTACTATGGTTTACTTTTTTAATACTACTTTATATATTTTTTTATAATAAATTTTTGGTTTGTTTTTCGGATCCGATAATTCATTCTGTCGATACGATAATTCTGGCGATTCTATCGTGTTTTTTTAATTAACCCTTTCGCTGCTGAGGCATTTCCCACCTCTGGGCTGAGGTCATTTTTACCGATTTTGCTCATCATGTTTAAACGTGTTTTGAAGGCTTATTTTAGTATATGACCCAGACATATTATATATCGTTCTTTCCGTCAGACTCGGCAGATTCATAATATGTCATTATTATATGTATACGTCATGACCTGTCTGTATATTATAACAAAAAATGCAATAAAATATGATTTTTCAATAATTTACAACGTGTAAAGTGGTTTTTTTCACATTTTAACGCGCGAGCAATTGCGGTTGTATTTTGTATGGGGTGCGCTTGTTAAACAAATTAGAGATGGGGTCTCGTTACATTTTTATTGGGGAAAATTACACAATTTTTAACACGCACCGCATACAAAAATCGTTAGTGCAGCATCATTGTTCATATTATAATTGAAATGGGAACAATATTGCTGCATTAACAAACCAAAAAAAAGAAAAAAAAATTGTTTATTTTTTTTATAAATTTTTTAAAATATTTTTTTATTTTAAATTTTTTTACAAACGTTTTTCATATTAGTGTTTGGTATCGTTGGAACGGCCATGCTCTGGCCGATCCAACAATACCAAACTTTAACCCCTAGCTGCCACGGATCGGGAGATAGGGGGTTCATTGGAACCCCCTATCTACACCATTGGTGGCAGCTAGGGGTTGACGCCAGTCCTCAGGGGGAGTTCCCGGAAGCTTGGCCGACATCCGACATCCTCATGGATATGCCCCAGCTCCTCGTGGACATGCCCCAGCTCCTCGTGGACATGCCCCAGCTCCTCGTGGACATGCCCCAGCTCCTCCTGGATATTGCCCCAGCTCCTCGTGGATATGCCCCAGCTCCTCGTGGACATGCCCCAGCTCCTCGTGGACATGCCCCAGCACATGGAATGCCCCAGCACCTCATGGATATGCCCCAGCTCCTCGTGGACATGCCCCAGCTCCTCGTGGATATGCCCCAGCTCCTCGTGGATATGCCCCAGCTCACACATGGATTTGCCCCAGCTCACACATGGATTTGCCCCAGCTCCTCATGGATATGCCCCAGCTCCTCATGGATTTGCCCCAGCTCCTCATGGATATGCCCCAGCTCCTCATGGATTTGCCCCAGCACATGGAATGCCCCAGCACCTCATGATAATGGCCCCAGCTCACCTCCGCCGCCTTTTTCGCTCACTCAGAGCGTCCAGCGGTGCGCAGCTTGGGCGCTCGCCAGGGGGAGCCACGTGACCAGCCGCGATTGGCTGGTGACGTGTTTCCTCCAGGCGAGCGCCGAAGCTGCATGCTTCGGACGCTCACAGGGAGCGAAAAATGCGGCGGAGGGTGAGACATTTATGTGCATATAATTTTAACAGTGTGGAAACCAAGCAATACATATTAACTTATTAAGTAAGGAAAAGCAACGCACACAAACAGGAAAATATAGAAAAAATAGAAAATTTATTTACAACATAGGGAAGGGAACATGCCAAGGATGGCAAACTGCCCAACAGTTACTGGCATTTGAGGAGATGTTGGAGCTGGTCCGCATCTTGGATTACAAAGATTATGATTGCTGTAAGGGCCCTTACGGCAGGAAGAATAACACCCGCAAGGATCGTATCCTTGACAAGCTACGCACCACCATCCTGGAGCTGTTCGGGAAGGACCGGACAAAGGACCATCTCCGAAAACGCTGGTCCGACCTCAAGGCACGCGAGCAGGAGCAGCTGAGGCACATTCCGGTGACATTCGGGAGGAGGCTGCCACTGGTCTCACTGCTGCTCCAGGATGTCTGCGGCATTGTTTATGTGCTCCCGCAGTTCCTGGAGCAGTTCCTGTATGGCGTCGATGGAGGTAACTGCCAGGCGTAGCTCGCCGATTGCCTCCCGTCTGGCTTCTCCTTCTATATCTCCAATAAATGAAAGAAGGAAAATACAGTAAGTAAAGCAGGTTTCTATTTTTGACTTAAAGTCTTGAAAAAATATAACAGTAGTATATACCAGTGCTGGCGGCCTCCTGAGGCTCCGACTCCTCCTCCGACTCCTCCCCCACCACCACCGTCTGCATATCCAGTGCTATATCTAAGAAATTAAAGAAATAAAAAATACAGTAAACAACAAAACTGATTTATTTTTTAACAAAAGTCGATGCAAAATACAACAGTAAAAAAAAAAAACCTGGACTCGCGGCCTCCTCCTGCTGCTCCGGCTCCCTCTCTCCAACTTCGCCCTCCTCCTGCTCCTCCTCCTCCTCCTGCTCCTCTTGTGCTATAAATAAAAAAAATTAATTAAAATACAGTAAACAAAAAATGTTTCTGTTTTTGACCAAAAGTCGTTGCAAAATAAAACAGTATATACCAGCGCTGGTGGATGCCCGTGGCTCCTCCTCCTCCTCCACTGGGGCACTGGTGCCCGCCGGGGCAGATGCTGCCTTCTCCCTGTCTTCTGCCAAATCAAAAAATAACACGTAAATAATGCAGACTGGAAAAAATGGTATATCTATACAATATATTGCCGAAAGTATTGCGACACCCCTCCACTACCCACTACCAGCTTGACCCACCACTACTCCCATCTCATAGTTCTAAAGTCACAAAATATTTATTTATTTCCTCTGCACATAGACATATATTACCGTTCAATTATATATTTTTTTCAGAAGTAAACATTACGTTTATTCAATAAAAACTATTATTTGTGTTGTGTGCGTACAAAGCGCATTGTGCTGACTGCTTTTAGTTATTTTATAGAAGGCCTCAGCCTCAGTTTCACTTTCAGTTTCTGAGAATAAAACTGTGGATATTGCAGAAACAACAACAGAAATCCACCATTTTGTTTCTGAAATTTGCATCTAAAGCTTTCAATGACACTGCTGCAGCAAACTGAATTGCTGCGCTGCAACAATTCAGCAGCTGCTGAGGACGTATTGAACACGGCTCTGTTTGGATGCACTTTCAGAAGAACTACATGTCCCATCCTACCACTTAGCAAAGACGCAGAGATTTTTATTGATGCACAGGTGGGAGCCAATATTGGGCAAGCTGCGGGTCATCTCGTATGCATCACTCAATCACAACAACCCCCCACCCCCAGCACACTACAGTACACACAGTGCCAAAAGAAATCCAGCATTGTAACTTCATCTACATACATCAAATGTCACAATTTTCACGAATACGTAAAATCACAAAAAGGAAGAGCTATGGCAAAAATGCATGTATGACGAGTCGTGAAAACGCAAAGCTATACACAATCACATTGCATGAAAAAGGGACTAGATAAATCAGCGTATTTCTGTGCACATTAGCACATGTAAGCACATTATTATTATTATACAGGATTTATATAGCGCCAACAGTTTGCGCAGCGCTTTACAATATAACATGACACTTACGTTTCGCTATGACGCGACGGATGTGTCTCAGCTGCTCCTGCTCGCGTACTTTCAGATCAGACCAGCGTTTCCGGAGCTGGTCCTTCGTTCGGTCCTTCCCGAACAACTCCAAAATGGTGGTGCGTAGCTTGTCTAGGATACGATTCTTTCTAGCGTTCTTCTTCCTGCCGTAAGGGCCCTTACAGCAATCGTAATCCTTACGCTCAAAGATCCGGACCAGCTCGAGCATCTCCTCAAACGACATATTGCTGGCCCGCTTCTTTCTGGGTGGTGGTGGTTCATTGAGAGACGATGCAGAGGTGTCAGAATGGCACTCGTCGTCTCTTGCAGCCATGGTGAATAATAATAACAATATTTTGTCCAAAAAAAAGTTGTCAAAAAACTGGCTCAATAAAGTTACGACATCCGCGCGCGCGCATGCGCGACCCGCGGACGAATCGGATCCGACCCAATTATGAAAATTCTTATCAGATCATTGGAAACAAAAACAAAAAAATTAATACGCATTTACAAATACAAAATTTACAGAATCAGCGATATAACCGATAATAGTATGTCCAGAATTACCGAAATGGAACCGAAATCCCGAATGGAACCAAAATCATGAATAGAGGGAAAATAAATTTCGATTTGACACATTTCAAGTCCATTCGAAAATTCCGAAAATTTTTCGATTCGGCTCGGAAAACTTTTCGGATATGCCGTTTTCGGATCAAAAACATTTCGGAATTTCGGCCGCATCCGAAGACCCGAATCGGGAAATTTCGTGAAATTTCCGAAACCCGAAACGCACATCCCTAGCATTTAGGTTTCTGCTTGGAAGCAAACAGGCTGCTTCCTCTCCACACAGACAGCAAACAGGTTACATCTCTCTCAGACTGAAGAGCAGGCAGCAAGTGCTTTTACTGCTGCTAATGATTTACAGCTGACTTGTGTGTTGGAGTTTACTTTATTAAGACTTCATTAAATTGTACACAAATACTCCCCTGGAGCTAAACATCATATCCTTCTCTAATAAGGTTAGAGGGGATGTACACCACACACCATCACAGATGACCCCCATGCACTTTATCACAATACATACATACATACATACATACATACATACATATATATATATATATATATAAAATTCGTTCAAATCTGGCACTCCAGAATCTCTCCAAAGTCCTTGCCCGGTGCTGTGCTAGGCTATTGATATACCAGGAAAGAAGCGGCATTCTCGGGTCTCACCATATATATCAATTTTATTGGATCAACGTTTCAGTTTGTTATTCACAAACTTTCATCAGGATAAAATCACATAAAAAACATCACCATTTTATAGACAAATCTTTACTCACCATTGTCATGCTCCCCTACACCTCATACAGCCAACACCCAAAATCCTGTTGAGTCCTGATGACCTCAGGACGGCAACACACCCATGTGACCCCATCACCATGGAAACTGCTGTAACCAGAGCCAGCTCATTAGAAAACTGCCTGTTAAACCTATATTCTATCCTCATCAATAAGGGCCATCATACTTGTCATGTTACAGTGGTTTCCATATTAAAAGAAAGGAGTACTCAGGACCAACATGCTGGGTAAAAAATGACAAGCTCAGAGACGTGTCTATAAATGCTCGCAGTTTAGTCAATAAAATCAATGAACTGGAGGCAATGATGGCATCTGAAAAAGTAGAGTTAGTGGCAGTTACTGAGACATAGGTCAGTGAGAAAAATAACTGGGACATAATGTAAGGGACTCAGGTCAGGAGATGACCGCCTTCTTGAGCCAGGCGGCCATCTTGTTCAGAACATTGGTTCACTTGAATCTAAATAAGTAGATATTAGCTGTAATTAGGACGTAGCTTGCATAGAATCTTTGGAATGTGTTAAACTAACAGTAAGGCAATTAAAACTAACAAGGATCTGGGCCGATGCTGGCACGAAGTGACAGGATGGGAGAATAGTTACTTCAAGGTCAGAGAGCCCGAGTCCGAACAAAGGGAAATGTGAAGACCAGACGAGGCCTTATCTAGGATATACAATAAACAAATCCTAGGGAGGTGGGCATAAGCAGGATCCAGAGAAAGTGGTAAATCTTCCATTGTCAAAATATCATGAAGCCTGCCAATTTATGACCAATGTGTGGAATGTCTTTGTATTCAATTAAGGGAGGTGCGGACCCACGTGGGGTGGGATAGTGTCACCATGGGGTGGTGGGCTAATTGGGATGTACCTAATTATGTATTCGGGGTATAAAACCCCATGTTTGACTGTAATCTGGGCTCAGTCCTAGCGATTCAATCCGGACTGTGCAGGTGACGTCACAATAAAGTTTGCCTTTCCTGAAGAGACTCGTGTCCAGTCAATCCTTGTCCGTGCCGGCCCGGCCTATTCCCGAGTGAACCAGGTGGATTCCAGTAACAATAACAATACAGGGGTACTCTTTATATTGAAAAGACAGAGAAGGTAGGAAAGGAGGAGGAGTGGCCCTGTATGTAAAAAACAACATAAAAACGAACCAAATAAAAGTGAGCAAGGTGAACATAGAGTCAGTTTGGGTTACGCTAACATTTGGCAATCTTACAGTAGCTCGTGTAGGTGTGATCTATAGACCCCCTGGACAAGTAGAAGAGCTAGATAATCTGCTGTTTGAGGAAATAGCCAAAATGACAATGAAGGGGGAAGTTATTATCATCAGGGACTTTAATCTTCCTGATGTGAACTGGAAAACCAAAAAAGCTGTGTGCACCAGGAGTACAAATATTCTAAACTCCCTACTGGGATTATCTCTAACACAAGTAGTTGAGGAGCCAACCCGTAAAGAGGCCATGTTACGGATCGGCCGCCACAGGATTTATTTAGTTTAATTTCATTCTTATTTTGTTATATTTTGTTTACCCTTTATTTATAGGAACTAATTTCCTTTGTTAGATTTAGTGTAAAACTGTTGCTAGACTTCTAATTAATCATTTTTTTCCCCTGCACCATCCTGCTAGTAACCACAGAGTACATGCTTGCTACAATGTATCAGTGACTGACGTAGCGCTCCACGCTTCAAACTCCAAAATACTTTATGCTCAGTTATATTGTGTGGTTTTAAATGTATTGTCAACTGCTCATTTTTAGTTTTAAATAGACTTATATTTCTTTAGTTAAATGTGTTTTTTTTAAAGATACTACCTGCTGCTAGTGGCAAATGTTTTCCTTCGTATAGAATGTACAATAGGTTTGAGTAATTTGTGGATTATGCAAAAGTGCTTTCTTTTTGGGTATCTGTTATCTGTTTACATGTCTGAAAGGTTGAGAGTCACATTGTCTCAGCCACCCACTATCTGATTCCCTTTACAATGGGTTATGTAAATCACTGTATGTGGTTACTGTGGGGTCAAGACTTCATCTGCATACAACCAGTGGACCAAAGTGAATACTGAAGAGGACCTGAAAGAAGCCTGCAGTGGTCTTGGAACCAACCAATCAGAACTGTTGGTGGTGTCAGCGGGAAGTCTGAATGTGCATGGCTGTATTTTGTATATAAGCACTGTCTGTTCCCATTCTAAATACACTCTGATTTTCCTTCAACCTATACTGCGTCTCGACGAGTATTTGGGAAGAGGGACTATCTGCTAGGTTTTTCCTCCTGGCTGACTCAATATATTCCAGCAAGGAACCTGACGCCGGCTCGCTACCTCTGCTCATTGCAGCGCTACCCCGGCACCTAAGGCGGATCTACTCCGAGTAGCGGCATCCGTTACATTGGTGGCACAGCGGTGGGATCTCTGAGACCATCCCAGCAGGGTGAGATACAGCCGCTGGCTTGACCCCGGTCTCAGACATCACAAAACTCCAAGAGTCAAGAGCAGCCCTACAGCCAGTGAGATTTCTGAGACCAGCCCAGCAGGGGGAAATACAGCCGCTGGCTTGACCCCGGTCTCGGACACCTGGGTATTCGAGAGATTGCTACACCGCCCTACAGCCGTGCACCCCGTATTGCTCAGCGCTACGATGGCTGGAAGCGCACGGTCCTCAAGGAACTTCTCAAAGCCAGGGATAAAGCGGTCAGCGGTAAGCCAAAGGCTGCCCTCATCAAGGACCTGATGGAGGACGAACAGTCAAGTCTGGCCCTCCACGAGGACTCAGAAGCCACAGAATGGCGCCGGAAGGTACAATGGAAGCTGGCCCTGTTCGGAGCCAACCCCCCGGCGGAGGTGATCGCTATCGTTTTGGCAGGGGTCAATCAGCTCAGAGTGGCCGAGTTGCGGTACCAGCTCGGGGAATCTAAAGCGCCCCAGGAGATACTCCCTGCAGTCATGGAAGAGGAGTTCTGGGACCAAGGAATGGAAGCGCCTGACCAGCACAGTGATCCAGGTTTCGGCCAGGAGGTGTTGTGGCATAATGACACGGCACGGCAGCAGCTCTGGAGGGACATCCTACAGCTTGAACAGGACTACCTGGGAAAGATTCTTCATACCTTGGGTGAGAAATACTGGAGACTGTGGGACCTGCGGGTGCCATTCCTAGGAGTGCAACCCCAGGTAGAAAGACTGTCCCAACTGGAGAACCTGATGCAGACGGAGCTGTGGCTGGAGGATGGGTACCGGGCACTGGAATGGTATGCTGCCAACCTGTGTCCAAAGTTGGAGAGGAAAGATCCTACGGAGGGCTATGACTACGGCGGCCCAGGATTAATATTTGACGCTCTCCAGGACGACCCCTCCTTTGGCAGTACAGCTAAACTGAGATGCCAAGAGATCAGGGACTTTTGGGAATGTGAGCACCTTGACGACCTCGGGCTGAGCAGTGATCTGGACTGGCTAGCCACCCAAGAGTGGGAGCTGGAGCAGGGATACAGGAGATTGTTTGAGGACCCCCCCCCGCTCGCTCTCACCCCGATGGACATGGCAGAAGAGCTGCCAAAAAAACCCGGTGGTGCCAACCTACTTTCAGGATCTTCTGCTGGTTCGGAGCACCAGGGTGAGGAGGCAGTCGGCCCCTCTCCCCAGCTGCAGAACGCATCCCAGACCTCAACTACTACAGAGGAGGTGACTATCCTGCAGCGCAGCATGTCGTCCCGGGAAAAGACAGAGGACTCAGCAAGTACCGTTCCTGCAGAACCTGCAGCGGAGCAGTGACGAAGTGCTTCGGACACCTACCAAGGACAGTGGAAGTGCACTGGTGGATGGGACTGCGGTCTCCACCAACGAGAGCCGTCAGGACAGCGGTCCACTGTGGAAAGAGGAGAACTGGAAGTCAATGAGTGAGATTGAGGCCCATCCAGGCAGATGGCCCGAGGGCTCACCAGGAGACCCAGAGTCCCAATGGAGTGCTCCTGCTCAGGGATGGGTGGAGGAGCTAGCGACAATGTCATGGCCCACCAAGGAAGAGGCTGCAGTCCTCTCCACGGAGCCCAGGAGATGTGGGGCAGTTTGCCCAGATTCACCGCTTGCATCAGCAGGCACTTCAGCGCGTGAAGATTACAATTTATGTACGGGGGAGCATTGCCCAGCAGAAGAGCTGGCATTGGGACAGAGGCCGGCTATAATCTGCCCCCGACTGGAGGCTCCAGAAACCGGAGAGAAAATAGGGTGCCAGACGAGGGAGGGTGAGACGAAGGGCCTCCTGTGCAAATTGCTGGCGCACCCGGCAGGGAACCCCCAGCCCCAACCAAGCGCTCCTACTCAGGTATGGGAAGAGGAGCGCTGGACAGCAGACATGCTACAGCCTGCTGTGAAAGAGGCTACGGTCCTTTCCACGGAGCCCAGGAGATGCGGGGTGGTGGGCCCGGATTCACCACTTGCATCAGCTTGCTCTTCAGTGCGTGAAGAGGACAATTTATGTACGGGGTAGTGGTTCCCCAACCCAGCAGCAGAGCTGGCATCCAGACAGAGGTCGGCTACCCTCTGCCCCCAGCTGGAGGCTCCAGAAACCGGGGAGAATATCGGGTGCCAGACAAGGGAGGGGGAGACTAAGGCCCCGCCGTGAAAATTGCTGGCGTACTCGGCAGGGAACCCCGAACCCCAACCAAGCGCTCCTACCCACGTATGGATAGAGGAGCGGGGACAGCGGACATGCTACGGCCCGCTGTGAAAGAGGCTACGGTCCGTTCCATGGTGCCCGAGAAGTGCAGGTCAGCTAGCCCGGGGCCCTGGCTGGTGGCATCAGGGATCAAGGATAGCCATTCATACATGGGGGAGCGGCCCCCCACTTCAGCGGAAAAACTGTCACCGCGGCAGAGGACCGCTAACCTCTACCCCTGCCCTGCCACAGCAGAACTTGAGGAGAAAGAGGAGAACTACCTTCTCATCGAGGAGCCCCAGGGACTGACAATCCGCTCCTCTCCTGAACTACAGACCAAGCTCCTGGCCTCCACTGCTACGCAGGAGGGAGAGAGCCTACAACTCCAGCACAGCATGCCATCTGGGCCGGAGAAAGTATCAGACTGGGCAAGTACAGTTCATCAGGAGCTATCAGCAGAACACAGTACCTGTGACGGTGTGCCGCATTGCGAGTTCCAGGGTGGGGAGTCAGTCGGACTCCTTCCACAACAGCAGCGGCTACCCCAGGTAGAGAGTACTGGTGGTACCTCTCCCCAGCGACAGGTAAATAATCCCGGAAGGGGAGATGGCATGTCTCGCTCCCCAATGTTTTGAGCCCCAGCGTGAGGTTGGAGGTGTCCCCTGTGCCAAGCAACGGCGTGCTGCTGCTCCCTTTTCCCAGCATGTGGGAGACTCCCATTGTGGAATTGTTGATGGTGCTGGGATTTGCAAGTTGGTGACCCCGAGACGCTGGGCAGATGGCCCAGATCCACAACCACTCTTTCTGGAGATACCGGTCACCCCATCTCCCACCCAGCTTCTGACCAAGGCACCAGGAAAGGGTGCTATCGGCCCGTTTTTCCCGCAGCTGACCGTGGCACCGGGAGAAGGTACAGGCGGTACCCCTCCCCAGTGGGTCATTGCCCCAGGAAATGGTACAAGCAAGGCTGCCCACCAGTGTGGGGCTAGGAGACCAGGAAGAGAAAAAGCCCTCAACATCCCACCAGGGCCGGTTGTTTCCCCATGGCAGGGTACCAGCCCCGGGTGTCTGTATGGTCCGTCGGACACCGGTCCAGACCAAGGGGGCAGTTGGAGAAGCCCGGGGGCCAGCCTCCTCCCTATAGACTATGGACCGAAAGACTATCGGGGGTTGGCCAAGCATTGCCCCAGCAACCCAAACTTGAGACTTTTTAAAGACACTTGTACCTGGACATCCCCAGGCGGACCCGTAGAGGGTCTCACCGGGTCTGCCATCATGGAACTGGGGGAGCTATGTGACGGATCGGCCGCCACAGGATTTATTTAGTTTAATTTCATTCTTATTTTGTTATATTTTGTTTACCCTTTATTTATAGGAACTAATTTCCTTTGTTAGATTTAGTGTAAAACTGTTGCTAGACTTCTAATTAATCATGTTTTTCCCTTGCACCATCCTGCTAGTAACCACGGAGTACATGCTTGCTACAATGTATCAGTCTCTGATGTAGCGCTCCATGCTTCAAACTCCAGAATACTTTATGCTCAGTTATATTGTGTGGTTTTAAATGTATTGTCAATTTCTCATTTTTAGTTTTAAATAGACTTATATTTCTTTAGTTAAATGTGTTTTTTCTAAAGATACTACCTGCCGCTAGTGGCAAATGTTTTCCTTCGTATAGAATGTACAATAGGATTGAGTAAATTGTGGATTATGCAAAAGTGCTTTCTCTTTTGGTATCTGTTATCTGTTTACATGTCTGAAAGGTTGAGAGTCACATTGTCTCAGCCACCCACTATCTGATTCCCTTTACAATGGGTTATGTAAATCACTGTATGTGGTCACTGTGGGGTCAAGACTTCATTTGCATACAACCAGTGGGCCAAAGTGAAGACTGAAGAGGACCTGAAAGAAGCCTGCAGTGGTCTTGGAACAAACCAATCAGAACTGTTGGGGTGGGCGGGAAGTCTGAATGTGCATGGCTGTATTTTGTATATAAGCACTGTCTGTTCCCATTCTAAATACACTCTGATTTTCCTTCAACCTATACTGCGTCTCGATGAGTATTTGGGAAGAGGGACTATCTGCTAGGTTTTTCCTCCTGGCTGACTCGATATATTACAGCAAGGAACCTGACGCCGGCTCGCTACCTCTGCTCATTGCAGCGCTACCCCGGCACCTAAGGCGGATCTACTCCCTCCGAGTAGCGGCGTCCGTTACAGGCCATATTGGATTTAATACTCACAAATGGAGGCTTGGTATCAGATGTTGTTATAGGTGAAAATTTGGGATCTAGTGATCACCAGTCAGTGTGGTTTAATATAAGAACAGGGATGGAGCCTCACCACACAAAAACAAAAGTTTTAGAATTTAAAAAAAACTGATTTTTCTAAAATTAGATTTTGTGTGAATGAGTCATTATCAGACTGGAGGAGTTTAAAGGGAGTCCAGGAGAAATGGGATTATTTAAAGGAGGCAGTATTGAAGGCCACAGACAATTGCATTCGGCTTGTTAGCAAAAACAAAAAAGGGAAGAAACCATTGTGGTACTCTACAGAAGTGGCCAAAATAGTGAAGAACAAAAAGATAGCATTCAATAATAATAAAAGTGAAGAAGATAGGCAAACCTATAAAATTAGGCAGAAAGAGGCAAAGCAATTTATAAGAGCTTCCAAAGCACACGCAGAAGAGAAAATAGCTCAGTCAGTAAAAAAGGGGAACAAAACATTTTTTAGATACATAAACGAGAAAAGAAAAGTAAAACAAGGATTAGTTAGATTAAAAACAAAGGAAGGAAGGTATGTAGAAGAGGATAAAAGTCTCGCTGACTGCCTCAATGAATATTTTTGTTCAGTCTTTGCAGAAGAAAAGAAAGGAAAGGGACCTCAGGAGGAAACACTAAAGAGACATTTACATATGAGTTTATAGAGGAGGAGGTTCTACAGCAGCTGTCTAAAGTAAAGACAAATAAGTCAATGGGGCCTAATGGGATCCACAATAAGTTATTAAAAGAGCTCAGTGGTTTAATAGCAAAACCGTTAACAGATTTATTTAACCAATCCTTGTTAACAGGAGTCGTCCCAGAAGACTGGAAATTAGCAAATGTTGTGCCCATTTACAAGAAGGGTAGTAGGGAAGAATCGGGGAACTATAGGCCAGTTAGTTTTACGTCAGTAGTGGGGAAATTAATGGAAACCATGTTAAAGGAAAGGATTGTTGAACATCTAAAAACACATAGATTACAGGATCAGAAACAACATGGGTTTTCCTCAGGGAGATCATGTCAAACTAATCTTATTGATTTTTTTGATTGGGTAACAAAAATAATAGACAAAGGTGGTGCAGTAGACATTGCTTATTTAGATTTCACTAAGGCTTTTGATACTGTTCCGCATAGAAGGTTTATCAATAAATTGCAATCTTTGAGCTTGGATTCCAATATTGTTTAATGGATTAGGCAGTGGCTGAGTGACAGGCAATAGAGGGTTGTGGTAAATGGAGTTTATTCGGCGCAAGGTCTTGTTACCAGTGGGGTACCTCAGGGGTCAGTACTTGGACCCATTCTCTTTAATATTTTTATTAGTGATATTGCAGAAGGTATTAATGGTAAAGTATGTCTTTTTGCTGATGACACAAAGATTTGCAACAGGGTTGACGTTCCGGGAGGGATCAGCCAAATGACAAATGATTTAGGTAAAACAATTGAGTTTTAATGTGGATAAGTGCAAGATAATGCACCTGGGACGTAAAAACCCAAGGGCTGAATATAGAATATTTGATACAGTCCTAACCTCAACATCTGAGGAAAGGGATTTAGGGGTTATTATTACAGAGGATCTAAGGGTAAGAAGTCAATGTAATAGAGCAGCAGGAAATGCTAGCAGAATGCTTGGTTGTGTAGGGAGAGGTATTAGCAGTAGGAAAAGGGAAGTGCTCATGCCACTGTACAGAGCACTGGTGAGACCTCACTTGGAGTACTGTGTGCAGTACTGGAGACCGTATCTCCAGAAGGATATAGAGATCCTAGAGAGAGTTCAGAGAAGGGCTACTAAAATGGTGTACGGCTTGAAGGAGGAAAGTTACCAGGAAAGGCTTAATGATCTTAACATGTATAGCTTGGAAAAAAGACGAGACAGAGGAGATATGATAGAAACATTTAAATACGTAAAGGGAATCCACAAGGTAGAGGAAGGGAGTATATTTAAAAAGAAATAAAGGGGGGCGGAGCTAACTCTCAACGAGAAAAGACGCGTGTTGGGGAGCTCTCCGGCTAGAGCTTTTACTTTTGAGGTTTTGGACGCTTTTCTTCTGAGTTTTGGGGGTTTTTGCAGGTAGGGGAGCATCTGTTACCTCTGCTCCCCTGCTTTTAATCTTTTCCGCTGACTTTTTGGAGCTGATTTGCGGACTTTGCCGGACGCGGCCTGCTGCAGCAGCCTTATCGGGCGTCCAGTTGGTGGTATCCTCCGTATCCTGGGATACTCGTGTACCGATTCCAGCCCCTCTCCTCGTCGGATTATGGGCAAGAAAAATGGGAAAAAGTCCTTGCTGCCGGAGGGCCCACGGCAGCGGGACATTCGTGAGGCAATGGGTGAGAATCGGCGTCGACATCAAGGAGACCAGCGGGAATGTCCGGCTGCTGAGGGAGGCTCCTCGGATGATGAGGATTACTCCTGGTCGGAGAGCGCCTCAGCACCTTCAAAGTCTCCCCGGAAGGTGGGTAAGGCGACAGGGAAAGCTGACAGACATGGTGATGTGAAAACTACACAGGTACGCAGGCTTTCAGTGGCCTCGTGTGACTCGGCGGAGACTCCCCCGAACTCACCTGATCCCGGATCCAGCAGAGGCCTCCCACTTCATATGAAGGCTGATCTTCAGCGTTTGTTTGAACAGATGTTAGGTGAGATGAGAACGGTCTGGCGAGCTGACTTTGCCGACGTGAAGACGGAGCTGACGGCTGTCCAGGGAAGACTACTGGCTGCAGAGACGCAGGTGGAAGGAGTTGTGGCAACGCAGGCCCTTCTTCAGCCGCAGCTGGAGTCGTTGCGGGCACAAGTGGCGCTGCTTACTGGTGCGGTGGAGACGGCAGAAGCCCGCCACCGTCGGAAGAATGTCAGGATCAGAGGAATCCCAGAGAAGATTTCTATGGCTGGGTTGCTGCCATTCGCCAACAGACTCGCAGCACGTGTCTTGGAGTCACGGCTGGGAGAACCCGCCATTTTTGGCGCCGTCACTCGGCTGCGGAAGGCGGCTACTGCACCAGGGGATGCCCCACGCGATGTGCTGGCGGTGGCATTGGAGGAAGCTGATAAGCGCCGATTGCTGTCGTCCTCTGTGACTCGTGCCCCGTTTATGTTTGAGGACCTTTCGGTGTCTTTCTTTAACGACCTACCATTTTTGACCTTAATGGCTCGGAGAAGATTTCGGGACGTCTCGTCTTTTCTGCGGAATAACGAGATCCGCTACCGGTGGGGGGTGGCGGGTACCATGACTATTACTTATGAGAACCTGACCCATTTGGTCGCCTCTCCTGAGGAGGCATGGCAGGTATTGCGTTCACTGGGCCTCTCACCGACTCCGGCCCCTGGGGGTCTTTCGCCTGCTGCCTCTGACCCGGGCTAGACTGGTAGGGACTCTTATTTTATTGGGACCCTCTTCTCCACGGTTCTGTATCCCTTCACTTCCCGCAGTAACTTTGGGACTTTATTTTTTACGTTTATGCCCTTCAATTAGCTGTTTTTCTGAGGGAATTTTTATTTTTACCCCCCCCCTCTTTTTTCGTTCCGAATTTTGAGACACTTTCTTTATTTGCTGACTTTCTGATTTCTCTGAGCCGTAATATGCGAAACATTTTATTTTATTCCCCCACCCCCCCCCATGTTGAGACTTTGATTTTTCTCTTACTTTTATTTTTGTATTCTTCTGAAGCCCTTTTGATGGCGATCGTTACTACTCCCCCCCCCTGTTTTCTGATATCCGGCCGTTTTTTCGTATGACCCTCCCCCCCTTTTTGTTATTTTCTATTAAAGTGCTTATGTTGATAACATTACCTGTGGCCCTGCGAGGCCCTCATTTTCTGTTTATATGATGCCTTCATTTCAAAATAAAAAATTTTTAAATATTAAAAAAGAAATAAAGTAGCAAAACAAGAGGACATAGTCTTAGATTAGAGGGGCAAAGGTTTAAAAGTAACATCAGGAAGCATTATTTTACTGAGAGGGTGTTGGATACATGGAACAGCCTTCCAGTTGAAGTGTTAGAGGCCAAAACAGGGATAGAATTTAAGCAGGCATGGGATAGGCATAAGGCAATCCTAAATAAAAGATAAATCCAGGTAAAGTATCCATGTAATTGGGCAGACTAGATGGACCGAAAGGTTCTTATCTGCTGACATTTTCTATGTTTCTATCCCTGTTCTGGATTACAAAATTTCAATCAGAGCGCTATTCCATCCCAGGGCTTGCATGCAAGTAGTTCTCATCCACCACATCTGAAGGCAGCTTTACCGTACACACAATTCTTTTGGGTTGTATCGTAATAACTCACAATCTAATATAGGCAAACAGTTGGGAGAGATGTGGAACAGATTCAGAGAATGAGGGTACTCCGAGCGAGTACTGAATAAAGCACTACAGAGGTGTAAAATGTCTGAGGTAAAACAAAAGGAAGACACAAAAAGACCTATCTTCTCGACAACTTAAAGGGACACTCTAGGCAACATGACCACCTAAGCTTTTTTATGATGTCCAGAGTATGCCGCCCTCTGTCCCCCCTCCCTCCGCTCAGCGTTTCAGCTGTAAATGCTGAAAACAGCTGAGAGAGGCGGAGAACTTTACTCCGCCCTCCCAGCTGTCAGTCAGCAGAGCGGGAATCATATTTCCCACTTCTGCCGACTTTTGCCGAGTAGGAGACGTCATCGCGCTTTCAGCGCGATGACGTCTCCAACTCACCGCAGAAGCTGGCAGCTCCCTCTGAGGGTTAGTGTTGCGCGCATCCTCTTGCGTGCAACACTAATCCTCAGAGGGAGCCGGGAGGAAGCCTGCCGATTGGCTGGCTTACGTGAGAGGCGCGCATGCGCGCTTCTCACGTAAACCAGAAGGCAAGAAGACTCAAGAAGGACGGGAGCGGAAGAGGAGGGAGGTGAGTATGAAAAAAAAAAAGACGCCGCTGGAAACAAGAGGATTTTAGGGTAAGTATTACAGTTACAAAAAAAACACAAAACGATTTATTAAGGGAGTAGGATAGATTAAGGTTAAAAACGGGGGGGTGATTTTTTATTAGAGTGTCCCTTTAAACACCGGCATCTACTAATATACAAAGAATTGTGAATACAAACTGGCCCATTATTTCGAGTGACATGGAATTACCTGCTAGTTTGAACCAGCCCCCCTTGTTTTGCCATCGGCGACCAAGAAATTTGAGAAACGTTGGTAAAAACTGACCCTGTCCATTGTTACGTGAAAACTTCGGCATACAGGAATTTAGGCTGTTTTAGATGCCTAGGCTGCGTCACCTGCAGCCACATGATGCCAAGCACTAAATTCAGTCATCCCCATACGGGTAAAACATACATGATTAGACAGTGGATATCGTGTACCACCGATCATGTTATTTACAAAATCTCATGTCCCTGTGCTTTAAATTACATAGGGAAAACAGATAGCACGTTAAGGGAACGTATAAGGAGACATAGTGTAGATCCTCTATAAGGATCGCCTACAGAGATGGAGAAAGTGGCAAGGCAGTCGCTAGGCATTTTTTGGAAAAGGGGCACCAGCAGTTGCCTATGCTAAAGTTTGTAGCCATTGAGCATATTCCAGTTCAAAGATGCGGGGGAGATCGTAGCAATCTTCTGCGTCAGAAAGAGGCATATTGGATTAAAGAATTAGATACAATTCAACCTAGAGGTTTAAATGAGAAATTTTCTTTTCAGCCATTTTTGTAAAATAAAAAACTTTTTTGTAGTGCTGCCAAACTTGGCGGGTGCATGCCAAAGTTGTTGCACCTGTAATAATGTCTTTTTTGTCAATCAATTCAGCCTAGAGGTTTAAATGGAAATTTATTTTCTGCTATTTTTGCAAGGAATCCATTTTTGTAATGCTGCCAAAGTTGGCGGGTGCATACCAAAGTTGGTGTACCTACAATAATGTTTTTTATCCATCAATTTAACCTATAGGTTTATTTTTTTTTCAGCTATTTAAAAAAAAAAACTTTTTGCAATGTTGCCTAGGTTGGTGGGTGCATGCCAAAGTTGGTGCACCTACAATAATGTTTTTCTTACCCATCTACAAATAAGTACTACACTTTTGAACCCGTATATTTAAAACAGTCAATAAGGGGGTTAATTCTAGCCCTGGGAGGGAATAGTGCTCTGATTGAGATTTTGTAATCCAGAACAGGGATAACATGTGGGTCCCTAGTACTCCTTTTAACATCACTGCTCTGCGTGGAGAGAGCCTGTGGAGACATGGGTTCAAACCCGACGAGCACCTCTCCAGCAAGTGTCCTTGGGCAAGACAACTAACGGTACATACTCGCCACCCAGGACATACTTGAAAACGAGAGAAATCTCATGTATCCTTCCTGGTAAAATCCTTTCTCAAAAAAAAAGAAGGTATTATTCTGCTTCCCTAAGCAAAGCTGTTAGGTGTGGATGCTTTAGACTAGCTAAGTCTGTATTTGACCAGTACTCACACGATGAAGTTCGGCAGATAGCTTCAACTCAGCAAAACTGACACATAGAAAGATGAGTCCAGCTGAAGAGTTTAATGATCAGACTGACAAACTTGTAATAGTGTACAGCAATGCAGATAAAAAGACATTAGTTTTGTCCAGCAGTGAGCACAGAGTGGCTGCTATGTAACCAGGAAGTCCTTTAGAACAAGACCCTGAGAAAGGGGTGGAAACTAGTTGAATGTAGCAAGGCTAAGGAAACCCAGAAGGGACAAAATAGCTATAAAATCAATAGCATGTAAGCAGCAAAGGCAGATTCAATACAAAACAGAAAAAAATATACAAATAATTCCTAAATCATGGGGCATGACAAGTATGATGGCCCTTATTGATGAGGATAGAATAGGCAGTTTTCTAATGAGCTGGTTCTGGTTACAACAGTTTCCATGGTGATGGGGTCACATGGGTGTGTTGCCGCCCTGAGATCATCAGTACTCAACAGGATTTTGGGTGTTGGCTGTATGAGGTGTAGGGGAGCATGACAATGGTACTGTGTGCAGTACTGGAGACCGTATCTCCAGAAGGATATAGACATCTTAGAGAGAGTTCAGAGAAGGGCTACTAAAATGCAGGGGTCAAGTCCTGGGGAAAAAAGTGAGGGAACTCACCCACGAATTCCACAACCCCCATTACCTGAAGAAAATATATATATATATCACGAGTATAGCAGTGCGTGCCGGTGATACCATTTTTATTGGGTTAACTTTACATTTAAAAGACAAGCTTTCAAGAGTGTAAACTGGAAACTATACTGATCAGTGAAAGGTATCACTACGTACAGGTATACTCGTGATTGTGGCAACTGGACTAACGCATTATATATATAATATATCTATATCTATATCTATCTATATATATATATATATATATATATATATATCCAGGCACAGACCCCCAGAATATTATACACAACACTGAACCCCAGAATAATATACACAACACTGAGCCCCCAGAATAATATACACAACACTGAACCCCCAGAATAATGTACACAGCACTGAGCCCCCAGGATAATATACACAGCACTGAGCCCCCAGAATAACATACACAGCACTGAGCCCCCAGAATAACATACACAGCACTGAGCCCCCAGAATAATATACACAGCACTGAGCCTCCAGGATAATATACACAGCACTGAACCCCAAGAATAATATACACAGCACTGAGCCCCCAGAATAATATACACAGCACTGAACCCCAAGAATAATATACACAGCACTGAACCCCAAGAATAATATACACAGCACTGAGCCCCCAGAATAATATACACAGCACTGAGCCCCCAGAATAATATACACAGCACAGAACCCCAAGAATAACATACACAGCACTGAATCCCAAGAATAATATACACAGCACTGAGCCGCCAGAATAACATACACAGCACTGAACCCCAAGAATAATATACACAGCACTGAACCCCAAGAATAATATACACAGCACTGAGCCCCCAGAATAACATACACAGCACTGGTTATATGGATATATTTTCCCCAGTTCACATGGATATAATTGCTCATGCTCATATGGGTATATATTGCCCCAGCTCTCATGGATAATGCCCCCCGGTCTAATGGATATGCCCCCAGGTCTCATGGATAATGCCCCCAGCTCTCATGGATATTGCCCCAGGTCTCATAGATACTACCCCCAGGTCTCATGGATACTGCCCCCAGGTCTCATGGATATGCCCCAGGTCTCATGGATATTGCCCCCAGGTCTCATGGATATTGCCCCCAGGTCTCATGGATATGCCCCAGGTCTCATGGATACTGCCCCCAGGTCTCATGGATATTGCCCCCAGGTCTCATGGATATTGCCCCCAGGTCTCATGGATATGCCCCAGGTCTCATGGATATTGCCCCCTGGTCTCATGGATTATGCCCCAGCTCTCATGGATAATGCCCCCAGGTCTCATGGATAATGCCCCCAGGTCTCATGGATACTGCCCCCAGGTCTCATGGATACTGCCCCCAGGTCTCATGGATAATGCCCCCAGGTCTCATGGATACTGCCCCCCAGGTCTCATGGATACTGCCCCCAGGTCTCATGGATATGCCCCAGGTCTCATGGATATGCCCCAGGGCTCATGGATATGCCCCAGCGCTCATGGATATGCCCCAGCTCTCATGGATACTGCCCCCAGGTCTCATGGATATGCCCCAGGTCTCATGGATATGCCCCAGCTCTCATGGATACTGCCCCCAGGTCTCATGGATATGCCCCAGGTCTCATGGATATGCCCCAGGTCTCATGGATATTGCCCCCAGGTCTCATGGATATGCCCCAGGTCTCATGGATATTGCCCCAGCTCTCATGGATAATGCCCCCAGGTCTCATGGATAATGCCCCCAGGTCTCATGACTAATGCCCCCAGGTCTCATAGATATGCCCCAGGTCTCATGGATACTGCCCCCAGGTCTCATGGATATGCCCCAGGTCTCATGGATATGCCCCAGGTCTCATGGATACTGCCCCCAGGTCTCATGGATATGCCCCAGGTCTCATGGATATGCCCCAGGTCTCATGGATATGCCCCCAGGTCTCATGGATATTGCCCCAGGTCTCATGGATAATGCCCCAGGTCTCATGGATACTGCCCCCAGCTCTCATGGATATGCCCCCCCAGGTCTCATGGATATTGCCCCCCCAGGTCTCATGGATATTGCCCCCCCAGGTCTCATGGATATGCCCCAGGTCTCATGGATAGTGCCCCCCAGGTCTCATGGATATTGCCCCCCCAGGTCACATGGATATGCCCCCCCAGGTCTCATGGATATTGCCCCCCCAGGTCTCATCGATATTGCCCCCCCCCCCAGGTCTCATGGATATTGCCCCCCCAGGTCTCATAGATATTGCCCCCCCAGGTCTCATGGATAGTGCCCCCCCAAGTCTCATGGATATGCCCCAGGTCTCATGGATAGTGCCCCCCCAGGTCTCATGGATATTGCCCCCCCAGGTCACATGGATATGCCCCCCCCCAGGTCTCATGGAAATGCCCCCAGCCCAGCTCACCTTTGCTGCTCCTGCCACACATTGCCAGGCGAGCGGCTCCACCTCCTGTCACCGGCTCTTGTAACAGGAAGCACGCGGCCGCCGGCAATGTGCGGCGGCGGCGTTCGGGCTCGGGCCACAGCGGGAACGCTGCGTTCCCGCAGCGTTCCCACTGTGGGAGAAGTGCGGGAACGCCGTTCCTGCGCATTCCCGCTCGACTCGAGCCCTGCTAAAATGGTGTACGACTTGAAGGAGAAAAGTTACCAGGAAAGGCTTAATGATCTTAACATGTACAGCTTGGAAAAAAAGACGAGACAGAGGAGATATGATAGAAACATTTAAATACGTAAAGGGAATCCACAAGGTAGAGGAAGGGAGTATATTTAAAAGGAAACAAAGTAGTAAAACAAGAGGACATAATCTTAGATTAGAGGGGCAAAGGTTTAAAAGTAACATCAGGAATCATTATTTTACTGAGAGGGTGGTGGATACATGGAACAGCCTTACAGTTGAAGTGGTAGAGGCCAAAACAGTAATTGAATTTAAGCAGGCATGGGATAGGCATAAGGCTATCCTAAAACAAAAGATAAATCCATGTAATTGGGCAGACTAGATGGGCCGAAAGGTTCTTATCTGCCGACATTTTTCTATGCTTCTATGCTTTCTAATGGTGAGTAAAGATTTGTCTATGAAATGGTGATGTTTTTTATGTGATTTTATCCTGATGAAAGTTTGTGGATAACAAACTGAAACGTTGATCCAATAAAATTTATATATATGATAAGACCCGAGAGTTCCGCTTGTTTCCTGATATATATATATATAAGGGCTGGTAACGATTAAATTTTTTTTGTTCGATTAATCAATTTTTTTTAAATCGATTAAATCCATTAATTTCGATTAATTATAACGCACATACAGATCCAACTACTTTTAGCTGATCTGCATGCATTGCAACTCTGCATTAGTCAGTGGTAACTGTGGTATACACTATGTACAATCACCCGACACTGGTTAGTTTCAACAATCCATGACTTTACTTCACAGTTCACACAAATACGTCTTAAATTTAAACTGTAGCACTGATGTAAGTTATTATATTGCCCCAGCTCACACATGGATATATTTGCCCCAGCTCATACATGGATATACTTGCCCCAGCTCACACATGGATATATTTGCCCCCAGCTCACACATGGATATATATGCCCCCAGTTCATTCATTATTATTATTATTGTCATCATTTATATAGCGCAACAGTTTCCGCAGCACTTTACAATAACCAAATGGAACGAAATACATATAAACGGACATAGGATGGAAACAAGAGGTGTGCTCATGGATATATTGCCCCCAGCTCATACATGGATATATTTGCCCCCAGCTCACGAATGGATATATTTGCCCCCAGCTCACACATGGATATATTTGTCCCAGCTCATACATGAATATATTGTCCCCAGCTCATACATGGATATATTGCCCCCAGCTCATTCATGGATTTACTGCCCCCCGCTCACCCATGGATATATTTGCCCCCAGCTCACACATGGATATATTTGCCCCCTGCGCACACATGGATATATTTTTCCCGGCTCATACATGAATATATTGTCCCCAGATCATACATGGATATATTGCCCCAGCTCATTCATGGATTTACTGCCCCCCACTCATACATGGATATATTGCCCCCAGCTCATACATGGATATACTGCCCCCAGTTCATACATGGATATATTGCCCCCAGCTCATACATGGATATATTGCCCCAGCTCATACATGGATATACTGCCCCCAGTTCATACATGGATATATTGCCCTCAGCTCATACATGGATATATTGCCCCAGCTCCCACATGGATATATGGCCCCCCACTCACACATGGATATATGGCCCCAGCAGCTCACATGGATATATTGCCCCCAGCTCACGCATGGATATATTGCCCCAGCTCATGCATGGATATATTGCCCCAGCTCACACATGGATATATGGCCCCCAGCTCACACATGGATATATTGCCCCAGCTCACACATGGATATATTGTCCCCAGCTCACACATGGATATATGACCCCCAGCTCTCACCTCTGCCACCGCGTGCTGTGCTCTGCGTCTTTGGCTCCCTATTAGTGTCCGAAGGCATGGAGTTTGGTCGCTCACCTGGGGGAACCACGTGACCAGCCTCGTTCTCGCGAGAACCCGACTGGTCACGTGGTTCCCCCAGGCGAGCGACCAAGCTCCATGCCTTCGGACGGTCATAGGGAGCCAAACACACGGAGCAAAGCACGCGGCGCCGGTGCCGCATGCTTTGCACCGCCGGTTGATTAAAATATTTTTAATTGACCAAAACAATTAACGATTAAACGATCGATTAATCGTTAATTTTCACAGCCCTAATATATATATATATATATATATTTATTACACATATATATTGTTTTCACTAACTGTTTAATAAAGTTTTTCCCCTTTTCTTTCACCAATCGGTCTCGTGTCCTGTTGATTGATTAGGCAATACAGCATTGTGATTAGACTGGTGATTCCAACACTCTTTTTCATTTATATATAGCTTTCACATTTTCTACTTTGTACCACTGTGTCCGTATTCAGGTTTGCTAATAATTCTGTCACACACCTATAACAACATGTTGCGATACCAATGTAACAATTGGAAAGTATTCTTACACATCAAATACTGACGTTTGCCACACCATCCTCAAATGTACATTATGTCCCATTATGATATGACCAATGCAACATACACGTTGTATAGTGCACGAGTATCTTCTGTTATATGTCTGGCATATATTGAGCTACAATTCACATGTGTGGTCAGGGCTGGACTGGGACAAAAAATTGGCACTGGACTTCATCCACGAGAGTGGCCCACTCCGATTATTCAGGGCTGCATTAAGGTCTCTATGGGCGGAGCTAAAGATTTTGGGCCCTATTACATTCTTCGCGCAAAAAAGTGCACGTGCGCAAAAACGCATTAACACGAGGGGCAAAACCAATTGCGCAGAACGCCGTATTACAACGTTCGCGCAAAGATGCGCGTTAACGTTTAACGCGGCTGGACCTGCGCGAGCGTGATGAACTGTGCGCGTCCTATACTTAACATTGTGAGCGCAAATGCGTTTGTTTTTGGCATTTTTCAATAAAAGTCTCAGATTCCTTTTTGAACATACAGTCTGTCTGGTGTCTCATTCACTCTCACCCACAGAAGGCACAGAGCGGCCTCCTGGGAATTCAAAGAGGCAGAGGATCAGACCAAGCAGGTCTGGAGCTACCGATCAGGCTGCTCGAGGCACTGAGTTCCAAGAAACTCAGCAGCCGGGCTGATCTTGGTACGGGGGTGTCTGGAGAGACAGGTGGAAGAGAGGGTTTTCCGTCACACTGCCTGATAAGGGTGAGCCTGAAATACCAGGGAAGCAGCATCTGCCCTGACATGATTCTGCAGGGAAACTAGCAGCAAAGATGGAGCTCAGTTAGGAGGGGAGCAGCCCAACTCCTGCAGCCAGTGGGCAGAGGCAGCATGTGAATCAGCAGGAACCAATCAGAAGAGGCAGAAAGCCGGGCTTCCCTCAGCTGCACCATTCTGCTGTGGGCCATTTGTAACCAGTCCGTGGGTCACAAATGTACCGCGGGCCGTTAATTTGAGACCATTGCTGTAGATCCTGATAGAGAATGAGCTGCTGGACCTCTCTGTTGAAATACATCCACCCCATTACCTTGTGAGTACACTTGCGCATTGTTATTTTTTGCCTTCTTTTGGATCAACAGCAGTAGGTGATGTTCGAAAGGCTGAACCAAAAATTGCCGAAAAAGTCCTAATAAAATTTAAAAATAAAGAGATTTTTACTGCAGAATATTATAATGAACGGTTTATTAGATTTTGAATTAAAGCGAGAATATTTTTTGCATTGAAGCCTATAGGATTCACCTGAATAAACCTGCTGAATTAAACCACCGAATGGCAGGGCAATTCTGCACCTTTTCACTGCTGGGTTTTGCTCTCTGAATAGCCGAAGCATTGCTTCTCTATGAGGATTCACTGCCCTCGAACAGGCACTGTATTTGCAGGCAATTCGCCAGGATTTGGCCAATTGCCTGCTCCCTGGATAGCCGAATGGCCAGGAAAACCAGCAATTCGGAGCTCTTTGAATAACCCTGAAAGTCTTTCCCAAAGCAAATGTCTGTGTCCTTTGGGGTTTTCGCCATGGGAATAAAAGTCTTGAGGGTTGAAGCGGGGAGTAGACATGTGCATTCATTTTAGTACTAAAACAATTTAGTCCCAGTTTTGGGATAATTTAGTTTTAGTATGACTCAAGAGGTACAAAACTGCTCAGTACAAAAAATGAAAGAAACTAAAATAAAATACACTACATTTTAGTTTCAGTCGTTTTTGTGATATTACATTGATGAGTGAAGGAGACCAGTATTGAACGCAACATCGCAAAGCTACAGAAAAGGTTTGTATGTGTAATCCTTCCTGACCCCTACCCGAAAATCTGACAGTGATAGAGCTCCAGAATACTCACTCGCAGCACAGACAGCCAGCACAGGAGAGGAAACCTTTACTTAACCCTTGCATGTCTATGAGGCAGACAAGATGATAAAAGCAGCTGGAGAAGGAAAACATTCAAATAAATCACACTGAAAGCTAATGACAGAGGAGGGCTGGATAGTAAAAACACCTTTATAACAAGCAGCACTGGGAGAAGAGAGGGACTTTATAAAACGTGTGTTATCTCCCCTCCCGCTCTGCATAATAGGGGCTTAGGTCTGATACATTTTATATTATCCAGGAGCACTATCCCCCTTTCCTCATCTATAATACATGGTTTATATAAAGTCCCTCTCCTCTCCCAGTGCTGCTTCTTATAAAGTTTTTTTTTACGTCTGATACATTTAGTATCCAGCTCTCACAGTTACTCTGTCATTATGAGCCTTCAGTGTGATTTATGTGAATGTTTTCCCTAGATTTAAAGTGCTTTATTTTATTACAAAAATCAATTTGCACCAGTCATCTCTTCTCTGAGCTTTCAGACCGATTTACGTTAATATTTTCCCTCTCCCCTGCTTTTATATTCCTGTGCCTCCCCCACAGAGATACAAAGTTTAAGTAAAAGTTCCCTCTCCTGTGCCGGATAAGCATTGCATTCTGAAGTTCTGCACCCTCCACATGCCAATGTAGTAAGATGTTCTATACAGAGAGGGGCGTTAATTAATGCAGGTGGATGTTGTATACATTATACGGAGAGGGGTATTAATTAATGCAGAAGGATGTTCTATACATTATACAGAGAGGAGCCTTTTTTTAGCCCTTTAAATCCAGTGGCTGTGAGCGCTGAGATCGGCTACTTGTTATATTATCTCAGTACAATGTATCAGGTTTAGCTGTTACAGTAACTGACTGTAACAGCGCTGAGTTTCAGTAAAACAAGGAAATAATATTGTTATAACCTCTTATATATTAAAATATTATTTACTAGTTTTACTGAAACTCTGAGCACTGTGATGAGCAACAGTCAGTTACTGTAATAGCTTTGCCTTGCACATTGTGCTGAGAGTGAGTGATACTGTAACAAGCAGCGATCTCAGCCCTCTGAGGAGCCACCACAATAGTAATTGTCGGCGCGATGCCAATCGCTGCAGGATCTTATGGTGGTTCTCTTTGGTGGTGCCGTCCGCATATATGAAAAACAGTGGAAAATACAATAGTGCAGACGGAATTACAATTATCTGTCAAGGTACGTATTATAGACATGTGCACAGCACAAAATTTCGTTTTGAACTAATGGATTAGTCCTAAAATGCAATTTATTTAGTTGCTAAAGAAATTCGTTTTCAGTTCTTTAGTATGAAAACTAATTTCGTTCATCCGAAAACCAGTGGATACAATTACTATTGTAGTGGTGGCTCCTCAGAGGGCTGAGATCGCTGCTTGTTACAGTATCTCTCACTCTCAGCACAATGTGGGCCATATTACATAGTTGGTGCTAACTTAACCAGAGCTGTTGTAAACTTCCCAGAGCCATTATAGCCTATGGAGGTTTTCAGTTTACAACAGCTCTGGTTAAGTTAGCACCAACATTGTAATACTGCCCCGTGTCAGGCAAAGCTGTTACAGTAACTGACTGCTGCTCATCACAGCGCTCAGAGTTTCTGTAAAACTAGTAAATAATATTTTTATATATAAGAGGTTAGAACAATATTATTTCCTTGTTTTACTGAAACTCTGAGCGCTGTTACAGTCAGTTACTGTAACAGCTTAGCCTGATACATTGTATGAGAGATAATATAACAAGCAGCCGATCTCAGCCTCACAGCCACTGGATTTAAAGGGCTAAAAAAAAAAGGCTCCTCTCTGTATAATGTTTAGAACTCCTCCTGCATTAATTAATACCCCTCTTTGTATAATGTAGATAACATCCTTCTGCATTAATGTCCTCTCTGTATAGAACATTCTCCTCAATTTATACCTTTCTCTGTATAATGTATATAACATCCTCCTGCATTAATACCCCTCTCTGTATAATGTATAGAACATACTCCTGCATTAATTAATGCCACTCTCTGTATAGAACATCCTACTGCATTGGTATGTGGAGGGTGCAGAACTTCGGATGTTGCGATCTTCATTGCTGGTCTCCTTCACTCATCAATGTAATATCACAAAAAGGACTGAAACTAAAATGTAGTGCATTTTATTTTAGTTTCTTTCGTTTTTTGTACTGATCAGTTTCGTTTCTCTTGAGTCATACTAAAACTAAATTATCCCAAAATTCGGACTAAATCGTTTTAGTACTAAAACGAATGCACATGTCTAACGTATTATAATATTCCCACTCACAAAGGAAGAGCCCCAACACTGGCTCTGAGCGGGTCAGCACATTTGGTCATTTGATCTTGTTCTGAAGGAGGCGACCGACTGAGGAAGCCACGTTATGTGGCGAAACGCATCTGGGTATACTGGCTGAGCCAGATTTATCTTTTTACTTCATTTTATTTGTTTTTATGTTAAAATAAATTTTTGGTAATTTTCATCAATCCCTGGTGTGTTGCTGACTAAAGAGGTTTTCCATGGGCTTTACCTAAAACAAGTCCAAAGGCGTCTGATCCCAGAGCTTGGCTTTAAGCTCCGTCACATGTGAGTGTAATCCCTTTATAGGTACTCTGATTGTGCTTCCAACGGATCTACGCAAGGAAGTCTCTTTTCTTCTTTTCACATGTTTCTTCATGCACTGGCATTGGAAGCGGATCACCATTCCTGAGGGTTGTAGGTCGCCTCCTTCAGAACAAGATCAAATGACCAAATGTGCTGACCCGCTCAGAGCCAGTGTTGGGGCTCTTCCTTTGTGAGTGGGAATATTATAATACGTACCTTGACAGATAATTGTAATTCCGTCTGCACTATTGTATTTTCCACTGTTTTTCATATATGCGGACGGCACCACCAAAGAGAACCACCATAAGATCCTGCAGCAATTGGCATCGCGCCGCCAGTTACGTATTCGTTTTTCATTGTTCACTGGTTTGGGGGAAACCACTGATTGCTAGCTGGCTTGGGAGATTTGGTGGCGGTGCAGGCAGGGGCGCCTACCATTTGTCTGTTGTATTACAATAGTAATTGTATCCACTGGTTTTTGGATGAATGGAATTAGTTTTCATACTAAAGAACTGAAAACAAATTTCTTTAGCAACTAAATAAATTGCATTTTAGGACTAATCCATTAGTTCAAAATGAAATTTTGTACTGTGCACATGTCTAGCGGGGAGTGCTATGTCAGTTCTATTACAGGCAGCCTTCTTTTTTTCCTGTTTACGCTTCCCGGTGTTGAGCTGCCGTTCGTCCTGTGTTCTCTGTCTGCACTAACACCCTGTGCTGTCGCTCAGCCTGACATCAGGCAGCACGGCAAGTGTTAACTCTTTATGTGCTGTCCTGATAGCGTTCACTGCAGGTAGGAGGCCTGAACCTGCAGAGAAGAAAGAAATAGCACAGAATAATTTGTGCAGAGCCCCTGAACACAGAACAGTACCCCCCTGTATATAGAATAGTGTGTGCATAGCCCCCCTGTATACAGAACTGTGTTTGCTGAGACCCCTGTATGCAGAATAGTGTGTGAATACCCCCTGTATAAAGAACAGTGTCGGCAGAGCCCCCTGTATCAAAACTGTGTGTGCAGAGCCCCCTGTATACAGAACAGTGTGTGCAAAGCCCCTGTATACAAAATAGTGTGTGCAGAACCCTCTGTATACAGAACAGTGTGCAGAGCCTCCTGTATACAAAACAGTGTGTGCAGAGTCCACCATATACAGAACTGTGTGTGCAGAGTCCCCCATATACAGAACAGTGGGAGCAGAGTCCCCTGTATACAGTTTTCCCCCTTGCGCCCGCGTTTTAACACTGGATTACAATGCAGGCGCAAATAATGCTGCTTGCATTGTTTCTGAGTGTTAAATTCTGGATGCTCGCGGCAGCGCTGAGCGCAGCCGCAAGCATCCACTCGCTGGAGTCCATTGAGTTCCTCCTTGCCGGTCACGTGACCAGCCGGATCTCGCCTCACGAGATCCGGCCACTCGGCTTAGTGATACGCAGGAAGAGACTGGGGGGACTTTTCCCCCCAGCCTTTTCCTGCTCCCGCCAGCCGGAGGAGGCGGTCGGAGCCGCGGGACAGAGGGTAAGTATAGGATGCTTTTTTTATTTTTTAAGCCTGGTGTTAACGGATTCTTCTGCAAAAGCGGAATCCGTTAACACCAAGTCCTGGCTCTGGTTAACTTTTCGCTGACCAGAGCCAGGCGTTAATCAGCGCTGGGACTGTGTAATCCCACGCTGATTAACCCTTTGCACTCCCTATACTTAACATGGGGACCGCAAAGTACAGTAACCTCGCACAGAGGAGAGCAAGGTACCAGACGCAAATGGCTTTTTTTAACCCGTTTGCGTTTGGATTGTAATATGCGGTAAATACCGCGGCAAACGTTAATGCTCACGCAAGTGAGCGTTAACGTTTGCGTCAACATTGTAATAGAGCCCTAAATGTTTTACTAAAAACGAGTTTGAAATTTTTCATGCAGTCCCCACGGGATAAGAAAACTTGTCCAGTGGCCCTCAGGTAATTTGAGTTTAAGACCCCTGATCTGCAAGGTTAAATGCACATTAGTCACACATCCATGACAGCACATACAAAGTTATCATAATAAAAATCTGCTTTAATTCTGCAATAATGGCCAAATCTATGTCAGCGTGCTTGGCTAAATGATCTCTTGAAGTAAGCAGTGGTGTATTTAGGTTTTGTGCTTCCCTAGGTCCGACTAAACTCGTGCACCCCCTAATTTAAATTTGACACACCCCTGCCTGTCAAGGGCACACCTCTTCCTTGCTAAACCCCACCCTTCCTCTTTAGGCTCCACCCAAAGCCTCTTAGAGTCCGCCTTTTCCTTTCTGTATATTAAAAGTGGATACCAAGTGCATACTTGTATATTTTGTATACCATTTCAAATGCTGTATTACTTTAAGAGATCAAATAAAATTATGAAATGTGTATATTCAACAATTTTTACAAAGATCAGCCATGCATGTCAAGTAAAAAAAACAACAATAGCAGTCCCAAAAGGAATGCTAGGTGGTACACTGACCACACAATCCCAAGGGCCTAAACCTCCTGAATAATTGAGAACAAACACATAACAACCCAACACAACAATAGGGTGTGTATAGAGTGCTAAAAGGCGGGGATGTGGGTCCACAAACAACACAATGAATTCTATTAATTAGAAGTCAGACAATATCAAAAAGGTAAACACACTATTAAAAAACATAAATGAAAAGATGAAAAGTAGGGAGTAAATAAGGCATTGTCTGAATAGTGTACCCTCGTACCAATGAGGAGAGTATAAAGAGAAGCTAGCCACTGGCTATTTAGTCAAAAATTATTTTTAACAATAGAAGGGCCCAGATTTTCCTCTGCAGACTCAATGATGGATGTAGTGCTGTCCAGTAGATGCCACAATTCAGCAGTCATAATGCGTATTCATGCACAGGACCACCGTCCAATAAATTAGCCCTCCTGGCCATTTGCCAGACACAAGTATGAAATATATAGCAAATGACCCATATATTGAAGGTGTATAGCCATTTACCAAATTTGGTATGAGCATATCTCAGAGCAGCACAACAATAAAACCCATAGATATGTGCACTGAGTATGAGCGTATCTCAGAGCACCACAGCAATAAAACTCACAGATATGTGCACTGAGTACGAGCATATCTCAGAGCACCACAGCAATAAAACTCACAGATATGTGCACTGAGTACGAGCATATCTCAGAGCACAATAGCAATAAACCCACAGATATGTGCACTGAGTACAAGCTTATCTCAGAGCACCACAGCAATAAACCCACAGTAATGTGCACTGTGTATGAGCATATCACAGAGCTGCACAGCAATAAAACCAACAGAAACGTGCACTGAATATAAGCATATCACAGAGCACCACAGCAATAGAACTCTCAGTAATGTGCAATGTGTATGAGCATATCAGAGCACCACAGCAATAGAACGCTCACAGTAAAGGCAGTGAGTATGAACGTACACAGGATCCACAGCAATAGACCTCTAATAGTAAAGGCAGGGAATCTTTCCTTTATCATGTCCATTTCACCCCACTTTTTCATTTCACGCCCCACTCACCACTCATTTCATACCCCCCACTCACCACTCATTTCATACCCCCATTCATTTCATACCCCCCACACACACCACTCATTTCATACCCCCCGCTCACCACTCATTTCATTTCATACCCCCCACTCACCCTCATTTAATTTCATATCCCCACTCACCACTCATTTAATTTCACACACCCCCACCCACCACTCATTTCATACCACCCACCACTCATTTAATATCCCCACCACTCATTTTATTTCTTGCTCCCACCACTCACTTCATTTCATACCCCCACCACTCAGTCCATTTCATACCCCCCACCACTCACTGCATTTCATACCCCTACCACTCAGTCCATTTCATACCCCCACCACTCACTTAATTTCAAACCCCCACCACTCAATTCATTTCATAACCCCACCACTCACTTCATACCCCACCACTCACTTCATTTCATACCCCCACCACTCAGTCCACTTCATACCTCCCCACCACTCACTTCATTTCATACCCCCACCACTCACTTCATACCCAACCACCACTTACTTCATTTCACACCCCCACCACTCAGTCCATCTCATACCCCCACCACTCACTTCATAGCCCCCCCACCACTCACTTCATACCCCCGCCACTCACTTGATAACACCCCCTGTGTTCAATTAAACTTTGGTGAACCTGGGGAGGGGGTGGGTCCTGGTTGCAACTGCTCTGAGGAGAACATGTAGCTGCACGTTCATCATGCTGGAGTGCTGGGAGGAAGTGATGTAGTGATATCATATGATCACTTCCTCCCAGTGCAGCAGAGTACACGTGGCTGCCAACTCAGGAGGAAGCAAGGTATGTGCCCCATCGAGTCCCCAATACAGCCCCTCAGTCACTCCCATATGTGTTTTCCCATGGTCTGTGTCCCCCTACCAGAGCCCCCACAGCCTCCCTTCAGACCAGGGTGTGTTGCCATGAGTAGCGAGGCTCCACCCACCACCGTCTGTATGGAAACTCAGCGTGTCCCTCCATCAGCTCCACTAAACGGAAGCTGCGCATGCTGGAGGGAGAAAGCTTGGTGGTCTGGGGCTGGGGATCTAGTAACCGGCGGCCACAGGTCCCAGTGAGCGGCAGGGTGGCATTTCTCGTGTGAGGTGGCATTTTTTGCCACCCCATGAAAAGTGCCGCGTTAGGCCTAGGCCTTGTCGGCCTATGCCTTGTCGGCCTAGACCAAGATACTTCACTGGAAGTAAGTTTTACTCAAACAGCTTACAGACACATAAGCTCAATATGTGCATTTCCATCTTGATGGTGGTGCTATGTATGGGGCATTTTGCAAGGAACATGGTTTAAAATCAGAATGAAATTTTGGCGTGACGTTTGGGCTGTACAGGTGTCCTTCATGAAGGATGCTTCCATGGGCAGCAGAAACACAGCTTTATCCCTTAGAGAGATCTTTTCCCTGTTGCGCCAAACTACATTTCATGATGTAGTTAATATTGCCTATTGGGCCATGTTGTCTTGGACACATACCTGTTTCACGCAGGGTGTAGCACATGTTAAAATGATGCCTTGCAACATGTCTGATCCATGTGCTGCAGTTAGGGAATCAAGAGAACATGTCCTGTGTGATTCCTTTCCTACAGTGTATGGATTGTACATGGTGCAGGGTGGTATTTTACATGCATTGCCATTCAGAATGACTGATATGTGTCCAGGAACGCATGGCGTATCTGAGAAGCCGAGATGTGATATGTATTTATACAGACAATAGCAAAGGAGATATGTGCTCAAGCACCTTACCTGCAAAAAATTGCTGGCCAATGCGTTGCTTGACATCTGTGCCCACGTCCTCTGCATCATCAGATGGCTGTCACGGCCCCTCTGGATGCCTGGCAGCACCATCCTCACTGCTCGCTGGCCAGCCACCGAGTAATATTGTCAGCGATCGCGACCGAGGTTCAGTGAAGCTATTGAGACACGGCGTGATGATGTGGCGCTTGCCAGAAAAAACAGCGGTGAGTAAGTCTCATTTCCCTGTCATGGTTTATCCTGATCAGTGCCATTCCATTTCTTATGTTTCTAGTATACCGTGTATGGACTCTATCTTTGTTCCTGACTATGCTCTAGTGTTAACCCTTGCTCTCCATGATTCCTTGTGTTCTGACTCCTGGGTATGTCTGACTATCCGTTCTGGTTCTGACTTCTGGCTTCATCTGACTATGTCAGGATAGATAGTCACCCAGCATGCAGACAAAACCCAGTTAAACAAGGACACCCCTACACTGACAGGCTAGTCCTTAGAGTGGCTAGCACTAAGCTGAACAATACATATAAGTACTGCAACCACAGGGACAAGAGAAATCTCAGAACAAACATAAACCAAACAGGAACAAGAGCAGAAATCAGAACTGAGAATACTTAGCCAGACTTCAAGTCAGGGGATCAAGAACACTGCTAATCAGGAATGCACTGAGGGGTCATTCAGTTGCTTCTATTCAAAGCCCTCTTAAGTCTCTGCTCAGGTGCAGCTGTCCCAGATGCTAGATTGTCTGAATGGTATTATCTTTTGTCCAGGAATTCACTGCAGCACCACCAGCAGCCATGACAGACTATCTGTTCTGGTTCTGACTGCAGGCTTTATATGACTACCTGTTCTGGATCTGACTCCTAGCCTTGTCTGACTATCTGCTCTGGTTCCTAACTTCGGCTTGTCCTGACTTTGTTTATTCTGTGTGTGTCTGTCCTGTGTTTAGCAATCCGGCTATTCTAAAGACCTGCAGTGTAGGTAGGCAGTGTCTGCGTGTAGGGAGCAAGTGATTCCTTGACATTGGCACTAGTGGGACCTCGTCAGTGCACCCTTTCAATGCTGGCAGGACACAGGTGGCACCCCATCTGTGCAGCCCTGTGAACCCTTTCCGTACCATGGGCCCAGGGTACCCCCCAGCTCACATGGATATATTTGCCCCAGGTCACAGGGATATATTTGCCTTCAACTCACATGGATATATTTTCCCCCAGTTCTCACCTCCTCTGCTGCCAGGCCCCTTCGAGTAGTACCCGCCAACCGTTCTTCTCCCTACGAGGCGAGCGGCCACCGGCATGCAGCTTGGCTGCTCAGGTGGTTCCCATCCCAGGCTGGCGGCCGCTCGCCTCGTAGGGAGAAGAACGGCCGGCGGCGGTGATTTTCTCGGGGGGTGGAATTGCCCCATTGCCCCCCTGGATCCACCCCGACTGTATTTTGTGCTAACTATACTTAACATGGGGAGTGCAAAGTGTTAATCAGCGTTAGTACAGGGTGAGCCAGTCAAACCTGCATTTTTGAAAAGGGCGGGAGAGCCGTGAAAGTGGGCGGAGCGAGTTAGCAAGGTTACCATTGTGTCCCCCACAACTAAGCATTTCAGTCGTCATGGAGCAGTGGTCTAAACAACAACGTTCATTCGCTGTGAAAGCGTTTTACCAAAGTGGTAGTTATGCAGCCGCTCAGCGTCGTTTCCGGAAGAATTTTCAAATTAATCGAAATAAGCCAGTGCCGTCTGTTAATTCAAATCAAATTGTGGGTGACAAACTTTGAAGCAATTGGTGAAACGAGAAGCAGAAGGGGTGGCAGTGCAAGATCAGTGCGAACTCCCGCGAATATTGACCGCGTGAGAGTTGCTGTGGAAAGAAGCCCTCGGAGATCGGCGCGTCGACAGAGTGCTGCGCTTGGTATGGCAAACACGAGCGTCCGAAGAATCTTGAGGTTAGATTTACACCATCACCCATACAAAATTCAGGTTGTTCAGGCTATGAATGAAAACAATTTTGCAGCTCGACGGCGTTTTTGTCAAACGTTGTTGGACATGTTTGATGAAAACGAGGACCTTGTTCACAACCTGTGGATGAGCGATGAGGCACATTTCCATCTCTCCGGTTTTGTGAATAAACAAAATTTCCGATATTGGAGTGATGAAAACCCTCAACAACTCCATCAAACACCACTCCATTCAAGCAAGGTAACAGTTTGGTGCGCAATGTCCTCATTGGGAATCATAGGCCCGTATTTTTTTGAAAATGATAGGGAGCAAGCAGTTACTGTGAATGCACAACGCTATTCGGAAATGTTGCATTCGTTCTTCATTCCTCAGCTTCGTCAACATGGAATGAACAATGAAACCTTATTCCAGCAAGACGGTGCCACAAGTCATACAGCCCGTGTGAGCATGAATGTTCTCAACAATGTTTTTCCAAATCGGGTGATATCCCGAAATGGAGCAATTTCTTGGCCTCCCCGATCGCCCGACCTCACAGTGTGCGATTTTTTCTTGTGGGGGTATCTGAAGAGTAAAATCTTTGAACAACGACCTCCAATGCTTGGGGAACTCAAGAGGAGAATCCGGTTGGAAAATCGAGAGAATTCCTCAGCGTATGCTCCGTGATGCGATGGGCTGTTTCAGAAATCGCCTACAAGAATGTCTCAATCGGGAAGGACACCATCTTACTGGAGTTATTTTTAAACAGTGAATGTTGTTTCTTAACTGCTTTTTAATGTACATTAAGATAGTAACAATAAAATTTTGAAATATCCATCCGTTTATTTTTTACAGTCATTTCAAAAATGCAGATTTGACTGGCTCACCCTGTATTACAATCTACTACCGCTGATTAATGTCCAGCTGTGGTTAGCAAACAGTTAACCACAGCCTGGACTTGGTGTCTGCAGAATCCGTTAACACCAGCCTGAAAAACAAAAAACAGAATGCTATACTCACCTCCTGTCCCGCGGCGAGGACCGTGGCTCCAACCGCCTCCTCTGTCCGTCGGGAGCAGGGAAAGTGAGGCGAGGTGAGATCCGGCTTGTCATGTGACCGGCAGGGGGAACTCAATGGAGCCCTATTTAACTCCATCGAGTGGATGCTCGCGGCTGCGCTCAGTGCTGCCGCGAGCATCCCGGGGGTTAACGCCCGCAAACAATGCAGGCAGCATTTTTTGCGCCTGCATTTTAATCCAGCATTAAAATGCGGGCGTAAGGGGGGAAACTGCGGGTGCAATTTTTCCTCCCTTGCACCTGCGTTTTAACGCTAGGATTGTAATGTGGCTAGAGGAGTGGTAAATGTTTGAGCAACAAGGAGTGAGAAATGTTTGAGCAACAAGGAGTGGGAAATGTTTCATCACCAACAAGTGGGAAATGTTTCATCACCAACGAGTGGGAAATGTTTCATCACCAACGAGTGGGGAATGTTTCATCACCAACGAGTGGGGAATGTTTCATCACCAATGAGTGGGAAATGTTTTACCAACACACAGGACAGGGTATACCTGAAATAGGCCAGGTGGTATATAAGGACATATTCTAACACAAGCCCAAATCGATCAGTGTTAGAGTGGTCAGGGTCAGATAGCCAAAACGGTACACAAGGGGTATCTATCATATATGCCACAATTCAATCAGAGTTAGAGTGGTCAAGGATTAGCCAAGGACTGTGTAACGGGTGCTGTAGCACTCACACAAGAGTAGAAGAGTAGTGATCTTAATGGACAGAAATATCTGCTTGGTGGTTGTAAAACACTCTGTAAACACAGACTTATACTCCAAAGCCAAGGAGTATAAAAGCACCACTGAATTGCAACCAAGCTCAGATGGTTTCAAGACCAAAAGACAACTCAGTGCACATACAGAGACTTTCAATAATACAGATGACTTCGATACCGGAGTACATGGCTCGGGCTGGTCTCCCAGCAGATTACTTTGACAGTCGATGAATTGATTAGACGGCAGGGCAGTCACCTCATAAACAGATAACACGATTTTGGATATACCCGACTGGGTTTGCGATACCTTGATATAATCAGGGTCTGATGACACACGTGATAGTATCGAGCTGCTTATGATCGGGTTACACTTGGCATAAGTATTACAGTAATACGGAGTATAAACCCAGCTGTCCGGATCTTTCCCTAATCTTTCATACAGACAGATAAACACAGATACGAAACCCTTAGGTCTCGAACACAACCCCGATTAGGCTGTAGGTATTACCCCAGAGCCAGAGGGGTATATACCAAGGTGGCAGGCCCAAACCCCAGCGGCATACATAGGGTTAAACACACAACGTTCCGCAATAAGAACTGATAAGAGACAAGCAGAAGAATGGTCAAAGACAAGCTGGGTCAAAAACAGGAGCAGGATTCGTAGACAAAATGGGTCGGCAACTGGAAACACACTGAATGCAAAAGCAGGCGATGCGGGAACTAAACTCCACGTCAGGGCGATGAGGCAACTCCTCGTGCCTTGCTTTAAACCCGACGGCTCCTCGTGACCATGCCAGGCCCCGCCCCATCAGACGCCGATCGGCCATCACAAGGTGCTGGCACTCGACCAGCCAGTGGCACAGAACCATGCCCAGACCCCCAGGGAGCGCAACAGGGGTTGAGGATGTAACAGACTGGAACACGGGGGTGGTTCTCATACAAGCCAGGTAACAACGGAGACTGAAAAATCAACCTAGTAGTGAATCGCCAGGAGACACTCAGCCAGTGGCGGAAGCACCAGGGTTGTTGCGGTCACACTTGCGACCGCGCCCTGGCATTCCAAGACTAGAGGCGGGCCCAGGCAGCCGCAGACAGCTCTTCAATTTCCCGGCAGATTCCGGCAATCAGCGTCGGAATCTGGAAGCAGCGCCGCTGGTCGTTCTTCTCCCTACGAGCGGCCGCCGGCATGCAGCTTGGCCGCTCGCGTAGGATGGGAACCACCTGACCAGCGCACGAGATCGCAGCATTCACGTGAACTCCGCCATCTTGTGAGAACGCAGCTGCGCTGGTCAGGTTGATCCCGGCGAGCGGCCAAGCTGCATGCTGCTGGCCGCTCGTAGGGAGAAGAATGGCTGCAGACAGAGGTGGTGAGAGCTGGGGGCAAATATATCCATGTGAGCTGGGGGCAAATATATCCATGTGAGTTGGGGCAAATATATCCATGTGAGCTGGGGGCAAATATATCCATGTGTGAGCTGAGGGCAAATATATCCATGTGAGCTGGGGACCAGGGGTGTACCTAGAACATTTGGCACCCAGGACAGATCCTATATTTGGCACCCCCCAACTTTAAAATGTAAAAAAAAAAAAAACACGCACTTTTTTAATGTTTTCAAAAATATTTTTAGTTATAGCACTCTGGCAGGACATGATGTATACATATAATAATGATATATTATGAATCTGCCGGAGGTGGATCATGTGTCCTCTGTGCTGTGCAATAAGAGGCGAGTGTAGATTTTTTTGAATAATTGTTATTTTTAAGTGATTTTTCAAACTCACAACAAATTAATCCTCATGCTATGAACAAAAGTACACATGTGGCTTGTTTTGTTGATGGGAGTTGTGTGTGTGGGTGGCTGGTTTTGTGTGTGGCTGGTTTTGTGTGATGGGAGTTGTCCGTATGTGCTGGGTGGCTGGTTTTGAGGATTGGAGTTGTGTGTGTGTGCTGGGTGGCTGGTTTTGTGGATTGGAGTTGCTGAGCAGAGAATAGGTGTGTTTTTCAGGTATAAGATGCTGCTATGGTATTTTTTCCAGTTTTTAAGACTCCCTCTTCCCTGGGCTGCCTATTCACTGGTGATGCAGTGAATGCAGCCTGGCCCCCTCTATGCAGGACCTCACCAAGAGCCAGGCAGCTCAATGACAAATTTCTGATCACTGCAGTGCTGGTTAAGGAAAGGTCCACTTTAAAAAGCAGTAAGCAGACAGGGCTTCATATTCTGCTGATAAACCCCCCTTTACCTGCCGTTTACTGCCATCTTCTCTCTCTGCACACAAATCACTTTTTTATTTTTTATTCTATTCTATTTTATTCCTTATGCAAATGCCCTGCTCCACTGCTCGTTGTTTGAGAACACAGCTCAAAGCTGACACACAGTGACAGTGGCACCTCCTAGTACCCCCTAATGACACCCCAATAATCACTGGTACCTGGGGCAACCCGACCCCCGCCACTCCCCGAAGTACAGCACTGCTCTGTGATATACTCACACACAAGTTTGGCGGACTGCCAGGAAGTACAGTGCTGTTCGAAGGCAGTGCAAATCCCCATAGAGAAGTAATGGTTAATCTATTCAGAGAACAGCAAACAGCAGAGAAATGGCAGTGAAATGCCCTGATGTTCGGTGGTTTAAATCAGCAGGTTTATTCAGGCAAACCCCATAGGTTTCAATGTTAAAAATATTCCCGTTTTTCTGCAATATCTTATAAACCATTTATTATTTTAATCTGCAGTAAAAAGTCTTTATTGATTTTTTTTTAGTACCTTTTAGTCATTTTTCAGATTTTTTTCTTTTTTCTGTAACAGAACTTTTTATTATCAATCATAGGATCTTCTATGTAAATTCCAGACATTTTCATTCAGTAGTTCTTTTGAAAACAGCAGGCCATGGGTTTGCGGTGGCGGCATTCAGCGGCCGACTCCATGCACTTTGGGGGCTCTGCGGTGAATGCTGAATTCACTGCAGGGTGGGGAAATTTTATTCCCCAAAGTGCAGGGAACAACAGAACACCAAAATGTTGGCGTCATTTCGGTGCTCTGTGAGTAACCCTTTTAGTGGTGAGGTTTTTTGCTGCCCCCTGGAAAGTGCCAGCCTAGGCTTTGCCTACCCAGGACATACTTGAAAATTAGTGAAATCTCAATGTATCCTTCCTGGTAAAATACGTTGCAAAAGTAAAAAAAAATAATAATAATTTTTTAGTGTCGCCCTAGGGGGTGGTGCCACCCGGTGCGGGCCGCCCCCCACCACCCTAGGTACACCCCTGCTGGGGGCAATATATATCCATGTGAGCTGGGGGCAATATATATCCATGTGATGAGCTGGGGGCAATATATATATCCATGTGAGCTGGGGCAATATATCCATGTGAGCAGGGGGCAATATATCCTTGTGAACTGGGGCAATATATCCATGTGAGCTGGGGGGAAATATATCCATGTGAGCTGGGGCAATATATCCATGTGAACTGGGGGCAATATATCCATGTGAACTGGGGGCAATATATTCATGTGAGCTGGGGGGAAATATATCCATGTGAGCTGGGGGCACTATATATCCACGTGAGCTGGGGGCAATATATATCTACGTGAGCTGGGGGCAATACAATCTTTTTTATATTGCAGGGGGAAAAAGTAAAAATATAGATTTTTTTGGTGGGAGGGGGGCCCTTCATGGATTCTTGCACCAGGGCCCTCAGGTTTCTAGTTACGCCACTGCACTCAGCACTGAGGGAAGCAAACTCCACGACAGCGCAATGAGCCAGATCATGCTGTCTGTATTTAAACCCGGCGGGCGCACCCGCCTCCTGAACAGCCCTGCGAGCTCCGGAAGCCGGCACAACTCCTGGCACCCGGCTTGTTGATGGCGCCGCTGGGTGGCGGGGCCCCCTCTGAGCCCCAGACGTGACAGATACGGTCATACACACCACACATTACTGTGAGCTATATTGCTGTGGAACTGTGTTATGTCTTTTTTTTGTTTTGGAAGGGGGCAAAAAGCTGTTACGGGTTGAGGAAGTTTATGGGGGCCCCATCGTGAGGTTCAGTAAGGGAACCCGTGAGGTTCAGTAAGGGGCCCCATAATTTCTGATGGCTGCCCTGTATGCATCCGGTACACGGGTCAGTGCACCCAAATATTGGGCCTTTGGTGCCAGTTAGTGCCTTCACACCGTAACCCCTCTGAGGTATTGTGGAAGAGTGCAGGGTTGGACTCTGCGGTCAAATATTGAAATGATATGCACCTGCAACATTCAAGTACAGAAAAGTGTGTCTTAGGCTAGGTGCACATGAGCGCACTTAGTGCGCACTCTGCCAAGTGATGCTGCGACAGGGCCGGTCACATGCTGGTGCGCGCGCACGAATTGTGCTCGTAGCATGCGTACGCCTACAGATCCTCCTCGTCGATGCTCTAGGATGCACGTTGACGGGGCTGAAAGCGCGATCCTCCATAGGAGGTTTGCGCTTTGCAGCGCTGAGGGGGGCAGGCGGGCGTCGAGTGGAAGGAACGTCAACTCTCACGGACGTTCCTTCCACTCTGAGTGCGCTCGTATGCAACCGGCCTTGGTTGTTGGTGCACGACACCAAGAATCTAACACAGTTATTCAAAGAGATCCGAATTGTGGTCGAAAGGTAACCGAACAGTGAAATTCAGTGTACGGTTACATTTCCTGGCCATTCAGCTATTCAGATAGCAGGCAGTTCGCCAATTGTTGGCGAATTGCCTGCACATACGGCACCTGGTCAGTGCCTGTTCGAGGGCAGTGAAATCCCCATAGAGAAGCAATGCTCAGTCTATTCAGAGAACAAAACCCAGCAGTGAAAATTTGCCGAATTGCCCTGCTGTTTGGTGGTTTCATGCGGCAGGTTTATTCAGGAGAATCCCATAAGCTTCAATGTTAAAAATATTCCCGTTTTAATACAATATCTAATAAACCGTTGATTATTATATTCTGCAGTAAAGAGTCTCTTTATTTCTAGATTTTTTAGGATCTTTAAAGCATTTTTGGAATTTGTTTTGCAAATTGTTTTTCCGTTTTTTTTTTTAAATAATTTTTTCATTTTTCTGTAACAGTTTTTTTTATTATCATTCATTCATTGGATGTTATGTGTAAATTCCAGCCACTTTCGTTCAGTAGTTTTTTTGCAAACAGAGTTTCAATAACGGTCAAACTTTTGGCGAAGATCGCAAAAAGTTCAACGTTCGCCGAACTGTCGAACGGTCGATGTTCGAATCGAACCAGCAGCCCATCCCTACTCAAGATGGGACTGCAGCTGTACGTAGAGCCTGGAGATCTGGTCACGGCTTAATCTATAACAAAGACAACACTCTGCCTCAGTCACATTCTCTATCGTGAGTCTAGTCCCTTGGACACGAGGTGCCTGTGGGACTGGACGTGGCCTCTCCAAATTCTGCTGGCATCAGAGATGGTTTCTGCATGTGTAACGCAGTACAAGTAGAAAAGCAGCAGCGATAATATGCACATGTCATATAACATCCATTGTACAGTATAATAACTCTGGTAGTGAATAAAACATGTGCTATGCTGCATTCCTTTTTATGGGCTGGGGATTTAGCTCTTAGCCAGTTTTTTTCAGTTTGGAGTCAGCACCTGGTTTGAGCAGTAGCTATCATTTTCAACATCACATCTCTGCGGTAATTAGCGCTAGCACTATGGGATACCTTACTTATCGATGTCTTACAGTTCATTTGCACTCCCCATGGTAAGTATCGGACATGCATAATGCAGTAAGTTTACATACAGTATCTGAACGCTAACAGCAGCACCAACTATGGATTTTAGCCCCATGCCTTTGCTGTCACTGTAGGGTTTTTACTACAACATTGAGAATTGGGGGTAAGAATGACATATGTTGTGTATGAATAAAAATGTAATATGACATTAAAGACTTTGGAACAAAACATCAAGGGCTGAATTAAAAAAAACTGGCTGGGGTCAGACCAGGCTTAGGCTGGGGTCAGACCAGCGCACTTTTAACGTGCGTTCTGGCGCACATAATTACGGCCGCACTAGCAGCAGATGACGGGCAATGACAGCCAATATACGAAGTACGGTCGCACGAAAGTCCGGCCGCGCAACGCAAGTGGAAAACGAACGCATTTTTTCGAGAACGCCGAACCGCTAGTACGGACGTACAGAGTGCGCAGCTGCGGCATAGCGGCGTGTTTGCGTGACTAGGAGATGTCAGACACTGCTAATGTCCAGCCTACATAACGTCCAGACGCAAAACGAGTTTTATTGACGATCCGAAAAAATCACGCACGAAAAATGCGCATCGTATGACTGTTTTCGCGCACTCCGTGAAAAAATACGTCAATTCGTTCGGACGCACTTTTTTACGTTCGCGTGTAAAAATGCTTTCGCTTGACCCTAGCCTTAATCAGAGCCATTGGAGTTGCTAAATTAACAACAGCTCTGGCTAAACTAGCACCAGCTTTGTAATACTGCCAACTTTCTATAGTGCAGAACAAGACACCAACAGAGACACAAAGAGATTGACAAAGAGACAATGACTATGTAACAGATATCTGTACCACGACAGGGTCACATCTGTCAATGCCGCTTCTTTGCTGGACACCCAGGTTCTCCTTGTGTCTCCAATGTCTTTCTCCAGTCCTTAGCGGCAGCTTAAAGATGAGTACACATAGATAGCCTTGCTAACATCCCCAGAAATAAGCTGATGCTGTAGATCTGGAGATTTTCGTTGGAACAGCAAACTGTCATGCCCACCTGGGTGTTGTCACGGTCCTGACCCTCTGACGCACCTTTTTGTTTTTCTTTTTGCCGTGTCCTACCTGATTCATGCAGATTCCGGGACTTTGTTTTGTTTTTGTGTTTTTTCTCGTTCCCCACGTCCAGTTCTGGACTTTGATTGCATGCATTCTAATTAGACCTTCACCTGCATCATCCTGCCCAGCCTCCTTGTGTATATAAGGAGGCCTCTCCCCTTTAGCTTCACTTCCCCATTGAAGTTGGACTTTGCTGATCATGTTTTTGGATACTCCTTGTGCTGACCATAGCCTCTGAATACCCATCTGGAACCCATCTGTGAACCTTCCTCCCTCTGCATACCGGTAACTCTCTTCAATTGTCTCAATACCTCCTTTTTGGATTTCCGTGTATGACCCCTGGCTATGGACTTTTGACTATCCTGATTTCCGTGTATGACCCCTGGCTATGGATTTTGACTATCCTGATTTCTGTACCCCTCGATATCTGTTGCCACCCTGACCCGAGTTTGCCTCATCCTTAACGGATACCTTGCCTGGACTTTATCTTTTCTGTTCAGCATTATTCCTCCGTTTTGTGCTCAGCGAAGCAGATTCATTTTTTTTTTGCTGTTTTGTATATTAATAAATATTTTTGTTTTTGACCCCTCAACTTGCATATTTCATCACTGCTCACTGCACACTGGGCTCACACATGCGACCCACGCAAAGTCCGCTTGACACAAACAGAATATAGCTGCTACCCAAACCATGAGTCGTGACAGCATATAGGGTCAAAATAGAACTCTTTTTAATCCGGGACAGACACACATATATTTATACGGTCAAACATGGGTCATTTACATATACAACCATCCCCCTCCCTAGAAACTGTTGGGAGACCTAATTAGGCTGAAACAGATAATTGGACAAATTTTTGCTTCTTGGAATGTGAAACGTAATTAGATTAGGTAGACAGTTAAATTAAAAAATATGTAACATTTCTAACGAGGCAGGACAATGGTAATCGGGATGATAAACAAGACAGACAGCAGATTTACAAGATATTCAAATATAAACAGATAACACATTCCTGAGACAGGGTAGACTGAGAGTCTAATCCTCTCAAGAGATAACCAAGAACCATACAATAGAAATAACCTTATTCTTGTTTAAAACAGATTACACAAATTATAAAAACTCTATTTTGTTCTGAATTGTCCTAGCACCCAAATTCTGTCGCCAGCCATTTTAACACATAGATTTTCCAGAGGAAAACAGTCATTTTCTGGGAGGAAATTGTACATTTAACCCAGCTGGGCTATTGGAAAAGTAGCCGATAATAGTTCCAGACGCGCAGCTACAAAAGCCGATTTCGCCCGGTTCAGCGGAACCGGCGACCGCGGATATACTTAGCTCTGTGTGATCTGTGTCTGATGGTTAGGGAGATGGCAAACAGCACCAAAATCTCCCATTTAACTGTTGGGCCGTAGTCTGTAAGCAGGAGGCAAGCCCACAGTCGCCTCCAAGTAACAAAGCGACTGTGCGTTCTGTCACAAACTAAAACCCTGTTCAAAAAAGACAGAGACATTGACAAACATATACATAAATAGTCACACATATAGTATACTATAAACGGCAACGTATCTAAGCTACTTAGAGGAACACTTTACACATCCTGACCATTTTATCTTTTTGAAGTGCCAGATGTGAGGAGTGATGCCGAACTGTTTAAAAAGCTGAGTGAAGTGGAGGAGTTTGCTCCACCCCACCCAGCATCACCAGCACCTGGGGAATTCAAATTTTTGTTATAGTAACTGTAATCCTTGGTCATTGGTCATCCTAGGGTATCCCCACAGCATGCGGAGGATGTCCTCCACAAGTCATTACTTACCCGCATCTCTTACACGCAACGCATTGGGACAACCCCCCACCAGTGGTGTATTTTGGCCTAGGCCAACAAGGCCTAGGCCTAGGGTGGCACTTTCCAGGGGGCGGCGGCCTGCACTGGTGGCCCCACCCCTAAAAAAATAAAAAATATATTTTTTTTTTAACTTTTGCAAAGTATATTGCCAGGAAGGATACATTGATATTTCACTAATTTTCAAGTATGTCCTGGGTAGGCAAGGCCTAGGCTTTCACTTTCCAGGGGGCAGCAAAAAACCTCACCACTAAATGGGTTACTCACAGAGCACCAAAATGACGCCAACATTTTGGTGTTCTGTAATTCCCTGCACTTTGGGGAATAAAATTTCCCCACCCTGCAGTGAATTCACCATTCACTGCAGGGTCCCCAAATTGCATGGAGTGGGCCACTGAATGCTGCCACAGCAAACCCGTGGCCTGCTGTTTTAAAAGGAACTACTGAACGAAAATGTCTGGAATTTACATATAAGATCCTATGATTGATAATAAAAAGTTTTGTTACAGAAAAAAGAAAAACCGCTATTCAAAAAAAGGGGGGTACACCTGCTGATTGAAACCACCGAACATCAGGGCATTTCACTGCCATTTCTCTGCTGTTTGGTGTTCTCTGAATAGATTAACCATTACTTCTCTATGGGGATTTGCAATGCCTTCAAACAGCACCGTACTTGCTGGCAGTTCGCCAAACTTGTGTGTGAGCATATCACAGAACAGTGGTGTACTTAGGGGAGAGGCGGAGGGTGGGCCACCCCAGGTACCAGTGATTATTTGGGTGTCATTAGGGGGTACTAGGAGGTGCCACTGTCACTGTGTGTCAGCTTTGAGCTGTGTTCTCAAACAACGAGCAGCGGAGCAGGGCGTTTGCATACGGAATAAAATCGAATAGAATAAAAATCCCCCTCTCCTCCCTCCATAGCTCCTCCCCTGCCCCGCAGAAGCTCTAGGAGAGGGGAGGGGGATGTGATTTGTGTGCAGAGAGAGAAGATGACAGTAAATGGCAGTTAAAGGGGGGGGGGTATCAGCAGAATATGAAGCCCTGAAAAAAACAAAGGTGGAATATTTACACAGAGGGGATAACCCTAATGATACAGAGTATTTTCAAATTGTAAATAAATTTTATTCAAAATTAAACACATAACAAAAAATCCGTTTAAAACCAATGAAAAATGGAAAATCTAATTTTCTGGCAACAGGTGGATATCTTAGATCATTTTTAGAAAAAACTCTTTTGTTCAGTCATTTAAAGGTCCACATTGAGACTCAGCATATAATTGCCTCGATACTATCACAGGTGTCCATTTCAAGATTTAATTTCAATGCACACATTAATTAGATTGACACCATATGAAGTCATAGAGGTTTTTTGAGTTCAAACAAATTCGCCCCTCTCTTTCCAAGGTTATTCCACAACACAGAGAGAGACAAAAATTAGTCACTGAGTGTTGGTGCAGTAGCTTTTAGATTAAGGAGGCACATTCAATCATTAAGAGATTATTAGGCAAATTCAAGGATAAGTCATAGGGCACCAAATCAGCCCATCAAGCCAAAGTCAAACCAAAGTGTATGACCAAATACAAATCCCATCACTTAGTTGCCAGAAACCTGGACATATGGACAGTATGGACAAAGGTAGAAAAGCACCCAACGCATTTCATCGTTACTCAGAACGACTTCAATCACTCCTGATGAAGTTATTCTGAGTAACGACGAAACGCGTTGGGTGCTTCTCTACCTTTTAAACTGTTTTATCCATATGTCCAGGTTTCTGGCAACTAAGTGATGGGATTTGAATTTGGTCATACACTTTGGTTTGACTTTGGCTTGATGGGCTGATTTGGTGCCCTATGACTTCTCCTTGAATTTGCCTAATAATCTCTTAATGATTGAATGTGCCTGCTTAATCTAAAAGCTACTGCACCAAAACTCAGTGACTAATTTTTGTCTCTCTATGTGTTGTGGAATAACCTTGGGAAAGAGAGGGGGCGAATTTGTTTGAACTCAAAAAACCTCTATGACTTCATATGGTGTCAATCTAATTAATGTGTGCATTGAAATTAAATCTTGAAATGGACACCGATGATTTGTCATTTTGCTGGGAGTCTTATTGCAGTGGATTCTGATGCACTCATACACACCGCACATTGCATTGCTGGGAGTTTTATTGCTGTGGATTCTGATACACTCATACACACTGCACATTGCATTGCTGGGAGTTTTATTGCTGTGGATTCTGTTATACACACTGCATATTACTGTGAGTCTTATTGCCCTGGAGCTCTGGGATACCCTCATACACACTGCACATTACTGTGTGTTTAATTGCTGTGCAGTTCTGATATGCTCACACACAGTGCCCATTTCTGTGGGTTTTATTGCTGTGCAGCTCTGTGATACACTCATATGCAGTGCACGTTTCTGTGGATTTTATTGTTCAACCAATTAGAGCGGCTGTGATCCAGTATACTTGACATGCGTGGCTGTTCTTTGTAAAAATGCTTGAATTTAAACATTTCATAATTTTATTTATCTCAGTAGATACATTTGAAATGGTATACAAAATATACAAGTAGGCACTTGGTATCCACTTTTAATATGAAGAGAGGAAGAGGCGGAGCTCTAAGAGGAAAAGGTGGAGCTTAAAGAGGAAGGGTGGGGATTAACCAGGAAGAGGTGTGCCCTTGACAGGAAGGGGTGCCTCAAATTTAAATTAGGGGGTGCACGAGTTTAGTCAGCCCTAGGGCAGCACAAAACCTAAATACACCACTGCCCCCACACACTGACATCATCGCTCATGGGCGCTATGATGCCAGAAATAAGAGCTCCCCCTGGTTGGGCAGGGAATTCCCTATGGAGGAGATACAGGTGTACTTCGGACCTCCCATATCTCTGGAAGCAGCTAGAAGGTAAAGTGTGGTATCATTGAAATGGTCAGAGCATGGCCAAACATTACCTGATTTTATGTAAAACAATAATTTAATAGTTACAAATATTTATAAAGCACCACTAATAGTGCAGATTTGGGTATATCTAATAAGGCAGTTACTGTGTGATTAATGTTTCTTTCATTTTTCAATCATTTAAAGCGTGTAAAATTATTTTTTAACATTTTATCATCCAAACCTTTGTGGTTATACTGTATATTCTATAGTGAATTCTTGTTACTGCATTTTTCTGAGAAAATATACAATTTTAACCAATTTTTTTTAAAAAAAATGAAATATTTCCCTTGTGTTTTGAAGGATGGTATCTTATGAATAATATGACTATGTATAAAACACTGACCTTGCTCCCAGTGTGGCAAATTAAAAGGTGAGTAATGGTAGTGGTATTGCTCATTTTATACGTGACAAATGGACAATACCGTTGCTTTGGCACTTAAAGTAAATAAATAAAAAAAGTTGGGTTTTTTGTTTTCTTTTTAGGATTTACATGGTCATGTTTGGTATTAATGCAAAGACCAGACTCTGACCTGTTCAATGACACCTCACTTGACCTTTTGAGGTGTAAAGATTAGTAAGTGCTCCAAAAGTTCCCCCCCCCCAGTGTTCTTTGTTGCAGTGCGGCAGTTTAGGTTTTTGATGCAACAGTTCGTAGCAACGGATTGTGCCATCACCACCACACTTGTTGGTGACACGAGAAATGTGATGACAAGTTAGCGCAGAATCATTGTTCACTTAAGGCTAGGGTCAGACTAGCGCAGTTTTAACGTGCGTTTAGCCGCACGAAATCACGGCCGTACTAGCAGCAAATGACGTCCAATGCCGGGGAACATACGACGAACGGCCGCACGAAAGTTCATCCGCGCAACGCAAGTGGCCTTACGAACGCATTTTTTCGAGAACGTCAAACCGCTACTACTGACGTACAGAGTGCGCTGCGGCCGCATAGCGGCGTGTGTGTGTGATTAGGAGACGTCAGACGCTGCTAATGTCCGGCTAACATAACGTCCAGACACAAAAAGTGTTTTATTGATGATCCGTACAAAATCACGGACGAAAAGGCGCATCGTATGACCGCTATCTCGTATTCCGGGAAAAAATACGTACGTTCGTTCGACCACACTTTTTCACGGACAACGTGAAAAATGCGTTCGTCTGACCCTAGCCTTATAATTAAACTGTGAAAAATGTTGCTGTGTTAGAAAGAAAATAAAGAGATATTTATTGTTTTATTTTTACTGTTACAACCTGGTCATGTTTGGTATCACTGGTAAGGCCAAGCTCTGGCCTTTCCAGTGATACCTCATGTAGCTGCTATGAAGCTGGAGATACAGGGGTCCAAATACCCATCAATGCCGACATACAGGGTTATTCAGAGAGAGGTGAAAAGCAGGAGAATGGAAAATTCTAAGTCAAAATAGCCCGATTTGGAAAGTGAGGTAATTGGGAGAATTTGTCTGGTTTGGCTATTTTGACCTAGGATTTGCCATTCTCCAGCCATTCTTCTGATTTTCACCTCTCTCTGAATAACCCTGATAGTAATCCATTTTCTGGGCCTATTCTGGGGCACGGGCCTGGAGCTGCTGCTCCATCAGCCCCTATGTTAATCCGGCCCTGGAGGCAATGGAACAATGTGTTATTACACATTGTTCCTTCAAAAACCTAAACTGGCAGTGAGGAAACTTTGGAACCCTGCACCTCTAATCTTTACACTGTACAAGTTCAAGTGAGGTGTCATTGGAAAGGTCGGAAGATGGAATTTCCAACAATACCAAATATGACCATGTATTGTGTAACAGTAGAAAAATGAGAAAACAATTAATGCAAAATTTACATACCCCCCCTCTGTTCTAAGGCAGTGACATTAGGTAATTTTACTTTTAAAGCAAACAATGCTTCTGCACTAACCCACCTTCTCGTTTCCAACGCCAGGAGCAAATGGGGAGGTGATGGCGCATTGCGTTATTACGCATTTGTCCATCTAAAAACACAAGCCAACGCACCACTGCGAGGAGACTGGGGGGTCCTCTGGACGACTGTCAGGGTTATCTAAAGCGATCCGAATTGCTTGAGAAAGGTAACCGAACGCTGAAAATCAGCGTTCGGTTACCTTTCCTGGCCATTCGGCTATCCAGAGAGCAGGCAATTCACCAAATCCTGACGAATTGCCTGAACATATGGTGCCTGTTCGAGGGCAGGGAAATCCCCATGAAAATGCACTGCTTCGGCTATTCAGAGACCACAAACCAGCAGTGAAAGGTTCCCCTAATGCCCTGCCATTCGGTGGTTTAATTCGGCAAGTTAATTCAGGAGAATCCCATAGACTTCAATGTTAAAAATATTCCCATTTTAATTCAATATCTAATAAACCGTTCATTATAAAATTCTGCAGTAAAGAGTCTCTTTATTTATAGATTTTTTAGGATATTTTAAGCATTTTTCTTAATTTTTTTTTTTTAAAAGTCCGATTTTTTTTGTTTTTTTTTTAAGTTTACTTATTTTATCTGTAACAGCCCTTTTTATTATCATTCCCTGGACCTCATAGGCAAATTTCAGACATTTTCGCTCAGTAGTTTCTTTGCAAACAGCGTTTCATTTTCACAGATTCACACAAACTATTTTGCTAATTTATTCACCTCCCTCGTCTGCGGTCTCAGCTGCTTCGGCTGCTTCGGCTGTGTTCGGCTCCTGCTCGGGCTTGGTTTTCGGCAGGTTAATCCAGATGTTTTTGTGGCTTTTCTGCGTGCATTTGGTGGGTTTTGCGGTTAGTTTTCGTCGGGTTTGCGGCAGCCTTTCCCTGCAATTCGGGGACCCTGTGGTGTTTGCTGAATACACCGCAGGGTCACCGAAATGGGATCGGCAAAAGGAACCGAATTGAAGAGAACAAAAAGACACCGAACGTGCGGTGACTTTCGAATCTCTTTGAATAACCCTGTATATCTCCATTCTTTGCACTCCACAAAGTCAATTAAGGTGTCATTGAACAGGACAGAGTCTGGCCTTTCTAATGATACCAAAACTGGCCATGTAAAATGTAAAAGAAAAAACCCACAAAAAAAGAACAATTTTTACAAATTTATTTATTTATTTTTGATCCAAAGCAATGGCATTGTCCATTTGTCACATATAAAATGAGCAATACCATTGCAAATACTCACCTACTCATTTCCCTCGCTGGGCTCATGTTCAGTGTTTTATACATTGTCATATAATATATAATCCTCCAAAACACAAGTGAAAATTTTCGATTTTTCCAGTTGTTGTTAAAATTGCATATTTTCTCAGAAAAATGCAGTAACAGGTTTCCATTTAATTTTTTTTAACAAGAGTGCCCCATAGAATCTATATAATCAAAAAGGACTGGATGGTAAAATGGGATAAAAATTATTTTACATGCTGTAGTCAGGGCAGGATTAACATAGGGGCTGATGGTGCAGCAGCTCCAGGCCCATGTCCCAAAATTGGCCCAGAGAAAGGATAACTATCAGGGTTGTTCAGAGAGATGTGAAGAATAATTCTCCCATTTATCTCACTATCCAAATCGGCTATTTGGTCTAGATCAGGGGTCAGCAACCTTTTACACACCAAGTGCCATTTTTTAAAGCATCAGACAACCGGGTGCCAGTGAACAACAGCGCTCCATAGTGTTAGTTAGATTTTAATTTTTATACTCATAGCTGTACTGCTAATAGTAAGTAATAAGTAACTGGGCAGGGAACAGATTCTGCTGCTGTACGTCCGACAAGCAGGCCCGGACTGGGACAAAATATAGGCCCGGGCATTTTGGAGTGAGCAGCCCACATTTTTTTTTCTACACACCACATATTACTGTGAGTTTTATTGCTGTGGAGCTCTGTGATACGCTCATACACAGCACACATTACTGTGGAGCTCTGGGACACCCATACAACACTGCACATTATGGGGGTATCACAGAGCTCCACAGTAATGAGGGGTGTGTATGAGGGCTGCACAGAGCTCCACAGTAATGTGCGGTGTGTTTGAGGGCATCACAGAGCTCCACAGTAATGTGCGGTGTGTATGAGGGTATCACAGAGCTCCACTGTAATAAAACTCAATGTACTTTATATATCAATTTATTCAACCCTCCCAGCATAGCAATTGATTCATTTCTACCCTCCAATTCATGCATTTCTCCCCCCAGCATATCTATTCGTTTGAGAAAGAAAAAGTGTATGCGGTGCCGTCTAGGGGGTCCCTTGTGGACAATGCAGGGTATATATGACCAAATATATGCTGTGGTTAGTGTGTTGTGATGCCACCCAGTAGTGGTTTTCAGATACAATGTGTGGTCACTGTGAGATACGTGCAATCACAAATAACTTTATACAATCACAACAGACAAAAAAAACAAAGAAAAAGCCACACATACCAGTATAAATCCTTTCTTTTCCTTTTTTTCCCTTTCTCTTTCCCTTTCCTTCTCCCTTCTTCTTTCCTTTCCTTCCTTCTTTCCTTTCCCTTTTGCTGTCACGTTTTCTTACAGAGTTGATATGTTTCTGAGGAGGATTCTGTCCTTATAGTGTTCTTAAACCTTTATTGTGTGTGTATGTCCTTAAGGTGATGGAATCCAGCAGTTGCGGGCAGCCCATACCTAGTCCTCACATAGGCGGTGGTATATCCCATAAACACCGAGGAGTCAATAGTTTGAAGAAAGTGTGTGGGTCAGCGCTTCCTTCCAATTCCCTCAAAAAAAGAAAATACAATTCTTAGTGCAGACAATCTGGATAGAATTGTGAGTGGTATCCTATATACATGTTCACCCCACACAATTCTATTCAGATTGTCTGCACTAAGAATTGTATTTTTTTTTGAGGGAATTGGAAGGAAGCGCTGACCCACACACTTTCTTCACACCGTTATATCCATTTGTTTGTTTCCCCCTCCCAGCATACTAATTCAATCCTCTTCCCCCCAGCAAACCAATTCATTCCTCTTCCCCCAGCAAACCAATTTATTCCTTTTCCCCAGCATACCAAATTAATTTCTCTCTCCCCCGAAACCAATTAATTAATTCACCCCTCAGCATACCAAATTAATTCACCCCAGCATACCAAATTAATTCCCCCAAGCATTCCAAATTAATTAATCCTCCCCGCATTCCAAATTGATTCACCCCCCAGCCCCAGCATTCCAAATTCATTAACCCCCCCAGCCCCAGCATTCCAAATTCATTCACCCCCCTTCCACAGCATTCCAAATTCATTCACCCCCCAGCATTCCAAATTAATTAATTCACCCCCCAGCACCAACAATCCAAATTCATTAACCCCCTCAGACCCAGCATTCCAAATTCATTTACCCCCCCAGCCCCAGCATTCAAAATTAATGAATTCACCCCCCAGCCCCAGCATTCCAAATTCATTCACCCCCTGGCCCCAGCATTCCAAATTCATTAATTCACCCCAAGCCCCAGCATTCCAAATTCATTTATTCACCCCCCAGCCCCAGCATTCCAAATTCATCAATTTTCTATCCCCCATAACAATTAATGCATTCTCTGCCCCACCCCCCATATCTCATGGCTGGGAGTGGCCTGGTGACTGTCGCGTTCTGGCTGGCGGGAGCTGGGAGGGAGATGCATGTCCTGTCACAGGGAGGATCCAGCCCACACACACGCGTTAATCCCAGGGTGGTGTGTGGGCGCTCCCTGTGACATAATCAGAGGGAGCCTGCCCTGCAGATAGCATTTTACTGGCTGCCCTCCCTCTTTAGGTGACTAAAGCTGTCTTGCCAGGTGGTTGGCTATGTCGGCTGGCCGACCAGCAAGGAGGTCTAGCGGCAGGTCTAGTTACCGCTCGACGTGCCAGCAAAGTTGGACTCGCATGCCACGCCAGGTCTAGATTGTACATTCTCCTGGCAATTCTCCTGGTTTTCATCTCTCTCTGAATAACCCTGTATGTCTGCATTGATTGGCATTTGGACCCCTGTATCTCCAACTCCATAGCAGCTACAGGGTCAGGTGAGATATCACTGGGAAGGCCAGAGCATGGCCTTTCCAATGATACCAAACATGATCAGGTTTTATGTAACAATACAAATAAAATAATAAATATTTCTTTCTTTTTCTTTCTAAAACCGCAATATTTTTCACTTTGCAATTATAAATAAACAATGATGTTGCACAAACTCACCATCTCATTTCTCATGTCACCAACAAGTGTGGAGGTGATGGCACAATCCGTTATTACAAATTGTTACATCAAAAACCTAAACTGCCACGCTTCAGCAAAAGAGCTCTGGGGGGGTAGACTTTGGAACCCTGTGTCACTAATCTTTACACCTCACAAGGTCAAGTGAGGTGTCATTGGACAGGTCAGAGTCTAAACGTGACCATGTAAAATCCAAAAGAAAAGAAAGCCAAAATAACTTTTTTCTTTATATATTTTTAGTTCCAAAGCCATGGCATTGTCCATTTGTCACATATAAAATGAGCAATACCATTGCCATTACTCACCTTCTCATTTCCCACGGCAGGAGAAAGTTCAGTATTTTATACATACAGGGTTATTCAAAGAGATTCGAAAAGTCACCGCAGGTTCGGTGACTTTTTGTTTCCCGCACTTCGGGACGATTCGGTGATTCCTAGTTCGTTGACACTGTGGTGTATTCAGCAAACACTGCAGGGCCCCCAAAGTGCAGGGAATACTCGCCGCAAACCCGCAGAACACTTGCTGTACACTAACCGAATACTCACCGAACACTCTCCGAAAACCCGCAGAAACCGCTGCAAAAACCAAGCCGAACATGCCGGAAAAATCCGAGCAGCTGGTGATCACAGCACAGAGCAGCCGCTGGAAAAAGCCGACTAGCAGATGAACGGGGTGAAAAAAAGTTTGCTTGAAAGTTTGAAATTTGAAACACTGTTTGCAAAAAACCTACTGAACGAAAATGTCTGGAATTTAGCTCTAAGATCCTATGAATGATAATAAAAAGGTCTGTTACCGAAAAATGAAAACCGATTAAAAAAATGAAAAAGAAATTTGGACAAAAAAATCCCAAAAAATGCCTACAAGATCCAAAAAATCTAAAAATAAAGACACTTTTTACTGCAGAATAAACAAATAAACGGTTTATTAGATATTGAATTAAAACTGGAATATTTTTAACATTGAAGCCTATGGGATTCTCCTGAAGAAACCTGTCGAATGAAACCACCGAACAGCAGGGCACTTCGGCAACTTTCACTGCTGTTCAGTGTTCTCTGAATAGACAAAGCATTGCTTCTCTATGGGGGATTTCATTGCCTTCAAACAGGCACCGTATTTGCAGGCAATTCGCCAATATTTGGCGAACTGCCTGCTCTCAGAATAGGTGAATGGCCAGGAAATGTAATCGTATGCTGAATTTCAGTGTCCGCTTACATTTCGGGGCCAGATCGGCTCTCTTTGAATAACCCGGAAAGTCATATTATTCATAAAACACCATCCTCCAAAACACAAGGGAAATATTAAATTTTTAAAAAGGTTTTTGTTAAAATTGTATATTTTCTCATAAAAATGCAGTAACAGGTTCCCATTTCAATTTTTTTTATCAAGAATGCCCCATAGAATATGTACGAATTGATATTCTTACAAATATATAACCACAAAGGTTTGGATGATAACATTTGAAAAAAAATATTTTACACATTGAAATCTGAATAGAAATTTCCTCACATAGTATCTGCCTGGTTAGAGATACCCGTATCTGCATTAAATAACCTGAAATATGTTTTCTTTTCACTAAGATCCAAAAAAAGCCCACCAAAATCTTCAGCTCCAGGCCCGTAGAGATCTCAATCTGGCCCTGGCTGTAGTGTAAGTGACTGAAATCTGAATGGAAATATAAATTTTTTCCAATTTCTTGTTAGTGCAATTTGGTGGGGACATGACTTATACATACAGTATAATAATGATATATTTAAAATCTGCCGAGTCTGCTGAAAAAAGTATATATAATTTGTCTCGATCCTATAATAAAACATGACTTCAAAACATGTTTAAACTTTGTAGCGCTGCTTTAAAGACTGTGTTTTGCTGCATTTAATTATTATGACCACCAGAGGGAGATAGAGACATAATGGACTATGCTGGACAAACACGGAACTACAATTTCCATCATGCTTTGCGTGAGTACAGGAAGTGGGTGGTGTAGGAAGAGGAAAGACATCAGCAGCCTCGTGCAGGGGAGAGGCAGAGTGAGCTGAGCAGTGAAAGGTGGAGGACGCACGTGAAAACTGTCAAGGATCGTGACCAGGCCAGAGTACAGGCGCTGCCTCATTGGTGCTGGAGATCGGGACGGTGACCCTGCAGAGACCTACCTACGCAGCGCTGATAGGTCTGGATGTAAATCTGGTTCTGGCTGGACCCTGAGTAAGGAGACCGCGCTGATCTATTGGGAGTGCAGGCGGTGGATCATTGTTCCTGTTGTGGAGATTCGACAAGCAGGGAGCGGATCCAGCGGCACAGAGTCCCAGTGCACGACGGGAGAAGATCTCTGATCGGGTGCTGGACAGTTTGTCTATCGGATGGATGAGAGGCCTCCCAGGCCGCAGTTCCATAAATAAGAAACGCATGCTGCAGTATTGTTTAAATCCACAGGGCCCCAACGTGACTAGTCGAAGATTGTTTGTTTTCTTTCACTGGCCAGTTGAATACAGTACCCGGGTACGGGAGACAATACACATACACCTTTTTGAGCTATTATTCACAGGACTTACACTCCAGAACTGAGGGGGTTAATCTTTTTCTTTTGCCGCCGCGTGTTTTTCCCGCGTTATGAAATCCTGTCGTTTAAATACCATATCTACGTTATATATGCTGCTTTATTGGGATCAGTAAAGAATATAATCTATAAAAAATCCACAACAGTGCTGGTGTATAGTTATTCCCTAGTGCGGTGAGACTAACCCGAGGTTAATTCAGCGGCTCCTCCGGGAGTGAGCGCTACAAGATGATGAGCACAAAACTGTCAAAATACGTTCAGCACACAGGGGTAAAATGACTCAGCAGTGAAGGGGTTAATAAAGGGTGCAAACTCAAACCAGGATCAGCCAACTCCCAAGTAGTCAACCAAGCAGAAGGAGCTACGGCCTACGGGGACTCCAGTTGCCTTGACTTTAAAACACATAGGGAAGATTACATTCTTAACGCTAACGTTAGCGCTCAGCTAACAGCATTAGGATTACGAAGTCTTAACGCTAATTATGCCTCGATGCGGTTAACTCAAAAGCTAACCACAGCTTGGAGCTGGTGCTAACTGATTCCGATTTTTCGTACTCCGTTATCACCAGCTACAAATCCCCCCAAAAATTAGATACTCACCACTAATTCCGTGGCGAGAACGGTGGCCTGATCTGCCTCTTCTGGCCTCTGGGATCAGAGTGAGACTGGAGAAAAAAGTCCCCAGTCTCCCTCCACAATCACACCACCGACCTGCAGAATCTCGCGAGGTGAGGTGGCGAGGTGGCGTGCTATCCGTATTGCCTCATGCAGCGTGTCTTATTTATCAAGACACCATATGTGGCAGACTAGATCTGTATTTCTATCTATATAAGGGTCTGCCTGTATATATGTGTCTATCTGCCTGGTTATCTCCTCCATATAGAGTTATATTCATATTTGTGTCTGACCATTTGGTATCCCTGTGTCCACAGCTGAAATGTAATCAAAATGGTTAGCTTTCTCCCTTGGGGGGAGGATATAACCCGTAGCTGTAAAAAGGGAATTTCTTTTGTACACTAACATAGAAAATCACACCTTGGCAGCCAGCTCGGCACCAAGAGAGTTGGACACAATCTTCAAAGACAGGAAGCACATCCTTGATCTCTAAGGGGGGTCTGGAGGGAAGAGGGGCGCCTTTAGGGGCACTCTGGGAATTGTAGGCAAAGGCTCTGCCAGCTAGGACGCTGGACTTAGAAAAAGGCAGCCCTATATATATTCTGAATCAAGCATGGTTCAGGACTGATCACTTGGGGTACCTTCTAAAGAGGACTGATCTGTCCATGTTCTTATCTCCAGACTCCAGGAGGCCATGGCTGCTAGCTTAAGGAATAGTTCTTCGTAGGTAACGCTCTATGGTTAACCCTTTCTTTTTATTTGCTGTGTAGTGTGTAATTCATTGATTTATTCTAGTTATAATTTTTTATGTGACAAAGCACTGTGATTTTTCTATCATAAATAAACAAAAAGTATTTAAGTTTTGACTCTGGCTGATGAAATCCACGCTAACTAAGAGATTGGGAGGATTGCTGTTTGCTTTAAGCTCGGTTATATATAAGAAATTGCGCGTTGCGGTCGTCAGGAAACGGCAGGGAATTCTGGGATCTGTAGTCACTGTCCGAGTCTAGGATAGTGCGGCTGCTAAGCCCTGCGTCTCCTGTTGCGACGCGCGTAGTGTCCGTGAGGACTGGTGGCAGCTTTACTAATAGAATAAGAAAGTGAGTTCCGGGATTGTGGGAGACGTAGTTAGTACGCGCTTCAGGAGAAGACTTGTACTGTGTTGCAATCCTGGGATCAATATATCGCGCTCTACGGGCCTGTTGTGAGAGACAGTGTGGCCGGGACGGGTAGATAAGCGCGCGTGATTATCTGGGTCTAGGATAGATAGATAGTGTGCGGTTTAATCCGGCATCTTTGTGCAGCAGCACGCGTAGTGGTCCGTGACACCATATATAAAAGGAAAACAATAGCTAAAGCTCGCAGACACCACATGGTTAACTGTAGAAAAATATCAAGTATCCATTACACGTGCGCTCCGAGGCACCCTTAGCTCGCCAAATATCGACAATAAAATAATATCACGTGTCACTTTTCCAATAACCCGTAAAAAAAGATAATAAATCAGTAATTCAAAAAAAAAAAGAGAGAAAAACCGCACTCGGCCCTAAGAACAATCCCCTATCACAAGCCAGTTCCATCCAGCAACCTTAACCTCAATTACCCTCAACAGCTAACCAACCTGCCCACACTTTAATGTATGTTGAATAAGAATCACAAACTTTTGCAGTCAGTTCGTCCATTTGGCGAACATCCTCCAGGATCGTCATGACCCTCTTCCAGGATGCTGGCCAGGGAGCCTTCCATGTCTCCGCCAAGGCTTTTCGTACTGCTGCAGCAAAGCTTGGCCAGCCACTTAGACTGGTGTCGTGTGAGGTGTGATTGGGGCCGATAAAGAATATAGGACCAAGGATCAATGTCCACTGGTGCCTCCAGCACCTCCAATGCCAGTGAATGGGCTTGTTGCCACAGGGAAGAAACTACTGGACCATGCCACCACATGTGAAACTGAGTTGCCCGCATGCCACAGTTGCACCAACAAGAGTTTGGATAAAAGAAATGATACAAAAATCGGTGGCGCTGATAGTAAGAATACAGGAATCGCTAAAACACACAAAAATGGTCCTTGTCCGTAACCATTAAAAGATAAGCCAAAGTAAAAAGAGGGAGGTGTAGCGATGACAATGTCCTTCTTGAGGTGGAGGTGAAAGTTACAATGATGTGTAGCGCTCACTCCCGGAGGAGCCGCTGAAATTGAACCACGGGTCAGTCTCCCCGCACTAGGGAATAAATATACTCCAGCACCGTTGTGGATTTTATAATTTAAATAGTTTACTCGCAATAAAAGCATATAATGGATAACACGGTATTCGTGGATATATTTACAGTATTTCGTATTTCGGGAAACGCGCAGCGGAAAAGAAATACGAGGCTTCGTATTTCGGGAAAATGCGCAGCGGAACAGAAAAATACAATGCTTCGTAATTCGAGGAAAACGCGTAGCGGAAAAGAAAATACGATGCTTCGTAAATGGAGGAAAATGCGTAGCGGAAAAGAAAATAAGATACGAATCTTTAACCCCTTTCTGGATATTAGGGAGTGAGTCCCGCACAGGTTAAGTCCCGGACTGTAAGCGTGTGTGTGTGTGTTATGGTACCCGGGTACTATTCAACTGGCCAGTGAATTACTTAAAGCGGTGTCTTCGACTAGTCAAGTTGGGGCCCTGTGGGTTTTTGGAACAAACAACAGCATGCTTTCTTGCTTTACAACCGGCCTTGGAGGCCTCTCACCCATCCGCTCGATAACCAAGGCTCCGCTGACCCAGCACGTCTCTCCGCTCGATGCTTCACTGGGATGCTGGCTACTGGATTCGTTGTCTGGCTCTCTCTCTGCTCCGGCCACGACTTGTCTTGTTTATCGCCTGCTCTCCCAATCCGATAGACCTGCGGTACTCCTAACTCGGGGGTCCTCCGGCTTCCTTGATAGCAGCTTGGGTAATATCTGTAGATCACTGGGTCTCCCTCTTCCAAGGCTGGATAACCCAATCTGGAATCCTAATAGGCCGCACCTGCGTTCTGGCCTAGTCACTGTTCCACTCTGCAGCACTGTGTCCTGTCTCTTTCACTCCCTGGCGCGCTCTGCCCGCTATCTCCACGAGGCTCAGGATGTCACTCGGCATGTCCCACCCACTTCCTGTGTCCGCTCCCAGAGCATGCCGGGAAATGTAGTCCCCATGTTGAGTGTTTCTTATCGCGCTTGTCTCCCTCCGGTGGCCAAATATGGATTGTTATCCGTCTTTATCACAAACTCGGCTCCATACAGATAGTCCTTTAACTTGTCTACCACTGCCCACTTTAAGGCTAGGAACTCCAACTTGTGGGTAGGATAGTTCTTCTCTGAAGGCGTAAGGCTCCGGCTCACGAACGCTACAGGCCTCAGTAGTCCACCATACTCCTGATACAGGACTCCTCCTAAACCTTCTCTGCTGGCATCCACATATAACTCATACGGCTTGTGAGGGTCCGCGTAGGCCAAGACAGGGGCCTGAGTTAGACTCTCTTTCAGCTTCAAGAAAGCACCTTCACATTGACTAGTCCATTCGCCCTGTATGGACTCTCGAGCTTTCCTTGGTCCTGGAGCGGACGGGTTTCGGTCAGAGGCCTTGCAGCCTTCTTCGGTACTTTCCTTCTGTAAGAGTTTGTTCAGTGGTTGAGCTATTTTCGCGAATCCTCCTCCAAATCATCGATAATATGAACAGAACCCCAAGAAAGATCTAAGTTCAGTGACGTTTCGAGGTCTAGGCCAGGAAGCTACGGCCTCCAACTTCCGAGGATCTGTCGAAACACCTTCTGCTGAGACCACATGTCCCAGATATGTAACGGACGGCAGACAGAATTGGCATTTCTCCAGAGACAGCTTCAATCCCTCTTCATGGAGCCTCTTCAAAACCTTCTCCAAACGTGGCTCATGTTCTTCCAGAGTCTTCCCGAACACTATTATGTCACCCAGGTACACTAACACTTCGATCATATTCATGTCCCGACTGTCTTCTCCATTAACCGTTGGAACGTGGCTGGAGCCCCCGTAAGGCCTTGAGGCATCCATTTGAATTCAAAGAACCCCAGTGGACAGATGAACGCAGTTTTCTCTTTGTCTTCGGGATGCATTGGTATCTGGGGATATCCACTTCGCAGGTCTAGCACACTAAACCATTTTGCTCCAGACAAACACTGTAAGGCATCTTCTATCCGAGGAGTAGCGTATTGGTCTGGGATGGTTCTCTGATTCAGCATGCGATAGTCTATGCATAGGCGGACAGAACCATTCTTCTTCCGGACCATCACTATTGGAGATGCGTATGGGCTCCTGGACTCTTGAATCACCTTGGTTCTTTGCAATTCATTCAGCTGTTCTCGCAGATCATCCAAGTCTCCCAGCGGAACTCGCCTTGACCTTTCACGAAACGGCTTGCCTTCTTGTAATCGAATGCGGTGCTCAGTACTTTTAGCTAGGCCTACGTCGAACTCATCTTTCGAGAACAATTCTCTCCACTTTAAAACTTGAGACTGAAGACGTTTCTTCCACTCGGATGTAATGGGAGCGTCCTTGGGGTAGAATCTTTCATCTGGAATCTCTTTGTGCACTCCCCCTCCTAAATCGGTAGGAGAGAGGGGCGTAGCGGACGCTACTTGCCCGATAGGCATTCGTGCTTCAAGGACCACTGGAGAATCTGACACATTGCACACGTTGACTGAGACTCTTCCTCGTGTTCTTTTCAGAGCTTTAGTGGAGATTATTTCAGGGATTACTTTGACTCCCGTTTCACTCCCATGATTAAAATCGGTTTCCAGCACCACATAGGGGCCTGGTTGCGATCCGTTCAACTTGACTGAAGCCCGGAAGCCCGCCACTTCTCCAGCTTGCAGAACCTTCTCTGTTCCTTCTAATCTCCATAGGCGCCCCACTTCGGCAGGTGCCTTCTGTTCTTCGACCATCCTCTGATAGACTGGACGTAACATTGGGTGTACTCCTTGAGTAGAACCTTCTTCCAATACAATGGGTGTCAGGAGAAGCCGCACCAAATCAGTATTCGTCCCCACTATCATAGAACTTCTGTTGGCACCTGAGGGTCGAGGACACACAATGGCCAATGCATCACAGCCTCCGGACTGTCCGATGACTTCGATCCGATCTCCAACTTCACCTGTAGATACCCGTCATAATGGAGTTTCTCAGTTCCGATACCCCAGATTTCCAGATCCTTCAATTTCTGTAGAGGAATGTGCTTCAAGTGTTTCTCATAGAAGTCTCGGTAGATCAATGTCACCTGAGCCCCTGAATCCAACAGGGCTTTAGTGTAGACTCCCTCCACTTGGATTGGCACAATAGGAGAAGGACCTATCAGTTGATCAGGAAATTTGGTGGCGGTATCCAGACACTTAGACCCAGTTTGCTGTACCCTGGCCTTTTTCTTGGCCCACGTAGGCTTTGGGTGTGCATTGCTTCCCCATGACGTAGGTCCGGATGCTAAGGGAGTGACTCTTTCAGTCCTGGCAAGTTCAGCCATTGGCCCGACTTTGGGCCCTCTCGCCCTCTTAGTCCTGGCTTGATTTTTGGAGCGGGTTTCAGCCTTCGGGCACCTAGGTTGCTCCTTCACTTGTGCCCTCTGGCGTTTCCCGCCGGTGAGGTAGATAACAGTCCTTCTAAGGCTTTTAACAGCTCCTCAACTCTATTCCCTTCAGGCTTTCGGCCTTTGCATTGTGCGCGGAAGTGGCCCATTTCTCCACAACCGAAACATCTCTTCTTAGAAAGTGGAGACGCAGTCGCCTGTTGTGATTCGGTTAAAGGACCTTGGCTAGACGCCACAGCAACTCCGGTTGTCTGCATGCCTGTTAGGAACTTCTGCATCTCTGCCTGCATTTCTGTCACCTTCATCAATACTCGGCACAGTTCCGCGTGCGCCTGTTGCAATTCAGCTTGAGCTTCTTGTACTTTCTTAACAGTTTTGTGTAACTCACCACGTTCAGAGAGGTTTAATTCTTTGGCAGGTGCCTTCTCTGTGGATTTAAAAGTAATCAGATGCTTGCTCGTCCCCGTCGGATCCGTAAGTATCCAGCGAGTCGCTTTCAGGCTGCAAACCGTCGTTATGCCTCACAGGTTGTGCGTAAACTCTTTCCCCTCGCCTGAAGGATTTTTCTTCCAGCAAAGCCTCCTCCTCTCTGACAGCTCGGATCAGTTCTAGGTACTTCAGTTCTTGATTACCTGCTCTGCTTCTCAGCTGCAGCATCACTGGATCTAGAGGTTGAGAGCCCCTCAGGATCTGTTTTATTCGAATCTTATCCACTTCGGCCGGTTCGGCCCCTTTCTTGAGGAGTATCTGGTGTAGAATTTTATCTAGGCGCCTCATGTATTCGGTCATTCTCTCACCTCTTCTCTGGTAGGTGTGTTCATACTGATATACAAGCTCTGCAGCCTTTTCTGTTCGCCCAAAAACTTCCTCCAGAACGTTTAAATAATCTAAAGCAGTACAGTCTTTCCTACTCAGTTTCAGGTTTCTCACCGCTTCTGACGCAGGTCCCTTTAAAATCTCGGTGATCCTTTGCTGTTTCTGGGCTTCAGGGACGTCCCACTCGTCCAGAGCCTGCATCGCCTGTTCCACCCATTCTTCAAAGGTTTCTTCTCCTGCCGGAGTTGGTACGTTTCCTGTAAAATTTCTCAACTGTCGATAACCGAAGTTAGTGTGTGGAGGGCTTGTTCTCTGACACTTAGCCAGCAAATCTCCAATAGCCACTATGAATTCAGGCCCGATCATGGCCAACGGACTGGGCGCGGGAACACTTGCGGATTCGCCACGTGGCGTACTTGACTGAATCAGTTGGACTTCCACCTCATCGGTCAGCTTCACGCTCGCGCCCTGAAAACACACTGGAACACCCTTTCTCCATTCAAAAAGAACATATGTGTTAGAGGTATCTGTGTTCTTTTTAATGTCCAGGATTAACCCCCGATGATCTGGTGTCAGCGCGGCCACGGCCTGGCGAATCTGATCTTCGGCCCAAGTGTCTGCGGGAATATCCATGACTATACAACATTCTAACTGACTACTGTGCTCCTTACACCATTCGGCAACAGTGTCTGGATCCATATTTAACCCTTTAGATGCGTTTTTCCAGAGACTGGATCCCGGACGAGCCCCCACGTGTAGCGCTCACTCCCGGAGGAGCCGCTGAAATTGAACCACGGGTCAGTCTCCCCGCACTAGGGAATAAATATACTCCAGCACCGTTGTGGATTTTATAATTTAAATAGTTTACTAGCAATAAAAGCATATAATGGATAACACGGTATTCGTGGATATATTTACAGTATTTCGTATTTCGGGAAACGCGCAGCGGAAAAGAAATACGAGGCTTCGTATTTCGGGAAAATGCGCAGCGGAACAGAAAAATACAATGCTTTGTAATTCGAGGAAAACGCGTAGCGGAAAAGAAAATACGATGCTTCGTAATTCGAGGAAAACACGTAGCGGAAAAGAAAATAAGATACGAATCTTTAACCCCTTTCTGGATATTAGGGAGTGAGTCCCGCACAGGTTAAGTCCCGGACTGTAAGCGTGTGTGTGTGTGTTATGGTACCCGGGTACTATTCAACTGGCCAGTGAATTACTTAAAGCGGTGTCTTCGACTAGTCAAGTTGGGGCCCTGTGGGTTTTTGGAACAAACAACAGCGTGCTTTCTTGCTTTACAACCGGCCTTGGAGGCCTCTCACCCATCCGCTCGATAACCAAGGCTCCGCTGACCCAGCACGTCTCTCCGCTCGATGCTTCACTGGGATGCTGGCTACTGGATCCGTTGTCTGGCTCTCTCTCTGCTCCGGCCACGACTTGTCCGGCTTACCGCCTGCTCTCCCAATCCGATAGACCTGCGGTACTCCTAACTCGGGGGTCCTCCGGCTTCCTTGATAGCAGCTTGGGTAATATCTGTAGATCACTGGGTCTCCCTCTTCCAAGGCTGGATAACCCAATCTGGAATCCTAATAGGCCACACCTGCGTTCTGGCCTAGTCACTGTTCCACTCTGCAGCACTGTGTCCTGTCTCTTTCACTCCCTGGCGCGCTCTGCCCGCTATCTCCACGAGGCTCAGGATGTCACTCGGCATGTCCCACCCACTTCCTGTGTCCGCTCCCAGAGCATGCCGGGAAATGTAGTCCCCATGTTGAGTGTCTCTTATCGTGCTTGTCTCCCTCCGGTGGCCAAAAATGGGTACTGCCACAGTAAGGTTTTAACACAGCGCTACAGATGTGTCCTAGGAATCTTCCTCGCCCAGTATCCTCAAATAAAGCACAGATGGAAATACATCATAGCACGACCCATAATAGACATATACTAAAGCTGCCCGATTTATTATGACCCACAAAATATCTTTTTTATCTACTGCTTTTTTGGAGTGATCCATTTCAGTCTTATCGTCTCCTGCAACACAGTATATACGGACGTGGGGATTGGAATACTTTGGATCTGGAAGGGCATTTGGGTGGCCGGTTATTACCCAGACGTAATTTTCCCTAGAACCAGGAGGGTTCTATTCCACGTGAGTGTTTTTATTTATCCATACATAGCTATATGTCTATTATGGGTCGTGCTATGATGTTTCTCCATCTGTGCTTTATTTGAGGATACTGGGCGAGGAAGATTCCTAGGAAACATCATTGGAACTTTCACCTCCACCTCAAGAAGGACATTGTCATCGCTACACCTCCCTCTTTTTACTTTAAGAGTCTGGATAAGATGGGTTAACCTTTTGCAAAAATACCGGGGTAACATACTACCTCATCATCGTCTTGATGGCCTGTTCCTGGTAGACAACACTAATAGAACCTTTGTGAGTTGCCTCACATATATCTGGCCAGTCCTCTTTATCAATAGGACCTAATTCTCTCTCCCAAGCAATCATATATGGGAGCCGGTCTGGTTGATGGTCAATATGGAGTCTTGAAGCTAAAATAGAAATAAGGCCCTTGAGGAAGGAGCCTCGCATACACATTTTTTCAAAAAAGGTAAGTCGTCTAAAAGTCCTTGTATGAATCTCTCGTGTCTGTAGGAAGTGTCGGCATTGCACGTACCGGAGAGAGTCCCAGTGGCAGCAATGTGGCCCTTTCCATCAAAGAGAAGAACGGCAGCAATCCTTCATCTTTGTACGATTGGCAGATGTGATCCAATTGGCATCGATGGAGAAATCCAAAATTTGAGGATACCCGGGGGGAAATCTCTTATTATGTGTCATCGGCATAAGTGGAGAAGGTCGGCCCGCCAAATCATGATGCCGAGCTACCAGATCCCATAATAATAATGAGAGGTGTATTTTTTCCAGGCTGTCCCAGTGGCGGTGGACACTCCAGTTGTAGGTGGACATTCATGACCTACAACGAGCCATTGACTCTTATTTGAAAAGGCAGGCGGTGCCGAGTCGCCAGGGCCACTCTTCACAGGCCTAGGGAGGCAGGCGGTCTGGGATTGCCTTGCCTGTTCTCCTACTATTATGCGGCTCAACTTGCCCAGATAGTTGCTTGGCACTCCCCCCCCCCAGCCCTGCAACACTGGGTGGACCACTTATGGATTTAGCACCCCCGAGCCCACCAACCCATGTTGAGAACTTCCTGCCCAGCCATAGTGAAGTCGATCAGGCTGTGGGATAAATTGGCAACGAAATGCGATCTCACTTCCTTCCCCTCCCCACTGACACCGGTGCTGCGCAACAGGAAAATACAATTACAGACGTTTGTGTCATGTCCTCAGCCCCTGCGGCGCTGCCTGGGGGGTGTGGGCAAGGTCCTGCACCAAGAGCTGGCCTGCTGCCAGCACTGGGGAAAAGCCGAGCGGCATCCGAGGGGACAGGGCCTAGCATGGTCACGAGGAGCCGCCGAGTTTAAAACCGGGGCGCGAGGAGTTGCCTCGTCGTCCTGTCATGGAGTCTGATTCTCGCATCGCTAACCATTCGTTTACATTTTTTCTCTGTTGCAAACCTATTTTCTGGATACGATCCTTGCTCCTGCTATTTGACCCGGCTTGATTTTGACTATTCTCCTGCTGCTTGATTACGATCACCTGTGTGGTGCTTTGGTGGTTTAACCCCATGCTTGCCGCTGGGGTGTTTGCACATTACTGGGGAAGTGTCCCTTCTCAGCGGTGGGTCTTGTTTGTGGCCTCATTAGGTTCCTATACCCAACGCAGGGCTCATGTTCTCCAGCTACACATATTGATAAAATCTGCGATCTCAAGGTACTGCTTATTTGCAGCTCATGGTCAGTGTGCGCTCACCAGCAACAATACTCGTTACTGTACTTACGACAGACCCCGAGGTGTATGTGTTGTCTCTGACTATCTTAAGGTACCGCTGACCTGCTCCCGATTATCTGCAAACGTTAATGCAGTTTATTTCCTGACTGCCCTGCAGTCCGCGCAATTCACCAACTGTCTGATTTATCTGTGTATTTCTGCCTGTGCTCTAAGTAGTCTATCGGTCTTGAAACCTTTAGTGCTTAGTAGCAACTCAGTGTTTTGTTTATCCTAATTGTCGCAAGTGTATAATTCTGTGTCTGCTAATCGGTGTTTAAACGTCAAAAAGATTTATCAGTCCTTAAGGATCTCAACTCCGCTACTCTCTAGTGGGTGCTACTCCCCCGTTACAGTTTGCCACTAGACTAGACATCAAACTAGCGACTCTCACCTCTCCCTCCTACTTCGAAGCCCTATGCCTCCAAGGCTCCTACCCAAAGGCCTCATTGCCACACTTTATCGCAAACTCACGGCCCTGCTGGATTGGAGAGAACTCCAGTACATTCAAGCCTGGGAACGAGACCTAGGGGAGACCCTGGATACTGAGGATTGGGGTGACATCAGGTAGGTCATGAAAAGCGTATCGATATGCACCACGTACCAGGAGCAACTCATAAAAACAGTCTTCAGCTGGTACACCACACCAATGCAAATCTCTCATATGACCCTAGGAACGCCAGACCTCTGCTGGAGGGGCTGTGGCCATCGTGGCATGTTCATACACATGTGGTGGTTTTGCCCCCAGGCCCAAAGCTTTTGGAATTAGACACACACCCTGCTCCAGGCTGTCCTCCTGAGGGAAACAGCGATGGACCCTTGGGCTTACTTGCTCTCCAAACCTCTTCCGAATTGATCTCGGCATGAAAATAAATTAATGGAGAAAATCACCCTGGCTGCTCGCAGGGTTTTTGGCCGGAGTTCTGGAACTGCCCAACGTTTCCCACTTTTACGAGGATACACCCTAAAATCAGGGACGTGCAGATTATGGATGAAATCACAGCCATAACTCACCACACTCTCCCTTCCTACTATAAAACTTGGACCCCCTGGACAAGATGGGGTAACATAGAGGGGAATTGTTATTGCCAATGCGGGATATGTTGCTTTATGTTTATGTCTCGCGAATACTGTGGTGTAGTGTGACATGGTTCCCATTGCTGATCACCTTTTATTTCGGGATTCCTCTCCCTGAACTCCTTCTGTTTCCCTTCTTCTATCCCCCCTGCTCTCTCCCTCCTATTTCATTGGGTTTGGACAGCCCTTCTCCTCCCCTCTTATTTCTATCCCCCATTTTTTCTTATGGTTTGCTACTGTATTTCGTAATTATACGATTTCTTGTTGTTATTAATTTATTCTTGATAATTAAAATAAAAAATTTATTTAAAAAAAAAAGTTACAAAGCAACTTTATTATAAAATATGTAAGGAGCATGCCTGGAAGTTGAACTGTGACATGGGAGGTGCTGCAGGAGCAGCTCTGGACACTCCTCTGTGTCCATAAAATCTGACCACCAGGAGGAGTGTAAGCTTCCCCCTCTGCCATGTGCTTACTTTCTGGGGTCCATGCAAGTTACTGCCGTTTTGTTTTCAACCCAGTCCTTGGGCAGAGATTCTAGCTTTGTTGTAAGTATCAGGGTTTCTGTGTTATCCCTTTTCTTTTCTGCTTGTTAGTGTAAATAATCTTGTAATATCTTTTTTATAGTTTAACTGCATTGTGAATTTTTCATCATAATAAATATATTCCTTTATTAAGCTCTGCCTTTGTCTGATCAAAGAATCATGTTATCTGAAGAGACATTTCTTATAATAGCCTTGAGTTTCGGTACAATCTACTAAATTGGGTTTGGTGGGGTCGGTCTACTAAACTGCTTGTGTGTTTAATTGAGCAAGGTGTTTCAGGTCACCTCTGGCGAAGACCCGTGGTGGCAGCATTTAACTAAGGGAAGTGGGTCGCAATAAGAGGGTTGGTTAGTCATTATTTTGGGTCTAGCGCAGACAAAAAGTGATTTTAATTTTTTAACCCTAAACCCACTTCGCCAAGACACGTGCCCCCAGACTACCTACACTTATGATACAGCTGCCCCTGCATACCTACCTTACTATACATAGACTATACATAGACACACTGGGGGCTTGGGAGGGTGACAGGGCACACTGGGGGCTTGGGAAGGTGAAAGCGGGCATGCTGCAAAGGATGACAGGGCACACTAGGGGCTAGTGAGGATGACAGCAGGCACACCGGGGGCTCGGGAGGATGACATAGATGGATGTATAGACAGACAGTGTGTCCTAAGTTTGTCTATCCATCCATCCATCCTACTGTGACTATCCATCCATACATCCCATTGTCTGTCCATTCATCCATTCCACTGTCTGTCCATCATCCCACGGTCTATCTATCCATCCCTATCCATCTATCCATCCATCCTAGTCCATCCATCCATCCACCCCAGTCCATTCATCCATCCATGCTTCCAAGCCTGTCTGTCCATCCATCCCTGTCTGTATATCCATCCATCCCACTGACTGTCTATCCATCCGTCGATCTATCACACAGTCTAACCATCCATTCATCCCACTGTCCATCAATCCCACTGTCTATCCATCCACCCCACTGTCTGTCCAACCATCCCTCTATCCATTCATCTCTCCCCATGGTAAGTATAGGGAGCGCAAAGTACAGTAAACTTGTGCTGAAAAGCACAAGATACCAAACGGTAACGGGTTACTTAACCCATTAGCGTTTGGATTGTAATGTGCGGTGGCCACCAGGGCTGACGTTAATGCTCACGCAGGTGAGCACTATCGTTAGCACCACGATTGTAATGTGGCCCCTAAACTACCACACTGCAGCCTGGAGCAGTGGGGGAGACTTTGGTATCTTTCCCCCGCACAAGGTCATGTGAGGCGTCATTGGACAAGACTGGGCCTGAGTCTGGCCTCTGCATTGATACCAAACATGACCATGTGAAACCTAAAAGAAGAAAAAACCCAAAAACAAACTTTATTTATTTTGAGCAATACATCTGCCATTACTCACCTTCTCATTTCCCACGCTGGGAGCAAGTTCAGTATTTTATACCTATTCATATTATTCATAAAATACCATCCTCCAAAGCGTATTATCTTTTTCAGTTTTACTTAAAATTCTCTATCTTCTCAGAAAAATTCAATAACAGGTTTCCATTTAAAAAATTTTTTAACAAGAATGCCCTATAAAATGTATAATCAGACAGGTTTGGATGCTAAATGTGAAAAAAATATTTTACACGCTGTAAATGATTGAAATCTGAATAGACATTTACTCACACAGTATCTGCCTAGTTAGATATACCCGTATTTGCACTATGAGGCTAGGGTCAGACGAACGCAGTGCGAACGCGCGTGCAGCCGCACTTTATCACGGCCGTAGTAGCAGCAAATGACGGGCAATATGTGAAGTATGGGCGCGCGAAAGTGCAGCCGCGCAACGCAAGTGGCAAACAAACGCATTTTTTTGAGAATGGAATACCGCTAGTACTGACGTACAGAGTGCGCTGCGTCCGCTAGCGGCGTGTGTGATTGTGATGTGATTAGGAGACGTCAGACGCTGCTAATGTCCAGCCAACATAACGTCCAGACGAAAAAGTGTTTTATTGATGATCCGTACAAAATCACGAACGAAAATGCGCATCGTATGACCGCTATCGCGTATTCCGTGAAAAAATACGTCCATTCGTTCGAACACACTTTTTCACGGACGACGCGAAAAATGCATTCGTCTGACCCTAGCCTTAAATAACCTAAAATATGTTCTCATTTCACTAAATTCCAAAATAAAGCCCACCAAAATCTTCAACTCCAGGCCCATAGAGATCTTAATCCAGCCCTGTCTATACTGAATTTATACTGTTAAATTCTGCCTTGACTTCTTTGAAACAATCTCTGTGATATCCCACAGATGTCCCCTTGATTTATAAAGGAAAAAAATAGCAAATGTGATATAATGTAAACTAACATTTGCTGTCCTTGTCACTAGTAGGGATGAGCGTTCGATTCGGATCAGTTCGGAGTCCGATTCGAACATTGCCCATTCGGCTTTTCGTTGAACTCCGAACATTTCCGCATGTTCGCCGCATGTTCGCCCACAATGCACCACAATGGACCACAATGTACTTTTCCACTGGCCTGAAGCTTGTAATTGGCTACAGCCTTGCACCTGACCGCAGGTCAGGGGCAAGACAGGTGCAAGACTATGCCAATCACGGCTCAGAGTCCTGATTGGGCAAATTTTGATCAATCATGGGCTCACAGAGCTAAGTCCCGCAGCACACTATATAAGGCTTCTTCCCTGCCTGCATTCCCAGCGTGTGTATTTGCAGGAGTGAATCAGAGAGGAGAGGAGATTGTTCTGTCAGGGTGTATCAGTGACTAGGGATGAGCCGAACCCCCCCCCGTGTTCGGTTCGCATTCGAACTCGAACAATTTCAAAAGTTCGAGTTCGAATGTGAACACGATTCGAACTCAATGCAAGTCAATGGGACTCGAAAGTTCGAATTTTAAAGTGCCCTCCAAGAGGGCATATATGCAAGATATTTGCCATAAAAGGTGTATGGGGGTCCGGGTAGTTCCCTGGAAGACATGAAACAAGGACAAAAAGTAAAAAAAAAACGTTTTTAAAGGAACAGTGAGTTTTCCATGAAATAAAGGTTAAGAATAAAAATGAAAAATTCCATCAAATATCGTGCATAGGAGGTCCCCATAACCTGCCTGTGAAGTGGCAGATTTGTAGGATGTATAGAAACATTTAAAAACAAAAAAATGACATTTCAAATGACGTTTCAAATGTTTTTCGTTTAATCTATTCATAAACAACTGCTTGGGGCGGCAGCCTGTATGAAAAGAGAAGACATTTTTAGGACACGCAGAACAAGTTTAGTGATTTTTGGGCTAAATTATGGTGAAACTTATGCAGGCTTTGGATGAAAGTAACTATAGGTGCTTTAAAATTGGGCCTTTAGTGTCGGCAACAGTGCCGTCACACCGTAACCCCTCTGTGGTATTGTGGAAGAGTGCAGGGTTGGACCCTGCGGTCCAATATTAAAATGATATGAATCTGGTATAGGCATCAGTGGCAGTGCACACAAATATTGTGCCTTTGGTAGCAGCAAGTGCCTTCACACCGTAAGTAACCCCTCTGTGGTATTGTGGAAGAGGGCAGGGTTGGACCCTGCGGTCCAATATTAAAATGATATGAATCTGGTATAGGTGTCAGTGCAGTGCACCCAAATATTGTGCCTTTGGTGGCAGCAAGTGCCTTCACACCGTAACCCCTCTGTGGTATTGTGGAAGAGGGCAGGGTTGGACCCTGCGGTCCAAAATTAAAATGATATGAATCTGGTATAGGCGTCAGTGGCAGTGCACCCAAATATTGTGCCTGTGGTGGCAGCAAGTGCCTTCACACCATAACCCCTCTGTGGTATTGTGGAAGAGGGCAGGGTTGGACCCTGCGGTCCAATATTAAAAGGATATAAATCTGGTATAGGCGTCAGTGGCAGGGCACACAAATATTGTGCCTTTGGTGGTAGCAAGTGCCTTCACACCGTAACTCCTTTGTGGTATTGTGGAAGAGTGCAGTGGTGGAGGTTTTGGGAATGCAGAAGAGAACCCCGATCTATTCCTTTGTTTTTGTGTAAAATATTTTTATTGGCAAAGTATAAAATACAAGTCGCATAAGAGACAATATTGTCACAATAATGTAGAATACAATCAAAGTGCCTCTTGGTCATAAACAGTGCCGAAATTTTATAATATAACAAATTCTAAATTAACTCTAACTAAAAAGGTGATCATCATATCCTTAAATAAACAGCAGTAAAGCTAGTACCAGAATGGTATGTCAAGACAACACAGCCCAGGCTCGGATCTAAATTCACCTCTGCCCCTCCATAACCGGTCGATTATCTTATGAGACCTCTTGTTCCTCCACCGGTGACCTGTCTGATACCGTTATTGAGCGAAGGTTCGAGGACCATGGATGCCAGATCGCATAAAATTCCTCATATTTACCCAAACTATTGTAGTGCGCTTCTTCTAAAGCTCTGACCCCCTCCACCCTCAGAACCCAATCCCTGACGGTGGGTGCACATTCCCTCCTCCAATATAACGGAATCAGTGCCCTCGCTGCGGTTAACAGAATTGCCAGAAGCGAGTTTTTAAAGGAGAGCATCGAAAAAGGGCAGCACATTAAGCAAATAGGCAGAGGGAGTAAATTCCACTTCCAGGCCCCCTAAACGCGATATCTCGTGTGCAACGTCTGACCAGAAGTTTTGAATTTTCGGGCAAGTCCACCATATGTGGACATAGTTACCTCTGGCCACTTTACACCTCCAACAGATATCAGGCAACAATGGATCCATAGCATGTAAAACAGACGGGGTAAGATACCATCTCATAAACAATTTACAATTCGATTCACGAAGCGCCTGACTCCTGGACGCCAAAGTATGTGAGTTCGAAAGCCCTGGACCATTCCTCAGCCAAAATATCTACTCCTAAATCTGTTTCCCACTTAAGTAGCAACGGAGAATCAATTTTATAGGCCCCTCTCATTATGTATGAATAAAGATTCGAGACAATATGTCCATATCATATCTTATTGGTACAGAAGGTCTCAAAGGGGGCCAATGGAGGCAACCCCTCTGTCAACCACATAGTAGAGCTAATAAAGTGACTTAGTTGGGCATATTGGAACTTCACCATAGACTTGTTCGCTATTTCTGGGGCCACCAATCGTTCCAGGGGGAGCAATCTGTCGTCTTCCACTACTGCTTCTAGTGGTATATACGGTTTTGGTAGTAACCCATCCCAATCTATTCCGTTACGTCAGCATCATGGGATTGATAGCTGTTGATCCAGGACTGATTCATTTTTATAAATGTCAGCTGGTCTACAGAGTCGGTGGACAGACGCACTCTTTTGTCTGTGACAAAACCTCCAGCGGCACTGAACATCCTTTCAGAAAGCACGCTGGATGAAGGACAACCTAGTAGCTGCATAGCATATTGACTAAATTCTGGCCAGTGATCCAATCTCAACACCCAGTAAGCCAGTGGATCATCTGCTGTAAAGGTATCTAGGTCTGCCCTTGCCCCTAGGTAGTCCTGCACCATACGGTGAAGACGCTGGCAATGGGTGCCTACATTTGACGTCTCTAGGCGTCGTGGATGAAAAAAATTTAAAAAGGCATCAGTCAAGTGGCCCCGGCCTTCACCGCTCTTCCTCTGATCATCCGCAGCCTCAGAAGCACCTGTGTCATCACTTGGTAACCTACCAGTGCCTGGAAAGGTGTTACACAAGTGTTGCTTTAGAGCGTCCTCAAGTTGTTTCATCCTGTGCTCCCTCTGTGTGGGCAGGATGAGCTCTGTAACTTTACCCTTGTATCGTGGATCAAGAAGGTTTGCCAACCAGTAATTATCCCTCTCCTTGATAGCACGAATCCTGGGGTCCTTTACCAGGCTTTGCAGGATAAGGGAGCCCATGCAGCGTAGGTTGGAGGTGGCATTAACTTCTGAGTCTTCCTGGTCAATGAGGATGACCCCATTGTGCACTTTCTCCTCCCAGCCATGTCCTAGTCCTTGGGTTTCTGGGCACACAAAACCCTCCCTTGAGGAATCCTCACCTTCAATGCCCCCACTACTTAAATATTCCTCCTCCTCCTGTCTGATCTGAGGACCCGCAGGAATGCTGTCTGCATAAAGACTGGGGCCTTGAGAGCTAGGGAAGGCCTCCTCTTCCTCCTGCTGCTCTGCCTCTAGTGCCACATCTATAATTCCCCGCAGAGTGTGCTCCAGCAGGACCACTAAAGGAATTGTGTCACTGATGCATGCACTGTCCCTGCTCACCATCCTCGTTGCCTCCTCGAATGGTGACAGTACAGTGCATGCATCCTTGATCATCAGCCACTGCAGGGGGAGGACCAAGTTGACCTGAACCTGTCCTTGTGCCATACTCACACAGGTACTCATTGATGGCCCTCTTCTGCTTGTGCAGACGCTACAGCATTGCTTTGGCAGCTGAGGTGGGCTGTAAACCATTACAAGCCTGGCTGGCAGAGGACTCGGAGGACTCGGATGGCCTGGTTAGCCAATCCACCAAATCCTCTGTTTGTTGCTGCTGCTTAAAATGGCCAGCACCAGTAAGAAAGGACAAGCCTGCCCCTGCAGAGGATGCACCATGTCCATGACGACCAGAGGCACAGGCTCCCGACACAGAGGCTGCTTGCCCTCTTATCTGTGTCTGGGAGCATCTGCCTGTCCTTTTTGGTCTTTCTGACATGGTGAGTGATATATAGATTAAAGATTTCCAGAACTCTGGTATAACTCAGTGAGACACCCTCATAGCTGGCAGCCAGTGACAAGACACAGATTACAATTCCCAGAAACCACGTATAAATCAGTGAGACCCCCTGATAGGACCCCCTTATAGCTGGCAACAGTGACAAGACATAGATTACAATTCCCAGATATCTGCTAGAAGTATGTGGGACCCCCTGATAGCTGGCAGTGAGAAGACACAGATTACAATTCCCAGGAACCTCCAATAAATCAGTGAGACCCCCTGATGGGTGGCAGTGACAAGACACAGTTTAAAATTCCCAGAAACCTACTATAAATCTGTGAGACCCCCTGATGGGTGGCAGTGACAAGATACAAATTACAATTCCCAGGAAGCTCCTATAAAACAGTGAGCCCCCCTGATGGGTGGCAGTGATGAGACACAGATTACAATTCCCAGGAACCTCCTATAAATCAGTGAGACCCCCTGATGTGTGCCAATGACAAGACACAGATTGCATTATCTGTGTCTGGGAGCGTCTGCCTGTCCTTTTTGGTCTTTCTGACATGGTGAGTGATATATAGCTTAAAGATATACAGAACTCTGATTCAACTCTGTTATAAAAATTGGAAATATGCAGAACTCTGATTCAACTGTGTTATCTAGATTAAAGATTTCCAGAACTCTGGTATAACTCAGTGAGACACCCTGATAGCTGGCAGCCAGTGACAAGACATAGATTAAAATTCCCAGAAACCTCCTATAAATCAGTGAGACTCCCTGATGGGTGGCAGTGAGAACACACAGATTACAACAATTCCCAGATATCTTCTAGAAGTGAGACCCCCACAATTGCTGCTGGCAGTGAGAACACAAAGATTAGAACAATTCCCAGATATTTTGTAGAAATGAGACCCCCAAAATAGTTGGTGGCAGTGAGAACACACAGATTACCACAATTCTCAGATATCTTCTAGAAGTGAGACCCCCACAATTGCTGCTGGCAGTGAGAACACAAAGATTAGAACAATTCCCAGATATTTTGTAGAAATTAAATGCCCAAAATAGTTGCTGGCAGTGAGAACACACAGATTACCACAATTCCCAGATATCTTCTAGAAGTGAGACCCCCACAATTGCTGCTGGCAGTGAGAACACAAAGATTAGAACAATTCCCAGATATTTTGTAGAAATTAAATGCCCAAAATAGTTGCTGGCAGTGAGAACACACAGATTACCACAATTCCCAGATATCTTCTAGAAGTGAGACCCCCACAATTGCTGCTGGCAGTGAGAACACAAAGATTAGAACAATTCCCAGATATTTTGTAGAAATGAGACCCCCAAAATAGTTGCTGGCAGTGAGAACACACAGATTACCACCAATTCCCAGATATCTTCCAGAAGTGAGACCCCCACAATTGCTGCTGGCAGTGAGAACACAAAGATTACAACAATTCCCAGATATTTTGTAGAAATGAGACCCCCAAAATAGTTGCTGGCAGTGAGAACACACAGATTACCACAATTCCCAGATATCTTCTAGAAGTGAGACCCCCACAATTGCTGCTGGCAGTGAGAACACAAAGATTACAACAATTCCCAGATATTTTGTAGAAATGAGACCCCCAAAATAGTTGGTGGAAGTGAGAACACACAGATTACCACAATTCCCAGATATCTTCTAGAAGTGAGACCCCCACAATTGCTGCTGGCAGTGAGAACACAAAGATTAGAACAATTCCCAGATATTTTGTAGAAATGAAATGCCCAAAATAGTTGCTGGCAGTGAGAACACACAGATTACCACAATTCCCAGATATCTTCTAGAAGTGAGACACCCACAATTGCTGCTGGCAGTGAGAACACTAAAGATTACAATAATTCCCAGATATTTTGTAGAAATGAGACCCCAAAAATAGTTGCTGGCAGTGAGAACACACAGATTACAACAATTCCCAGATATTTTGTAGAAGTGAGACCCCCCAATAGCTGGTGGCAGTGAGAACACACTAACACAACAATCTCCTTTCAAAAAAGACGTGCTGGGGCTGCGAGGGACGCCTTATATAGTGTGCTGCGGGACTTAGCTCTGTGAGCCCATGATTGGGCAAAATTTGCCCAATCGGGACTCTGAGCCGTGATTGGCTTAGTCTTTCACCTGTCTTGCACCTAAACTGTGGTCAGGTGCAGGCTGCAGCCAATTACAAGCTTCAGGCCAGTGGAAAGTGCATTATGGTCCATTGTGGTGCATTGTAGGCAAACATGCGGCGAACACGCAGAAATGTTCGGAGTTCGCGAACAGCGGATGTTCGATGCGAACTCCGAACATATCGAACCGAACAGCTCATCCCTAACCTTTACAGCAGATGATCCACTTGCTTACTGGGTGTTGAGATTGGATCACTGGCCAGAACTTAGCCAATATGCTATGCAGCTACTAGGTTGCCCTTCATCCAGCGTGCTTTCTGAAAGGACGTTCAGTGCCGCTGGAGGTTTTGTCACAGACAAAAGAGTGCATCTGTCCACCGACTCTGTAGACCGGCTGACATTTATAAAAATGAATCAGTCCTGGATCAGCAGCTATCAATCCCCTGATGCTGACGTAACAGAATAGATCGGGGATCTCTTCTGCATTCCCAAAACCTCCACCACTGCACTCTTCCACAGTACCACAAAGGGGTTACGGTGTGAAGGCACTTGCTGCCACCAAAGGTAAAATATTTAGGTGTACTGCCACTGACGCCTATACCAGATTCATATAATTTTAATATTTGACCACAGGGTCCAACCCTGCACTCTTCCACAATACCACAGAGAGGTTACGGTGTGACGGCACTGTTGCCGACACTAAAGGCCCAATTTTAAAGCACCTATTGTTACTTTCATCCAAAGCCTGCATAAGTTTCACCGTAACTTAGCCAAAAAATCACTAAACTTGTTCTGCGTGTCCTAAAACGTCTCCTCTTTTCATACAGGCTGCCGCCCCAATCAGTTGTTTATGAATAGATTAAAGGAAAACCATTTACCGTCATTTGAAATGTCATTTTATCTTTTTAAATGTTTCTATACATCCTACAAATCCGCCACTTCACGGGCAGGTTATGGGGACCTCCTAGGCACGATATTTGAAGGAATTTTTTGTTTTTATTCTAAACCTTTATTTCACGGAAAACTCACTGTGTCTTTAAAAACTTTTTTTTAACTTTTTGTCCTTGTTTCCTGTCCCCCAGGGCACTACCCGGACCCCCATACACCTTTTATGGCAAATATCTTGCATATATGCCCTCTTGGAGGGCACTCTAAAAATCGAACATTCGGGTCCCATTGACTTACATTGAGTTCGGATCGTGTTCGAGGTCGAACTCGAATTTTTGAAATTGTTTGAGTTCGAAATCGAACCGAACACGGGGGCGTTCAGCTCATCCTTAGTCACTAGCTTGGAGAACAGTGATGCAAGGGTTTATCTAAAATAAGTGTAAACAAAACATAAGCTTTATGCACTGTAACATTCGCAGCTTACTCCCTAAACTGGACGAGCTTAAAGATTGGTGCCTCCATTGCAAACCTAAAGTCATTGTGCTGACAGAATCATGGCTAACCCATAAAGTACCAGACTCTGCCATATCAATACAAGGGTATTCATGTTATAGAAAGGACAGAGCAAAGAGAGGAGGAGGCATTGTTATTTATGTTGACGATTCCACAAAGTTCACCCCTCTGCAAAACTCTAGCTCCCCAGCCACTTTTGATTTCCTTTCTGGTATTATTGAGATCCCTTTCAGTAAACCAATTATTGTTGCTAGATTCTATCGCCCACCGAGCTCCCCAGTGCTCTCCCTTTCTGACATAATCCAAATCCTTAGTAATTTGGTAGCTCAAAAACAAAAAAGTGAACTGCTGGTCCTAGGTGATTTTAATGTTGACTGGCTGAATCCCAAAAACAATAAACACTGCTCCCTGTTTAAGGCTTTCCAGTTAACACAATTAATCTCCTCCCCCACTCGCATTAATATGAAAAGCCTTAACCATACCTTGCTGGATTGGATTCTCTCCTCATGTCCTGATAGCGAGAACGCCTGCCTCCTGTATTCTATTAGCTTCTGTGATCACTGTCTAGAGTACTGTGTGCCCAAAATAAAGGCCACAAAATCTCCCCCAAAGGTAATAATCACCAGGTCCTTCAAGAAATTTAATCTTGAATCCTTCCTAAATGATCTCAAACGGCTCACGTGGTACAGGCTAAACCTAATCCCAGACCTGGACTGTGCAATTGAATACTTTCAGTCAGAGCTCCTGCAAGTCTGGAATGCCCATGCCCGCTGCGTAAAGTGCGAGTCAAAGGGGCACATCTCCCCTGGGTTACAGCTAACCTCACACACATGTACCAGCTAAGAGATTCACTCTGGTCAAATTTCAAGAGTACTGGATCCATGAACGATCATTGTGAATACCGACAATGCCGGAATGCATGCACAAAGCAAACAAAGATGGCCAAAGCCCAATACTTCAATGAAAATCTAAACAATAACATATCTAACCCGAGAAATGTTTGGAAAATCCTAAATAACATACAATCGCTCCCTGTCCACTCCCAACCAGCTGCTGTCAAAGTAAACAACCAAGCCCTGCAACACCCCATAGATGTAGCAAATGCCTTTAATAACTATTTTGTTGGATGCACCAACACCCTGATTGCTAAGCTAGCAATTGAAACACATTCAGAAAGGCAGCACACAAGTCAGATTCTTCCAACTTTGCAAAAACCCTGTATCAAAGGGAAATTCAGTTTTAGACCGGTGCCTGTCAGTACCATAACTAAACTTCTCTGTAACCAAAAAATGAAACACCAGTCAAGACCTGACCAAATCCCAGCAATGCTGCTGAAAATCAGCGTGCCGGCAATTGCAAAACCTGTTGCAACCCTAATCAATGAATCTCTGGCGACTGGATATATACCCAAACTCTGGAAGACTGCAAGAGTGGTACCTATCCATAAAAGTGGAGACAATACTTTGGTATCCAACTACCGTCCAATATCATTGCTCCCTGTAATGTCAAAAATTCTGGAAAAATGTATTGACACTCAATTACGCGATTACTATCAGTATTGGAACTATTTAACCCCAGATCAATCCGGCTTCCGTCCAAATCATTCAACCACAACTGCCCTTTTAAAAGTTTCCAATGATATCCAGGCTGGTATGGAACAAGGAAACCTAACTGGAGCCATCTTCCTTGATTTTGCCAAGGCCTTTGACACCGTAGACCATGGCATCTTATTACAAAAACGTAAAAACTCTGGTATTGGTGATCGCACGCTAACCTGGTTTCAATCATATGTGTCTGATCGGTCGCAATATGTGTCCATTTCTGACAGCACTTCCCTCCCCCTCCCAGTCACGTGCGGTTTACCCCAAGGCTCAATACTCGGCCCCCTGCTATTCACAATATTCATAAATGATTTGCCCAATGTCTGCAAAGCCTCAACTGTACACATGTACGCAGACGACACTGTAATCTATATCAGCAAACCAATGAAAAGTGGATCAAAGATAACAAAGTTTTTCTAAATGCTGACAAAACTGTTACAATGCTCTTTGGAACAGCACCTAAACTACACAAATTGCATACACCACATCTATGTGTCAGGACAAAATCAAATGGCACGTTGACCACAGTCACTTCTCTCAAATATCTAGGTATGTGGTTAGACCCAAATCTATCCTTTGGCCCCCACATCGAAAAACTCTCAAAACTCTAAACTTTACCGCAAACTAGGTGCCCTGTACAGAAACAAATCCTGCCTGAGCCCCGCGGTAAGAAAGCAGATTGTACAACAAATGCTTATGCCAGCTATTGAACACGGAGATGTAGTGTATGCAGCGGCCACGCAAACACACCTTCAGAAACTTACCACATTGTATAATTCCTTCTGTCGCTTTGTGCTACAATGTAACTACATGACCCACCATTGTGACATGGTAAAAGAACTAAACTGGCCATCGCTGGAATCTAGACGCACCCTTCACCTTTCCAATCTGGTGTTTAAGAGCTTTTCTGGGAAGCTACCACCCTACCTGAATAGGCTGCTTCCCTCAGCAGTTCCCTCATCCTATAACCTCCGATCCAGGACCGGCACCTTACTTGCAATACCACAATACAAAAAGAAAGTGACTCGATCCTCATTTTCCTACAGAGCAGCGCAGTTATGGAATAACCTCCCAGACGCCATCAAAACTTCCCCCAGTCTAAAGTCCCTTAAGAGCTCCCTATTAACATACCTCAATACAGAATGCACCTGTAAACATGTAACATAGTGACTTTATTTCCTACATATTTATTTTCTGTTAATCTGTATATTTGTTTTTGTGTTAATGTCTTGCATTTTACGACTTTGTATTTCTGTAACCACGTTCTCGAACCCAGGACATATTTGAAAACGAGAGAAATCTCAATATATCCTTCCTGGTAAAATCCTTTATAAATAAATAAATAAATAAGCCTTACCATGTAAGTAGCAACAATGTGTCTTTGAAAGCTTATCTTCATCTTTTATTGATATAAAGGAATATAACGCCATTAAATGTTCAGTTATAACATTGTTAGCTAGAATTTTATGCACTATATTTTTCAATATATAAAAACAAAGCTGCTCAAAAATGAAAAAAAAAATCTTCAAAGAACAAGGCAATGAGGTTTAAATGTAAAACAAATGCTGTACTCACACCACATGACTCATCTGATAACTTTGATCAGAATAGTTAATACAACCAGGACTTTATAGATGACGTACAACTTGGTGTAATTTTTCAAAGAGTAAAACACCGCTTTAAAATATTTTTTACTACTACTTTAAATACTTTTTTAGTTTTAACCCTGTCAGTAAACAGCTGACTAGTTGGGGGAAATCCAATAATATGTTATTACTTTGTTATAACATTCACATGTTGAATGTCAGACACTGCTGCTAGAAGCATCAGTAAAAAATAAAAATATTAATCATGACAACTTGCAAATTGTGTAGGAAAAGGTGGACTTGCCAAACACAGTTTACAACAGTGTGGTGATTAAAAGTAAGTAATAGTTTTCAAGGTAAGCAATGAAACTTTTGAATCTGTATTTTATGAAAACAGGGTTATTTAAAAGAGATCCGAACTGGCCCCAAAAATTGCACCGAACAGTGAATTTCCCCGTGCGGTGCAATTTCATGACCATGCGGCTATTCAAAAAGTTGAAAATTTGCCAAATATTGGCAAATTGCCAGTGATATACGTTGCCTGCTCAACGGCAGCAAAATCCCCATAGAGAGGTAATGTAACCTATTCAGAGAACACCGAACAGCAGAGAAATGTCAGTGAAATGTCCTGACGTTCGGTGGTTTCATTCGTCAGATTTAATCAGGTGAATCCCATAGGTTTCAATGTTAAATATATTCACGTTTTTATTAAATATCTAATGAACTGTTTATTCTTTTAATTTGCAGCAGAAAAGTCTATTTATTTTATTTAGGCATTTTTTTAGGCAGTTTTCAGTGAATTTTTTTACCGTCTTTTTTTCTGAAACTAACCTTTTTATTATTATTCATAGGACCTTATATTTCAAGAATTTTCGTGCAGTAGTTTTTTTTTACAAACAGCTTTTCAAAGTCGCAATGTGTGTGTGTTTTTTTTCTATCCTATTCATCGGCTTGTCAGCTTTTATTGTTGGCTGGTCGGCACTGTGTTCGCAGGATCGTCAGCTTTTTTCGGACGCATTCGGCAGGTTTTTGGCAGCTTATTGGATCGGATCCAGTGTTTTCCGGCTTTTATTTTTGATTTGGCGGCCGTTTCCCTGCACTTCGGGGGCCTTGCGGTGAATGCTGAATTCCACGCAGGGTCGGGGAATTTTATCCCCGAGGTGTGGGGAATGAAAAAGCACCGAAATTCCGGTGGAATTTCAATGCTCTTTAAATAACCCCTTTAATCGGCTGCTTTCCTTCTGCTGAACAGAGTTTTAACAACCAGCATTGTAATCAATCTTAAGTTCCAGCATTATTGTTCTTGCAGATCTTGAAAGACACATGGGAAAATAAATATGTTCAGGAAGTGAAAGTATGATCCACATGCATAAATACAAAGTGATGTACAAGAGACATGTTCAGAAGAGAGAAATTCACATACATGCAATAGGAAATTAAATCGGAGACCCCCTTGACTAATCAGACAATTCGTAGGCATTTGTAGTCAGTAACATTATATAGTTTCATGGTATTTTCACACTCTCTGGACTTAATTCAGATTAGTAGGCAATACTGTACTCTTCAAAAAATCTAACACTACTTCTGTGAGGGAAAAAAAATATATTTACATTTTACTCAAGTACTTGTATAAATTAACCTATGCCGAAACCGTTTGATTGCTAGGGTTTGTGTAGGAGCAATGATAACTATTCATCCTCATATTTACATCTGTGAACTCATACTGACCAAATAATAGTCAATGATATTAAACCTGTAGCTGTCAGTAAAATGTACTTAGCATTTATTTTTAAATATTCAATATAATTATTATGAATTGTTAAATTAATAAATTCCTTTTTTCAGAAGATAAATACACGGGAATGTTTTAGACTGCAACATTTACTGTACAAGAATAACATTTCCTTAAATGTATTTTGTCCATTTACATTGTTTTATTACCAAATGCTCAGGTCATCCACGTAATCACACGAATATGAGGCACAACTTAAATCCTTTTCAGAAATGTAAGCTGTAATTAGTAACAAAGTTCAGCACTAAGTAATGGACAGCAAAAATGTATTACACAAAGCACTCACCTGAAGCCCACGTCTTCGAAGGATGCTGGATTCATCCATGTTACTTTATGTTCGTCTGCTTTCTTCTGTCTCCTCTTTCACACATGCTGGTTTATCATGCTATCTGACCAGATTCTTCTGAGAACTGCCTTAGCAGCAGCAAGCAACACAAGAAGAAATTCAAGTCTTTCAGCATTGCCATTGGATAACTTCTGTCAACTGCTTTCCCTTCACTTTAACTCTAAGAATACCAACAAACTCGAAACAAAAAAAAACCCCTTATTTACTAAATGCAGAAATAATCCTTTAGTATTTTAAAAGTACTAGTTTGATGAAATCTCACATTATTTTACTAGGATCTATATATATTGAGACTTACATTCAGTTTACCATTGACTTATAGATGCTTTTTTATTTCATTTGTATTCTTTCCTAGGGTTAACAGAAGGATGAAAGGCTAAGCCATTTATCCTGGTAAAGAAATTCACAGATTTTAAGTTTGAGCTTTACCTACTGTAGTAAATCATACTTTTTGTCATGAAGAAATAGAATTATGCTCTGAACTGAACTTGGATATATCTGTTCTAACAATCCTGTAGTATCAAAGCGTATTTACTTAAAGTAAGTCTTAACCCCTTCACTACCAATAGATTTTTGCTGAAAATAATTAACTTAACATTTATTTGAAACATGGGCGGTAACATTTAAATACAGAATAAAATAGAAACTTTGTACAAAAATGGTTCTCCTGAGATACAGTACATAAAAAATTAAAACAATGTAAATTTGCTCATTTTTTATAAATTTTCATGTATTCATTTATGCTTTTGCAGTAATATTGTTGACATTAAATATTCTGAACTCTAGATGGCACCCCCTATGTTGCACAAGAAATACTGTAACTGTGATAAAGATAAATGATAAAAATGGCCTGATCTCCTGCTTATGGGGATATGTAATGATCATAATGAAATTATTAGCAATGCAGCTTCCAAAAAATACCAATAGAATATAAAAATATCTATGTGGCAAAATGCCTGTGTATGGAAATTACAGTAACACCTCGTATATGTAGTGTACAGGGATTTCCAATTATTATAACACTCTGAATCATATCCCTGTATCTCTGTAGCGGTGAGTGACCCTACAGAGCTCTCTCTGTATTCGGCTAACAAGTTGGCTGTTCAATTGAACCAGCAATGTATGTAACTTTTTGTTACACTGAGGTTTGGGGCTGCTGTTTGTAGGTTGGTTTAGGTCTCTCCAGGGTGATGGAAGAGAGATAAAACAAGGATTTACAGGGTTATTCAAAGAGAATCAAAAAGTCACCGCACTTTCGGTGACTTTTCGTTTTCCTCTATTCGGTTTGATTTGGCGATCCCATTTCGGCAACCCTGCGGTGTATTCAGCAAGCACCACAGGGTCCCCGAATTGCAGGGAAAAGTCACCGCAAACCCACCGAAAACTCACCGCAAAATCTGGGAAGGCACACTGAAAACCCGCAAAAACATCTGGATTAACCCCGCCGAACACTGTGGAGAAACCCGAATAGGAGCCGATCACAGAGCAGGGCAGCCGCTGGAAAACGTCGACACCGAAGACGAATGGAGTGAGAAAAAAAAAAACAGTACACTTGAATGTTTGAAAAGTGAAACGCTGTTTGCAAAGAAACTACTGAGCGAAAATGTCTGAAATTTACATATGAGGTCCAGGGAATGATAATAAAAAGGGCTGTTACAGAAAAAAGAAGTAAAGTTAAAAAAAAAAAAAACAATCGGAATTTTTTTTTTTAAAGCAAATCCCGAAAAATGCTTAAAAGATCCTAAAAAAATCTATAAATAAAGAGACTTTTTACTGCAGAATATTATAATAAACGGTTTATTAGATATTGAATTAAAATGGGAATATTTTTAACATTGAAGACTATGGGATTCGCATGAATAAATCTGCCGCATGAAGCCCCCGAATGGCAGGGCAATTCGGCAACTTTTCACTGCTGGTTTTTGTTCTCTGAATAGATGAAGCTTTGGGGATTTCACTGCCCTCGAACAGGCACTGAACAGGCACCGTATGTGCAGGCAATTCGCCAACATTTGGCGAACTGCCTGCTCTCTGTATAGCCGAATGACCAAGAAAGGTAACCGAACGCTGACTTTCAGCGTTCAGTTGTCTTTCGGCAGTCATTCGAATCTCTTTGAATAACCCTGTTAGTTTCTGCATAGAGGGCACACTAATGCTGCTTTAAAAAATGGGAAAATGGGCTTTTGATAGCTAATGAGTGTTTTTCAATATATTACAATGCAACATCGAGTTAATTCAATTTTGCGAACGAAGGGGTTAAATGAATACTACCAGTAGCATAAACTGTAATTATATTACACAAGGTGGAAAGCCTGCCCAGAGGGCAGTCTATTGTGGATATACTGCCCCTGCTCATGGATATATGCCCCAGCTCGTGAATAGTGCTACAGCACGTGGATACTGCCCCAGCTCGTGGATATTGCCGCAGCACGTGGATACTGCCCCAGCTCGTGGATACTGCCCCAGCTCGTGGACATTGCCCCAGCTCGTGGATATTGCCCCAGCACGTGGATACTGCCCCAGCACGTGGATACTGCCCCAGCTCGTGGATATTGCCCCAGCACGTGGATACTGCCCCAGCTCGTGGACATTGCCCCAGCTCGTGGATATTGCCCCAGCACGTGGATACTGCCCCAGCACGTGGATACTGCCCCAGCTCGTGGACATTGCCCCAGCTCGTGGATATTGCCCCAGCAAGTGGATACTGCCCCAGCTCGTGGATATTGCCCCAGCACGTGGATACTGCCCCAGCTCTTGGATACTGCCCCAGCTCTTGGATACTGCCCCAGCTCGTGGATATTGCCCCTGCTCTTGGATACTGCCCCAGCTTGTGGATATTGCCCCAGCACGTGGATACTGCCCCAGCACGTGGATACTGCCCCAGCACATGGATATTGGCCCAGCTCATGGATATTGGCCCAGCTCATGGATATTGCCCCAAGCTCCTGGATACTGCCCCCCAGCTCATGGATACTGGCCCCCAGCTTATGGATATTGGCCCCTAGCTCGTGGATACTGCCCCCCAGCTCATGGATATTGCCCTCCAGCTCATGGATACTGCCCCCCAGCTCATGGATATTGCCCCCCAGCTCATGGATATTGCCCCCCAGCTTATGGATATTGGCCCCCAGCTCGTGGATATTGCCCCCCAGCTCATGGATATTGCCCCCCAGCTCATGGATATTGCCCCCCAGCTTATGGATATTGGCCCCTAGCTCATGGATACTGCCCCCCAGCTCATGGATATTGCCCCCCAGATCCTGGATACTGCCCCCCAGCTCATGGATATTGCCCCCCAACTTATGGATATTGGCCCCCAGCTCGTGGATATTGCCCCCCAGCTCATGGATATTGCCCCCCAGTTCGTGGATATTGCCCCCCAGCTCATGGATATTGGCCCCCAGCTCGTGGATATTGCCCCCCGGCTCGTGGATATTGCCCCCCCCAAGCTCTCATGGATATATGCCCCAGATCAGACCCCAGACCAGACATGGGGCGGCTGTTCGAATGCTCTATCGGCATTCGGACAGCCGCCCCATGAGCTCCGCCGTCCGTGCCATACTTACCTTTCTGAGCGGTGCCGGGGAAGTGAAAGTTTCCCCGCTTCCGGTCTTTGAAGGACCCAAGCCGCGGTCACGTGACCGGGGCTTGGGTCCTTCAAAGAGCGGAAGCGAGGGAACTTTCCCTTCGCCGCTCGGGGGTTGGATGCGCGCGGCAGCCGGGTAGAGGCTGCGAGCGCAGCCTCTACCCAGCTGCTGTGTGCATCTTGTAACCGCCGGCGGCGAGCCGGCAGCCGGCTCGTGCCGCGGCGGTTGCATGCGAGCGCAACCAACCGCCGCTGGTTGCGCGCGCATGCGCAGAGTAAGGCTTGGCGACGGACATGCCAAGCCTTACTCAATTATAGTATAGATGTGCATTACAAACAAAGCCACCATGTAAGACACATGCTGTTTTTTTCTCGTTGAAGGAACTGCATGAAAAATTTAAGGTTAGGTTTTTACTTCCAGATTTTTCCCATGAAGCAACATTAAACAAATTCTTATGGGGAGTTTTAGTTTACAGCTGTAGTATAGCTTCTACAGTATTTAACAGCCAATGGCGTGGTGGTGGGGATGTTAAGGTTGCAGGGGGTCTATTGTAGATGTGACAGGGATCTTACACTTTGTCAGTCTGTTTTTCTGGCTTTGACCCTTGACTTAATGACCAATTATCAGTTTGTCTCCTGTCTCTGATCTTGGCTTTGTTTATGACATGTGCATTTCTCTTGCCCTGTATATTGTTCTATTCTTTAATTCATCCTTTCTCTTCTTCTAAGGACCAGTTATTTAAGCAGGGTTTTTTTCTTTCCCTGTATTCTGCATCTTGGGTCACCAGGTAACCATGTCAGTGAGCAGTGACTGTGTGCAATAGCTGAACAATGGCTCAAATACAAAATGTTTGATGGAACACTCCTATTTTCAGCTTGAAAGATAAGTCCTATACATTTTTTTTTACTTTACAATTTTTATTTTGAAATCAAGTAGATGGTGTGAAAACAAAAAAAAAGGCCACACAGGGCCAGCTGAAAACTGACACAAAAAAAATACGCACAAGAGTCTTCCAGAAAAAACAAATCGAGAGGGGGACAAAAACAAATGTCCCGTAAATATATCAGACGAATGAAAAAATAAAAACTGGGAAAAGAACAAGAAGTGAAGCCAGCAACAGAGGGGTACAGACTCAGGCCACAAAAAAAAACATCCAAGGGGTCCACTAGGGCAAAAAAAAAAGAAGAGGAAAAAACGCACATAAGAGGGGTTGGGGAGGAGCGAAAATATGGAGAACAACCAGCAACGTTGTGGCGTTGCTGGCTCCCTCTGAGTGCCTATCAGAAAAGCCATGGAAAAGGTCACATGGCTTGGTGGCCCGGCAACCCAGGACCGAATGGAGAGGACAGGGCAATGGTATCCACGCAAGCGGCTCACCTGGGACAACCCACGTTTGCACAGAAAAAAAGGGGGGAGCCCTGGAACCATGCAATACAGCATGGAGCCAACTTCTGCCAAGTCACAAAAATAAAAATACAATCTGCAGCATAGTGTGACACAAATTTGCAAGTAAGGTAAGGGGCAATAAGAAAAGAGGGGGGTGTCATCAGTCTCGAGCAAGCGCTCTCGCCGATCCCGCCATCTTAGTGGGAGGACAATCCCATTCACTGCACAGGCCACGCAGTGGAGCTGAGCAGCCTCCATTCTGCACCGCAACTTGGATCAACCTGCAGCCGTCATACAGCTCCAGTGCTGCGAGAGAGGGCAGAGAACCATAAGGCCCCGCCGGATCACAGCAGCCATCAGACCGGTCAGCAACTGCAGACACAAGTACGACCTCCGGAGAACAGAGGTGTGCATCCACAGCAAACTCGGCTGGGGAAGTGGTGAAGCCTCTGGGGCCGCCAGGAGCCCACCAAATAGCAGGACCCCCACAGGATTACACCTCCATCATCACTGGCTCAAGCTCAGCAATGTCCAGCAATGCCAGGGTCACTCCGTAGCTCCATCCAGCCTCCCACCTGGCCAGAAATCACATCTCTCTAAACTCCTCCATTAGCTCTGACAGGATCCCCATCGTGAGCAGCATTAAGTTGGTGATGGCCATCACCACAGAGAGAAGGATAACTTGAAGGGCGAGGCGCAGGTGGTGGAGGCACCACAGAGCACGGCAGCACAGCCTGAGGGGTACGTCTCCCTGTAGTAAGCAGCTCCCCGGAGACAGGGCCAGGAAGTCCAAGGTGTCGGAGCAGGGTGCAAAGATGGTCGCAGTCAGTGGCCCGAGGGTCGAAACTGGCACCCACACCTACAGGGGAGCCCACCACTCAGCACGACTCCTACTCCCCAATTCTGGGGTAGAAGAGGCACAGAAGAGGGTCACAGAACATACGGGGGAATGTTAAAACAGGGTACATATAAGAAGTCGGGTAGAGATCACAGCAAATTGCGTCCGCTCTTGTCTGCAGTTTGCTCTGTCCCCCCAAGTCCTATAATTTGATCACAATGCATTAACTTTTTATGAGATTTTAGTTTTTTTTCAAACAAATTTTGTTGCTTTCCAACACATGTGAAACAGGTAAAGCCTATCACAAATTTATATTTGCTTTTCAAGATCTGTACTTTAAAAATCAGTCAGGGTTATTCAAAGAGAATCGAAAAGTCACCGCATGTTCGGTGACTTTTCGTTCTCTTCAATTCGGTGTGATTTGGCGATCCCATTTCGGCGACCCTGCGGTGTATTCAGCAAGCACCAAAGGGCCGTGGTAGTGCAGGGAAAAGCCGCCGCAAACCCGACGAACACTCACCGCAAAATCTGGCGAAGGCACACCGAAACCCACAAAAACATCTGGACTGAACACGCCAAGAAACCTGAGCAGCTGCCCATCGCAGCGCAGAGCAGCCGCCGGAAAAAGCCGACACCGCAGACGAATGGAGTGAAAAAAATAAAATAACAGTACGCTTGAATGTTTGAAAAGTGAAACACTGTTTACAAAGAAACTACTGAACGAAAATGTCTGAAATTTACATATAAGATCCAATGAATGATAATAAAAAGGTCTGTTAAAGAAAAAAGAAAAACCAATAAAAAAAACGGAAAAAAAATCGCAAAACAATTCCGAAAAGTGCCTGAAAGATCCTACAAAATCTATAAATAGATTTATATTGCAGAATATTATATTCAACGGTTTATTAGATATTGTATTAAAACGGGAATATTTTTACCATTGAAGCCTATGGGGTTCGCCTGAATAAATCTGCCGCATGAAACCACCGAACAGCAAGGCAATTCGGCAACTTATCACTGCTGGGTTTTGTTCTCTGAATAGACAAAGCATTGCTTCCCTATGGGGATTTCACTGCCCTCGAACAGGCAACGAACAGGCACCGTATGTGGAGGCAATTCGCCAACATTTGGCGAACTGCCTGCTCTCTGGATAGCCGAATGACCAGGAAAGGTAACTGTATGCTGAATTTCACTGTTCGGTTACCTTTCGGCCACAATTCGGATCTCTTTGAATAACCCTGATTGTCTAGCTGTTTCAAATATAAATAAATGACGGTATTCCTCCTTTTTGCTGATTTTGGCAAGAATGTTTTTGTGCGGATTAGCTAAAGTTTTGAACAAAAAATACTGACCTAAAAACTAAAAGAAAAATTTATATACGCTGTCTCAATAACAGTGCATATATTTAATTAGCCGTGGGAAATGACACAGAATTATATTTTTAAGAACCATTGCTCAGGAGAGAGATAACGCATGCTTAATATACCGGAAGAGCCATGGGCATCTAATTAAACCAGTAATAATTCTTACAAACACATGGAAAAAACTGCTCAACTTTTAGGATATGTGTTGGGTGCACACTTTCCAAATGAGTCTCAAGAGAAGTAACAGACTTTGAAATCTAAAAGTCTGGTGTCCCACTTTTTTACTTGCATAACACTTTTCTACAAGCTCAGAGAATTTAGTATGTAGGAAGGCATGTGTCATGGTGTTCCGGGGATCTGAGCCCAGATCGCAGGGATACAACCTGAGACTGGTACACCAGTACACTATGAGTTTATTGAACAATAAAAAAGGAACACAGTCCGTCTGGCTTTCAAGTCTACAACAGTTGAGATTACTGAATGTAACAGGAGACTGGTACAATGGGATACGAACTCAGCAGGATGTTACAGGACACTGGCACAGCAGGGTAGCAAGAGGCTAAGCAGATAGCAGGATGGCATGTGAACAAAGAAGAAAGGACCAGCACAGTGGACATAGCAAACTAGCATGGGTGGACAGCAGTGTTAATTTTGTCAACTAAAAACTTTAGTTTAGTTTTAGTCGACTAAATATTATAACATGTTAAAATAGGACTAAAATTCAAATAATTCAGATGACTAAAATGTGACTAAAGTTAAATGGCATTTTAGTCAAAAGACTACGACTAAAACTAACAGGGTTATTCAAAGAGAGTCGAAAAGCCACCGCACGTTTGGTGACTTTTCGTTCTCTTCAATTCGGTTCGATTTGGCGATCCCATTTCAGTCACCCTGCGGTGTATTCAGCAAGCACCACAGGGCCGCCAAAATGCAAGGAAAAGTCACCGCAAACCCGCCAAAAACTCACCGCAAAACGAGGGCGAACGCACACGAAACCCGCAAAAACATCTGGATTAACCCGCCAAATGCCAGAAAAACCCGAGCAGGAGCCGATCACACACAGCGCAGCCACCAGAAAAAGCCGACACTGCAGACGAATTCAGTGAATAAATTAGCAAAACAGTTTGTTTGAATGTTTGAAAAGTGAAACGCTGTTTGCAAAGAAACTACTGAGCGAAAATGTCTGAAATTTACGTATGAGGTCCAGGGAATGATAATAAAAAGGGCCGGTTCAGAAAAAATAAGTAAAGTTAAATTTTGTTTTTGAAAAATCGGAATTTATTTTTTTAAAACAAAATCCCGAAAAATGCTTAAAATATACTAAAAAAATCTATAAATAAAGAGACTTGTTACTGCAGAATATTATAATGAACGGTTTATTAGATATTAAAGATATTAGAATTAAAACGGGAATATTTTTAACATTGAAGCCTATGGGATTCGCCTGAATAAACCTGCCGAATTAAACCACCGAATGGCAGGGCATTTCGGGAACCTTTCACTGCTGGTTTGTGTTCTCTGAATAGCCAAAGCATTGCTTCTCTATGGGGATTCACTGGCACCGAACAGGCACCGTATATGCAGGCAACTCGCCAGGATTTGGTGAATTGCCTGCTCTCTGGATAGCCGAATGGCCAAGAAAGGTAACCGAATGCTGATTTTCAGCGTTCGGTTCCCTTTTGGCAGCCATTCGGATCTCTTTGAATTACCCTGTAAATCAAAATTTTCTGTCAAAATAGAAACTGGATTTTAAGATAAATATGATATTTATAACATAACAGTTATATCTGCGTCTGTATTGCATGTTCAGACTTAATACCATAAATAATAACAGGTTAATAGATGATTACTGCATATAGAATGAGAAATGCTGAAATAATGCATAAAAAAATTACACTTTAACTAAACCCATTTGACTTTAGTCGACTAAATTTGTAGTAGATTTTAGTCGATTAAAACTAGACTAAAATTGAAAACAATTCAGATGACTAAAATTTGACTAAAATGAAATGCTATTTTAGTCAAAAGACTAAAACTAAATCAAAATTTGCTGGCAAAATTAACATTGGTGCACAGCAAGGCACAGCAATGGCTGTGATCAGTCCTATTTTTTTAGGAATAAAGGTGGTTTTACTCACCATAAAGCTGTATCACTATGTATGGAACAGTTGTAACCAGAACAGAGAGGGCCCTATTATATTCTTCACGCAAAAACGCAAGCGCAACGCTTGAATTTTTGCACAAAGCGTTAAACATTTATGCGTGTAAATCACCGCCAGTATTACAATCCTCGCGCATTTTTTCATCCGTCAAGCAATAACCCGTGGAAAACAGAGACGCAAAACGAGCGTGCAGCAACGTTGCGTGCAGAAATTAGTGTGCAGACTGTTTTTTTCACGCTATTCAGCCAATCAGAATTAAGAACCACAATTGTCTCACGTTAAGTTTTTGCACCTGTCAAAGTCAATCTGCGCATATATTTATTTATTTATTTATAAAGGATTTTACCAGGAAGAATACATTGAGATATGCTGCATCAATAAAAAAAACACACACAACGTCTCAAATTTATTGGTTTGGTATGTGTAGAATGTGTAACTATACTTTGCTGCGTATTTTTTTTTGGTATTTGGTATTAGCACCAGCTTTTAGGAGTTGCTAAAATTATGCGCGCAAAGGTTGTGTGTTACAAACTGCGCATAGATTGTAATACCATCCGCGTACCAGCACACAAATGCATTTGCGCTCACAATATTAAGTATAGGACGTGCAAAGTACAGTAAGCTCGCACAGCTTTCGCTCAGATTCACCCGCTAATAGACGTATAAGCGCGTTTGTTGCGCTGACATTGTAATACGACATTCAGCGCAGAGGGTTTTGCCCCTCGCGTTAATGCATTTTTGCGCAGGCACAAACATATGCGTGAAGATTGTAATAAGGCCCAGAGTGTTTGGTTCCAGGGGGAAGTTTAATATTGTTGCACTGCAGTTCAGCAGGAAGTAGTTAATGAGAAAGTCAGTCACATGGACACTGACTAGAAGTTAGAGCTGAAGTTACTAAAACCTGTTCTAAGTTGTTCTGTTAATAAAATTGCCATAGCACTGCAGCTGAGTCTGAGTGGCTATTTCATAATCAGTAACATTTATACATGGTGGCATTGGATGTTATTTAAGAAATACAGCAAAAAAAAGATATGGAAGGTTTAAAACCACCAGGTCTGCTGGATTTTCAGGGGACTTACTAAAAGGAATGACAGAATGGAATAACTAGAGACTTTACCAGGTAGTGGACTGCTCATAGAGAATAATGGTACAGTGGAATGCTGGTAGAGAATAATGGAATGCAAAATATCAACTTTCCTACAAAGATGTAGCAAATTAAACTTTATTTTGGGTATTTCCCAGGTACTGTAGTAGACTAACACTGAAATTACTTGGGAGGGGGTGTGGCCGGCTGCAAGAGGGAGCAGACTGGTGATGGGCCGAACACCTCTGTGTTCAGTTCGCATTCAAACATGAACATTTGAAAAAGTTTGAATTCGAACACGATTCGAACTCAATGCAAGTCAATGGGACTCGAACTTTCGATTTTTAGAGTGCCCTCCAAGAGGGCATATATGTAAGATATTTGCCATAAAAGGTGTATGGGGGTCCGGGTAGTGCCCTGGGGGGCAGGAAACAGGGACACAAAAACAAAAAAAAAACGTTTTTAAAGGAACAGTGAGAGTTTTCCATGAAATAAAGGTTAAGAATAAAAATGAAAAATTCCTTTAAATATCGTGACTAGGAGGTCCCCATAACCTGCCCATGAAGTGGCGGATTTGTAGGATGTATAGAAACATTTAAAAAGAAAAAAATGACATTTCAAATGACGGTAAATGGTTTTCCTTTTGTCTATTCATAAACAACTGCTTGGGGCGGCAGCCTGTATGAAAAGAGGAGACGTTTTAGGACACGCAGAACAAGTTTAGTGATTTTTTGGCTAAATTGTGGTGAAACCTATGCAGGCTTTGGATGAAAGTAACAACAGGTGCATTAAAATTGCATGAGCATTAACATTTGCTGCGGCGTTCACTGCATATTTATAACGATTCCCCAGGACAGACCTGGTAGGATCCCTGGTAACAGACCTCTAACCCTCCGATCCTTAGTTTGGTCGGGACTCGGGACCACTAAACCTAACCTCTAGCAGCCACACAGGCCAGGGAGACAGCACCAACAATATACACCACAGACTGAGATCAATATATGTTTATACTGTGCTATAGTATAAGGCAGGATGGAAGCGCACCAGCAGTAACAAGCAGCGGAATATACCAGACAGGGGCGTAGAGCGAGAGTATTTGTTATAATAAAGAACAAGAAAAGAAAGGAAAAACCCTGAAAAAATCAGGGTTAACTCAAATGACAATCACCTGTCCCTGCCCAAATAGCAGGGGCAGCACTACCTCCAATACAGGATTGAACCTGACCTACAATATATAAACACTGACAATAACCATTGGACAACCAGATCTGGGGTTGTCAAAATGGAACAAGAGGAGTGGCTAAATTGAAAATTTCATTTATTGTAAATTTCATTTATTTCACATGTATTGTATCGCACATTTAAAGCATCTGATGCCTTGTTGGTGTTACTCCTTCGAATCATATTAGTACGGATACCTGTCTGTTTGTTTATTTATTTTATTTAATTTCACTTTATTTTGTTGATATTCTTGCCTATTTTTCAGTTTTTCTGATTCGCTGTTTGGACAGCATGTGACCCTTCATTTATACGATTGGTTGGTAATCTCACGTGGATCTCATTACACGGCGCCCTCTATGGCAGGGACATGTGACTATGTGGAGATCACAGATTGGTCATTTCCTAATGGGAGTTTGACTAAAAAAGAGGGAGGTACATACAGGTGTACCAGCTTATTTTTGCTCCAGATGAAGCCGATGCGTTTGGCGAAACATATGTTGAGCTAGCATGTACCAACTTTGTTTTTAGAGTTGTGATTGTGGTGTCTTGCATTTCTTAGGGTGAGGACAGAATTTTGAGCAAGAGCTCGATCAGCTTAGGGCCAGTTTATGTGTGCCAATTGTGGTTGTCACTTGCCAATCAATTGATAGGGCTCTACTTTTTCCCTTTAAATGTGAGTCCACTAAATAGAGGGATATGTTTGTACTGACTTCTCTTTCCAATATGTACGCACAGTTGTCATAATACTGGCATCCTTTCCAATATACCCGGCGATGCATTGTGTTGTATGTTTTTAATTTTTGTTTCCTTCGTTTCTGGGAGTGTCTAATTAGTTTACAATAAATGAAATTTTCAATTTAGCCACTCCTCTTGTTCCATTTTGACAACCCCAGATCTGGTTGTCCAATGGTTATTGTCAGTGTTTATATAGTTGTTATAATAAAAGCAGGTCAGCAACGTTTAGGCACTTGTACTGTACTACTGTATATGGTGAGAATCGGCGCACACCAGTAGCAACAGGAGGCAAACAGAACAGGCAGGGAGTACACAGAGAGAATAGTCAAATGGCAGGCAAAGCTGGCAACAGATCGGGTCCTCAGAACAAGCAGGGTAAGTAACAAGTGTACTTCTGAGAAGATACGCTATTAGTGTATCGAGGAAGTCGGCTGAGCATTTTGCATCACTCCCTCTACACTAATAGCGTATCTTCTCAGAAGCTTCACACAGCGCGCCAGTGTATGCAGCGTCTAACAGCGTGGGAGACGGGAGGCTGTGCTTGTTGGTGGATCCAGGAATCAGGTGAGTAATAGAAAGAAAAGAAAAAAAAGTTTAATTTTATGTTCCTTGGGACATTTAAAAATGTCCTCGGATTTTTTTTTTATTAGAAATGTGTCGCCTTACCTTAGCCTGGTGGTCAGTCAGTGTAAAATCCCTGGATCCTGGTTGTGGGGGGGGAGGGTCTGCCGTGGCCGCAGGTGCAGTGGCTCCCTCCCTGTGCCACCTCTCTGCCACATGCAACAGGCCGGCCTGCCCGCACAGTCGCAGCTCTGTCATCCGGAGACTGCATGCTCCTCAAGGGATCCTTGGGAGTCCCCGGCGGGCTGCCCTCTACAGTGCCTGATTAGAGGGCCTCGTCTGCCTGATGTTTTAGCAACAAGATGGTTTTATCCCATAGGCTTCAATGTTAAAAACATTTTCATTTTAATTCAATATCTAATAAACCGTTGCTTATAATATTCTGCAGTAAAGAGTCTCTTTATTTTTAGATTTTTTTAGGATTTTTTAAGCATTTTTTAAAAAAATTCAAAATTTTTTATTTTTTTGAACTTTTTGCAAACGGCCTGAAATGGTCGAAGTTCGCCGAACGACCAAACGGGCGATGTTCGAATCGAATGGGGTGCTCTTGGATCCCTCTTGATCTATCAGGGCGATGGGTACACTTTGCAAGCATCCACACCTGAGGAGGCGGCCAACCATCTTCAGACTCTGGGACTCGGTCCCAGCCTCCAGGGAGATCGTCTGGGAATATGTCTGCCGACTCCTCTTCACCTCTCCGGGACCCGACCTGAGTCGCCGGACTGTTCACATGGCACCATTGAGGTTTTTTGGCCCTGTCTTACGATCTCTCAGTTTTGTCTTCCCTCGTTATGATTGACCCACCTGTGGTTTCCTGACATGACCCCCCATAACTTCACCACTTCCCCCCATCGATGCAACGTGCTCTGGACTTTTTGACTCTCGCTCCCTATCATTCCACTGTATGCAATCACGTGGGACTTGACCTCCAGTGGGACAATGTAGGTTCCGGACCCTCTTCCCTAACTCCCTGTCTCCCCCCCCTTTTTTTTGGGCATTTTCCGGGCAGTCCCGAGGTGTGCCATCATGGCTTTGTCTGTCATGCCTGGCCCTCGGCGCCACGTGGCATTAACCCTCCATGGCCTCCTACAGGAGTGTGCCAGGAGCGTCTCGGTGATGACTTTCGCCAATCCTCTTACCCTCCCTTTTCTCTCCCCCCCTTTTTTCAATTTTTTATTTTTTTTATTTTTATCCTTCTCTCCCGCTCTATGGGAGATGTGGTTTTGTTTTCTCCGGATTTGCCCACTTCTTATGTTAGTGAGATCACGGTCATCTCTCTTTAGCTGTGTACTTTTGTGAGAACCCCCCCCACCAACTTCATGTGTTTTATGCGTTTCGTTGCCCCTGTGTGGCTGTTTATGCGGTCCACCTGTGACCCTTTGTTTGCATAATAAAAAAATTTAATTAAAAAAATAAATAAAATTACTTGGGATTATAGTTGTTTTCTGTGGAATGACAAGGATGAATGACAGAGTGGAATGCCCCTAGGATATAACAGAGGAATGATTGGACTTGGAGTCTTAACTATTTGTTATATTAAATACATTTTATTGCAGACATACTTTCCTAGTATTCTGGCATTTATAAAATTAAGATTAAGTGGGATTATCATTGTTTTCTAGGGAATGACAAAGGTGAATCATAGAGTGGAATGCCCGTAGGATATAATGGGGAGCAAAATAGTACCTCATTATTGGGAAAACATGTGAGATGTAGCAAATTAAACCTTATTTCAGGTATTCCCCAGGTATGGTAGCAGACTGTAAAACTGAAATTTCCAGGGATTATAGCTGTTTTCTGTGGAATGACAAGTATCTCAGCACAAGAGATCAACGTCAGCATGCAGAGCTACAGAGTAAGGTAACATAGACTTCTTAGTACACCTTCCAGCTCAAGGATTAGGATTTCCACTCACGCAATTTGTGAGGAGAAATTGGGAGAGAGCAAGTGAAAATTGAGCTGTAATTAGAATGCTAGTATTGGCTTGGAGCAGACACTGACATTCCCTTTCAGGTGCTAGTGTTGGCTCCATGCTGACACTAGCACTAACCAGGGCTGTCAAATATAAATCGGCAGCTCAATGCTGTATCCGCAAAGCTGAATCGATGCATTTCCTCTCAGCATGCCTCTTCAGTGGTCGCGCCTCTGACCTTCGCCATTCTCGGAGGCACAGCCGCAGTACCCCGCTCCCTCCCAGCCTGTCACATTACTCCGCGAGCTGGGAGGAAGTTATCATATAAAGTCACTGCCTCCCAGCACTCCATGCACATGCAGCTGCGGAGGATTGAAGCAAAGCCCTACTGCTGGCTCCCAAGTTAAAAAGTGAAATGAACATGAAAAGGAGGGGAAATGAAAAAGGAGGGGGATGGACATGAAAAGGATGGAGGGAGATGGACATGAAAAAGGAAAGGTAAATGAACTTGAGAGAGAATTTACATGGAAAGAAGGGAAGGGGAGAAAATGGACATGAGAAGGGGATGAAAGGAGTAGAGACTAGAGAGAAGACAATGGAAAAAAGAGGGAAAGAGGGTGCACGTAAGGGGGACTATTAGTAATTGTGTGAGTGCATATGTTTAAATCTGTGTGTGTGTCTGTACCAGTGAGTGTGTGTGAATCTGAGTCGAACACCATGGGCACATTGCGCAGTAATTGTGATGTATCATCGAATTGTTGACAAGGTAATCGTAATCGTATCGTGAGACCAGTGAAGATGCACAGACCTAGCGCTAACCAACCTGGATAGAGGTCTGAGGACCTCCATCTAGCTCAGTGTTCCTCATTGCGTGGATCGTGTAACCAGTAGTGGTGGACCACGGAGCCAACAGTGTCGGCTTCGGACCCCCGCTAGCGGCACAGAGGGTGGGCCCCTTCTGATGACATGCGAGTGCCATCTGATGGCGCAGAAGAAAGAACATCGGAACCCTTACGGGCATAAATTTCACACACCAGCTGCATTATTTTCTGTCATAAAATAATGTAACCGGCGTGGCTAGCCCATATGACAAAGGCAGTGCAAGGGTGTACGGGGCATAGAAGAGTCTTATTCTACGCTCCCTGCACATCGCCACATACAGGCAGGCACAGGAGCGAGGCAGAGACAGCCCTGGATTGTGTGAAAAGCCCTGCAGGCCATCTGTAATGGTTAAACCCTCACCATCCATTATGGAGGGGATAATCGGAATCAGAGGGTGTAGTGTATTTGAATGAATAACTGCTCACTGATACAGACAAGCATGTGGAAGAGTACTTCACTGATTTATTACAGCTTAAAACTAAAACACAAAGACATACACACAAGAGACACAAACTACACATAAGAACACATGCACACATTTACTATGCTGCCATCTGCTGGATGGAGGACAGCATAATATCTCAATACATAACACTCCTTCCCCCCAGATCTTGAAGTCTTTGAGATAACTGGGAGGGCGAATATTTCTTCTTGTGCGCCCTAGAGCCATGTTTTGAGCCGCTTCGACTGGACTATCAGTTGGACAAATTCCTACTTCCTGTGCTCTCTCGGATGGACCGTCAGAAACTGGCTCTGCAACAGCAACTCCTGGAGAATTTGCACTTGTATCATCCAGTAGTTTACCAACATCTGGCATCCCAGAAAACACAGTAGAACAGGAACTAGCAACAGGCACAATTTCATCACTCCGCTGCAGGATCTGATTGATATGGCATCTTAATATTCTGCCATCAGGAATTTGTACCTTCTACGACAAAGGTCCTGTAGTCACAAGCACTTTTGCAGGTATCCATTTAGGTCCAGAAGCATAGTTTCTGACAAAGACAGCACTGTCAGATGCAAACACTCTCACAGTAGAAGCATTAGAGTCCTTATTGAATTGCAATTCTTGCTTCTCTTGTAACTCAGATGTCAAATCATTAAACGATCTAAACACATTTTTAAACGACGGTTCATGAGGAGCTCTTCTGGGCTACAGTCACTCAGTGCTTGAGCATGGTGTCACATGCTGTTGCAGAAGGAAACTAGCAAGTCTATGATTCCAATCTCCTTCAATAATTCTCTTTAATGAGTCTTTGGTGGTTTGCACCATTCGCTCAGCTTGACCATTTGATGACGGGCGAAATGGTGCAATCGTAACTTGTCGAATAAAGTTACTTGCCATAAAGGTTTTGAATTCAGACGAGGTAAACTGTGTTCCATTATCAGACACAATTGTATCAGGCAGCCCATGTGTAGCAAACAGACTCCTTAAGACTCTTAGGACAGTGGCTGAGGTAGCAGTTGTAACTGAAACAACTTCGAGCCATTTTGAAAAGGAATCAACAACTAAAAAAAATCTGTCCTTGAAAAGGACCAGCAAAATCTACATGTAAACGTGGCCAAGGTGACCTAGTCACTTTCCACGGATGTACCGTGGCTTTAGATGGAACATGACGAGTGGATTGACATAGTACACAGTTCTTTACCCACTTCTCAATAACTTCATCCATTTTAGGCCACCAAACATAACTTCTGGCTAAAGCTTTCATCAGGACTATTCCAGGATGTCCCTCATGGAGAGCATGCAGTACTTGATCCTGTCCTGCATTTGAAATTATCACTCTGTTTCCCCATAATAAACAACCTTTATAGACAGATAATTCATGTTGACGCACTACAAATGGTCTGAACTTCTCTTCAACTTTTGATTTTGGCCACCCCCTCCAAAACCAGTTGAGCACATGGGCCAGCAAAGAGTCTTTAGCCGTCATACAAGCAATGTCACCTGCATGTAAGGGCAGGTTCAGAATAGATTCCAACAGAAGAACCTCAGACACAGGAGGAATAAGGAAGTCCAGAGAAGGCAAGGGTAACCTGCTTAACCCATCAGCATGAGTGATATCTTTGCCAGGACGATATTGGAACTCACAATCGTAGGCGTTCAGCAAAAGGGACCATCTGAGCATGCGTGGGGAAATAATTTGAGGTGTTGGAGAATCTTTGGTGAAGAGACCCATTAAAGGCTTATGGACTGATAATGGTAAATCTCCGCCCATACAAATAGTTATGAAACTTTTTCAGACCAGACACAAAAGCTAAAGCTTCCCTGTCAATTTGGGTGTAATTCCTCTCTGTGGTAGACATGGTCCGCGAATAAAATGCAATAGGAGCCTCAACACCATTTCTCAAAGTGTTGCTCAATACAGCCCCAATACCATATAAAGAAGCATCGCAGGTAAGTGTGAGTGGCTTTTCCAAATCATAGTGTACAGTATACTGTCAGAAGATAACAGCTTTTTTGCAGCATTGAAGGCTGAAGTATGAACATCAGTCCACTTCCACGGAGCATCTTTATCCAGAGGACAATGCGAAGGTTCAGCAACAGTGGCTTTGTCAGGCATGAAAGAATAGTAAAAATTAAGTAACCCCAGGAAAGCTTGCAGTTCTGGTTTGCGTGTTGGAACTGGAGCTCTATAGATAGCTTCAACTTTAGAATCATTTGGATGGATGCCATGTGCATCAATTCTGTAGCCAAGGAAAGTCACACTGCTTAGCCCAAAAACACACTTTTCTTTTTTAAGTTTTAGACCAGCATCCAGGAAACGTTTCAACACAAGTTGCAGCCGTGAAGCCAAGGACTGTATGCAGTCTGCTCCAATAAGAACATCATCAAAATAAGGTACCACACCTGGAAGTCCAGATAAGAGGTCCTCCATTAATTTCTGGAATATGCGGGAGCAATAGAAACCCCAAACTGCAAACATCTGGCTCGGAAAGCTCCTTTGTGTGTTATGATTGTTTTGTGTCCGTCAGCAGCTTCCTCATCCACAGGTAGCTGCTGGTAAGCTTGTGCCATATCCAATTTGGCAAATACTACTTTGGCAAAAGGAAAGGCAAGAATTTGATGGACAGCTGGAATTTGATAGGGATGCTCTTGCAATGCTTTGTTGATTGTACAGTTGTAGGGCCATATTACAAAGTTGGTGCTAACTTAACCAGAGCTGTTGTAAACTTACCAGAGCCATTATAGCCTATGGAGGTTTTTAGTTTACAACAGCTCTGGTTAAGTTAGCACCAACTATGTAATATGGCCCATAGTCGGCACAAATTCGGACATCACCATTTGGCTTCAATACTGGAACTATTGGGGTACACCACTTTGGGTAGGTAACAGGTTCAATTATACCTTGTTCCATGAGACGTGTAATCTCAACATCGATTTTAGGTCTGAGAGCTAATGCAACGATGTGAGGTTTCATACGAATTGGGGGAACTTTAGAATCTAATGGAAAAGAAACAGGAGGACCTTTATACATGCCAAGTTCGTCTTCGAAAACTGCACTAAATTCATCAATCACATTCTGTAGAGAAGCTGTGGATACATTATGCACTCCAGTTAATGAGATTCCTAGGGGTTCAAACCACTCTCTGCCCAGCAAATTTGCTCTTTGTCCCTTAGTAATTATTAAATGTAAGTGTCCTCTGAATTCACCATATTTTACTGTATAAAGCAAGTACCTTTAACGTCCACAACCTGTTTGTTGTAGTCAACCAACTGAACATCGCAAGGACTACTGAAGGCCATTGAGGCCATTACAATGTAAATGTTTCTTCTGAAATCAAGGAAATTGCACATCCTGTATCTACTTCCATTTTGAAGGAACATCTTGCAGCAGAATCTCAGTGTAAGTTTCCGTCCTGATGAACGAGTTTTCCACTTTATTTACAAAGTCATTTGAGTACACACCTGTAGATATGTCGCCATCCAAAACAGCAAGTGGAGTCTTAACAGAGTGTGCTGCAGTTGGTATTGTAATCACATTGTTATAGTGGTTTTGTTTTCCAATGGCTTTTCTCTGGCAAACTGTCTGTATGTGACTGTAGCGCTGTGTTAAAAATCTTGCTGTGGCAGTACCTATTTTTGGCCACAAGATGGAGACTATCGTGATCAGAGATACTGGACATTGGGACTACAATGCCCGGCATGCTTTGCAAGAAGACAGGAAGTGGGTGGGGACTGGACACTTACATCCTCTGCCTCGTGGAGAAAGTTCCAGAGCGCGCCAGGGAAGCAGAGAAAGCAGACGCACTGAGGAGATCGCGAGAGAACCTAGGCCAAAGCCTGAGGGAGACCTGTTATTCCGGTTTGGGTCACTCAACCTGAGGAGAAGGAGACTTGTCAGAGCCCAGACATTGCTGCAGACCGGCGGAATCGAACGGAGAGCAGGCGGTGAGCTGGACAAGCTGCATGAAGTCAGACAATGGATCCGGCCGCTAGTATCCCCAGTCAAAATCCGGAGGAGAGACGTCCTGGGTCAGCGGAGCCTAAAGCCTGCGTCGGATGGGTGAGAGGCCTCCAAGGCTGTTTGTGATTAAAGGTCAAGCTGCTGTTTTCTCTTTAAAGTCCACAGGGCCCCAACTGACTAGTCGAAGACTTTCCTTCAATAAATTCACTGGCCAGTTGAACAGTACCCGGGTACCACACACACATATACACCTTTTTACATTCTGGGACTTAACCTGTGCAGGACTCAATTTGTTACGAATCGGAACAGGGGTTAAAGATAAAGATACGTTCCGAATATATTTTTCCTCTTTTTCCGCTGCGCGTTTGCCGTAATACGAAGGGATTGTATGTTGGGGTTTTGCTACGTGTCCCTTTTTTCTGAACTATCGGGAAATTGCATTGCTTTTATGTTCGGTTGCGAATATTTTATTTTTCCGAAATACGAAGCCTCGTGTTTCGTTTCTTTTCCGCTACGCGTTTTACCGTGATACGAAAATACTGTAATAATACTTGTGAATACCGTGTCTCAACATCTGCTCAAATATTTTAGTAAACTATTTAAATGATAAAAACTCACAACTGTGTTGGAGTATATTTATTCCCTAGTGCGGGGAGACTGACCCGTGGTTCATTTTCAGCGGCTCCTCCGGGAGTGAGCGCTACACGTGGGGGCTCGTTTCCGGGATCCAGTCTCTGGAAAAACCGCATCTAAAGGGTTAAATATGGATCCAGACACTGTTGCCGAGTGGTGTGGGAGCACAGTAGCCAGTCAGAATGTTGTATAGTTATGGATATTCCAGCAGACACTTGGGCTGAAGATCAGATTCGCCAGGCCGTGGCCACGCTAGCACCAGATCATCGGGGGTTAATACTGGACATTGAAAAAAAACCCAGATACTTCTCACATGTATGTTCTTCTCGAATGGAGAAAGGGTGTTCCGCCATGTTTTCAGGGCACGAGCGTGAAACTGGCCGAAGAGGTGGAAGTCCAACTAATTAAGCCAAGTACGCCACGTGGCGAATCCGCAAGTGTTTCCGCGCCTAGTCCGTTGGCCATGATAGGGCCTGAATTTATCGTGGCTATTGGAGATCTACTGGCTAAATGTCAGAAAACAAGCCCTCCTCACACTAACTTCGGTTATCGACGGTTAAGAAATTTTACAGGAAACGTACCAACTCCGGCGGGAGAAGAAACCTTTGAAGAATGGGTGGAACAGGCGATGCAGGCTCTGGATGAGTGGGATGTCCCTGAGGCCCAGAAAAAGCAAAGGATCACCGAGAGCTTAAAGGGACCTGCGTCAGAAGCGGTGAGAAACCTAAAACTGAGTAGAAAAGATTGTACTGCTTTGGATTATTTAAACGTTCTTGAAGAAGTTTTTGGGCGAACTGAAAAGGCGGCCGAATTGGTATATCAGTACGAACACACCTATCAGAGAAGAGGTGAAAGGATGACCGAGTACATGAGGCGCCTGGATAAGATTCTACACCAGATACTCCTGAAGAAAGGGGCCGAACCGGCCGAAGTAGATAAGATCCGAATAAAACAGATCCTGAGGGGCTCTCAACCTCTAGATCCAGTGATGATGCAGCTGAGAAGCAGAGCAGGTAACCAAGAGTTAAAGTACCTGGAACTGATCCGAGTTGTACGAGAGGAAGAGGCTTTACTAGAAGAGAAATCTTTCAGGCGGGGGAAAGGGCTTATGCACAACCTGTGAGACATAACGACGGCCTGCAACCTGAAAGCGACTCTCTAGATACCTATGGATCTGACGAGGACGAACAAGAACATCTAGTTGTTTTTAAATCTACAGAGAAGGCTGCCAAAGAGTCGAACCTCCCTGAACGGGGTGAATTGTCCAAAACCGTCAAGAAAGTTCAGGAAGCTCAAGTTGAATTGCAACAAGCGCATGCGGAACTGTGCCGGGTATTGATGAAGGTGACAGAGATGCAGGCAGAAATGCAGAAATTCCTCACAGGTATGCAGACGACGGGAGTTGCTGTGGCGTCTGGTCCAAATCCTTTAACCAAATCTCAACAAGCAACTACGTCTCCGCTCTCTAAGAAGAGATGTTTCGGGTGTGGAGAAATGGGCCATTTCCGCGCACAGTGCAAAGGCCGAAAGCCTGAGAAGGATAGAGTCAAGGGACTGTTGGAAGCCCTGGAAGGACTGTTATCTACCTCACCGGCGGGAAACGCCAGAGGGCACCAGTAAAGGAGCAACCTGAGTGCCCGAGGGTTGAACCCCGCTCCAGAAACCAAGCAAAGACTAAGAGGGCGAGAAGGCCCAAAGCCGAGCCAACTGTAGAGCCTGCCAGGACTGAAAGAGTCACTCCCTTAGCATCCGGGTCTACGTCATGGGGAGGCAATGCACGCCAAAAACCTGCACGGGCCAAGAAAAAGGCCAGGGTACAGCAAACTGGGTCTAAGCGTCCGGATACCGCCACAAAATTTCCCGACCAACTGATAGGTCCTTCTCCTATTGTGCCAATCCAAGTGGAAGGAGTCTACACCAAAGCCCTGTTGGATTCAGGGGCTCAAGTGACATTGATCTACAGAGACTTCTATGAGAAACACTTAAAGCACATTCCTTTGCAAGAATTGAAGGATTTGGAAATATGGGGTATCGGCACTGAGAAACTCCCTTATGACGGGTACCTGCAAGTGAAGTTGGAGATCGGATCTGAAGTCATCGGGCAGTCTGGGGGTTGTGATGCATTGGCTATTGTGTGTCCTCGACCCTCGGGTGCGAACAGAAGCTCCCTGATAGTGGGGACGAATACTGACCTAGTGCGGCGTCTCCTGACGCCTATCGTGTTGGAAGAAGGTTCAACTCAAGGAGTACACCCAATGTTACGTCCGGTCTATCAGAGGATGGTCGAAGAACGAAAGGCACCTGCCGAGGTGGGAAGACTGTGGAGACTGGGTGGAACAGAGAAGGTTCTGCAAGCAGGAGAAGTAGCGAGTTTCCGGGCTTCAGTCAAGTTGAATGGATCGCAACCAGGCCCCTATGTGGTGCTGGGAACCGATTTTGATCATGGGAGTGAAACCGGAGTCGAAGTAATTCCTGAGATAATCTCCACCAAAGCTCTGAAGAGAACACGAGGAAGAGTCTCGGTCAGCGTGTGCAATGTGACGGATTCTCCAGTAGTCCTTAAAGCACGAATGCCTATCGGGCAAGTAGAGTCTGCTACACCCCTCTCTACCGATTCAGGAGGGGGAGTGGGTAAAGAGATTCCAGATGAAAGATTCTACCCCAAGACGCTCCCATTTCACCTGAGTGGAAGAAACGTCTTCAGTCTCAAGTCCTAAAGTGGAAGGAATTGTTCTCGAAAGATGAGTTCGATGTGGGCCTAGCTAAGAGTACTGAGCACCGCATTCGGTTACAAGAAGACAAGCCGTTTCGAGAAAGATCAAGGCGAGTTCCGCTAGGAGACTTAGATGATCTGCGAGAGCAGCTGAACGAATTGCAAAGAACCAAGGTGATTCAAGAGTCCAGGAGTCCATACGCATCTCCCATAGTGTTGGTCCGGAAGAAAAATGGTTCTGTCCGCTTATGCATAGACTACCGCACATTGAACCGGAGAACCATCCCCGATCAATATGCCACTCCTCGGATAGAAGATGCCCTACAGTGTTTGTCTGGAGCAAAGTGGTTTAGTGTACTAGACCTGCGAAGCGGGTATCACCAGATACCAATGCATCCTGAAGACAAGGAGAAAACTGCGTTCATCTGTCCACTGGGGTTCTTTGAATTCAACAGGATGCCTCAAGGCCTTACGGGGGCTCCAGCCACGTTCCAACGGTTGATGGAGAAGACAGTCGGGGATATGAATCTAATCGAAGTATTAGTGTACCTGGATGACATAATTGTGTTTGGGAAGACTCTGGAAGAACATGAGCAACGTTTGGAGAAGGTCTTGAAGAGGCTCCATGAAGAGGGGCTGAAACTGTCTCTAGAGAAATGCCAATTCTGTCTACCGTCTGTCTGTTACGTATTGGGACATGTGGTCTCAGCAGAAGGTGTTTCAACAGACCCTCGGAAGTTGGAGGCCGTAGCTTCTTGGCCTAGACCCCGAAACGTCACTGAGCTTAGATCTTTCTTGGGATTCTGTTCATACTATCGAAGATTTGTGGGAGGATTCGCGAAAATAGCTCAACCACTGAACAAACTCCTGCAGAAGGAAACCACAGAAGAAGGCTGCAAGGTCTCTGACAAAAACCCGTCAGCTCCGGGGCCAAGGAAAGCTCGAGAGTCTATACAAGGTGAATGGACCAGTCAATGTGAAGGAGCTTTCGTAAAGCTGAAAGAGAGCCTAACCCGAGCTCCTGTTTTGGCCTATGCGGACCCTCACAAGCCGTATGAACTACATGTGGATGCCAGCCGAGAAGGTCTGGGAGGAGTCCTATATCAGGAGTATGGTGGATTGCTGAGGCCTGTGGCGTACGTGAGCCGGAGCCTTACGCCTTCAGAGAAGAACTATCCTACTCACAAGCTGGAGTTCCTAGCCTTGAAGTGGGCAGTGGTGGACAAGTTGAAAGACTATCTGTATGGAGCTGAGTTCGTGATCAAGACGGATAACAATCCTCTTACCTACATCCTTACTACCGCAAAACTGGACGCAACGGGACATCGGTGGTTGGCCGCTCTGTCAGGGTTTCGGTTCAGCCTGAAGTATCGCCCTGGGGTGAATAATCGAGATGCTGATGCGTTATCGAGAAGACCCTACACTACAGAATGGACTCAGTTGACTCCAGACGGGGTGCAAGCTTTGTGTCAAGGAACAGAGCGCCGGGTCAAAGGAGGGATTGAAGCAGAGGCCATAGGAGTTATGGCTGCGGCTGTTCCTGAGTTCTACTGTAACCCTACGCAGTTAAGGGATGAAAGTTTACCTACCTTTTCGAGACAGGACCTGAAAGCGGATCAGGCCAGAGACCCTTTAATTGCCTTGACCATAAAGGCCCTGTCTGCAAACCAGCGAGAGATTTTGTTAACCAACTCCCCGAGTGGAGCCAGATTGGTCTACAAAGAGTGGGAGCGGTTAAAGATGTTGGATGGGGTGGTCTACCGAAGGGGCCCCTCAACCAACTCTGAAGAGATTCAACAGTTATTCCTCCCTACTAAACATAGGGAGAGTGTGCTGCGATCACTACATGATGAGCATGGACATTTGGGTGCAGAGAGAACTTTTAAGCTGGTGCGAGATAGGTTCTATTGGCCTTGTATGAGGGCTGAAGTAGAAAGTTATTGTCATTCCTGTCTGAGGTGTATTCAGAGAAAGACTCTACCGACCCGAACTGCTCCAATGAGCCATCTGCAGAGCCAGGGACCCATGGATTTGGTGTGCATTGACTTCTTGTGCTTAGAGCCGGATGCTAGTGGGCAAGGGAACATTCTAATAGTGACTGATCATTTCACTCGTTACGCCCAAGCTTTTTCCACGAAAGATCAACGCGCTCCGACTGTAGCCAAGGTGTTGATGGAAAAGTTCTTTGTTCACTACGGACTGCCAAGGAGGATACACTCTGATCAGGGTAGAGACTTTGAAAGCAGACTGGTGGGGCAGTTGTTAGAGCTGTTGGGAATCCAAAAGACCCGAACCACACCATATCACCCTCAAGGTGATGCTCAGCCTGAAAGGTTTAATCGCACACTGCTAAACATGCTGGGGACCTTGTCGAATGTGGAGAAGCAGAGTTGGAGTCGTCACATAGCTACTCTGGTGCATGCATATAACAGTACGGAGAGCGATGCAACTGGATATTCACCGTACCGTCTTATGTTCGGAAGGGAGGCTCGACTGCCGGTTGATTTGGCATTTGGGTTATCCCTAGACCAGACATCAGTAGCTTCCCATAGAAACTACGTGGATAGACTTCGAAAGAATCTGGCTTCTGCGTTTGAACAGGCCCGTTTGACCTCGGGAAACAGGGAGCAAAGAAACAAAAGGAACTATGACCTGAAAGTTCGAATACAAGATCTACAACCCGGTGATAGGGTTCTATTGAAGAACTTGGGTGCTGCTGCGAGACACAAGTTGGCGGATAGGTGGAGTTCCCAGGTTTACATTGTCTGCAAACAACTGCCGGGTTTACCAGTGTATCAGATTCGCCCGGATGGAAAGGCTGGGCCTCTTAAGAACTGGCACCGAAATCATTTGTTACCTTTGAGAGAGGCTGTAAGGATGCCAGTTGGGGACGAATTGCCTCGGCAAATCCGCCTGTTCCATGTTTGCCTCCTGTTACTCGGTCTCAACAGACCCGGGTTGCCGAAGAGAGCGAAAGAGACAGTGAAGAAGAGAGTTATTGTCTAGATTGGATGCGCTCGCCGGAGCCTGAAGAGGTTGTCGTTGTCCCTGAACGTGGGAGAGTAACTTGAGGCCTGAAGCTCCTGAATTCTTGTTGGAAGTCCCTGAGACTGTTGATATCCCTGAGCCTCTTGAATTTCAGTTGGAAGTCCCTGAGGCTGTGGGATCCCGGTAGCTCCGGAGGCTTATTCAGGTGATTATAGTTCTATGCCTACACTGGAGGGATCATACTCTGAAGAAACGTCTGCTCCAGTGATAGAGAGAAGAATTGAGCCAACGCCTATAGTACTTCCACCTGAAGAGGAACTGATTGAGCCAGAACCAAAACGCTCTGTTCGACCGCCCCAACGACTCACCTACGACTCACCAGGACATAGCACTGAAGAGGCCATCACCACGGTGCGGAGGTTGCCCGAAGTGTCTGCTATGCTAGCTGAGGTAGCCCAAAATATGAGTCAACTTGAGGAAGTGTTCCTAACCCACTGCCTGTATGCTGCTGAACCTGTACATGTTATGTAAACTGTATTCAAATATTGTGGAAATGTAATGTAACTGTTGTACCTCCTTGGAGAGACCCAAGAGTTCTAGGAGGGGGAGAGTGTAGCGCTGTGTTAAAAATCTTGCTGTGGCAGTACCTATTTTTGGCCACAAGATGGAGACTATCGCGATCAGAGATACTGGACATTGGGACTACAATGCCCGGCATGCTTTGCAAGAAGACAGGAAGTGGGTGGGGACTGGACACTTACATCCTCTGCCTCGTGGAGAAAGTTCCAGAGCGCGCCAGGGAAGCAGAGAAAGCAGACGCACTGAGGAGATCGCGAGAGAACCTAGGCCAAAGCCCGAGGGAGACCTGTTATTCCGGTTTGGGTCACTCAACCTGAGGAGAAGGAGACTTGCCAGAGCCCAGACATTGCTGCAGACCGGCGGAATCGAACGGAGAGCAGGCGGTGAGCTGGACAAGCTGCATGAAGTCAGACAACGGATCCGGCCGCTAGTATCCCCAGTCAAAATCCGGAGGAGAGACGTCCTGGGTCAGCGGAGCCTAAAGCCTGCGTCGGATGGGTGAGAGGCCTCCAAGGCTGTTTGTGATTAAAGGTCAAGCTGCTGTTTTCTCTTTAAAGTCCACAGGGCCCCAACTGACTAGTCGAAGACTTTCCTTCATGTAAATTCACTGGCCAGTTGAACAGTACCCGGGTACCACACACATACATATACACCTTTTTACATTCCGGGACTTAACCTGTGCAGGACTCAATTTGTTACGAATCGGAACAGGGGTTAAAGATAAAGATACGTTCCGAATATATTTTTCCTCTTTTTCCGCTGCGCGTTTGCCGTAATACGAAGGGATTGTATGTTTGGGGTTTTGCTACGTGTCCCTTTTTTCTGAACTATCGGGAAATTGCATTGCTTTTATGTTCGGTTGCGAATATTTTATTTTTCCGAAATACGAAGCCTCGTGTTTCGTTTCTTTTCCGCTACGCGTTTTACCGTGATACGAAAATACTGTAATAATACTTGTGAATACCGTGTCTCGACATCTGCTCAAATATTTTAGTAAACTATTTAAACGATAAAAACTCACAACTGTGTTGGAGTATATTTATTCCCTAGTGCGGGGAGACTGACCCGTGGTTCATTTTCAGCGGCTCCTCCGGGAGTGAGCGCTACATACCTATACGTTTTATACGCGTTTTGGCAAACTGCATTTGCGAAACCGGCATGTATTCCGCCTGTGTGATCCTCCACACAACCTATAACAAGTTCCTTTAAATGTGCCATGTTAACATTTGCACTGTGGTGAAAAGTCCTTTGATTTAACATTTCTGACTTCACTGGCATGTATTTTCAGGTTTATTTCTTTGCTGGAGGTGGAATGTGTATTGCTTATTGAATGTACATATCCAGCCTTCATATGCAAGAGCTTCCTTTTGCTGCAGTTAGTAAAAGTCAAGTTCTGTTTTACATGAATTCTCCTCTGCAGCACTTCATCTTGTACACCACACACAAGCCTATCGCTTAGCAAGGATTCAAAACTGGCACCAAAAATTGCAATTCTCAGACAGCCTGTGCAGTTCTGCAATGTATGCCGCAATGCTTTCACCTGGTTGCTGATTTCGTCTGTTAAAATGGAAAAGCCTCACTGTTTCAGATGGAGTGGGTGCAAAATGATTTTTTAACAGTGCCAGTATGTCTTCAAAAGAACAGTCTTTTGTTTTTTAGGAAAAATCAGTGAGCGAACAGTATCAAAAGTCTTAGATCCAATAACACTCAGTAACACAGCTCTTTTCTGAGCAGCATCAATCACCTTGTTAGCGTCCAAGAAAATATCTTGTTGTGTATTGATTATGCTTATACTTCCTGTTTCCTGTTCTGACCTGGAGGCAGTTCTATAATCCAACATGATTCCTCACACAAGCAGCTTGCAGTCTCTTCATTTCTATACCTGCAACATGGTGTCAGAAGTAACTAAAATCAGGACTGAGCCTCTTGTCTGGAGCACAGCAGCTTTGGGAACCTACACAGGTTTGTGAACTGTGGACTAAGACTGTTCCTTGTGGATTTTTTTTTGCTATTTGAGAGCTCAGAGGCTTCCTGGCAATATGGCTGCAATGAATTGCATACCTCCCCCAGAGGGGATGAGAATGAGTGGAGATTGGAGCAGCAATTGGGAATCTTTCAGAGCTGAATTTGAAGATTATTCCCCGGCTACAGGCTTGAATAAGAAATCTGCAGCAGTGCAGGCAGCAACTCTGAGAAGAGTGATGGGCAGTGAATGCAGGCATGTGTATAAACACAATGTGAACCTCACAGCAGAGCAGCAAGAAAATGTTACAGCCATTCTACAAGCACTGGAAGCTTATTTCAAACCTGCTAAAAACATAATTTACAAAAAGGTATGTGTTTGGGTGCTGCAAACAAGAAGAGGGAGAATCTTTTAATAACTTTGTTACACGCCTGAGAGAAAAGGCAGCAACTTGTGAATATGGAGCTCTCAAAGATGAATTAATAAGAGACAAAATTGTTTTGGGCATAGCTAGTGAGAGCGCACGCAGGCGCCTCCTAAGAGAACATGACTTAACTCTAAACATAGCCATTGAAACGTGCCGCACAGCAGAGATCACTGACAGACGTCTGAAAGTCATGGAACAGGAAAGACAGAGGACTGACAGCATAAACATTGCAATGCAGCGTCATGACATTAGCAAACCGCAGCAACACCGCCTGATTAGCGAAAACGCAGCCAAACTTACAGCATGCAAATACTGTGGGACTGTGCATCAAAGAATTAAAGAGCGGTGTCCACCTTAAGGGAAGTCTTGTAGGTCTTGTGGAAGATCAAACCATTTTGCTAATGTTTGTCTGTCCAGTAGACGACAGCCATCAATAGGAAAATTACAGACCGTGGAGAACGCATCTGCATATGAGGAAGAGACAGACACCGCTGAAGTTCTAAACAGCAGTGAATTGATCGGCGCTGTGCAATCCAGAGGAAAGAAATGGTTTGTCACTTTACGTTTAAATAATAGGCCCCAATCCGGTCAGCTCGATTCAGGAGCAACGTGTGATGTAATGTGTTTAAAAGACAAAATGATGTTAGCACCGGAAGCACATCTACTGCCACGTGACACCAAACTAAAGCTATACTCTGGTGAGCTTATGAAATCTCTTGGACTCTTCAGGACTGAATGTGTCTTATGTGACCAGAGACACAAGCTATAGTTTGAAATTGTGGAGGCACGCCAAAAGCCATTGTTTTCAGGCTCAACCTGTGAGCGTCTAGGGCTGATACATTTCTCCGTTCCTGCAGAGCTAAACGTGATGGACAATCAATCCAAAGGGCCCTTGACAAATCAAAGGCTGTTACAAGAATTTAGTGATGTGTTTGCTGAGCCAGTAGAATCCGTACCAGGGGAAGTTCATTTCGACCTTGACTTGAGTGTCCCTCCAGTTCAATGTGCACCACGCAATGTGCCAGTGGCGTTAAAACAGGCAGTCAAGGCGCCGCTTGACCAATATGAGGCCAATGGACACCTAGCTCCAGTGACTGAGCCAACTGACTGGATAAGTAACATGGTTATTGTAAAGAAGCCTGATAAGCTAAGAATATGCATAGATCCCAAATTCTTGAATCTGGCACTGAGGCGATCTCACTACATCATGCCAACGCTCGAGGATGTTTTGTGCAAGCTGCCTAAAGCGCGTCTGTTCATGCTTGTTGATGCCCGGGATGCATTGGATATCCCGTTTCTTGAGGAGGATGGGTAGCATTTGAATTGGATACAATAAGCGTGGGAACGCAACCATTTTTATGAGGCTGATTCTTTCCATGTAAGATAGTGGGAGCTTATTCCAGGAGGACAGCAAAGATTTAAGTTGGGTCACTAACGGTGGGATTGTTACCTTGTATAATCTCGTTAAATCAGTTGGGAGCGACAATCCTAGGTACTTAAATACGCCACCTTTGCACCAACAAAAGGAAGGCGGTTCAATAGCAGGCCCTGCAGTCCCGACCCAGGGGAATGGCCAATGTTTTGTCAAAGTTTATTTTAAAACCCAAGGCTATATGAAACCGCTCCAAGTAGTCAGCAGTGTCGGGAGTGCCATTTCCGGATGGGAGAGAAACAAAAGCAAATCGTCTGCAAACGCCACCATCCAAACCTCCTGGTTGCCCACCTTTATGCCCTCAAAGTCCAATCGGGCCAGAAGGACACGTAAAACGGCTCAATAGCTAGGTAAAAAAAAGAGGGGATAGGAGGCACCCTTGCTGCGTGCCTCGCTCCAAAAAAAGGGGATAGAGTTAAGCCCTTTGGTTGTCACTGATGCCACCGGAAATCGATACAGAGCATCAAACAAGTTCAGGACTGACCTGCCAAAAAAGTGAAATTTAAAAAACCAACGCATGTAGGCTCAAGATATTTGGTCAAATGCCTTGTCTGCGTCGCAGCTAAGGATCAGGTCGGCCGAAGACTGACGGCTATTTGAGGCCCAAATGGCCGCCAGAGATCATCGAATGTTCTGAGTGGAGTGACGCCCCTTTAGAAAACCCGTTTGAGCAGGGGAAATAAATTTGGTCAAGGGTGCCTGAAGATGATGCGCCATGATGCCCGACAAGAGTTTTAGGTCGACATTCAGAAGAGAAATCGGACGATAAGATGTTATTAACGTGGGTTCCTTGTTTGGCTTGGGGAGGACAATTATTCGCGATGCGTTGAAGGCTGGTGGGGGATCTTTGCCCTGTAATTTATTATACAGGAGTAGCGAGATGGGGAACTGTGACAGAACACGCTGTCACTGTGCGACTTGGAGGGGAATGTGCGCTAGCCTCCTGCCCAGAGACTATGGCCCATGAAAGAGACTATTGGGGAACTGGTGGACCTTTTAAATATATTTTGGTTTTCACTGTTTTATAGATATGCCAGTTAACTAAAGATTTCTGATGTCTGTGTGTTATTCCCTGTATAGTGTAGATCTCTGTATTAGTACCTGCTATTGTGTAAATTCTCTCAGTAAGAAATTCCTTTTGTTTAGGTGCTTTCTCCTTCCCCCATTCTCCATTGTTTGAAGGCCCTGGGTAGTTATCTGATCTGTGATGTTGTCTGTTTGATTGTATGCAAATGCAATGGTCCTTGACTCTATCTGTCCTCTCTGTGAATAAACAGTCAGTTCTATTCTGACCAAGCTTGAAGTCACGACTCATGTTTTGGAGGACCAGGAATCTTCTGCCCGCTGTTCCAAGGAAAGGCTCCAGGTCTACAGCTTCGGCTTATTCCTGGGGGTGCTAGCCAGGCTCTCTACATACACCGGGCCTTGAGTTGTGGCTAAAGTACAAGAGAAAGGTGTGGGAGTCACGAGGAGAAACTGGGTGTCCAGCGAGGAAGCAGCATTTGGCAGATGTGACCCTGTCCGGGCACAGAGATCTGTTACAGGAACTACATGACCTCGTAAAAATTTGTAAAATTCCGTCAAAAAACCATCCGGACCCAGGGTCTTATGAAGCTGTAAGCGGGCTATAGCGTCATGAATTTCAGTAGGGCAAATTGGGGCATTTAACTTGTCCCGAACCTCAGGTTCTAATTCCGTTAAGTTTGCTTCCAAAAAAAATTTGGCCTGGGTCTCCCAGACCTCTGTTTCTGCCTTATAAAATTGCTCAAAATAATCCCTAAAATAGGCATTGATTTTTAACAGATCAGTTAGAAGAGCACCAGTAGGCGTTTTGATTTGCGAAATGAGGGTGGGGGGGGTGCTGGCGTTTGCAATCGAAGGAGTTTAGACAATAGTTTCCCCTGCTTGTTACCCCATCGAAAACATTTGTTTTTTTAGTGGAACCAAAAATATTGGGCCCGTTCCTCAACAATCTCGGCATATAACTTCTTGCTGGATTTGTATTCATTTGCAGATTGGGCAGTGGCATGAAGTAAGTGGGACCTATAAGAGGACACTAGGGACGAATGCGCTTCCTGTAACCTCTTGTTGACTTCCCTGCACTTGCGCGCTACATATTCTATTACATGGCCCCTCATTACTGGCTGGCCGCCTCCCAGTATAGGTTAATGTCATCTAGATGTTCGATGTTGTCATCCACGTAATTATTCCAGCAAAGCTTCATATGAGCCCCAAATCCCTCCAACCTTTATAGGGAGGTGGGAAAACGCCAATTGCGGGATCTTGGGAGAGGGGAGCCCAGACGCAGCTCAATTGTAACTGCCGCGTGGTCAGAAATCTGGATCATGCCAATAGAGGCATATTCTAAGGCATGTTGCAAAGAGAGCGACAAGAGGAACATGTCAATGCAGGAGAAGGAATCGTGGGGGTTTGAATAAAATGAGTAATCCCTACCTTCTGGGTTAAGGAATCTCCACGCATCCACCAGAGTAATGTGGCTTTGTAAGAAATTAGGCCCAGCGGTAGACTGTGTGGTGGCAGGAGATTGTCTAGTCCATGAGCGATCCAGAGCCTGGTCCACAACCGCGTTAAAAACTCCTCCCACCAGACAGTGATCAAAAGTATACTGCAGAAGCTGCGCATACAGGTCGGAGTAAAATTGAAGGTGAGGAGGATGAGGGGCGTAAACATTCGCCAGTAAATATTTATCTTCTTGGATGGACACCAACAGGATAGAGAATCTGCCCTGCGGGTCATTTGTTTCCTCCAGCACCACATGCGGAAGTGACTTATTTAACAGAATCGCAGTGCCACATTTTTTATTCACAAAGGGGGCAGAAGTCTGGTAGCCGATCCAAGGGGCTCAGAGGAGGTTAGTGGGAGAAGACCACTGGGTCTCCTGGAGAAAGACAATGTCAGGCCTTAATTTACTTAAGTGGGAGAGCACCTTCTTTCGTTTTATAGGGGAGTTCAGTCCCTCCAAGTTACAAGAGACCACCTTAAAGGTAACCTTGTGAAAGGGTATCGTGGACATCATAGTCTGGGAGGTAAGAAGGGAAGTAGACGCTGCCCGTCAGAAATAGCTAGAGGGGTTCCCTCACATAAGGGGGGGAATGGGGCCGCCCAGCAGCGCCCTCATTTCCTGGTGGAAGGGCAAGGAACGAAATTGCTGACTTGACTCTAAATTTGTGTGGAACCATAAAATTTTTAAACCAACTCTTAATACAAAGAACACCAACAAAAAAAGAACTAACGCACAGTATGTCAAATAAAAAACATGTAACATATGTGGTAGAAGTCGCCTAATATCCAGTGGACGGGTCATAAGTATGGGAACCAACATCTTATGAATCCTACAGAGAGTCACCGATGATGGAAGATTGGTCTATCAAGTCGGAGCCAGGCGTCCAGGAATTGGGAAATACTGAGGCAACGGCAGAGACCCTCGTCTATGCCCTCGTCCTGGAGAAGGGCGGATCCGGCATCTCGTGGGGAATCAAAGTAGTGTGTTGTCCCATTAAAAATCACATGGAGTCGAACTGGGTACAGGAGGGAAAAGCGGATGTTCTGGGCCACCAATTTGGTGCACACTGATGAAAATGCTCATCGTTTGGCTGAGACAGCAACTGAAAAGTCCTGAAATAACCGGAGAGTGGCAGCCTGATAGTCCAAGTTCCTGAGACAATAATAGGCCTGGAGGATCTTGGTTTTGTCGGTGTAGTTCATTAAGCGCATAATCACCGGTCGTAGACGACCTGCTGATGGGTTCAGGTCCGGTCCCATCCTGTGGACACTTCCACTGCCACTGGACAGGATTCGGTGTTGTAGCCCAGTTGGGAGGGCAGCCAGACTGAGGCCCATTCTTGTAAAGCATGGCCCTTCACCGATTCCGGAAGGCCAATAATACGTAAGTTATTCTGGCAGCTCCTGTTTTCCAGGTCATCCAATTTGTCAGTCAACCCTTGAATGATTAGATTCTGCTGTTCAAGTTGGGTTTGTAATGGGTTAACCGTATCTTCCAGGGTGGACACCCTTTCCTCCACCTCTCTAAGTATATGTACTTGTGAAGTCAGTTGCGATAAAACGGACTCGATAGTGGCCATGAGCCTTCCCAGTTTTTCATCCAACAACGGCCGCGGAGGGAGCCGCGGAGATATCCGCCACACTCAGCAGTGTTGCCAAGCTCAAAGCTCGAGTGTGAGACTCATTCATGTCCAAAGTTGACAGATAGGATACCGAATCCATTGAGTCCCTAGAGTGGGGGGAAGGAGAATCCAACCTCTGATGGTGTTTCGGAGTGGGCTTGGCGGATGACTTTTTGGTGGCTCTACCCGCCATCACAAACTTGTCCATGGCGTCACCAAAAGAGGCAGTACGAGAGGTTCCTCTAACGTAGACACTGCAGGCCTCGGTGAACCGTTAGACAGCAAAAGAGGAGGGAGACACAGAAAGGTGCGGCGCCCCAGGCGTCTCTGGGACTAAAAAAATTATTTGGTTATTTGAGCGAGAGCTGCAGCACAGCAGAACAAAAATTTTAAAAAATTGCAAAGAGGGTTGCCCCAGGTGATCCCTGGGAAATAAAAAATTGTGCCATATCAAGGCCAATTGGCAAGTGTCCAGTCTGCAATTATGAGCGCTTCAGCCGAGGGATGGCACGAGTGGCGACACACTTAGGGACGCCCCTGGGATTCCAGGGACTAAAAAAAATTGAAGATAAAGAGTCGGCGCCTCGGATTACTCTAGGACTAACAAAAATTAAGCAATTGCCACAGGGCAGAAAAAATGTAGGTGAGAAAAATTAGCTTGAACAGCACCTGCTGCAGTCCACTGAGGACTATTAAGTAAAGAGAAGGAGCACCCCAGGCAGTCCTGGGATTAAGAAAAATGGAGGTCCAGCCTCAATCTCTGAGAAGTAAGGTGCCCCAGGTTACCCTGGAGCTGAAAAAAAATTATGTGGGCAGCCGAAGGGCAAAAAACAAACAAATTGAAATTGCCTGTTAAGGAGTAAAATAGTCCTCCCTGCACTATTGCAGCGACAGTTCCGATTACCTGCCACAACAGCGAGATGCACGCTTTCCAAGGCGCAGGGCCGTCTTTAGTATTGACCGGACCCTGGGCAAACATTTTCTTGGGTCCCCCCATTGGAATATTACTCTCCACCCCATCCTAAAAAAAAAACGAAAAAAACACACATATAGGGTTATTTAAATGCAGGACATAGAGACATAGAAACATAGAAAAATGTCGGCAGATAAGAACCTTTCGGCCCATCTAGTCTGCCCAATTACATGGATACTTTACCTGGATTTATCTTTTGTTTAGGATAGCCTTATGCCTATCCCATGCTTGCTTAAATTCAATTACTGTTTTGGCCTCTACCACTTCTACTGGAAGGCTGTTCCATGTATCCACCACCCTCTCAGTAAAATAATGCTTCCTGATGTTACTTTTAAACCTTTGCCCCTCTAATCTAAGACTATGTCCTCTTGTTTTGCTATTTTGTTTCCTTTTAAATATACTCCCTTCCTCTACCTTGTGGATTCCCTTTACGTATTTAAATGTTTCTATCATATCTCCTCTGTCTCGTCTTTTTTCCAAGCTGTACATGTTAAGATCATTAAGCCTTTCCTGGTAACTTTTCTCCTTCAAGCCGTACACCATTTTAGTAGCCCTTCTCTGAACTCTCTCTAAGATGGTCTAAGATATGTTTACTCTATTTGCCTTTCGGGGTACAAATATCCAAATGTATGGCAGTATACCATTCATAGAGGGACAAATTCATGTTGATTAGAATATTTAATATTAACAACACCCTCAATGGAGGCAATTTTCATTATTTTTCTTTATGTTTTGAATACTAAATTCAGATTGGTTAGAGGAAAAAGAAAGTCCCATTCTCATTGGATATACCAATTTTCCCGCCAAAAAGTGTATGGGGGATTGGTTAAGGGTAAATGAATATGGCTATTTAAACCAGTATAGGATGAGTTTTAAGTAGCAGCCAGCTGAGGAAGCCTTTTGATACATTATCTATCTTGGCGAAACGCGTCCTGGCTATTTGTTTGTTTTTATTTGCTATTAAATATTTTTATTCATTTAAAAACAATTGTTTTCATTTACCCTTTTTTATATTTGTGGAGCTATTATTGGCTCCTTTGAGTATAGTGTTTGCCTGCCAGCGCTTTCACCACTACCTCTATGGCCGCGATGAGATCATGGCGGAAACTGACCATAAGCCTTTGATTTCTATTTTCAAGAAACCTCTTTTGTGTGCGCCCAAATGCCTACAGAGCATGTTGCTCACACTACAAAACTATTGCCTAAATGTTGTCTACAAGCCCGGACCGGAAATGTATATTAGTGACACTCTTAGCAGAGCTACAGCAGCTGGAGGTGCACCCAACTATGCACAACACACAGTTTGCAATGTTCAACAGGACCTGGATGTCCTGTCACAGATTAATCATTCAGACTATTTGAACGTCACGGACCAACGATTGCTTCAGATAAAACAGCACACTGAAACTGATGAGAGTTTGCAAGCTCTTAAATATGTTGTTCTGGATGGTTGGCCTGATTCCAAGGAGGAGGTGCCATTAACTGCATGAGAATATTGGACTTTCAGAGATGAAATCGGCATTCAGGGTGGCGTACTATACAAGGGGCAGAGGGTCAACATTCCTATATCTTTAAGATCAGAGATGCTGACACGTATTCATGCCAGTCACATTGGTGGAGAAAGGCGAAAACAGAACCATACGGCGCATCCAGGTTAGTTAATAAGTGAACATGCAAAAACTTATAACAGTAGTGCTGAAAGAAAGTGCAACAGTACTTGATGTCAGTTTATAATATCATCATTTTTAAAGTGCACGTGCATGGAGTTAACTCCAAAAACAAAGTCCAATATACGAAAAAAAGTGCTCAAGTGTGTAATTGTCCAATACTCAAGAAAATCGGAGGGAGGGATATGTTGATCTTCTCTTAAGTGCTGGTATCAGATTCATTTGTTCATCAATGTTCCTAAAAAAAACACATCACAGAAGAACAATAATAGTGCAGGTAGTCATCACAGGGTTGGTCAGAATGTTTTAGCCAGAGTATAGGCCACTCACATTTATGGGAACCCACAAGGTCCCGGCTCAAGGAAAGAAAGCCTATGGCCAAATACAGGGTGGCACTCCACTTCTTTCATCCGTAATGAATACTAAATAAAACAGAAAGAATCGGGAGACGGCACTCCCATAGCATAAAACTGTATGTAGAGGATGCTAGAGATAAGAAAAGTGGACCGCACTCACCAATTCTGGAGCCTCACGATATTTAGGCTCAATGGATATAGTCTTGGGCACTCTTAAAGGTGAAGACCCAGACCCCTTTATCTCAACAGCGGACAATCCGTGTGTGTAAAAAATAATAAAAAAATCGGAGAAAGTGGCGAATAAAGAGTTATAAAACCAATCTATTTATTTAAAAAGCAAGCAATAATAAAAGTAGGACTTTTTGCATGTTCACTTATTAACTAACCTGGATGCGCCGTATGGTTCTGTTGTCGCCTTTGTTCTTTATGACACATATTTTGGTTGTTTTATATGTGTTTTTTACCACGTTATAGGCAGCATCTGACTATTTATTAGCACTTCATCTTAGCACTTTATCTAAACGCTAGTTTATTTTAGCAGGCGCCCACACTGTACAGTGTATATATATATACACATTGGTGGAGAAGCATGCTATAGACAAGCACGAGATACCATATACTGGCCCAACATGCAGAATGAGATTAAAGACTTTGTTAGCAGTTGCTCGGCATGCAATGAATATGCACAGGCACAACAGATGTTGCATGTGTTGCCCACCCGGCCTTGGCAAATTGTAAGCATGGATTTATTGAATTATGCTGGGCAAGATTTTCTACTAATTGTTGATCACTATTCTGACTTTTGGGAGATTGACCTACTTCCTGACCTGTCTGCCGATACTACAATCAGGTGTTGTAAAGTACAGTTTGCACGTTATGGACAGCCGGATAGGGTAATCTCAGATAACGGACCTCAATTCGCATGTGAGCAATTCAGACGGTCTTCTGCAGATTGGGGATTTGAGCACGTTACCTCATCGCCTCGGCACCCGCAAGCCAATGGCAAAGTGGAATCGGCCGTCAAGATCGTAAAGAATAATTGTAAGAAGGCCAAGTATGATGGTACTGACCCGTGGAAAGCCATTCGACATTGGGGGAACACCCCATCAGAAAGGCATGGACAGTAGTCCTATGTAGAGCTTAATGTCAAGGAGACTGAAAATTTCATTGCCTGTGGCCAACAAATTACTTGAACCTTGTGTGGTTACAGGTATCCTAGAGAAACTGTGGAGGAGGAAACAGATCACCAAACTGTCTTATGATGTGTGTGCTAAGGACTAAGGAGCCAATCCGTATGAAGCTGCTTCCTGGTGACAGGACTGGTCGCTGGAGACTGGGTTCCTGTGTTCAGCGTGTTGCCCCTCGCTCATATCTTGTGGATGTAGACGGCAGTCTCTACCGCCACAATCGGGTGGACTTGCGAGGAGCGGAGCGACTCCCCGTACAAGCCTATGTGTCTCCTGCATGTGATCCTCCCGAGGTGCTCAATGCCCCTAGTCCTCCTGGACCACATCCGCAAAGCAGAGAGAATACTGCTGTCCTTTCAGAAGGATACATTGAGTATGGCATAATACAGCCACATGTACCATCAAGTTCATCTGTGCCGAACACCCCAGCCAGGAGGGAGGGCTGCTCTGTATCAATGCCTACTGGAGCTGCATGACCTTCCCCAGGCAAAACCTCTGTGGCCTTGCGTAGCGGTCGAGTTTCAGACCGCCTGAAAGACTCAATTTCTAGTGTACCTACCAGTCACACAGTATGCTATGTTTGAGATTGTTCTGTATCTTCTTTAGGTTAATTGTTTACAAAGTTTGTATTGAATGTTAAAAAAGGGAGATGTTGTGTATTGATTATGTTTATACTTCCTGTTTCCTGTTCTGACCTCTGACCTGGAGGCAGTTCTATAATCCAACATGATTCCTCACACAAGCAGCTCGCAGTGTCTTCATTTGTATACATGAAACAATTCTAACCTAACCCCCCCTTTCCTCTTTTAATTGATGCTATACATGAAGTCTTTTCACCTCTTTCTGAATAGCCCTGATAATCTATAGTTTTGAAGTAATATAAAAAGGCAGGGGATTGCGTGGTCAGGGAGAAAAGTCTCAAACCTTAGAGTGGTAGCATTTTCAGATCCGCTTTACAATGAGGCTCCTGCATGACTGCGTGCGCTTTCCAGCCATGGCGCAGACCCAGATGAAGACTTTTTCGCCATAAGTTGAAAGCCAAAATTTGTTTCCCAGAGAAGTCTTCTTTGACCGGGACCTGTTGTATTGTGGGTCGGGGACCTGACCTGACAGAATGGGGGGGGGGGGGTGAGCCTAAGGAGCAGTGAAAATAGACAGAATACCAGAACTAGAAAACATATTTATTCTGTAAACCATGAATTTAAACCCAGATTAGGGATCCAGAACAAAAACAATAAACAGAGCCTTTGAACTCAAGGCAAGAAATATTAATACAAGGAAAACCAGATATTACAATGGAGGTCCAGAAATCAAGAACATAAAACAAAATAGGCAGAACTAAACATGGAATAAATGCAATACATAAACCAGAAATCAAAGCTGCATGACATGGGGATTACAGGGAACAGAAATAACATGAGAACACATACTTATACACATACAGTTGTGTTCAAAATTATTCAACCCCCACTGAAATTGAGTGTTTTGGCCAGTTTGACATTGATTTTGATCATTCAGTCATCTTGCTTACAATTAAATCAAAGAGGCACGTGTAGGTCAGACAAATATAACATAACATTTATAATGAAATAACCACAAATGTCTTTTCTGTGCTCACATCATTATCAGTTTTATTCAACCCCCAAGTGACATTCAATCTTAGTACTTAGTACAACATCCTTTTACAGTTATAACAGCTTTTAAATGTGAAGCATAGCTTGACACAAGTGTCTTGCAGCGATCTACGGGTATCTTCGCCCATTCGTCATGGGCAAAAGCCTCCAGTTCAGTCACATTCTTAGGCTTGCGCACTGCAACTGCTTTCTTTAAGTCCCACCAGAGGTTCTCAATCGGATTTAAGTCAGGTGACTGCGATGGCCACTCCAAAATGTTCCAGCCTTTAATCTGCAACCATGCTCTAGTGGACTTGGAGGTATGCTTGGGATCATTGTCCTGTTGAAAGGTCCAACGTCTCCCAAGCCTCAGGTTTGTGACGGACTGCATCACATTGTCATCCAATATCTCCTGGTACTGAAGAGAATTCATGGTACCTTGCACACGCTGAAGCTTCCCTGTACCTGCAGAAGCAAAACAGCCCCAAAGCATGATTGACCCCCCGCCATGCTTCACAGTAGGCAAGGTGTTCTTTTCTTCATAGGCCTTGTTCTTCCTCCTCCAAACATAGCGTTGATCCATGGGCCCAAACAGTTCTAATTTTGTTTCATCAGTCCACAGAACACTATCCCAAAACTTCTGTGGTTTGTCCACATGACTTTTGGCATACTGCAGTCTACTCTTCTTATTCTTTGGAGACAGCAAGGGGGTGTGCCTGGGAGTTCTGGCATGGAGGCCTTCATTACGCAGTGTGCGCCGTATTGTCTGAGCTGAAACTTCAGTACCCACATCTGACAAATCTTTTCTCAGTTCCTCAGCAGTCACACGGGGACTTTTCTTCACTCTACGCTTCAGGTAGCGCACAGCAGTCAAAGTCAGCATCTTCTTTCTGCCAAGACCAGGTAGCGTTTCAACAGTGCCCTTTGCCTTGAATTTGCGAATGATGCTTCCTATGATCTCTCTTGGTATGTTTAACATCTTTGCAATCTTCTTATAGCCATTGCCCTTCCTGTGAAGAGTAATCACCTCTTCTCTTGTCTTCCTGGACCATTCTCTTGACTTCACCATGTTTGTAACCACACCAGTAAATGTCTAGAAGGAGCTGAGTATCACAGTCATTTTAAAGCTGCCTAATTGGTGCTTATTATGCTTTATTGCTGCTCCGTGACATCCACAGGTGTTTTCAATACCTGATTGAAAACACTTGAATGAACCTCTGTTCTTCAGAGTGGTAGTCTTTAAGGGGTTGAATAATTGTGTCAATGAATAATTCACAAAAGAAACATTTACTACTGTATTACAAAACCAATTGATGTCATTTTAGTTGCATATGGTTCTTTAAAAAGTCCTTGTAGGATTTCATTCTGAATACAATTACAAATGTACACTAAATTCCCTAAAACCCTTTACAGCATTGGGGGTTGAATAATTTTGAACACAACTGTAAGTCCTGAAAGAAAGAAAGAAAAAACAGGACTGACCTTGACCAGGGCAAACTAGACATAAATCCTGCAGGAAGGCAGGAAAAACAGGACTGACCTTGACCAGGGAAAACTAGACATAAATCCTGCAGGAAGGCAGGAAAAACAGGACTGACCTTGACCAGGGCAAACTAGACATAAATCCTGCAGGAAGGCAGGAAAAACAGGACTAACCTTGACCAGGGCAAACCAGACATAAATCCTGCAGGAAGGCAGGAAAAACAGGACTGACCTTGACCAGGGCAAACCAGACATAAATCCTGCAGGAAAGCAGGTACATGCAAGATAACAAAAACAGGACTAGTCTAGACCAGGGCAAACCAGACAATACTGCGCAATTAGTCTATTTTTCTCTTATAGTGATCACATACTGATCAACCAAGAAATTGTGACACCAACTGTGAATGAATTCCTATTGAGATCCGTCTTTGCGCTCCCTTGCAATTAAGTTTGTATTGTATTTTTCTATCATTGGGGGTGAGTGACACACTTGTGGTGAGCTGCATATTTGTACAATTGGTTACTGGAAATTATTTATAGCGGAAATTAATTATATGGGGCAATACGCTGACCTTTCAGTGCTGTTCGACGTTCTCTGCACAGATTAGCTAACAACTATTTATCTATGGGCAATCGAGTGTAAGTGAAACTGTATAACGAATTGATCTGTGAAATCGAAAACAATACATTTTATACCTTTTCGCTCTGTTTCGTTTCGGACCGAGCCATTCATCATTCGGACCATTTCAGACTGTTTCGGCTATATATATAGCACTCACTTCGACAAAAAGCAAACATCAGTCACTCTATCTTCTTGCCCCAGTGCTCATACCTCCCCTTAATTATAATCAACAATCAAAAAGATAGGAGAAGCTCACGGGCTTCATTATCAGGATTCACCTTTATTTAAAACTCCAATCAAAGCATCAACATTTTGGCTCCACCGAGCCTTTATCAAGACAAATATGTCTTAAATAGATCTGTGATCTGTGGACAATGCAGTGAAGGCAACACGCATGCTGTCAGGATCCTATCCACAGACTGTCAGGATCCATCCCTGCAACATTCCATGCAAGTGGCGGCTGCATGAAAGGTGCTGACCTTCTGCTCAGCACAAGTCTCAGTCAATATTCAGTTAATTCACCTAAACAATACACCACACCCTACTGATCAATAAAGGTTCCACAACCCCTCTGCTCCATGCTTCATTGTTGTTACTTGTTCCTAGGAATAATACCAGCTCAACCAAGCTCCAGAGAAACCTGCTATTTCCCTACCTATACCCACCGTGTTTCCCTGCTCCAAGACCCACTGTGTTCCCCTACTTCAAGACCCTCCAATACTCACTGTGCTCTGCCAGGAGCAACTGTCCTTCCCAACGTGCTCTCCCAGGACCAACCACCCATCCAACCTCCATACCTGGACACAAGGACTGCTATCCCAATCACCCTCAGCCAAACCAGTAAGTCTTATTGTGTCCTGTCCCACATCCCTCTGTCTGGTTGCCCTATAATCCCTCTACATCCAACCGACAGTATGCAACCCGAGACCTGCATATTGGACTCATTACCTGAAAGGCCAGTACCTGTAAGGTACAAAACCTGACACATGCAAAGATTACTCCAGCAGAATCTGTCTCCATAGAGAATGTTTGCAATGCTTTCAAAATGTATATAATGTGATTTAGAGTTTGACCATTTTTCTTGTGTTTACTTTGTCTGGGAGGATAGTGTATTGTAACTTCTAGCTATTGACATTATTGTTTTGATTTGTTATGTGTTGTGCTTAAAATAACTGGTAAAAAGAGTATATAAAGTAAAATTTTGTAATTAACAAAACATATTATTTTCCTCACTCTATCAAGGGTTTCTAGTTAATGATTGTGGGGCTTTTGTCCTCTGGGTAACATCTCTGCAATAGTAGGGCTAACAGTTGGGTAGTTTGTGTAGGGTATGTCAAAATTAGGTACCCCATTAAAATAAACCAGGTACCTCATAAACATACATTAATGTTATATTTCCAGTTTCAGCAATTAAAGAGTATAGCTCTGATAAAGTAAACTAATGGCATTTCTATTAAACCACCAGTAGATGGCAGCAGAGTGAAAAGCCTGAATGATGAGCACGTTTTCATGTAAGATGTTTCCTTAGCAGAGGGAACCAAAAGAGCAGACCTGTTGTTCCTGGTAGGAACAGATTATCAGTTACAATCCTACCAGACTGAAAGGTCATGTTTTGTGTCATTGCAGGTAAGAGGGAGCTTTTCCAGAGTTATAAACAGGGCAAAAGTGATTAAGTTCACATCCCTGTGAGGAGAAAATGCCGTTGCTGCTGTTGGGAGATTAAATAAGACACTATACAGATGTCAGTGGGTTGCGAAGATGTGTCATAGGAAACCAGCATACAGGGAATGTGATTTCTATAGGATCTCATGTTATATTATACTGATTGTATTGCACCATTAGCCTACTATAATGCAGATTGAGTAATCACATATCTGTACATGTTTAATTGTTTATTATTTTCTATACGTTATTCCTGCATAGGTGAATGTTACTGTTATATATCTAAATGTGTATTAGTGTATAAGGAACAGATTATCAGTTACAATCCTACCAGACTGAAAGGTCATGCTTTGTGTCATTGCATAAAACTGTTAAATAAAAACACTTCTGGTTTCACCCAGCCCACTCCCTTCACACATTGGAATTTGTTAGGATGTAAATATCCTGATCCTGCTTCCTGGTTTTATCTTTAGTCATTATCTCTCTTAACCCTTTCACTGCTGAAGACGTGTGGGACACGTCCTCATTGATGCACGTTGCATGCTGAGGACGTGTCCCACACGTCATCAGCTGTGCGGGACCCCCGGCGGAGATACTCACCTCTCTGTCCGGGGTCCCACGGCGTTCTGACTTCAGCGTCCTCAGACGCTGAAGTCAAGCGCCTCCCGGCGTAAATGACGTCATCGCGCCATGCGCGATGACGTCATTTCCAGGCGACCCCCCGGCAATGCCGGGAGATAGCCTGGAAGGGAGGGGGGGATCCGTTCGGATCCCTCTCCCTCCCGATCGGGAAGGAACAGCGGTAAAAGCCAGGCACCGCTTAAAAGGGGAGAGTCTCCCTTTTAAGCGATGCCTGGCTTTAACCCCTCAAGTGCTGGGTTGCACTTCAGCGCCTTGCGGCGCCGAAGTGCAGCCTATCTCCGGTGGGGGCCGCCATCTTGGATGGCGGCTCCGCCCACAGGACTCCCCTCGCTGTCTGACGTCATCACGCATAGCGTGATGACGTCAGATAGCCGGGGAACCCCTAGCTGCCGGGGATTTCCCAAGGAAATCCCCTGGTGGAGATAGGGGGTTCTTGTGAACCCCGATATCTCCAGAACCGTGACAGCTAGGGGGTCATGGAGGGTGTCATTTGAAAGGCCTGAGCATGGCCTTTCGAATGATACCCAACATGACTAGGTAAAAAGTAAAAAAAAAAAAAAAAAAAAAAAAATAATAATAAATTTAAAAAAATAAATAAATAAAAAAAAACATGTTTTTTTTTGTGTGTTGTTTTTATTAATGCAGCAATATTGTTCACATTTAAATTATAATGTGAACAATGATGCTGCACTAATGATTTTTTTCTATGGGGTGCGTTTGCTAAAAGTAACGTAATTCCCCCCAAAAAAAGTAACAAGTCCCCATTTCAAATTTTTTGTACAAGCGCACCCCATAGAAAACATAACCGCAAACGCTCATGTGATAAAATGTGAAAAAAAACACTTTACACACTGCAGATGATTAAAAATTCAATTTTTATTGTATTTTTTGTTATAATATACAGGCAGGTCATGACGTATACATATAAAAATGATATATTATGAATCTGCGGAGTCTGCTGGAAAGAACGATATATAATATGTCTGGGTCATTTATTAAAATGTGGCTTCAAATCGCGTTTAAACTTGATGAGCGAAAGCGGTAAAAATGAGCTCAGCACACAGGCGTGAAATGCCTCAGCAGTGAAGGGGTTAATTTTATATCTCCACCTGGCCAGGCCTTTTCTTAATCAGAATTGTAGAGACCATATTCAAATATACATGTATATAGTGAGAAATGAATAAAGCAGAATCATGGTGATGTATCACATTCTTTACTACATTCAAATGTAATCAGATTCAGAACTTTCACAGGCTAAATACAGAAAACACTTCAGAGTTAGGACACAGCCCCTCAATACATGATTGGCCAAGCGTTAACAGCCTTTTTCAAATGTCTCACAAACAAAAGATCTTAGTTCAAAAATACGTAATTAGTTCAACTTAAAACCAACGTCTTTCAAATGTTTCAAAAAGCTTTTACTCAAGATACTTCACTTCTAGACATAGCGGCTTCTTGGTACATCTACTTCAATTTATCAATGGTCATTAAGAACAAAGAAGGCATATTTAACTTTAGAATCTGTAGGTCAGGAGGTCACATCTGTTCTCCTTTAGGCTTCTTCAACTCTTCTGAATACACAAAAGAGCTTTTACAAGAAGCAGGCCATTATCTTCTATAACTCAGATATCAAAGTATCAAAGATTATATCAATAGTTGGTTTGACTAGAGGACCAGGAATATACAAATATTAAATATTCCTCAACAGAATTATTGACCATACTTTCAGCACATGTGCAACATTTTCAAACTGAATTGCAGTGGATCCGCATCTGTGAAGAGATGAGCAAAGTAATTGGACTGGTTTGATTGTGAAGAACCCCGACATGTTCCTGTTATAGTGCTCCTAATATTTTAAAGATAAGTTGTTAATGGGAGGCAAAATGATTTCACATTTATCATATTCATATAAGAAAAATTTGAACCACTATCAGGGTTATTCAAAGAGAATAAAAACGTCACCGCACATTCAGTGACTTTTCCTTCTCCTCAATTCGGTTTGATTTGGCGATCGCATTTCGGCGACCCTGCGGTGTATTCAGCAAGCACCACAGGGTCCCCGAATTGCAGGGAAAAGTCACCACAAACCCGCTGAAAACTCACCGCAAAACCCGGAGAAGGCACACCAAAAACCCACAAAAACATCTGGATTAACCCCGCCGAACACACCGGAGAAACCCGAATAGGAGCCGATAACAGCGCAGAGCGGCCGCCGGAAAAAGCCGACACCGCAGACGAATGAGTGAGAGAAAAAAAAAAACAGTACACTTGAATGTTTGAAAAGTGAAACGCTGCTTGCAAAGAAACTGAGTGAAAATGTCTGAAATTTACATATGAGGTCCAATGAATAAAAAGGGCTGTTACAAAAAAGAAAAAACGATTTAAAAAAAAAACGGAAAAAAATGTTTGCAAAAAATATCTAAAAGGTCCTAAATAAATCTAAAAATAAAGAGACTTTTTACTGCAGAATATTAAATTAACGGTTTATTAGATATTGAATTAAAATGGGAATATTTTTAACATTGAAGCCTATAGGATTCGCCTGAATAAACCTGCCGAATTAAACCTCCGAATGGCAGGGCAATTCGGCAACTTTTCACTGCTGGGTTTTGCTCTCTGATAGCCAAAGCATTGCTTCTCTATGGGGATTCACTACTCTCGAACAAGCTCCGTATGTGCAGGCAATTCGCCAGGATTTGGCGAATTGCCTGCTCTCTGGATAGCCGAATGGCCAGGAAAGGTAACTGTACACAGAATTTCAGCGTTCGGTTACCTTTCTCCAGCAATTTAGAGCTCTTTGAATAACCCTGTATGACTTCTATGGTATTAACCAGTATGGTTTGCTATTTTCTAATATTATTATTAGTATAATTTAGTATATTAGCATAATTTAATCTCTAGAAAACTCTCTGCTTTTATTTTAGAATGGATTGATTTTGATTTCCTTTTATAGGTGCATTTGACACATAGAGTATGCTGGACACTTGTTCTTTGTATATACTTTATTCCAGAATAGGGAGCGTTTGGTAATGTCCTCTGTATGCTTCCCATTAGATCCGCTACCAGCCTCTTAATGGCACTGTATAAATTAAAGCTCTGTATGCACAATGTATCCACTTTAAAAACTCGTAGCAGCTTTTCTTTTATTTGACAATCTAACTATACATCATTGTTATGCTTCAGGAAACGACAAGGGGAAAGGTCGATCCCTAGTGCTCCAGTAAACCATTTATTTAGCATTAACCAATAAACAGAGGAACAATAAATTTTAGCTTAGCATTTAAACAGAAATATAGCTTAAAAACTCTTAAATATCTTATCTAATACTGTATAGAGTATTTTACCGTAAAATATAATTCAAATGCAACAGGTTGAAAGAATTTACTCTAGGGTACTTAAGCTTGGTGTTGTATCAGTCAGACCTCTGTTTCAGTATTCAAACGATTCTTTCCAGTTGTGTTGTGTACCAAAAGACTTGCATAAAGCAGATGTTGTTCCCAAATTTTACATAAAAGGTTCCATATTTGAAGTGGACTATTACAGACCTAGATGTCGAACATCAGTATGTGGGAAATGGTTTGAAAAGTTTACATTCAGAAATACATCTTGCATCTCTAGTCTTCAATAAGTGTCAACTTTGTTTTGCGATGGGTTGATCGCGTCAGACCAATGTAATAGAATTCAATGAAGTCATAAGTAAAAGTATAGATCAAGTTTCCCAGTAGATGTACACAAACTAAAGGAGATGGTATTAGATGAACACACTTAAACTAGGGATGTGCACCGATTTTTTTTTTCATTTTGGTTCGGCTCGTTCGGGTTTTTAAAATTTTCGTTTCGGCCGATTTTTGTTTCGGCTCGTTTTTCGTATCGACTTTCTTTTCGTGATATCGGAAATTTTGTGGTTTTTCGGAATGTCTGTTTTCCTCGTTTCAAAGTGTCTATTCGTTTTGACTTAAACTAATGGTATTTTGGATGATCCGATACTTCTGTCGATACGGTAATTCTGCCGATTCTATCGTTTTTTATTAACCCCTTAAGGACGGGAGTAATTTTACAACTTCGGCGCTGTTTCGGAAGTAGAAGTTTGCTGAGCTCATTTTGACCGTTTTTAAATCACGTATTATTATACCACCCAGACAAATTATATATCGTTCTTTCCATCAGACTCGGCAGATTAATAATATATCATTATTATATGTACAGTTGTGTTCAAAATTATTCAACCCCCAATGCTGTAAAGGGTTTTAGGGAATTTAGTGTACATTTGTAATTGTGTTCAGAATGAAATCCTACAAGGACTTTTTAAAGAACCATATGCAACTAAAATGACATCAATTGGTTTTGTAATACAGTAGTAAATGTTAGGGAATTTTTCGGAAATTCGGCCGCATCCGAAAACACGAATCGGGAAATTTCGTGAAAATCCCGAAATTCCGAAACCCGAAACGGGTTTCGGAATTTCAGAATTTTCACGAAATTTCCCGATTCGTGTTTTCGGATGCGGCCGAATTTCTGAAAAATTTTAGATCCGAAAAGTTCAGATCCGAAATGTTTTCCGAGCCGAAACGAAATATTTTCGGATTTTTCGAATGGGCTTGAAATGTGGCAAACGAGGAGAACAGATGTTCCGAAAAACGAAAATTTTCCGAAAAACGAAAATTTTCCGAAAAACGAAAATTTTGTAAAAACGAACATTTTCTGAAAAACAAAATTTTTTCGAAAAAACGAAAAGTCGATACAAAAAACGGGCAAAATGACACGAAAAATACGAAAAATGGTCGATATGCCGAAAAATGTGCAATTCCGAAAAACGAAAATTTTCCGAAAAACGAAAATTTTGTAAAAACGAAAATTTGTAAAAACGAAAATTTTCTGAAAAACGAAATTTTTTCGAAAGAATGAAAAGTCGATACAAAAACCGAGCACAGTGACACGAAAATACGAAAAATGGTCGAAATTCCGAAAAAAAAATGTACCCGAAAAACAGGTCGAACCGAATCGAATCGAAACCGAAATCGGTCGAAACGAGCCGAATCGAAAAGTTTAAAAATCCGAAAACTCGAACCGAATCGAACCGAAAAAAAAATCGGTGCACAAGCCTAGTAAATGTTTCTTTTGTGAATTCTTCATTGACACAATTATTCAACCCCTTAAAGACTATCACTCTGAAGAACAGAGGTTCATTCAAGTGTTTTCAATCAGGTATTGAAAACACCTGTGGATGTCACGGAGCAGCAATAAAGCATAATAAGCACCAATTAGGCAGCTTTAAAATGACTGTGATACTCAGCTCCTTCTAGACATTTACTGGTGTGGTTACAAACATGGTGAAGTCAAGAGAATGGTCCAGGAAGACAAGAGAAGAGGTGATTACTCTTCACAGGAAGGGCAATGGCTATAAGAAGATTGCAAAGATGTTAAACATACCAAGAGAGACCATAGGAAGCATCATTCGCAAATTCAAGGCAAAGGGCACTGTTGAAACGCTATCTGGTCTTGGCAGAAAGAAGATGCTGACTTCGACTGCTGTGCGCTACCTGAAGCGTAGAGTGGAGAAAAGTCCCCGTGTGACTGCTGAGGAACTGAGAAAAGATTTGTCAGATGTGGGTACTGAAGTTTCAGCTCAGACAATACTGCGCACACTGTGTAATGAAGGCCTCCATGCCAGAACTCCCAGGCGCACCCCCTTGCTGTCTCCAAAGAATAAGAAGAGTCGACTGCAGTATGCCAAAAGTCATGTGGACAAACCACAGAAGTTTTGGGATAGTGTTCTGTGGACTGATGAAACAAAATTAGAACGGTTTGGGCCCATGGATCAACGCTATGTTTGGAGGAGGAAGAACAAGGCCTATGAAGAAAAGAACACCTTGCCTACTGTGAAGCATGGCGGGGGGTCAATCATGCTTTGGGACTGTTTTGCTTCTGCAGGTACAGGGAAGCTTCAGCGTGTGCAAGGTACCATGAATTCTCTTCAGTACCAGGAGATATTGGATGACAATGTGATGCAGTCCGTCACAAACCTGAGGCTTGGGAGACGTTGGACCTTTCAACAGGACAATGATCCCAAGCATACCTCCAAGTCCACTAGAGCATGGTTGCAGATTACAGGCTGGAACATTTTGGAGTGGCCATCGCAGTCACCTGACTTAAATCCGATTTGAGAACCTCTGGTGGGACTTAAAGAAAGCAGTTGCAGTGCGCAAGCCTAAGAATGTGACTGAACTGGAGGCTTTTGCCCATGACGAAAGGGCAAAGATACCCGTAGATCGCTGCAAGACACTTGTGTCAAGCTATGCTTCACGTTTAAAAGCTGTTATAACTGTAAAAGGATGATGTACTAAGTACTAAGATTGAATGTCACTTGGGGGTTGAATAAAACTGATAATTATGTGAGCACAGAAAAGACATTTGTGGTTATTTCATTATAAATGTTATGTTATATTTGTCTGACCTACACGTGCCTCTTTGATTTAATTGTAAGCAAGATGACTGAATGATCAAAATCAATGTCAAACTGGCCAAAACACTCAATTTCAGTGGGGGTTGAATAATTTTGAACACAACTGTATATGTCATGCCCTGCCAAAATGCTATAACAAAAAATGTAAAAAAAAGTAAAAAAATTAGAATTTTCAATAAAATTTCAATCTTCCACAATGTGTAAAGTGTTTTTTTTTTTAAATTTTATTATCCGAGCCTTTGCGGTCATATGCTATGGGGTAGCCTTGTTAAAAAAATTAGAACCGGATAGCCATTTTTTTTTTGGGGAGAAATTGCGTGATTTTAGCTAAACCCCCCGCCCCAAAAAAAATCATTAGTGAAGCATCATTGTTCACATTATAATTGAAATGTGAACAATAGTGCTGCATTAAAAAAAAAAAAAGGATTTATTTTTTTATTATTTAATTAATTATTTTTTTATTATTTGGATTTTTACATTTTTTTAACTTTTATTTTACTTTTAACATGGTCATGTTTGATATCATTGGAAAGGCCATGCTCTGGCCTTTCCAACAATATCATACATGACCCCCTAGCTGTCACCGATCAGGAGATAAAGATGGCGGCCCCCACTGGAAAAAGGCCACGGACATGCACCAATTGGTGCCAGGCCGCGACCTGGCAACTAAGGGGTTAACCCCCTACATCGCTGGAAAGGTCAGGCTGTGACCCTTCCAGCGATGCTGGCCACAGCCTCCTGGTCCCCGGCGATGGGGAGATAGAGGGATCCAAAGGATCCCCCCTCCCCTTCAGGTGCTTCCCCTGCTCCGGCGGAGGGGGGGGACGCCTGAAACTGACGTCATCGCGCCCCCGGCGCCGGAGGAGGAAACCCTGCCGATCTGACTCCATGGGACTCAGATCAGCGAGGGAGCCGCCGGAGGAGGTGAGTATCTGCCGGGGGGCTGCAAACGCCGAGGACATACAATTACGTCCTGCGGCGTCAAAGCCCGCCTAATGCAGGACGTAATTGTACATCCTGCGGCGTTAAGGGGTTAAATAAAGATCCTTTTTTTCTTATGAATATGCATTGCACAACTTTATTTAATCATATTAAAATGGTATGAAAAGAACAAAATGATTTAAAAAACGCAAAAATATTGACCCAAATGGTCTGACTTTAAAAATAAAAACCAGAACAAAAAGGTTTTAAAATGGAAACAAAGCTGAACAAAATTATCTGAAACGAAATAAAAAAAAAACAGAACAAATAAAAAGATTTAAAACGAAAAAAATAAAATAAAAAAAATAATGCAGCATATGAATCCACACACTGCTGGGAAGTGCCTACCTGCGGTATAATTAATGCACCATATGAATCCACACACTGCGGGGAAGCGCCTCTCTGCGGCTGTACAAAAAGATCTCAACCTCGCTACTCCTGTGTGAGCACTACGGTGCTCGTTACAGTTAGTCTGACATGATCTGTGTATCATGAAATCATGCCGATTTTTGCCAATTATATTATACCTCCCAATAAATTCCTGAATATTATCCCTTAGTAACCCCTCAAATACTTTCCCAGCCACAGATGTTAAGCTCACTGGTCTATAATTCCCAGGCACAAATTTTAAACCTTTCTTAAATATAGGGACCACGTAAGCTTTTCTCGAATCCTCTAGTACGATTCCTGAAAGAGTAAGAACAGAGGTTTACATATTTCAACACATAGCTCCCACAGTACTCGCGGATGAATTCCATCTGGCCCTAGGGCTTTATTCACATTCACATTGTTTAATTGCTGCAAAACCTTGTCCTGAGTCATCCAGTCACTTTTTATTAGTAAGTTTTTATCAATGAATTGTTATAGGTTCCTGTTTGATAAATCATAGAAACATAGAAAAATGTCGGCAGATAAGAACCTTTCGGCCCATCTAGTCTGCCCAATTACATGGATACTTTACCTGGATTTATCTTTTGTTTAGGATAGCCTTATGCCTATCCCATGCCTGCTTAAATTCAATTACTGTTTTGGCCTCTACCACTTCAACTGGAAGACTGTTCCATGTATCCACCACCCTCTCAGTAAAATAATGCTTTCTGATGTTACTTTTAAACCTTTGCCCCTCTAATCTAAGACTATGTCCTCTTGTTTTGCTACTTTGTTTCCTTTTAAATATACTCCCTTCCTCTACCTTGTGGATTCCCTTTACGTATTTAAATGTTTCTATCATATCTCCTCTGTCTCGTCTTTTTTCCAAGCTGTACATGTTAAGATCATTAAGCCTTTCCTGGTAACTTTTCTCCTTCAAGCCGTACACCATTTTAGTAGCCCTTCTCTGAACTCTCTCTAAGATGTCTATATCATTCTGGAGATATGGTCTCCAGTACTGCACACAGTACTCCAAGTGAGGTCTCACCAGTGCTCTGTACAGTGGCATGAGCACTTCCCTTTTCCTACTGCTAATACCTCTCCCTACACAACCAAGCATTCTGCTAGCATTTCCTGCTGCTCTATTACATTGACTACTTACCCTTAGATCCTCTGAAATAATGACCCCTAAATCCCTTTCCTCAGATGTTGAGGTTAGGACTGTATCAAATATTCTATATTCAGCCCTTGGGTTTTTACGTCCCAGGTGAATTATCTTGCACTTATCCACATTAAAACTCAATTGCCACAGCTCCGACCATTTTTTTACTTTTCCTAAATCATTTGTCATTTGGCTGATCCCTCCAGGAACGTCAACCCTGTTGCAAATCTTTGTGTCATCAGCAAAAAGACATACTTTTCCATTAATACCTTCTGCAATATCACTAATAAAAATATTAAATAGAATGGGTCCAAGTACTGACCCCTGAGGTACCCCACTGGTAACAAGACCATGCGCCGAATAAACTCCATTTACCACAACCCTCTGTTGCCTGTCACTCAGCCACTGCCTAATCCATTCAACAATATTGGAATCCAAGCTCAAAGATTGCAATTTATTGATAAGCCTTCTATGCGGAACAGTATCAAAAGCCTTACTGAAATCTAAATAAGCAATGTCTACTGCACCACCTGTGTCTATTATTTTTGTTACCCAATCAAAAAAATCAATAAGATTAGTTTGGCATGATCTCCCTGAGGTAAACCCATGTTGTTTCTGATCCTGTAATCTATGTGTTTTTAGATGGTCAACAATCCTTTCCTTTAACATGGTTTCCATTAATTTCCCCACTACTGACGTAAGACTAACTGGCCTATAGTTCCCAGATTCCTCCCTACTACCCTTCTTGTGAATGGGCACAACATTTGCTAATTTCCAGTCTTCTGGGACGACTCCCGTTAGCAAGGATTGGTTAAATAAATCTGTTAACGGTTTTGCTATTACATCACTGAGCTCTTTTAATAATTTAGGGTGGATCCCATCAGGCCCCATTGACTTATTTGTCTTTACTTTAGACAGCTGCTGTAGAACCTCCTCCTCTGTAAACTGATATGTAATTGTCTCGTTAGTGTTTCCTCCTAACTGAGGTCCCTTTCCTTCCTTTTCTTCTGCAAAGACTGAACAAAAATATTCATTGAGGCAGTCAGCGAGACTTTTATCCTCTTCTACATACCTTCCTTCCTTTGTTTTTAATCTAACTAATCCTTGTTTTACTTTTCTTTTCTCGTTTATGTATCTAAAAAATGTTTTGTCCCCCTTTTTTACTGACTGAGCTATTTTCTCTTCTGCGTGTGCTTTGGAAGATCTTATAAATTGCTTTGCCTCTTTCTGCCTAATCTTATAGGTTTGCCTATCTTCTTCACTCTGAGTTGTTTTATAATTATTGAATGCTGTCTTTTTGTTCTTCACTATTTTGGCCACTTCTGCAGAGTACCATCCATTGTATTGGTTTGGTATGAGTTGAATAGGCAACTATACTTTGCTGCATTCCTTTTTATGGGCTGGTGTATTTGGGTTTGGCCAGGTTGTTCAGATATGCCATTAGCACCAGCTTTTCAGAATCGCAAAGACTTTCCATTTAACGCCCATGCGGTAATTTGCGCAAATAGATTGTGATACCTCGCTATTCGTAGCACACATTTGTGTTTGCGCTCATAATGTTAAGTATAGGACGCGTGAAGTACAGTAAGCTCGTGCATGGTTCGCATAGGTTTCCACGCGGTATACGATTTCACACGGTTTTAGCGTTACGACTGTAATACAGAATTCGGCGCAATTATTTTTAACGCGCGCATTAGCACTTAACCATGCAGGCGCTACGGTTAGCACCAAGATTGTAATGTGGCCCAACGACTTTTAAATACCCCCTAAATGCAGCGTTGAATGTATTGGGGCTCACCAAGGACAGTGGCCTGACTGTGTATTCACCACACATACGCTGTTAGCATGTCCAGAGGACCCAAAATTACAAAAGTACTTAAATTAGTTCTACATTTTAAGGAAAACAATGTTTTATTTCCGATTTTGAGCTTTATTGTTTACTTAATACATCTAACTCCTGCATCTTCTTTATCCCCTGTAGCTCTATTCCCTTTGTCCTGAGCCCTGTGAGGCCACAGATCCGCCTGATGGATCCAGAGAGGAGATCCAGCCTGAGGGTCCTGGGAGGGAGCGGCCTTTTTAAAATATTGGGGGGAAAAAGAATAGAAGAGCTGAAGGTGATCGGGTAACTAAGGAATAGAAGAAAATACCCAAAAGGCGGATATAACTAGAGCCAGTTTACACTCTTGTTATGTGAGTATGTAGAGTATGCATTTTAACCCTTTCGCTGCTGAGCCATTTCACTCCTGTGTGCTGAGCTAATTTTTACCAGTTTTGCTCATCATGTTTAAACGCGATTTGAATCATGTTTTATTATACAACCCAGACAAATGATATATAATTTTTTTCAGCAGACTCAGCAGATTCATAATATGTCATTATTATATGTATATGTCATGCCTTTCCTGACTATTATAACAAAAAATGCAATAAAATTTGAATTTTCAATCATCTACAGTTTGTGAAGTGATTTTATTTTCACATTTTATCATCCGAGCCTTTGCAGTTATTTATTCTATGGGGTACGCTTGTTAAAAAAATTAGAACTTGGAACCCGTTACTTTTATTTTTCTGAGAAATTATGTGATTTTAGCTAAAACCCACCCCAAAAAAATTGTTATTGCAGCATCATTGTTCACATTATAATTGAAATGAGAACAATAATGCTGCATTAATAAAAACTAACAAAAAACAGGATTTTATTTTTTATTATTTTTTATTTTATTTTATTATTATTATTATTTTTCTGTACATATAACATGGTCATGTTTGGTATCATTGGGAAGGCCATGCTCTGACCATTCCAATGATACCAAATATTAACCCCTAGCTGCCACGGATCGGGAGATACGGGGGTCGTTGTACCCCCTTATCTCCACCATAGGTGGCAGCTAGGGGTTAACTCCTGAACTCATCACATCCATGCAGGAAGATGTCAGTAGGCGGGGGAGATCCCAGAGACTTGGCCAATTGTGGCTGCAATGACAGGACGCGCTTAGCGCATCCATAGCACACAAAGCCCATTTGGCTGGATGCACTAAGCGCATCATTAGCAGCCAAGTGGTTAATATACATAGTCATACATGTACATACTGTACGATAATATTTCTCTTTTTATTTTCTATATAACACTGGAAATTGTTGGAAAAGTACTCATCTGCAACAGTTGTTGATACAACATGTACGTTTAATAGTTTCTTTTGTGCACTGTTCCTCCATTACAGTTTTGTGGATCGGCTTCACATTGGTTCATGGTCCCTTGGCAGGAGACCATAATCTAAACTTTTCCAGCAGGCACAAAGGCAGTGAATAATGTCGGAAACGATAACAAGGGGGGCGAGGGTACAAAGATGCAGAGAGTTTTGCTTACACCGCTCAAGAGATATTAGGTTGGAGCTCATGTCATTTAGACAGAGGTCTCGGAATGGACGTATTGCCCAGAGTCCAATGATGCCGGTTTTGAGACTCTCTGCCTGACTGCAATGTGAGTTCCCAGTCGTACTGGCAAGGTGTTCTCAGCATCTCAAATGGTAATGCTTTCTACTTGTTTATTTTAGTGATGCTGTCTACCTGTTTATTTCGGTGAAGCTTTCTACTTGTTTATTTTAGTGATGCGGTCTATTTGTCTGTGTCGGTGATGCTTTCTACTTCTTTATTTTACTCACTACAAGTTTCTTGGTTCATTCTATGGCACAATAAATACTTTAAATACCTTTCAGCTGTATGATTTATTTTTGGTATCCAAAGTACCGAGCAAAAGCTTGGGCTGATAACATACCTGACTTACCAAAGAAAGATGTGGTAGATGCCACATCTCGAACAATTGCACTCTTAACGGCTGTGCAATTTCAGGATATGACATATATTCAGCACATGCTGGCAGAGGAGGGGGAAGATTGACTAGGGGTTAGAGCTCGATGCTTGCAACCCTCTCAGCAGTTTGCCAAAGTGTAATACTACAATGCTGGGTAGATAACACCCCCGCTCCCCCTCCAATTTACCTTGGTATATAAAAAATGAATCAACAAATTTTTATCAGAACTGGGCAGAAACCTCCCTCAAAAAAGATCAAAGTACCCTGTGATTTTTCACCAAGCTGCAGTCCCTGATTGCCGTCCTACCCCCACTGTCTGAGATAAGGGGTCAATCTTTTCAGTATACAGAATGATATCTGTTGGAAACACTACAGGACACCCAGCCTATGCCATCCTTGCCCACCGCCCAATTAACTTTATGCTTTCAATTCCTATCCACTGATGACTTATTATTGCCTGATTAGTGATGTTTCACTGTTTCAAGTAAAATGGATTGTTATAGTACTGGTCACAGTCATCTCTTTGTACCGCAGTGTTCTGTGCTATCGTTAACATGAGACATGGTGATCTTTAATTTTGTTGGCATCATCCAAATAAAAAGAAGATTAAAATATATTTAAAATATATCTTTCATAAGTATTCAACTGAATAAAAAGTATATCTTTCCCACTGTGTCCTGAGTTTAAAGTTTATAGGAGATGTCTTCTTGGAAACTCATGAAGAGTATTACCATGAGAATTCTTTACGTAATGAACCATGCAATTAATTAACACATGGATGGAAATTCCATCACCAAAAAAGGCTCCTGTTTAATCCTTTTCCTTGAGATATTGTTAGAGTTGCAAAAGCGTCTGGACTGCAAAGTCCTTTTTCAGAGAATCAGCTTTTGTCACAAATGGGTTGACATGAACTTCAGTGCTCACCAGTGAATTATTACAGAAATGTGAGTCTCTTATAGGCTGAATGCTATGTAGACAGAAATCATCTAGACTGACAGAAAATCAGAACAGACATGACATTGGCTGCCTAATGAATTCCTAAGGAAATGGCATTTTAACTACTGGATTGCAGTTTCAGTTTGCAAGAATAAACACTGCTTTCACTGTTATATTAATCATCACCAAAGGCCTTTTGATTTCATTCAGAACCAGGCCACTGTGCTCGTAGCTAGGTAACCAGAGCCCTGCAGAATTCTGGGAACATGAAATATCGGTCTTTCATAAACAAGCAACACAACTTTGAAAAGTCTAAAAAAAAAAGCATTTTCATTATGTTACCAATGTGATACAGCTGCATATAGATGGACAGGCTAAGGATTAAAGATTGTAAGACATTTCACAGATCTAAATACATTTTAAGGGGCGTGGCTGGTCTGCCGACAAGAATGTCCGCCTAACTTGTGAGCTCCCTCTCACCCCTGGCAAACTCACAGCACAGGATCAGCAGCAGGGGCTGTGGGGAAAAGAAAATGGCTCTCCCAGACCCCTGGCACGGCGGCCGGCCGCCTGGACTCACAGGCCCTGGGAATCCTCCATTATTTTTTGCCACAGGCAGAGGATGAGGAAGATGCTACAAAATAATTGTGATGTGACACTTCAGGTATAGAAAAATTGGCCTTAGTTTTCCTGGGTCGTTCTCCCCAAACGTCCAAGAACAGCAATCAATAAAATATATATGGGAAATCTAAAGAATAATAACACAGAAATACAATCATCATGCATTATATTGATATTAAGAGACGTGAAATACCCCCTTTAGGTCGCACTCACAAGATGCATAATCTTTTCAGCATATATAACAAGATTCCGTCATTGTTACCCCACTGCTACGTCCACCGGAAAAACTGGATACTCAGCTCAATATCTCCCACCGCCACAGGAACACAAGCGAGGCTTTTCCGTAGATAGTAGAAATTTAATGAAAATTTGGGGTATAATTAGGTTATCCAAAGCGTTTCGTGCAAATACTGCATTCCTCAGGGATTAAGACATTAAAAAGCACATAAAATACATAAAATAAAGTCCGTCCTCCTGGATGTTGCTTGCCGTCTTTATAATCCTCTTCAAGTGCCGCCGGATCAGCCACTTACGCTCTCATTCAGCGGCATGCGTTTCAACTTGGAACGCATTGAACTTCCTCCTTCTGCCCTCACTCTTTGGCGTGCATTCCACCTTGAGATGTGTGAATTTTCCGCTGGAAATGACGTCTCATTTTGTCTCCGGTACTGATCTGGCAAATTTGATGTAGAAACAACACAGACTAGCTGCGGATATCGGCAAAAAATTTAAATATGCAATGTTAAGTACAGTTCATCGCTCGCGCAAGTCCATCCGCGTTAAATGATAACGCGCATCGTTTGCGCGAACATTGAAATACGACGTTCTGCGCGAATAGTTTTGTCCTCGCGCAAATGTGCATTTGCGTGCGCGCAGAACCGATGCGCGAGGAATGTAATATGGCCCTATGGCGCTGCAGCAGGAGTGCTTACAATACTGATGGCTGCAACCTTTTGGGCTTCAGGGTAGGGCGCCGCAATGCTCTGTGACTATATGATCAGGAGAAGAGCTTGGAGGTTTTTTACGTTCCTTAAACCTCCCAGTCATTACTCTGGAATCTTGACTTGACACAATGGCTGCATACGCCTTGGAACCTCCTCTCCTGCAACATTCTCAGCGACAGAGGAGATCCTGTGGATCACCACCATCTCAAGCACTGGCGATCATGCCATCCAGCTCACAAGATCCCTGAGCAATGCCTTGTTCCACTCCACACAAGCATCTTGGCTGACTGTGACCTAGGGTATCTGCCACATTTCTTGGGGACTCAGGTCCGTGGCGGTGGACTCAAGCCATCCCATGCTGACTAGCGGTCCCAGGATTGTCTTCCGCACTATGTTGTCCATTTGTTACCTTTCGCCTTATTCTGGAAGCCTGACATGTTGAAGATGGACCAATGCATTAATAACCTGCTGCTGCTGAGGACTGGGATTTACTGTATGTTTGTAGCTTCTCAGGGACAGCCCCCTTCCTTAGTAAAACAATAGATAAGACACACAATGAGCAGTAAAAAAACAAAAAAACAGTTTGAATAAACAGTAATCAATCCACACATAGGCATGTAGACCACTTCCCTTATCAAGTAAACAGTGTGTAATTAGATCCACTGCTACAGGTAGGGTGTTGGTGTTGGTCAGCTCTGAAAGAAACATGCTTCCCCCAAACCAAAGTGCTCCTGCAGACCTACGTTTGTCACACATAAAGCACCCTACCACGCTGTTATGTTACCCAATACCGGATCCATTTCTGAACAATTTTTGCAAAGATTTAAAGGTGTTGCCTGGGTCTCCAAATTCCTCATATCTCAATCTGATTGAGCATCTTTGGGATTATTATACTTTATTTATATAGCACCAGCATATTCCGTCGCTGAACAATAGGCACAATATAAACAGGGTTACAATACATTGAGGGCTCTATTACATTCTTCACGCAAAAAGGCACAGTAAACGCCTGAATTTTTTCGCAAAGCGTTAAACGTTAACTTGCGTAAATTAACGCTGGTATTACAATCCTCGCTCACTATTTCATCCGTAAAAAAATAACGCTCGCAAGAACGCGCGCGCATTTAACGTTGCGCACAGAAATCGGGGTGCAGACTGTTTTTCACGCGATTCAGACAATCAGAATTAAAAACCACATTTATCACACGTTAAGTTTTTGCACCTGTCAAAGTCAATCTGCGCATATATGCTGCATCAATAATAAAAACACACACAACTTCTCAATTTTATTGTTTGGGTATGCGTAGAATGTGTAACTATACTTTTCTGTATTTTTATTTTTGGGCTGGTGTATTTGGCTTCGGCCAGGACGTTCAGATTTGTTGTTACCACCAGCTTTTAAAAGATGTTAAAATTATGCGCACAAATGCTGTGCGCTAAATTTTGCGCATAGATTGTTTTTTTTTGTGGTACAATAATAAAAGGTTTAATTAACAAGACACAGAAGGAACAAAACAAAGGCAATACAGGATAAAGTACAATAAGTGGTTGGGCGAGACAAGAAATAGGGCAGACACTGGATAGGTAATCACTGAATAAAGACAGAGGGACAAGGTCACAAATATGGATAACTATAACTAGGGATCCATGTTTTTGTTTTTGATCCCAAATGGGAAGTGTTTGGTGCGTGTATAAATAAAAGCCACCATCTTTGCCTCTCCTTGGCTGAAAAGCAGCTGGAGGGGCTTGGAGCTGCTCAGTAGAGTGGCCTTTTGGTTACAATTGTTAGGTACCCACTCTAAAGAGGTGCCTTGAAGTGGCGAGTGGACTTACGTTGCAATGGCCATTGAAAGAAACAAAAACCTCATTTTTGTTGTACATGGAACACATAGAAACGAGCGCAGATGACACTCTTTTTCCTTGTTATGTTTTATACATTGACTGGGCTGTTACTCCTGGCAGTTGCTGCCCCTCCGGTGAGTATGGGCGCGACGCCATTTTTTCTGTATTTATAACTAGGGATGTGCATGGCTGAAAAATTAGTTTAGTCTAGTTTTGTTTCGTTACATTTTTAAATAATTTTGTTTTTGGAATTTCGTAACTAATTTTGTTTCGTATTTTGTGTCATTTAGTTTTGGATCGATTTGAAATTTCTAATTATTTAAACCCCAATTAATCAAATTTTGCTGTTAAAAGAAATGCTAGGGGGGGCGTGTCCGGACGTAGCAGCGCGCGGTCGCATGGCGGAGTAGTTCCCGCGGCCGGCGCTGACTTTTTCAATCTTTTTTTTTTTTAATATAAAGATTTTTATTGAGTACCATCATAAGTTTGAAGTACAAAAATATGAAAGGACAATAAAGGCCGCGCAGGGCCTGTCAGCGATATAAGTCACATATGTGCAGGTAGGTTGTTGTCAACATTTTACGGTACTTTTACATTTTAAAATAAACAATAAGGAACAAATACAGTTGTTAATACAGTAGTTGAATAAACAGACGAAAGAGAGAGGGAAAAAGAAAAAGAAAAGGGAAAACAAAGAATAAAATATGCGGTTCGACAGGTTGAAAATAATTTTAAGAGGAATTTTAAGAGGAATTTTAAGAGGATCCCTTGGAGGATCTGTAAGATATCCAACCTTCCCAGGTAGCCTGGTACTGTGGAAGGGTGTTATGGGCCGAAGCGAACATTTCCTCGTATTTACAGATACTATCTAAACGGGTCAGGACTTCTGAGAGTGAAGGGGTGGAGGCCGAGTTCCAGTAACTAGCCAACACTAATTTGGCAACCCCGAATATTGCCGATATCAACCCTCTGGGTGGTATTTGAATGGTAATGGGGATGAAGTGTAACAGGTACATTTCGGGCTGGAGAGGAATATCCAACGAGGTACATAGTTTGACCAGGCCCTGGATATCAGCCCAGTAAGGGCTAATTTTCGGGCAAGACCAAAAAACGTGTAGCAAAGACCCCTTTTCTATTGAACAACGCCAGCATAAGTTGGCACCCTTGGAGATATGGTGCAGTCGAGCAGGGGTAAGGTACCAGCGGTATAATAATTTAAGATGTGCTTCTCTCATGCCAGTGCTCTTAGATAGGCGATACACCGATGACGTGGCATAAAACCAGTCCTCTCGCGAGAATGATAAATTTAGGTCCTTTTCCCATCTCAACATATATGGCAGTTTGTGTTCCTTATTAGGTGACACTAAGCATCGGTAACATAGAGACAATGGTTTCCGTAAGTTTTTTTTACCCAAGCACAGCCTGTGGAAAGCTGTCATATCTTTGTCTGGTATCGCCCCGACCCTGTGCCTTATCAATATATGTTTAATACGAAGGTAGGTAAAGAGTTCGTTAAAGGGAATACCAAATTCTTGTACTAAGTCTGGGAATAGTTTAATAGAGGTTGGAGCGAGGAGATTTTGGACAAGGGTCACTCCCTGAAGCGTCCAGGAGGCAAGGTTTAGGTCAGGGGACAATCTACTTAAAAAACTAAGTGGTGCAAAACTGAGCAGTCGAAACGGTTTTAATAGCGGTCTACCCCAGTGGCGCCAGGTCAGGACCGAGAGATAAGAGGAGGGAAGTATCCCTTCCAGTTTACTTCTAGGGAGAGGGTCATACCACATAAAGTCATGAATAGAATTAGGAGCGATAACGGCATTTTCCAGGCGTAGCCATAAAGGAGGTTCTGAGGAGTGCAGCGCAGCTAGTAATTGGGCTAATAGGGAAGCTCTATAATATCTCAATAAGTCAGGGAAGCCAAAGCCACCCATCTCTCTCGGAGTTGTAATTGTAGTAGCCGAAACTCTAGGGGGCTTGCGTTTCCAGATGTGGGCAAATAGCATTTTCTGCAGACGTAGGAGGATATGTGCTGGAAGAAAGATCGGAACATTGCGAAAACAGTAAAGGATTTGCGGGAGGATTGACATTTTTAAGAAGGTCATGCGGCCCAGCCAGGACAGTTCCACTGAGTGCCATGATTGCAGTTGTTTTTCAATAGAGTGCAGGAGAGGGAGATAATTACAGTTGTGTTCAAAATTATTCAACCCCCAATGCTGTAAAGGGTTTTAGGGAATTTAGTGTACATTTGTAATTGTATTCAGAATGAAATCCTACAAGGACTTTTTAAAGAACCATATGCAACTAAAATGACATCAATTGGTTTTGTAATACAGTAGTAAATGTTTCTTTTGTGAATTCTTCATTGACACAATTATTCAACCCCTTAAAGACTACCACTCTGAAGAACAGAGGTTCATTCAAGTGTTTTCAATCAGGTATTGAAAACACCTGTGGATGTCACGGAGCAGCAATAAAGTATAATAAGCACCAATTAGGCAGCTTTAAAATGACTGTGATACTCAGCTCCTTCTAGACATTTACTGGTGTGGTTACAAACATGGTGAAGTCAAGAGAATGGTCCAGGAAGACAAGAGAAGAGGCGATTACTCTTCACAGGAAGGGCAATGGCTATAAGAAGATTGCAAAGATGTTAAACATACCAAGAGAGACCATAGGAAGCATCATTCGCAAATTCAAGGCAAAGGGCACTGTTGAAACGCTACCTGGTCGTGGCAGAAAGAAGATGCTGACTTCGACTGCTGTGCGCTACCTGAAGCGTAGAGTGGAGAAAAGTCCCCGTGTGACTGCTGAGGAACTGAGAAAAGATTTGTCAGATGTGGGTACTGAAGTTTCAGCTCAGACAATACGGCGCACACTGCGTAATGAATGCCTCCATGCCAGAACTCCCAGGCGCACCCCCTTGCTGTCTCCAAAGAATAAGAAGAGTCGACTGCAGTATGCCAAAAGTCATGTGGACAAACCACAGAAGTTTTGGGATAGTGTTCTGTGGACTGATGAAACAAAATTAGAACTGTTTGGGCCCATGGATCAACGCTATGTTTGGAGGAGGAAGAACAAGGCCTATGAAGAAAAGAACACCTTGCCTACTGTGAAGCATGGCGGGGGGTCAATCATGCTTTGGGGCTGTTTTGCTTCTGCAGGTACAGGGAAGCTTCAGCGTGTGCAAGGTACCATGAATTCTCTTCAGTACCAGGAGATATTGGATGACAATGTGATGCAGTCCGTCACAAACCTGAGGCTTGGGAGACGTTGGACCTTTCAACAGGACAATGATCCCAAGCATACCTCCAAGTCCACTAGAGCATGGTTGCAGAATAAAGGCTGGAACATTTTGGAGTGGCCATCACAGTCACCTGACTTAAATCCGATTGAGAACCTCTGGTGGGACTTAAAGAAAGCAGTTGCAGTGTGCAAGCCTAAGAATGTGACTGAACTGGAGGCTTTTGCCCATGACGAATGGGCAAAGATACCCGTAGATCGCTGCAAGACACTTGTGTCAAGCAATGCTTCACATTTAAAAGCTGTTATAACTGTAAAAGGATGTTGTACTAAGTACTAAGATTGAATGTCACTTGGGGGTTGAATAAAACTGATAATGATGTGAGCACAGAAAAGACATTTGTGGTTATTTCATTATAAATGTTATGTTATATTTGTCTGACCTACACGTGCCTCTTTGATTTTATTGTAAGCAAGATGACTGAATGATCAAAATCAATGTCAAACTGGCCAAAACACTCAATTTCAGTGGGGGTTGAATAATTTTGAACACAACTGTATGTTTAACGATGGAGCTCCTATTTTTCGTTAGGAAAATACCTAAATATTTAATAGATTCCGAACGCCAGTCAAACGAGTATTGAGTTTTAAGATCAATCAGTGAGGGACCAGGAATATGCAAAGGGAGGGCCTGAGTCTTACCAACATTATTTTTATAGTAGGATAGCCGACCATATTTCTCAAGTAAATTAAAAAGAGGGGGGAGTGAAGTTTCTGGGGTGGATAAGTATAGGAGAATATCATCTGCGAATAGAGCGAGTTTCTGTTCGCCTGCCGGTGTAGGCAGACCTGATATAGATGTGTTCAATCTAATATGAGATGCTAACGGTTCCAATGCCAAGACAAAAATTAGCGGGGATAAGGGGCAACCTTGACGAGTGCTGTTCGTAATTGGAAAAGTAGGGGACGAAAATCCCATGCTTAACACCTTTGCCGAGGGGGTGGAATACAGAGCCATAACACTTTGGATAAACAAGGCGGGAAATTGAAAGGCCTCCAACGTTTAGCGCATGAAGCCCCAGTGCATGCGATCAAACGCTTTTTCTGCGTCTAAAGACAGTAGGAGCCCGGGGGTCCCAGAACGATTAGCTAGGTCTATTATATCGAACAAGCGATGTGTATTATCACAGGTCTGACTCCCCTGTACAAATCCTGTCTGGTCCGGGTGAATCAATTTAGGGAGCAGGGGCGCGACGCGTGAGGCCAATAATTTTGCATAAAGTTTAATATCAACATTTAGTAGGGATATGGGGCGAAAATTCGCGCAGTGAGTGGGGGGCTTGCCAGGTTTAGGGAGTGTGACTACGGTGGCCAGGAGCATCTCTGGGGGAACTTGGCCAGTGGTTTTAATGTTATTAAATAAGGCTGTCAGAGTAGGGACCAGGAGGGAGGCGAAGTTTTGATAATAAAGATTAGATAAGCCATCAGGGCCGGGTGCTTTACCTTTCGGGACAGCTCGGATCACTTTGTAGACGTCCTCCTCAGAGAAAGGGGCCAGCAAGTCAGCTTGCTGATGGGGCAGTAATGTCGGCAAATGCGCTTCTGCTAAGAATGTGGATATCTCTTAGACATGTGCATTCGTTTTAGTACTAAAACGATTTAGTCCGAATTTTGGGATAATTTAGTTTTCGCATGACTCAAGAGATACGAAACTGCTCAGTACAAAAAACGAAAGAAACTAAAATAAAATGCACTACATTTTAGTTTCAGTTCTTTTTGTAATATTACATTGATGAGTGAAGGAGACCAGCAATGATTAATGCTGGAGGATGTTCTAAGCAATTAATTAATGCAGGAAGATGTTCTATACATTATACAGAGAGGAGCATTTTTTTTAGCCCTTTAAATCCAGTGTCTTTGAGCGCTGAGATCGGCTGCTTGTTACATTATCTCTCAGTACATTGTATCAGGCTCAGCTGTTACAGTAACTGACTGCTACTCATCACAGCGCTCAGAGTTTCAGTAAAACTAGTAAATAATATTGTTCTAACCTCTTATATATAAAAATATTATTTACTAGTTTTACTGAAACTCTGAGCACTGTGATGAGCAGCAGTCAGTTACTGTAACAGCTTTGCCTCGCACATTGTGCTGAGAGTGAGAGATACTGTAACAAGCAGCGATCTCAGCCCTCTGAGGTGCCACTACAATAGTAATTTTTTTTTCGGTTTTCGGATGAATGAAATTCGTTTCCATACTAAAGAACTGAAAACGAATTTCTTTAGCAACTAAATAAATTGCATTTTAGGACTAATCCATTAGTTCAAAACGAAATTTTGTGCTGTGCACATGTCTAATATCTCTGCTGAGCAGGGTGGTGAAATGGCCGAGTCAAGTTTGAGATTGTAAAGGGAGCTATAATAGTTGGCAAATTCTGAGACAATCAGCGCTGGATTGCGCACTATTTGTCCCCCTAAACTTTCAATATGGGTGATTTTAGTTTGAACGCGTCTTGCCCTGAGTTTAGAGGCCAGTAACTTTCCCGCCTTGTTACCTTGGGTATAGGAAGTGTAATTTAGTTTGCGTAGGGATCGTTCCATAGCCTGTAGGTTTAAGTGCTCCAACTCTCTCCGCAAGGAAAGCAATTGGGATGCAATCGATGGGGTCGGCTTATTCTTATTTTGGGATTCTAAGGAGGAGATTTGTTGTAAGAGAGTTGATATTTTAAGAGTATACTGTTTCTTTCTATAGGCCCCCTGTTTAATGAAATGACCCCTGATAACCGCTTTGTGAGCTGACCACACAGAGATCGCCACCTCCTCCAAAATGTTCAATCTGAAGTAGTCCTCAAGAACCGATGCTGCCCCATCCCTCCCAGCCGGGTCCACAATTAATGAATCATTTAAACGCCACGAGCCCATACCTCGAGCCGGAAAATGAGCACGGAAGGACAGAATCAAAGGAGCATGGTCAGACCATGTCATGGGTCCTATTTGAGCATCTAAGAGATGGTGGACCATGGTCCGGTGTATAAGGCATAAATCAATTCTGCTATAGGAGGAGTGCACCTGGGAATAAAATGTGTAATCTCTAGTCTGGGGGTGGGAGATGCGCCAGACATCATACAGGTCAACAGATTGCAGGAATTCAGTAAAGCGGCGGGCAAGAGACTTCGCTTTTTGAGAGGGGAGGCGACCTCCAGAGGACTGGCAATCAACCATGGGGCAGGGAGTCATATTAAAGTTGCCACAGATATACACCGCGCCTTGGCTAAGAGACTGAATTTTTTTATGGGCTTTCCTGAGGAACTGCAACTGGTTAACATTCGGAAAATACAAATTAACAATAGTCACCGGATCATCATTTAAAGAGCCAGTCAATATCAACATTCTCCCCTCCTTGTCCTGGTGTTGAGATGCAACCTGAAACAACCAATCTCTATGGAAGAGGATGGAGACTCCTCTTGATTTGGTTGGAGACATAGAGTGATAAGCTTCAGGGTACATCTGAGACCGAAGACGGGGGGCATCGTGAGACCGAAAATGTGTCTCCTGTAAGCACACTACCGCAGGTTTATATTTATGCAAATCTCAGAAAAGGCAGTGTCTTTTAAAAGGAACATTCAAACCTCTAACATTTAGGGAGAAAAATTTCAGTTCAGGGGAACCGTCACGATGGGGGTCGGGGACCTGACCTGACAGAGAGGGGTGTGAGCCTAATGAGCAGTGAAAATAGACCATGAGCCTGAACTAGAAAAATAAATATATATCATTTATTCTAGGAACCAAGAACTTAAACCAAGAGCAGGGAATACAGAACATAAATACAATAAACAGAGCCTTTAACCTCACGGCAAGAAATAAAGAAAACCAGATATAAACAAAATAGGCAACTAAACATGGGAGGCAGAATTAAACATGGGAGGCAGAACTAAACATGATACTACAAGAAGGCAAGAAAAACAGGGCAAACCAGACATGAGCCTGTAAACAGAATGGCCAGGTAGACAGGTATAACAGGATAAATCTAGACCAGGGAAAGACCAGACATGAGCTGGAAGACAGACAGACGGAACAGGATAAAATTAGACCAAGGCAAACCAAACAGGAGCTTGAAGACAGACAGACTGAACTGAACTGAATAGATGATTGAGGATGAATCTAGAGCAAGGCAAACCAGACATGAGCTGAATGACTGATCCAGGATGAATGAGACCGCACCCTACTAAGGGAGTGGTCTCCATTTATACAAAATGGTCCAGGGTGAACCAATGGAGTCCAGGTACTAATCAGGCTTGGAATCCAAGAAATGAACGAAATAAAAATAAACCAAAAGCAGCAATGTCCACTACTGCCAGAGGGGGCGCCAGAGACCCAGAACGTCACAGGAACCCATCAGTCAAATTTAAAGATGACACACATTGGGAAACATCAGTTGGTGAGCGTTTCCATCCCCTCCCAATCCCACAATGCAGGCAGTCCCCCATTAGAAAGAAGCTTACGTCCTCCAAGGGACCCGTACAACATGAGAACTGAAGGGAATAATGGACCAGACGAACCAAAAAAGAAAAAAGAGAGGACGAAATAGGGAAAAAAGAATTTGAAAAATACAGTAACAAAAAAACACTGTGAGCCCGCAGTGTGAAGAGGTGTAACTCGCCGTGGTGAAAAATGCGAGGTAGAAACTCAGGGAAGTAAACACCCACAGGGGGTATCCCTGGCATACCAGGGAAGAAAAATATCCAGATCAATAAGATCGTGTCAAGTATGAGCCACCAACAGGGGGGTGAGGGAGCTTGGTTCTCTGTTAAATAGTGGGTCTTCCCAACATCGAAGAAGAAGCAGAAAGCAGCCGGGATCAGCTGGGCAGGGGGGAACGATATCGATATAGGCCCAGACACAGGGCCGCCGTTCACTTTGGCTTGACGCGGTGCCACTCTGGCGAAACTTTAAGTGGAGATGTCGTTACCACGCGAGGGGGGGTGTACTCCTTCACAAACCCCCATTCCTGCAGGAGTTGCATGTCCGACGGAATGTTGGTGATAGCATGTAGCCTCCCTTCTCTCCATAGAAGCAATTTGGTCGGGAAACCCCACCTGTAAGCCACTTCGTGGTTCCTCAAGAGCTTCGTCAAGGGGAGGAATTCACGCCTCTTTGCTAGGGTCGTCGCTGAAAGGTCCGCAAACAATAGCAAGGTAGCGTACGGAGTAGGCAAGGTTGGGCCTTTTCTAGCAGCAGACAATAAGGACTCCTTAATATGATAAAAGTGAACTCGGACAATAACATCTCGGGGAACATCCGGTGAAAGATGTTTCGCTTTGGGCAGTCGATGAGCGCGGTCTAAGAGTAAGTCCTATAGGGAGGCTGATGGGAGTAGAATTTGGAAAACCTCCATGAGATATGCCGGAAGATCAGCCAGGACCACCGCCTCCGGGACACCACGGATCCGCATGTTGTTTCTGCGCGAGCGGTCCTCTAAGTCAGCAACTTTAGTAGCCAGCGCGTCATGAGCTATTTGCAGATTCTGGTGTCTGTCCACGAGGTCATTATGAGCCAGACAAATATCGTCAGATTTGGTCTCAAGGTTGTCAGTGCGCTCACCTAGATCCTGAACATCACGGCGCAGCTCCTGCAGCGCCTCTTTGAAGTCAGCCTGGAGGGTAGCGCGGAGTCCCTGGAGCATATCATGCATTGCCCTCTCAGATGCTGGGGACGTGTTAGAGAGGAGATCCGCATCCTGTTCCTCCAAGTCCAGGCCAGAGATAGAGGAGCCCGAGATCGGGGAGCCGCCATCTTGGATTTTGCAGTCTTTTTCAGATCGGCTGGTCCGGGTCCCTTCAAGCTGCCGCTGGGCCTTTGGAGGGGCCATCCTGCGTCAGGAGGGTGTTAGGACCCCGAGGGAGGTAAGTTGAGGTTGGGGTGCCCCTTGTAATAGCCGCTGGAGTGAAAAAAACCGAGCGCCGCACACAGAGCTCTCAGAACATGTGGCTGCTCGTGTCGCCGGCTAGCCACGCCCCCCTAATTTTGCGCATAGATTGTAATACCATCCGCATACCAGCGCACAAACGCATTTGCGCTCAAAATGTTAAGTATAGGACGCGCGCAGTACATTACGCTCGCGCAGGGGTCACGCAGGTTCACCCACGGTAGTCATTAACGCGCATTTTTGCGTGGACATTGTAATACGACGTTCTGCGCAAAGGGTTTTGTCCCTCAAGTTAATGCGTTTGCGCACGCGTTAACGTTTGCGCGAAGAATGTAATAGTGTTCTGAGACTGAACAAAAGTTGATAAACCAGTACAGGAGGATGCCCGATTCCTAGGCTTGTGCACCGATTTTTTTTTCGGTTCGATTCGGTTTGATTTTTCGGATTTTTAAACTTTTCGATTCGGCTCGTTTCGACCGATTTCGGTTTCGAGTCGATTTGGTTCGGCTCGTTTTTCGGGTACATTTTTTTTTCGGAATATCGACCATTTTTCGTATTTTCGTGTCACTGTGCTCGGTTTTTGTATCGACTTTTCGTGATTTCGGAAATTTTCGTTTTTCCGAATTGTACATTTTTCGGAATATCGACCATTTTTCGTATTTTTCGTGTCACTTTGCCCGTTTTTTGTATTGACTTTTCGTTTTTTCGGACAATTTTCGTTTCCAGAAAATTTTCGTTTTTCGGAAAATTTTCGTTTTTCGGAAAATTTTCGTTTTTTCGGAACGTCTGTTCTCCTCGTTTGACACATTTCAAGTCCATTCGAGAAATCCTTAAAATATTTTGTTTCGGCTCGGAAAACGTTTCGGATCTGACATTTTCGGATCTAAAAATTTTCGGAAATTCGGTCGCATCCGAAAACACGAATCGGGAAATTTCGTGAAAATTCCGAAATGCTGAAACCCGAAACGCACATCCCTACCGATTCCCATGGGAACTCACAATCTAGAAGTGTTGGGGGTGGAAACAAGAGGAGAGGACTGCAAGGTGAGAGTGATGGACTGGTTGGGGCAGTGAGGTGTATTAGTGAGTCGGGTGGTAGGCTTCCCTAAATGGGAAGGTCTTAAGAGAGCGGTTGAAGGAAAGGAAACTTGGGGAGAGTCTGACAGTACGGGGGAGAGTCTGACAGTACGAGGGAGAGTGTTCCAGAGGATGGGGGCTGCGCATGAGAAATCTTGCAGTCTATCATGGGAAGAGATGATGCAGGGAGAATGAAGACCCCACCTCACAACTTGCTGGACTTAAAGGATCTGCTGTTAATTGTATTTGTGCCTGGTAACAGAGGTCTTATGGAGACCATAGGGGTTATTCACAGAGCAGCGTACTGCTGACATTTCGGTGCTCTGTCATTCCCTGCAATTCAGGGAATCAAATTTCCCCACCCTGCGTCCGCGTGAATTCACCATTCACCGCAGGGTCACCGAAGTGCAGGGAACCAGCCATCGAATACCGCCAACAACCCGCTGCAAACCTGCTGGCTGCCCCCGCAATCCCCCCTTCAATCCCATTGCCCACTGCCTTCAACCCGCCGGACATCTGCCACAAACCCATCTGATAACTGCCAAATGCAGCCGCTGAGCCGCAGATCACCGTGCCGACCAGCTGCGAAAAAAGCTGACAAGCCGCCGGACGGGTAAAAAAAATCCCAAAACAATACGATTGATATAAGGTCCTATGAACCATAATAAAAAGGTCTGTTACAGAAAAAGAAAAAACGCTATTAGAAAAAAAAACCAGATTTTTTCCCCCTGAAAAATGCCTAAAAGATCCTGAAAAAAATAATTAATATTTGGGTGTCTGGCTGACAGCCGACCCATCCAGGCTCTACGATCTCAATTTCTTTGCTCTGCTAGCTGACATTAAGACCGAGCTTTCTTCATGGCAGACTAAATATATTTCATGGCTTGGTAAAATGAACATACTGCCGCGAGTACTTTATATTATGCAAGCATTACCCATCACCCTCCCGGCCACTTTCTTTGCCGCACTACAGTCTGTATTTACTACTTTTATCTGGCCTCGCACCTGCTTATGTGTCCGGCTGCACACATTGAGTCTTTCGAAATCTGGGGGTGGTTAACCCTATAGTATAAATGATAAGATACAGGGAGTTCGACCTATTGAAACACAATAAATAAACTTCATGCTGCAGCAAATCAACCACTACACATAATAGGTCCCAGAGAATCACACTCACAGGATGATAAATATAAACAGGCGCATCATTATGTGTTATAGTTCTTTTCGGTCAGGTTCAACCCGCTGCCACAGGATAAGCCAAGAGAAGTTCTTCGGTAAAAAGAATAGCTGGTACCAGCCGATGAAGCTGTGGGACACGGAAAAACGTGTTCTGGCATGCTGTTTTATTGTTTTTAACTTATATTTTATTAAAATTCTTTATTCCATACTACTGCCGTCCTTGCAAAATTCCTGGCGGTTTTTTATTGGGTTTTACCAATGCTATGGAAAAACCCATGAGCGCTTTCTTAGATCTATGGAAGCTCCTCCGAAAGTGAAAAATTGGATAAAAATTTACTGCTTCTAAAGTGCCACAGATCTGCACTAGGGCCCACCCTTCTTCTCTGCTTTTATTTCATGTGGAGAAAAATCCTGAGTAAGGTGTATGGGCCAACTGAGAAATAAGAAGATAATAACCCACAGGCGTGGACCCACTCAGAGCCAGTGCTAAGGCTCTTTATTTGTGCGTGGAATCCTCTTAGAATATATTTTCACATACACAGTTCATGCATACTGCACCATAATTGTTATAATTTTGTCTTTTTTATGGTTGCTTGAAAATACTGAGAGACATCGGAAAAACCTTTATGAACATTGAGTTGCGCTGTACCAGGTTATATGTATTTATAAAATAATAAACGGGTTATTAGATAATGAATAAAAAAAGGAATATTTTTAACATTGAAGCCTATGGGATTCGCCTGAATTAACCTGCCGAATGAGGCTGGGTGGAGTAAAGGTAACATCACTGCTCTATAACCGTTGAGAGAGACTGTGGAGAAACAGGTTCAATCCCGGCAAGAGCACCTCTCCAGTACGGATGAGCCGAACGCCCCCGTGTTCGTTTGGACTTCGAACTCGAACAATTTCAGAAGTTCGAGTTCGAACTCGAACACGATCTGAACGCAATGTAAGTCAAAGGGACCCGAACGTTCGATTTTTAGAGTGCCCTGCAAGAGGGCATATATGCCAGATATTTGCCATAAATGGTGTATGGGGGTCCGGGTAGTGCCCTGGGGGACAGGAAACAAGGACAAAAGTTTTTTAAAAAAAACGTTTTTAAAGGAACAGTGAGTTTTCCATAAAATAAGGGTTAAAAATAAAAATGAAAAATTCCTTCAAATATCGTGCCTAGGAGGTCCCCATAACCTGCCCATGAAGTGGCGGATTTGTAGGATGTATAGAAACATTTAAAAACAAAAAAATGACATTTCAAATGACGGTAAACGGTTTTCCTTTAATCTATTCATAAACAACTGTTTGGGGCGTCAGTCTGTATGAAAAGAGGAGATATTTTAGGACATGCGGAACAAGTTTAGTGATTTTTTTGGCTAAATTATGGTGAAACTTATGCAGGCTTTGGATGAAAGTAACAATAGGTGCTTTAAAATTGGGCCTTTAGTGTCGACAACAGTGCCTTCACACCGTAACCCCTCTGTGGTATTGTGGAAGAGTGCTGGGTTGGACCCTGCGGTCCAATATTAAAATTATATGAATCTGGTACAGGCGTCAGTGCACCCAAATATTGTGCCTTTGGTGGCAGCAAGTGCCATCACACCGTCAGTGGCGTCACTAGGGTTGGTGTCACCTGGTGCGGTAACTCATGGTGTCACCCCCTCCGAGTTTTATGTTTATTTTTATTACTACTCTTACTCATAAAGCAGTACTCCCATATAATACTGAATGCTCATAATACACGGCGCACATTACTGTGAGGCTTAAAAAATCTAGAAATAAAGAGACTCTTTACTACAGAATATAATAATAAATGGTTTATTAGATATTGAATTAAAACGGGAATATTTTGAACATTGAAGTCTATGGAGCAAAACATTTCCCACACAAATACACGAAAATGTCCAAAATCACAAAAAAAGTCGATATGAAAAACGAAACGAAACGAACTGAAACGGAAATCGGCCGAAACGATCCGAAATGAAAATTGTCAAATTACGAACAAAACGAGCCGAAACTAAAATTTTATATCAACACGCAGATATATATATACACCCACCCACAGACCACAGACCATATATACACATACGCACATGCAGGGGGGGCATCTGGACAATCTCAACTAAATGCACCCCCCCCATTTGGCTGATCCCTCCAGAAGAAATGTTGAACCCGACAGCAGAGAATATATATATTATTCTCTGCTCTATCGTGTTCAACATTTCTTCTGGAGGGATCAGCCAAATGGGGGGGGGGCAATTAGTTGCCAAAATGTGTGTGTAATACAAGTCTGGATATATATATTTATAAGAATATAGATATGTATCTTATCTATATATATATATATATATATATCTTACCTGCCATTAACTTGCCCTATAAATTTGCTAAAAATCTACACACAAAAAAAACAAACCACTGCCTGAGACCCCGCGCAGCCCACATGCCACCCCCCTCTACCTGGCTGAATGTATCTAATATATATAATTAAATACATTCAGCCAGGTAGAGAAAGAAAAAAAAAAGTTTTATTTTATTTAAAAATGTCCTCGGATTTTTTTTTTTCAGAAATGTGTCGCCTTACCTTAGCCTGGTGGTCAGTGGGGGGCTCCCTGGATCCTGGTTGTGGGTGGGTCTGCCGTGGCCACAGGTGCAGTGGCTCCCTCCCTGCGCTTCCTGTCTCTACCACATGCATCTGGGCGGCTAGCCTGCACAGTTGCAGCTCTGTCATCCGACGGCCGCATGCTCCTTGCTTCTCAATGCTCCTCAAGGGAATCCTTGGGAGGCCCCTGCAGGCTGCCCTCTACAGTGCCTGATTAGAGGGCCGTGTCTGCCTGATGTTTTAGTAACAAGAATGTTTTATCCCATAGGCTTCAATGTTAAAAATATTCCCGTTTTAATTCAATATCTAATAAACCGTTGCTTATAATGTTCTGCAGTAAAGAGTCTCTATATTTCTAGATTTTTTAGTATTTTTTTTTATTTTAAAATTTTTATTTTGTAAAGAAGTCAGCATATAATCAAACATATGAAAGCAAGGGCCACGCAGGGCCATCCACAGCAGAAGTATCAAGTGTGAGAAGTAATAAACATCCCCCTAAAGGGGGGTCTCAGCATATAATAGAAATCAGGAGGGGGAGGGAGGGGGGTAGGGGATTGAGAAAAAATACACGTAAGCAGTAGTATGCCACACAAAAAAGGGGGGGAGCCCTCGTAGCGTCTCAAGGAAACAAACGTCCCCAGCCGGGGAGCAACGACGTTTAGGCAGCGAGAAGGTTCCAAGGTGTAATCTCAGCAGGGGGGAGGGGAGAAACAAAAATCAAAAATAAACTGATGGGGGTTAAGGGACAGAGGGAGGGGGCGCACATCAAAATTAAGTAAAACAGCAAAGTAAAGGGCTGCTGCAACAGGAAAGCTCTGCATGGGATCAGCAAGCCTCAAAAAAGTCTCAGAAAAAGTCAAAAAAATCTCAGAAAAGACGATTGACTCAGCATAAAAACAAAAACAATGGGGAGTCTCAGAGTAATAAAGTCATCATTTGCAGGGGGGGATAAACAGGTGAGAAAGCGGCAGAGAAGGAGAAAATTATAAAGACATCAGGGGGAGGAGGATCACAAAATTCTGGTACGGGCTTGGAAGTTTATAGACAAAGGCTATGATAAGGCTGAACTGGAAGGGTTGATAAGAGACTTAAAAACAGTGGATCAAGATAGCCTCATACAATATAAAACTGGGAGAGAGGAGATTAAAGGAGTCCCCTTTTTATGTGATTTTAATGAGAACAGTGTTTTAATCAAAAAATTTTTTAAAAGACATTGGCATTTTTTAAAGAAAGATAAAGACCTAGATCTAATTATAGGAGATAAAACTAGGATCATTTTCCGGGGAGCCAAGAACATAAAAAAGAGACTGGTTAGCAGCAAATTTGTTAACAAAAAGGAAGCTAACCACTTCCATGTTAAAGAAGGTTTCTATGGCTGTGGACAGTGTTTGGCTTGTAGATCCTCAGGGAATAAGAAACGACATACTGAAAATTTTCTTAACAAAAAGACAGGGAAAGATGTTAAAATTAATACAATTTTAACTTGTTATTCAAAGAATGTTTTATACCTTTTGGAATGCCCTTGTGGACTTCAGTATGTAGGTCGTACCAGCCGGGCATTAAATGTAAGAATTTCTGAGCACATTAGAAATATTAACAAATTATATGAGAAACACTCCGTATCCCAGCACTTTAAATTAGTTCACAATGGATGTCCAAGAGGCCTAAAATTCTCTGCTGTAAAAAAGGTGAGATGCACTAATAAAGGTGTAAGTGAAACCACGGCACTTGGGAGAGAGGAGACGAGGCTTATCTTTGATTTGGGGACCTTGGCGCCGGGGGGTCTCAACAATGATTTTGAATTGGTTCATTTTCTTTAGATCTATGTGCACTTTTGATGATATGTATAATTTATTACTATATGTACCCAAATGTCATATGTACTATGGGGTTATGTGCAATGTATTCAAAGGTTTCTGGTATGGTATTGTAATACCTTCATTATCCCTTTTTTGATATAGTAGCATTTTAATGATAGCTAACGATATGCCTAATGTTTTTAATATGATATATTTTACTATATGTATTTTATGTTTAGTGGCTGCTGATATGATATTTTTCCTCTTTTGCACTCCTTATGTATGAGGTTTTTTAAACCCCCTCCCCCGTTTTTTTTCTTTTTTTTTTCTTTTTTTATCGATCATTTGATTGTTGATTATGCATTAGCACTTATTTATCTCTCCTTCTGTTGAAGAATACAATAATGTAATTTCACTGCTATTTGCACAAGTATTTGGGAGTTATGGTACCCATATTTATATATCTTGATCCCTATTATATATATTTATATATCTTGATCCACAAGGGTTAAGATATATGTGATATAGAGTATATATATTTTGCAGCATTTGGTGTTTTCCCTCTGTGCCCTTGTTGGGCGCCTGGTGGTGGTTGAGGGAGTCGCTTTGTTTTGGCGCTGTTCTTGTAGGAGAGGATGATTTGTGGTGGTGGTCGTCCGTTTCCGCGTTCCAAGGTGGGATGCAAGGCCAGTGCGTATGCGCAAAATGGCAGGCGCAACATTGGTAACACTTAATGAATAATAAAAAAGTTTTCTTCTTTCTTCCCCTTTCTCCTGCGTTTTAGGGTTAACAACCATGTGCAAAATGGTGGGTGCTGCACACTATGCAGCTGATAGCAATTGTGTTTTAATTGTATTTTAATTGATTTCCAAGGGTCTAATCACTCCATTTTCTGACATACATTGTATAAAAAGGCAGCAGCAAGTACAGTTTTGTAATCTCCAGCTGAGGAAGCCATTAATGGCGAAACGCGTCCTGGTAGATATGATGATTTTCTTACAATAAATGTTTTTATTTTATTTTTGATTGCTGCTTGCCTTTTTTGATCCTGAAAAAGAAAAGAAGGTTTGGGGAACCCCTGTATGATTCCCTGTGCGAGTTATGACGGAGCCAATAGAGGCTCTTTGTTTGTAAGTGCAAATTTGGCTTTTCTTAATCATTAAGGTGATTTGTGATTTACCGCACCAAGAGGTGCTCCCTTTTTGCCTTGTCTATTTTCTGCAGTACCACTTTTTGTGACACCAAAGGAGCGGATTGAGGGGTTCATGGGCACCCAATACAAGTCCCTACCCGCTATATTCCCGGGAGCCGTTTGTGGGCTCCCCAGAATGTGAGTCAAATACAAACGAAATTTCATTCCATTGGGTGTTGATGTACTGCGCAATTGTGGCCCTTTCTTTCTGCTTTTTCCTGCAGTGCGTGTCTTTTCATCTACACAACAGAGAAGATTCTCGCTTGAAGATAAGAACTGTCTGTGGACATACAGTGTGTCTCTCTTACTTTCTCATGGACCTTGGTCTTTTGAGCGCTATGTTGGAACCAGGGTAGGTGAGATGATTTTCAGCCTGTGTCCATCCAGAGCACGGGGGCAACATCCCCCTCAGGCCGGACCACCTGGATTGGTATCCCCTCAGGCGTCTCGACATCTGCGGTGCCGCCTGACCAAGCGCAGGCCAGTATCCCTGTAGCAGCCGGCCAGAAAGGCCCAGGCATAATGGCCTTTACAGCCGATAGCCCTCCAGGGACCTGTCGCGGCCCCCGTGCAGCTGAAGCCACGGCGGACGGCACAATGACCCCCACCTCTCTGCTAAGCTCCTCAGGCTGCCGCACCTCTTCTGCCTCGCTTCCCAGGGCACCGACCACTGCCACGAGTGAAAAATTCTATTTTTCATTATAATTACCATAAACCTTTTTCAAGTTTCTTCTTATATATCAAGATCGAAGTAAGGCGCTGCGCGACTCTGATCAGAGGAGATGATAGACACAACCACACCGAGATATGGCAGATTATCATCTGATCAGTCCGTGGTCTGTCAGATTCGTTTATTGGTTCAACATCCAATAGAAATGTTCGTTATATAAAAACTTCCTGCATTGTTCACTCCCAACATAGGAATGTGATACAACAACCAATCAGAGCAGATACATTTCTACATCAGAGTTTAACTAACAGTTAGACAAAATTACTACATTTGATTCAGGGATAGCTTTTTTTCTAGCTTATGGTCTGTTCACACACCCTTTCCTGCACACAAAGGAAATGGCTAAATGCCACAGGCTAACATCCTATGCAAGTAAAAGACTTGCAGGGTTTGACACTTATAATGGGGGGGGGGTGGATTTCACACTAATGCTAAATTAAAAAACTACCTATCATATTAAAATACCTTTCAATCGTCTCATTGATCACATATACAATCGTGATCACAAAAATGGATGAAACAAACTAGACAATTAACTAATTATACCTGGGGCCATAGTATCCTCGCCTAATACCTGTACGATATACGAAAAGGATTCCCCAAGGAGGCCCTTTATGAGCATAAAATATACTTATCTATCTAGATTCACTCTACCAGCGAACCACACTTGGAGTTTGGGCCAAAATACCTAATCTAGACATTGAATAACTATTTATTCCCATTTCCCAAAATGTACTTCACCGAACAAGAAAAATATAATAACTTGAATGTAAAAGGTTATTTATCTAATAATCAACATGAGTCAGATCTATATCTGTGTGTTTTCCTATGTTCAGCTTCACTCCACAGACTGCATACACACCTGCATTCATACACACTCTCAAGAAATACATTCTCATTTTCCCAAATCCATTCCTTTCTCACACTTATCTAGGGGATTAAATAAAAAATATAATATTCCATAATCTAATACCATAGTCCACAGTGCGAGATCAAGGTCTGGTCTTTTTCAACATCCCAGCTTGAGACGCATAATCATTAAATGTCATCAGAGCTCCCACCATAGGGACTCCTGAACAAGCTGTCTCTTTGCGCTGGTTGCTTATTACCTGTGACCTTTGACCTTGACACAAAATGTCCATGATTCGTTCCATATGCAGTCATTGTGACTGTCAGGTTTCTTGATGATGTGATACGGTTTTAGCAACAATAAAGAAAATAAAAAAGAAAAGAAAATATGGTATACCCCGCTAATCATATACATCCATTCATTGTCACTCTCAAATGCACGAAAACAATAAAAATGTTAATTTACACAAGAAGAGACACAGATAATAAATTTTAACATTTCCCCGCAAAGCCTATCGGCCTCACGCAACGAGAAAAAAATTATACTACTTCTGACTCATTGTTAGAGAAAAATATAAATACGCAACTTTGGCTCAAAAGGGAAATAGCCGAAGTGCATATTCCACCCATTTTAAATATCCAAAAAAATATTTCATTACTATCCTATTCAGTCTTGTTCGGTGTTTTGAAACAAACCTGGTGTTTATAAAACACACCAATCCTCAAATGAAATAAAAAAAAATAAAAACAGCATTAATTTTACCGAATCAGAACTTTCCATTTACCACTATATATGTCATGAAATGTATTTATGCAAATGCATTAAATTATATGTTCCTAAATACATTAATTAACTCTAATTTTAATTGGATGTGATCTTCAATAATCCTAAATGTGTCAGGGAATTTTGAACAATATTGATTGTAACCAAACAACAAAAATAATAAAATATAAAATAATAAAAGACACAAAATAATTATCACTTAGACGACAACACAAAGATAATCCATCAGCATATAAAAATACATTATCTTCTTTCTTTGTCTTCTGTCTTATTGGTTGAAAATAACAGTTTTGTAAAACTGACATGTCTTAAGTTTTATTTCCAAATCAATGATCTTCTTTAATCGCCTGGTTTATTGATGAGTTATCGATAAACTAGAATGTTTTATTGCCTGGTGTCTGATAATTCCTTATTATCCGGTTGATGTAACAATGCAATGTGAAATGATAATGTGTTTGAGTAAATTTCCTTCAATTCCAACAGCTTTATCAATATTGGTATCACATAATCTTCCATCTAGCTTGATCAAAGTTGGCATGCATGGGTAATTTTCACCTAAAGTAAAAACTTGGGAAAAAAATGTATTATTAACCTGTCAAAAACTTTAAAATTCATATGGTTAAAACACTTTTAAAATGGAGAAAAAAAATGCAACACATTTTTGGACACAAAGAAATAGGAGTGGTCAGGAGAGAGAGAAAATGGAGGAGCTGGGAGAAAAATGTGAAAACTGTTTTTTTTTTCTGCAACGGTCACCAATTTTCTCAAAATACTCTTCAATTCAAATAGAAAATAAAATAACAAAAATATCATGAACTGGGAAAGAAAGTATAGAAGGGCATGTTAAAAACTTGACGCGTTAACTAGCACAAAGTTCTCAGAGGAAACTCAGAGAAAAAGATTCTTAATAAACATCTAAAACTACAATCATTATTAAGGATATTGGTTAAAAACAAAAATTCAAACGTGAGGTGTTTGTACAGCTATTTTACAACCTGTTTTATTCCCTCCAAGAAAAATTCAATGGGGTACAGTCGTACTAGACATCTGGCTACCACTGCAGAAAAAGAAAACAATCAAACAATACTCAAGATACCAAACTACAACCTTCCATCTCCTTTAGTCAACTAAAATAAAAAAAAAAAAAAACACCTTCTCTCATTTGAAATCTGCCTAAATTCCTTTGTACATCGCTACTAAACCTGTAGGCGCTTTCCTTTAAACTTTCACTCAAATCCTTCAGCTTTATATCACTTCATCCTCTTAGATTCCAAACAACTAAACATGAACCTACATATATATTCCATTATACAAGTTACAAAACTGTAAATGATCTCAGTCAGCCATTTTGGCAAAACATAACCTATATTAAGGTGTGGTCAATCCCTTAGTGCTGGACTCAAACAAAGACCAGAGGAAAATAACCGACCACGCCTCTTTTGGGAAAATGTAGAACTTATATTTAAGGCAGATTGAGCCCATCACCTTGATACACTAATTTTTTTTATATATCATACATCAACTTATAACATAACATTCACGTGTAACCTGCCTTGTCAGAGTATTGACTTCCTATGTTCATCTTTCAAACATAAGCTAAGAACAAAAAAAAGCAGTAATTTTTGAAATTTACTGTAAAATTAAAGCCCTATTGTCTCCATTTCCTGTGCCTTTTTTTTTTACACGAGGCAAGGCAGTAATGACACAGAAACAAAGCAACCTGGTTTAAGAGAAGCAGTCCCTATACATAAATTACATATAAAAAACATAATATCAAAACTACGAAATACAAAACATCAAAGATAAACACATACATTAATAGTTAGTAAAGACAAACATTTAAATAAACAGATGCAATCAATGGCAAGAAACAAAATAAAAAATAAAACAAAAACAAACATGCAATCTGAAAGAAAAAACAGTTAGCAAATCCTTTAGAATCAGCGCGCAAACACATGCAGCAAAAAAATAAAGAAAAAAAATGGCAGCAACGCGCAAGAAAATAAAAAAAATAAAAAATAAGAGGAAAAAGAAAAAACTGTCTCTCAATGGGAGATAAAATCAGTTGATATATAAGAAGAAATCAAAATCTAATCAGTTAAAATAAAATTCTCACAATTACAAGATATGGACGACCCAGAAACACCAGAATTGAAGTACAAGATAGACACAGAACGGAGACATTACAACTAAAAACATCTCTTTCCTTTTTTATGAGTTCAATTTCCAGCATATACAAATACTCAGCACACCAAGCGAGTTCAAACACACGTGAGGTCCTCAAACGATGTTTCCTTTACTACAATACATAAAATGACAAAAACAAACCAAGACAAAGAGTCCAACCTTGCACCAAAAAAATAAATAAAAAAATCAACAAGCTCTGAACCATAGCTTTAACGTCAAGGAAAATAAACAAAAACCAAGCCTGGAGGCAAGTTTGCAAAATCTGAACAAGCAAATGTAAGGATACATTCAAAAGTAAAGATACACTTAAATGTAAGGATACATCCGAATGGCAAATCCCACTTCAGACAACAACTGAAAAATTCTATTTTTCATTATAATTACCATAAACCTTTTTCAAGTTTCTTCTTATATATCAAGATCGAAGTAAGGCGCTGCGCGACTCTGATCAGAGGAGATGATAGACACAACCACACCGAGATATGGCAGATTATCATCTGATCAGTCCGTGGTCTGTCAGATTCGTTTATTGGTTCAACATCCAATAGAAATGTTCGTTATATAAAAACTTCCTGCATTGTTCACTCCCAACATAGGAATGTGATACAACAACCAATCAGAGCAGATACATTTCTACATCAGAGTTTAACTAACAGTTAGACAAAATTACTACATTTGATTCAGGGATAGCTTTTTTTCTAGCTTATGGTCTGTTCACACACCCTTTCCTGCACACAAAGGAAATGGCTAAATTCCACAGGCTAACATCCTATGCAAGTAAAAGACTTGCAGGGTTTGACACTTATAATGGGGGGGTGGATTTCACACTAATGCTAAATTAAAAAACTATCTATCATATTAAAATACCTTTCAACGAGGATGACAGCCTCGTTCCGCAGATCCTCTGCAGCAGCACTGGGATGGAGGGCCTCGCCTGAAACCTCCGAATCCCCACTTCTGTCAGTTTCCTCTTCAGTTGTAGCTGGTAAGGGGGAGATCTCCGGTGCCCCGAATCCATCCGCCCCCGGGGCCGACGACACTCTGCACTTTCGCAACGCCGCCATCATCTGGCGCCACACACCTTTGGTGAGTGGGGCCTCGTCGTCATCCTCCTCAGCCAGTAACAGCAGGCAAGCCTCCAGGCCTGAAAAAACATCAGCGTGTGGATGTGATCCGTCTCCCCTTCTCCCCGCCATCCCATCCTCTCCCCTCCCAGGGCCGTCAGTCGGATTGACTGGGAGATGTGGGCCCACCATCTCCCTGGTCCTCCTCAGGATCTCGGTCTAGGACGAGGCCGCAGGTAGGCTATAAGTAGGCCGCAAGATGGCCACCGCGCCGTGTTCCAGCCCCGAATCAGTAGCCGCCAGCAATGTCTCTGGTCCGGAGGGGGGACCTAACGGGCTCCGGACACGTCAGTACCGGTGGCCAGCCACACCAGGACCCCTAAGGGTAAAATCTTGGAAAATTAAGTCAGCTGGGGGTCCCTAAGCAAGAAAGACACGCGGAGCTCCTTCAAAGCGTGTCCGCTCCAGCTCGCAGCCGGCCACGCCCCCCTTTTTAGTATTTTTTAAGCATTTTTTATACTTTTTTCAAATTTTTGTTTTCGAACTTTTGGCGAATGTCCCAAAAAGTTCGAAGTTCGCGAACTGTAGAACAGCCGATGTTCGACATGAACTCCGAACAGAGCGAACCGAACAGCTCATCCCTATTGCTGACCCCTGTCCTAGAGTCTTGAGAAAGGGTGGATAAGCTCATAGCCCAAGTTGGTTAAAGTCCAGTATTAAGTTTCCACGGTCTGTGATGATTTGGGGGGGCAATGTCATCTGCTGGTGTTGGTCCACTGTGTTTTTTGAAAACCAAAGTCACTTCTCCCGTTTACCAAGAAAGTTTAGAGCACTTCATGTTTCCTTCAGCTGACCAGCTTTTTATGGATGCTAAACAGAGGGGTAGTGTAGCGATGACAATGTCCTTCTTGAGATATGATGGGTTTCGGAACTTTTCGTGGTCCTCTTCAGAATATCCCTCAAATGAGAACACAAAGAAGAGAATACATCATAGTGCGACCCATATATCACCTATACAGCGAGGGTAAATAGATCTCACTCACATGAGGTGGAACCCTCCTGGTTCTGGGTCAATCGTAGTTAGGGTCGTTCACTGGCCACCCAAATGCCCCTTCTGAAATGGATCAGGTCTCCCAGCGGGGATAGGCTGTTTCAGATGCCCGTGAGGTTGCTGAATCCAAAAAACTGCTCAAAGGAGCCAATAATAGCTCCACAAATATAAAAAAGGGTAAATGAAAACAATTGTTTTTAAATGAATAAAAATATTTAATAGCAAATAAAAACAAACAAATAGCCAGGACGCGTTTCGCCAAGATAGATAATGTATCAAAAGGCTTCCTCAGCTGGCTGCTACTTAAAACTGATCATATACTGGTTTAAATAGCCATATTCATTTACCCTTCACCAATCCCCCATACACTTTTTGGCGGGAAAATTGGTATATCCAATGAGAATGGGACTTTCTTTTTCCTCTAACCAATCTGAATTTAGTATTCAAAACATAAAGAAAAATAATGAAAATTGCCTCCATTGAGGGTGTTGTTAATATTAAATATTCTAATCAACATGAATTTGTCCCTCTATGAATGGTATACTGCCATACATTTGGATATTTGTACCCCGAAAGGCGAAATAGAGTAAACATATCTTAGACACATCTTAGAGAGAGATCAGAGAAGGGCTACTAAAATGGTGTACGGCTTGAAGGAGAAAAGTTACCAGGAAAGGCTTAATGATCTTAACATGTACAGCTTGGAAAAAAGACGAGACAGAGGAGATATGATAGAAACATTTAAATACGTAAAGGGAATCCACAAGGTAGAGGAAGGGAGTATATTTAAAAGGAAACAAAATAGCAAAACAAGAGGACATAGTCTTAGATTAGAGGGGCAAAGGTTTAAAAGAAACATCAGGAAGCATTATTTTACTGAGAGGGTGGTGGATACATGGAACAGTCTTCCAGTAGAAGTGGTAGAGGCCAAAACAGTAATTGAATTTAAGCAAGCATGGGATAGGCATAAGGCTATCCTAAACAAAAGATAAATCCAGGTAAAGTATCCATGTAATTGGGCAGACTAGATGGGCCGAAAGGTTCTTATCTGCTGACATTTTTCTATGTTTCTATGTTTCTATATTAAACTTCCTTCTTTATAGTCCTTCCCCGCCGCGAATCGAAAGTGCACGCATGCGCAGTAGACTCGAGGCGGAGAAAGGATCCCATCCAGAGGAACACAAATCGGGAAAACACCGCCGAATTGGGGGCCGCACAAAGGCCACAAACAGAGGACCCACATTCGCACGCCCCCAATACCCCGACGCCCACAAATGAGTTCTATATAACGGATCCGAGAGGGTGACTGAACCGCACCCCCTGCAAAAGGAAAGCACGCGCCTGCGCACAATTCACAGGGCTGGGAGAGGACGACTCATCCCCAGCAAGCTCAAAAAAGGGCCCTGGATGAAGGGCTACAAGCCAACGATGGATAGCGGATATCGGACGCGTGTGCTCCCAAAAGACTCCTAATTTGAACGCTATACAAAAGTGCACCAAAACTCTCCAGATACCTAAATATCAGGCTAAACTGCGAATAGAGTGAACACATGACCCTACCTGCACAGATAGATTACTAGAAGGCACACATATGAAAAGTCCCATTTTAGACCATCAATATCTGCCCTATAAAGTAGCTGAAATAATGTCAAAACATTTATACACATGGATCAATATATATATAACCCTGTGTAGAATAATGGTGCGTCTAGAAATCTACAGAAAATGGCACAACTCAAAATCGCCATTTAGACCTGAGGGAATCAATGTGTTTAGAGTGTAAATCCACCTCATTTCCATACAATGAATTTTTTTATTAAAATCCCCTCCTCTCCAATGTGGGGTGACTTTTTGTATGGCAATGAAACACATACCCTCTGGGGATTGTCCATGTACATTTTTAAAATGAGCTGAAACTGAATGTGTAGTTAAACCCCTTGAAATGTTGTAGATATAATGTAGGCCACAGGGACATGTGAGTTTATAAATAAAATTTTTGGTCCTACAGGTAATGACCCCCCCTAATTTTGTATGTATTACCATTACAAGTAAATTCGGAAGTGGTCACCTTATTTAATTTCAAATTGTTATTTATAAACTCACATGTCCCTGTGGCCTACATTATGTGGGCCACACAAAAAGGCCACTATCCACTAGAATTAGGGAGCATATCTACAACATTTCGAGGGGTTTAACTACACATTCAGTTTCAGCTCATTTTAAAAATGTACATGGACAATCCCCAGAGGGTATGTGTTTCATTGCCATACAAAAAGTCACCCCACATTGGAGAGGAGGGGATTTTAATAAAAAAATTCATTGTATGAAAATGAGGTGGATTTAAACTCTAAACACATTGATTCCCTCAGGTCTAAATGGCGATTTTGAGTTGTGCCATTTTCTGTAGATTTCTAGATGCACCATTATTCTACGCAGGGTTATATATATATATTGATCCATGTGTATAGATGTTTTGACATTATTTCAGCTAGTTTATAGGGCAGATATTGATGGTCTAAAATGGGACTTTTCATATGTGTGCCTTCTAGTAATCTATCTGTGCAGGTAGGGTCATGTGTTTACTCTATTCGCAGTTTAGTCTGATATTTAGGTATCTGGAGAGTTTTGGTGCACTTTTGTATAGGGTTCAAATTATGAGTCTTTTGGGAGTACACGCGTCCGATATCCGCTATCCATCGTTGGCTTGTAGCCCTTCATCCGGGGCCCTTTCTTGAGCTTGCTGGGGATGAGTCGTCCTCTCCCCGCCCTGAGAATTGTGCGCAGGCGCGTGCTTTCCTTTTGCAGGGGGTGCGGTTCAGTCACCCTCTCGGATCCGTTATATAGAACTCATTTGTGGGCGTCGGGGTATTGGGGGCGTGCGAATGTTGGTCCTCTGTTTGTGGCCTGTGTGCAGCCCCCAATTCGGCGGTGTTTTCCCGATTTGTGTCCCTCTGGATGGGATCCTTTCTCCGCCTCGAGTCTAATGCGCATGCACGCACTTTCGATTCGCGGCGGGGAAGGACTATAAAGAAGGAAGTTTAATATGTTTACTCTATTTCGCCTTTCGGGGTACAAATATCCAAATGTATGGCAGTATACCATTCATAGAGGGACAAATTCATGTTGATTAGAATATTTAATGTTAACAACACCCACAATGGAGGCAATTTTCATTATTTTTCTTTATGTTTTGAATACTAAATTCAGATTGGTTAGAGGATAAAGAAAGTCCCATTCTCATTGGATATACCAATTTTCCCGCCAAAAAGTGTATGAAGATTGGTTAAGGGTAAATGAATATGGCTATTTAAACCAGTATATGATCAATTTTAAGTAGCAGCCAGCTGAGGAAGCCTTTTGATACATTATCTATCTTGGCGAAACGAGTCCTGGCTATTTGTTTGTTTTTAGTTGCTATTAAATATTTTTATTAATTTAAAAACAATTGTTTTCATTTACCCTTTTTTATATTTGTGGAGCTATTATTGGCTCCTTTAAGCATTTTTTTGGATTCGCAACCTCCCGGGCATCTGAAAAAGCCTATCCCCGCTGGGAGACCTGATCCATTTCAGAAGGGGCATTTGGGTGGCCAGTGAACGACCCGAACTACGATTGACCCAGAACCAGGAGGGTTCCACCTCATGTGAGTGAGATCTATTTACCCTCGCTGTATAGGTGATATATGGGTCCCACTATGATGTATTCTCTTCTTTGTGTTCTCATTTGAGGGATATTCTGAAGAGGACCACGAAAAGTTCCGAAACCCATCATATCTCAAGAAGGACATTGTCATCGCTACACTACCCCTCTGTTTTGTACCTTTATGTTGATGGTTGAGCAACAAGAACCATTCTGAGTGTTTAAGCGATTTCCTCGCATATTGATCAGCGCTACATTTTTCTTCGTTTTATATTTTTATAGATGCTGATGTAGCGCTACTCCCGCGAGAGCCGCTGAATTTGACGGGCCTTCTGTCTGACTCCAGTGATTACCTACCTCCACTTTCGGCGCCAAGTAATATCAGGACAAGATTACTTTAAATAAAAAGGGGTTTATTAGGACTAGCGAGCAAACCCTTTGTAGGACAAAGTAATCAACAGCATAACAATATTGAAAGAGTTAATTCAGCATCACTATTCAACACAATGATGAATGAATGAGATGGCAATCTTTACCATACTTCAACGCAGTTAGATTATCGACAATAATCAACCGATATCAATAACCTATCTAAACCTTGTACCTTCTATCCACTGGCCAGTGAAACTACCCAAAGTCGCGAGTATGCTAGCGTTGGGGCTCTTTGACTTCTGTCGTTGGGTACCTTTAAACGTGCAACCACATTTGTGTTCCACAACATGAGAAAGAAATCTTCGCAAAGTGTCACAGGGTAACAAGATTGGCAAACTGCATCGCATCGATACTCCTTTTAGCTGCAACTGAGCGGGCAGTAGGACTAGGCCAGACAATAAAGTTAACAATATCAACTCACACAGGATGGCCGAATACCTCTCTCCGTTTGACACGCTCACCCCTTCCTTGCTGGAAGGCAGCTTGATCGCTATCTCGCGCTGGAATCACTCAAGGACAGCCGGCTCCGTCTCCGCGGGATGCACGAGGACAACTGGATTTCTTCTCCACAGAATGTACTTGGTCACTCCCTCTGTCACTGGAACACATACGAAGGCAGACGGACCCCTTCTTCACTGGATGCACAAGGACAGCCGGACGTACGATCCGCTGGTACTGGCAACACGTGAGGGCAAATGGATTTCTTCTCCACAGAATGCACGAGGGCAGCTGCATGCACGATCCGCAACACATTATTATATTATATAGATAAGATACATATCTATATTCTTATAAATATATATATCCAGACTTGTATTACACACACATTTTGGAAACTAATTCCCCCCCCAATTTGGCTGATCCCTCCAGAAGAAATGTTGAACCCAATAGAGCAGAGAATAATATATATATTCTCTGCTCTGTCGGGTTCAACATTTCTTCTGGAGGGATCAGCCAAATGGGGGGGGGCGCATTTAGATGAGATTGTCCACATGCCACCCCCCGCATGTGCGTATGTGTATATATGGTCTGTGGTCTGTGGGTGGGTGTATATATATATATCTGCGTGTTGATATATACGTATATATAGGTCTGCGTGTTGATATAAAATTTTTGTTTTGGTTCGTTTCGTTCCTAATTCGACAATTTTCATTTGTGTTGCGGAAGTGTTAGATGATGTCTCGTGGGAGTATGGCTACATCAGCATCTATAAAAAGCTGGTCAGCTGAAGGAAATATGAAGTGCTCTAAACTTTCTTGGTAAACGACTTTGGTTTTCAAAAAACACAGTGGACCAACACCAGCAGATGACATTGCCCCCAAAATCATCACAGACAGTGGAAACTTAATACTGGACTTTAACCAACTTGGGCTATGAGCTTATCCACCCTTTCTCAAGACTCTAGGAAAGGGGTCAGCAATAGGGATGAGCTGTTCGGTTCGCTCTGTTCGGAGTTCGCATTGAATATCGGCCGTTCGACAGTTCGCGAACTTCAAACTTTTTGGGACGTTCGCCAAAAGTTCGAAAAAAAAATTAATTGAAAAAAGTATAAAAAATGCTTAAAAAAATACTAAAAATTTAGAAATAAAGAGACTCTTTACTGCAGAATATTATAAGCAACGGTTTATTAGATATTAAATTAAAGCGGGAATATTTTTAACATTGAAGCCTATGGGATAAAACATTCTTGTTACTAAAACATCAGGCAGACACGGCCCTCTAATCAGGCACTGTAGAGGGCAGCCTGCAAGGGCCTCCCAAGGATCCCCTTGAGGAGCATTGAGGAGCATGCGGCCAACGGATGACAGAGCTGCGACTGTGCGGGCTAGCTGCCCGGGTGCATGTGGCAGAGACAAGCAGCGCAGGGAAGGAGCCACTGCACCACGGCAGACCCCCCCCCCCACAACCAGTATCCAGGGTGCCCCCACTGACCACCAGGCTAAGGTAAGGCGACACATTTCTAAAAAAAATAAAATCCGAGGACATTTTTAAATGTCCCCGGGAACATAAAAGAAAAAGTTTTTTATTCTTTCTCTACCTGGCTGAATGTATTTAATTATATATATTAGATACATTCAGCCAGGTAGAGGGGGGTGGCATGTGGGCTGCGCGGGGTCTCAGGCAGTGGTTTGTTTTTTTTGTGTGTATATTTCTTAGCAAATTTATAGGGGAAGGTAACGTCAGGTATGATATATATATATATATAGATAAGATACATATCTATATTCTTATAAATATATATATATCCATAATCCAGACTTGTATTACACACACATTTTGGCAACTAATCCCCCCCCCTTTGACTGATCCCTCCAGAAGAAATGTTGAACCCGATAGAGCAGAGAATAATATATATATATTCTCTGCTGTCGGGTTCAACATTTCTTCTGGAGGGAACAGCCAAATGGGGGGGGTGCATTTAGTTGAGATTCTCCACATGCCACCCCCCCCCCATGTGCGTATGTGAATATATGGTCTGAGGTCTGTGGGTGGGTGTATATATATATCTGCGTGTTGATATGTATGTATATATAGGTCTGCATGTTGATATATATACGTATATGTCTGTGTGTGGTATCAATCCCTACTCTATACACGGCGCTCCGTGTCCCTATAATATATATGATATGGGGTTACTTTTTTTTATATTTTTATACTATTCCTATTAAATTAACAGTAATTTTTGATGTATTTTATTCAGTAGAAACTTTTTTTGCCTATATAACATGTGCTTTGTGAAAATAAAACGGTTTTGTGTGTACATTTCAATTTAGTTACTGGATTCCTTTCCAGTGCGGTGAGAAGCAAACGTAATGTAGTGTAGACACGCTGCGAGGCGGAGCAGAGTGAAGTCAAGCCTGCAAAATGTTTGCTTCTCTTCGCTTCGCTACGCTGTGCGTCGCTACACGCTCAGTGTGTCTCAGCCTTTATTCCCGCATTGCTAGCTTACCGAATCAGTTTGTATACTTGTTACTGACCCTGCTTGTTCTGAGGACCCGATCTGTTGCCGACTTTGCCTGCCATTTGACTATTCTCTCTGTGTATTCCCTGCCTGTTCTGTTTGCTTCCTGTTGCTACTGGTGTGCGCCAATTCACACCATATACAGTAGCGCAGTACAAGTGCCTAAACATTGCTGACCCGGTTTTGTTATAGCTGCTGATGTAACTGAATAGATTGGGGATCTCTTCTGCATTACCAAAACCTCCACCACTGCACTCTTCCACAATACCACAGAGGGGTTACTTACGGTGTGAAGGCACTTTCTGCCACCAAAGGCACAATATTTGGGTGCACTGCCACTGACGCCTATACCAGATTCATATCATTTTAATATTTGACCGCAGGGTCCAACCCAGCACTCTTCCACAATACCACAGAGGGGTTACGGTGTGACGGCACTATTGCTGACACTAAAGGCCCAATTTCAAAGCACCTATTGTTACTTTCATCCAAAGCCTGCATACGTTTCACCATAATTTAGCCAAAAAATCACTAAACTTGTTCTGCGTGTCCTAAAATGTCTCCTCTTTTCATACAGACTGCCGCCCCAAGCAGTGGTTTATGAACAGATTAAAGGAAAACCATTTACCGTCATTTGAAATGTCATTTTTTTGTTTTTAAATGTTTCTATACATCCTACAAATCCGCCACTTCACGGGCAGGTTATGGGGACCTCCTAGGCACGATATTTGAAGGAATTTTTTGTTTTTATTTTTAACCTTTATTTCATGGAAAACTCACTGTTCCTTTAAAAACTTTTTTTTAAAACTTTTTTTGTCCTTGTTTCCTGTCCCCCAGGGCACTACCCAGACCCCAATACACCTTTTATGGCAAATATCTGGCATATATGCCCTCTTGGAGGGCACTCTAAAATTCGAACTTTCGAGTCCCATTGACTTGCATTGAGTTTGGTTCGTGTTCGAGTTCGAACTCGAACTTTTGAAATTGTTCGAGTTCGAATGCGAACCGAACACGGGGGTGTTTGGCTCATCACTAGTCAGCAACCTTTTACACACCAAGTGCCATTTTATAAACCATCAGACAACCGGGTGCCAGTGAACAACAGCGCTCCATTGTGTTAGTTAGATTTTAATTTTTATACTCATACAGAGTTATTAAAAGAGATCCGAATTGTGGCTGAAAGTTAACCAAACGGTGAAATTCAGCATACGGTTACCTTTCCTGGCCAAATGGCTATTCAGAGAGCAGGCTGTTCGCCAAATGTTGATGAATTGCCTGCACATACGGAGCCTGTTCGTTGCCTGTTCGAGGGCAGTGAAACACCATAGAGAAGCAATGCTTCGTCTGTTGAGAGAACAAAAATCAGCAGGGAAAAGTTGCCGAATTGCCCTGCTGTTCGGTGGTTTCATTCGACAGGTTTATTCTGGCGAATCCCTTAGGCTTCAATGTTAAAAAATATTCCCGTTTTAATTGAATATCTAATAAACCATTGATTATAATATTCTGCAGTAAAAAGTCTCTTTATGTATAGATTTTTTTAAATGTTTTAGGCATTTCTCGGGGGTTTTTTGTGAATTTTTTTCTGTTTTTTTTTTTAAATCGTTATATTCTTTTTTCTGTAACAGCCCTTTTTATTATCATTCATTGGATCTTATATGTAAATTTCCGTTCTGTAGTCTCTTTGCAAACAGCGGTTCACTTTTCAAACTTCCAAGCATACTGGGTTTTTTTTTTCACTCCACTCGTCTGCTTTGTCGGGTTTTTCCGGCAGCTGCTCTGTGCTGTGATCGGCGGCTGCTCGGGTTTCTCCGGCGTGTTCGGTGGGGTTAATCCAGATGTTTTTGCGGTTTTCGGTGTGCGTTCGCCGGGTTTTACGGTGAGTGTTCGTCGGGTTTGCGGTGGCTTTTCCCTGCACTACGACAGCCCTGTGGTGCTTGCTGAATACACCGCATTGAAGAGAACAAAAAGTCACCGAACGTGCGGTGACTTTTCGATTCTCTTTGAATAACCCTGATAGTTGTATTGCTAATAGTAAGTTAAACTCACAGAATTTTATATACCCAGACAGACCCAGAATTTCATGTACCAGCAGAGCCCAGAATTTTATATACCAGCAGAGCCCAGAATTTGATAAACCAGCAGAGCCCATAATTTAATATAACCAGCAGAGCCCAGGGGCAGATCCAGGGGGTGGCAATGGGGCAATTGTCCCCCCCCAAAATATTACTTGGGAGCCTCTGAACATGCTGCTCGCACCTCGCAGACAGTAACAGTTCAGTTGGTCCTCCTCATCCTCCTGCACAGCTTCCTGTCCATTTGCCAGGAGGGAGGGAGGAGGGAGAGAGGTGAGGAGAGAGCAGGTCCAGCCTGATGCAGCAGCCGCCTGGACACACATCAATGGGTAAGTTCATGATTCCCCCAGGACAACAGCTCCATACACAGTAAGGAGCAGGGAGGCCAGGCTGCTGGAGTCAGATAAAAACAGCTGACTGTGATATCCTTGCTGCTCTGAGGTCTGTCTGGGTAAGTATGATTCTGTGTCTGAATGTGCTGGGCCTATTCAATTCTGGGGCATGTGATGTTTACATATAATTCTGGGGTCTGACTGCTGAGTTTACTGAATTCTGGGGTCTGGCTGCTAAGTATATAGCATTTTGGGGTCTGACTGCTGATTATATAGAATTCTGGGGTCTGACTGATGGGAATATATAATTCTGGGGCCTGATGTGCTGTATACATATAATTCTGGGGCATGATGTGCTGTATACATATAATTCTGGGGTCTGACTGCTGGGTATATAGAATTCTGGGGTCTGACTGCTGAGTATATAGAATTTTGGGGTCTGACTGCTGAGTATATAGAATTTTGGGGTCTGACTGCTGGGTATATAGAATTCTGGGGTCTGACTGCTGAGTATATAGAATTTTGGGGTCTGACTGCTGGGTATATATAATTCTGGGGTCTGACTGCTGAGTATATATAATTCTGGGGTCTGACTGCTGGGTATATAGAATTCTGGGGTCTGACTGCTGGGTATATACAGGGCCGGTGCTAAACTATTTTGCGCCCTAGGCAAGACCAGCTACTTGCACCCCAAAAAAAAAAGGATGGATATAATATATTGCCCCAGCTCACATGGATATATTGCCCCAGCTCTCACATGAGTATATTTGCCCCAGCTCTCACATGGGTATATTTGTCCCCAGCTCTCACATGGATATATTTGCCCCCAGCTCTCACATGGATATATTGCCCCAGACTAGCTCACACATGTATATATTGTCCCCAGACCAGCTCACACATGCATATATTCCCCAGACCAGCTCACACATGGATATATTGCCCCAGCAGCTCACACATAGATATATTGCCCCAGACCAGCTCACACATGGATATATTGCCCCAGCAGCTCACACATGGATATATTGCCCCAGACCAGCTCACACATGGATATATTGCCCCAGCCGCTCATACATGTGTATTGCCCCAGACCAGCTCACACATGGATATATTGCCCCAGCAGCTCACACTTGGATATATTGCCCCAGACCAGCTCACACATGGATATATTGCCCCAGACCAGCTTACACATGGATATATTGCCCCAGCAGCTCACACATTGATATATTGCCCCAGACCAGCTCACACATAGATATATTGCCCCAGACCAGCTCACACATGGATATATTGCCCCAGACCAGCTCACACATGGTTATATTTGCCATCAGCTCATATGGGTATATTTGCCCCTAGCTCACACATGTATATATTTGCCCCCAGCTCACACATGGTTATATTTGCCCCCCAGCTCATATGGGTATATTTGCCCGCCGCTCATATGGGTATATTTGCCCCCAGCTCATATGGGTATATTTGCCCCCAGCTCATATGGGTATATTTGCCCCAGCTCATATGGGTATATTTGTCCCCTAGCTCATATGGGTAGATTTGCCCCCAGCTCATATGGGTAGATTTGCCCCAAGCTCATATGGGTAGATTTGCCCCAGCTCATAAGGGTAGATTTGCCCCCCAGCTCTCACCTCCGGCTCCTGTCTGCTCTCACCTCCTGTGCGCCCCGCTGCCTCTCCTCCGCTGTCACTTATCTATCCCGCTGCGCGCTTGCTCTGGGCACAGCATGATCATGGAAGACAGCTCGCGGTGACTGGCCGTGCTGAGGGGGTGGGGTTATCCCTGCTTCCCTCACTCTCTATTGGACAGCCACCGCGAGCTGTCTTCCATGATCACGCTGCACCCAGAGCAAGAGTGCAGCGTGATAGATAAGTGACAGCGGCCGGCGGAGGTCTCGGCTGCGCCCTAGACTGGTGCTGCGCTCTAGGCGGGCGCCTAGCTCAAAAAAGAGTGGATGGCGCCCAAACTTGTACCGCCACCAATTAACCAGTGCCAAACCAGAAAATCTGTGTTTTTTCTCCAAACCAGTGTAGAACACAATATAATGATAATAGTACGTATCTGGTGGCGAGATGGTAATCGCTTTTGGGTATCTGGTGGTTCTCTTAATTCATTTTATCCATATGGATCACATAAAAAGAAGCAAACAAAGTAATAGTGCAGATTGTTTTAAACAGAATTAATAAAAACTGTTAGGCAATAGTTCCACTCACAAATCTAGAGCCTGGGCAATGGCTCTGAGTGGATGGATGCTTTCGGGTACTTTGCTTCTTCATTTTTAAGGTGACCCACACCTTATGGTAGAAGGGATTTTATTCTCATATGGAGTGTATATGAAAATATAGAGAAACAAGAAGTCTTTCTTGTGTAGATCTTACAGGTCCAATGCCATATAGTAAAATATAGATTGCCAACTCACATTTGGTGGAGCTTAAGACCAAGCTCTTGGTGTGTGCGCCTATGGACTTATTAACAGGTTAAGTCCATAAAAACCCTCTCGAACTTTAGAACACCAGGGATTTGAGCTCAATAAAAAATTTATTAAAACATAAATTAGGGACCTGCAAAGCTTCAAGATTCGATTCGAAATCGAATCGCTGGTCGAATTCGATTTGATTTTGAGGCGTGATTCGAATTTTTTCGAACGCTGCACGTGGCTGGGAAGGAACGGCACTCTGCTAGGCGCTGTCCACCTCCAGGTCCCTTCACAGTGGAGGCTGCGGTGGACTGGAAGGCAGCTGCGGTTGGAGCCCCTGCAGTGAAGTCTGTCTGGACGTGGTCGGAGGAGAGCTGCAAGCAGGCTGAGTCTGACCCAATTGTTGGTGGTGAGTATTAGTATATTAATTTAAATAACTATCCCTGGCCTGAGAAGTGTCACATATTGTGCTTCTTTTGCAGGAAGCCAGAAGATGGCCGCCGGGGGGGATCCAGGGGGGCCCTGCTGAATATTAATGTTTATTTTATTCCTAGCTCTGTGGGAGATAATTCTGGGGGTCTCACTCACTGCTGTCTGCTGCTCTGTGTGGGAGATAATTAATTATGGGGTCACTCACTGCTGTCTTCTGCTCGGTGTTGGAGATACTTCTGGGGGTCTCACTGCTGTCTGCTGCTCTGTGTGGAAGATAATTCTGGGGGTCTCACTGCTGTCTGCTGCTGTGTGGGAGATAATTCTGGGGGTCTCACTGCTGTCTGCTGCTCTGTGTGGAAGATGATAAATTATGGGGGTCACTCACTGCTGTCTGCTGCTCTGTGGAAGATAATAAATTATGGGGGTCTCACTGCTGTCTGCTGCTCTTTGTGGGAGATAATTAATTATGGGGTCACTCACTGCTGTCTGCTGCTCTGTGTGGGAGATAATTCTGGGGGTCTCACTGCTGTCTGCTGCTCTGTGTGGAAGATAATTCTGGGGATCTCACTGCTGTCTGCTGCTCTGCGTGGAAGATGATAAATTATGGGGGTCACTCACTGCTGTCTGCTGCTCTGTGGAAGAAAATAAATTATGGGGGTCTCACTGCTGTCTGCTGCTATGTGTGGGAGATAATTAATTATGGGGGTCACTCACTGCTGTCTGCTGCTCTGTGGGAGATAATCAAATAGGATTTATGATGTGAATGTACTTTGCTATAGGCTACTATATTAATTAAGCCCATCTGTTAGATTGCAGCTGTAATGTCAGCTAAACCTGTATGCACAATCAAAGCATACCTATCCAGGCTGTATCGTACACGAAATGCTCGAAAGCGGCATTTTTCAGAATTTTTAGATTCGATTCGATATTCGATTCGAGTTTGAACCTAGTAGCCGATTCGATTTGAGATTCGATTTGAGCGAAAATTTGTGATTCGCAGGTTCCTAACATAAATGCAAATAAACAATATAACTGGCACAGCCAGATGACCAGGATGCGTTTTGCCAAGTAAAGTGGCTTCCTCAGCTGGTTTATAGGCTGGTTCCAACATAGTGTTTATATAGCGTCCTTAAATTCATAAAATGTCCCCACATTAATCGTGTAATCGGCGTGCGCTCCACGCCTCAAACCACACCATATTGGGTATGAGGCGGGCGCCGCCATTTTGCGCATGCCATTATCCCGGATGGTGAATGCGTTCCACTGCGCGTGTCACGCTGGACCTCTGATCGCGCTAGTTCTTTGCCTCCTTTCTCATCGCAAAAAACTTTGTATATTAGCCATCTGCGGCCCCCGGGCAGGTTTACATCCTCAACAGAGGGGAAAACATACATATCAACTTAATTAAAATGCAAACTTTGCATAAAATCCCATTGTCTTCCCCAACTCTACCCCATATGGGGGATATGTGTACATCCAATGCATGCATAAATTGCAAATCCTATGTATACAGCCCTAGTATAACAATAATTATAGTGTATCCTCAGTACTGATCGATAAAGTGCTGATATATCTTAAACTGGTGGATAGTTACTAAGTGCTGGGTGGAGTAGAGGTAATGTCACCGCTCTGCATGGAGAGAGCCTGTGGAGTCATGGGTTCGATCCCAGCGAGCAACCTCTCCAGTAAGTGTCCTTGGCAAGACACCTAACGGTACATACTCGCCACCCAGGACATACTTGAAAACGAGAGAAATCTCAATGTATCCTTCCTGGTAAAATCCTTTCACAAAAAAAAAAAAGTGCATGAATGATTTTACATGAAAACCCATGATAAAATATTCGAAAAATTTGATATGTATACTTCCATATCGTATTATAAATTGCTGTGCAATCTTGCTCCTCAATGTAGGAAGAATAAACTTATTTCATAAATACTGTGGAATCTTAACAATCACTACCTAAAGGGTAGAGCGTAACAAATTGATACCAGAAATAGATGATTGCAAAGAAAGAATTGAGGGCAATCATGAGAGACCAAAGGGTTTGCCCCTAAATGTGAATAATCTTCAGTTACTCCGATGTGACCATCAGGGTACTAGTGTCTCCCAGAGACCGAATTAATACATAACTTTTATTAAACTATATAAAATATAAAACATAAACATAGACATAAATAGACAGAATTCACAGGACAATGGTAAAACCAAATCTGCTGAAAGAAGTGGTATATATATACCGGCAGGAGCAATGATAGACAAACAGTGCAGCAGGTGAACCAAATAAGCTCACAAAAAGTGGTTTGGCAGTGAAAAAAGTAAGCTGCTAACTTGTTGTCAATCAAAAAATTCACGATTACACTGCGGATCAATAAGCAGAAGGAACAAATCTGCTGTAGTAGAATGTATACATATGCACCAACCAAAGCAATAAATGACAATAAACACAGTAAATGACCTTCAGGGATCACTTCAAAAGTGTTATTATTTCACCATTTCTCACTATAATAGCGGTTTGCTTGTTGTCAATCAAAAGATCAGGTGTAAGTTGCAGATCAAATAAGCAGAAAGACAAATCTGCTAGAAGGTAATATATAAACGTGACAACAGAGGCAATGAATTCACAATGAACACGATAAATGACCTTCGAGGATCATTTCAAAAGTGTTGTAGTAAGGAGAATTGGTATTGTCAATGTGGAGTAACACACTACTGCACATGGAGGGCAGAAAACACAATTCAATAGGCAGAAAAAACGGCAAGGGTCTCCAATGGGGAGTTTGACTCAAGTAACCCAATACAATGATGCTGGAGATTAGACTTAATAATATGTTGCCAAGGCATCAAAAAGGTGTATACAACCAGTGGTTCGAATCTCCAAGCATGAATTCAGGAGGTGAAAATGGAGAATTGCTGCCGACGAAGTGCACCCGACGCGCGTTTCGCCGTTTCACTCCTGACGAGCCATTCTCGGCGAAACGCGCGTCGGGTGCACTTCGTCGGCAGCAATTCTCCATTTTCACCTCCTGAATTCATGCTTGGAGATTCGAACCACTGGTTGTATACACCTTTTTTGATGCCTTTGGCAACATATTATTAAGTCTAATCTCCCAGCATCATTGTATTGGGTTACTTGAGTCAAACTCCCCATTGGAGACCCTTGCCGTTTTTTCTGCCTATTGAATTGTGTTTTCTGCCCTCCATGTGCAGTAGTGTGTTACTCCACATTGACAATACCAATTCTCCTTACTACAACACTTTTGAAATGATCCTCGAAGGTCATTTATCGTGTTCATTGTGAATTCATTGCCTCTGTTGTTACGTTTATATATTACCTTCTAGCAGATTTGTTTTCTGCTTATTTGATCTGCAACTTACACCTGATCTTTTGATTGACAACAAGCAAACCGCTATTATAGTGAGAAATGGTGAAATAATAACACTTTTGAAGTGATCCCTGAAGGTCATTTACTGTGTTTATTGTCATTTATTGCTTTGGTTGGTGCATATGTATACATTCTACTACAGCAGATTTGTTCCTTCTGCTTATTGATCCGCAGTGTAATCGTGAATTTTTTGATTGACAACAAGTTAGCAGCTTACTTTTTTCACTGCCAAACCACTTTTTGTGAGCTTATTTGGTTCACCTGCTGCACTGTTTGTCTATCATTGCTCCTGCGTATATATATATACCACTTCTTTCAGCAGATTGTGTTTTACCATTGTCCTGTGAATTCTGTCTATTTATGTCTATGTTTATGTTTTATATTTTATATAGTTTAATAAAAGTTATGTATTAATTCGGTCTCTGGGAGACACTAGTACCCTGATGGTCACATCGGAGTAACTGAAGATTACTGTGGAATCTTACTCCCAAAAATACATGTATATTGTAAAAAGTGTATATCTATTGTACCTTAAAGTGCAATATTATTTCCCTTATTTAAAGTGCTATCATAATAAAGTGCTGAAATTGAGTAACAAGTGATACCCTTAATGAATAACAAAAATAATTAATATTAAGGCTCATCCTCTTATTATAATGAAATATCATAAAGTGCATGCTACAAGTTATACAAAATATCCCCATCATTAATAAAGTATTATATCTGTATTAAATTGTACATAAGACCACCAGTGGTATATTTTTAGAAACGTCTATATCATGTTATTAATTACAGTGCAATCTTATTCCTCAATATAAGGGAAATATAGCCAATAACTACATACATTATGTTAAAGGTGAATACCTACTATGTTAGAAAGTGCAATGTTGTTTCCATTATTTAAAGTGCTGTATCAATAAGGTGCTAAATTAAATAACTTGTATTATATTTAATTAATACCATAAATGTGTCCAATTAATATTGAGGCTTATTTTCTTATTTTGATAAAATATCATAAAGTGCATACTGTAAATTAAAATTAATTAATATCCTAAAACTATGCAATGTAAATTGGATTTTAAAAAACTTATTGTAACCAACATATAACCAGATGTTGTAGTACAAATAGATATAAGAAGTTTGTTTCTTCTTTTCTATACAATTAATATTGAATCACCCCAATGGTATAGCGTTGAAGAAGATACTTATCATAAAAAGCGAATAATCTCAAAATCATCATTCAAACCATTGGGAGTTAGTGTACCATTATCAAAAATGAGTCTCATATCTTCCCTTCCTATCTTGTTAATAACATCTTCTTGCCTAGCGGCAGCGCCGGCCCTGGGTATATAGAATTCCGGAACATGATGTGCTGTATACATATAATTCTTGGGTCTGACTGCTGGGTATATATAATTCTGGGGCATGATGTGCTGTATATGTTACGGTTAAAGCCCGAAGTGCGGTTAATCCTAGGATTACCCGGGTAATCCTGACATTACCCAGGCGTCATTAGCAAAAGTCCGAAGTGAAATGAAATTTCAGACTTTACCCAGGTAATCTGCAAAGTATCCAGAGGCCTCTGGGTAATCCGGTTTTCTACACTGTTTTAACCGGATAATTCGCACATTACCCTAGTGTTGCTGGATAAAGTGTGATGTGCAGCGAAATATCGGGTAATCTGCAAAGTATCCACACGCCTCTGGGTACTCCGCTTTTCTTGCGTTTTCAGCAGGTTACAGTTGACTGAATTCCGAGGATTACCCAGATAAAGATGAAAACTGTTATCTGACTGATAAGAAAATTGTGTTTTTTTGTTATTTTTAATGAAATTGTATCCAGTCACAAACCACACTAAATAACCATAAGATTACTCTGTGCATTAACTGTCTGAAAATTAATTTATGAAGATAAAGATATTATGTAAAGAGTAACCTGATGGTTATTATGTTTTATAAATGATAAATAAGCACATGACACATAATAAAGATCATGTAACTCTTTCACATTCATATAAGAAACATAGCCTGTTACTCTGTATATTCATTATATCCTTAATACGTTTAATGTTTGTCTTTTGCCATTTTCATTGATAATATCCATAGATAATAGCAAAATTCACTGTTACACAAGCGGGGTTGGATCTCTGCAGATTACCCAGGTGAAGCTGTGGATAGTCCTCAGATTACCCGGGTGAAGCTTTTGCACATTATCCGGGTAAAGTGCAAATTTTTCAGCTCTTCCAGACTGTTACCCAAGGGCAGTTGGTTAGTTCTAAAATTATCAGAGTAAGGATCAAAATGTTCATTTTTTTTACAGCTTTACCCAGTGGTTTTGGGTAATGTCAGGATTACCCGGGTAATTTTAGGATTAACCGCACTTCGGGCTTTACCCGTAACATATACATATAATTCTGGAGTCTGACTGCTGAGTATATATAATTCTGGGGTTTGACTGCTGTATACATATAATTCTGGGGTTTGAAGGCTGGGTTTACATAATTCTGGGGCATGATGGGCTGTATACATATAATTCTGGGGTTTGCTGGGTATACATAATTCTGCGGGCATGTGCTGTATTATATAATTATGGGGTCTGACTGTGAAGTATTATATATATATATATAATTCTGCAGGCATGTAATGTGTATGTAATTCTGGGGGTCTGTGCTGGGTATATATATAATTATGGGGTCTGTGCTGTATATATATATATATATATAATTCTGGGGTTTGACTGCTGGTTATATATAATTCTGCAGGTATGTGCTGTATTATATGTGAGGCAATGTTCTGAAGAGAGTGAGTGTGATGAGCACAGCCTGCGATTCGGGCGCAACTCTGTCACTGCAAACCCAGCACCAGCTCTTAGCCAAAACTGGTAGAGTGCCCCCCGAAACCTTTGTCTGGATCCGCCCCTGGCAGAGCCCAGAATTTGATATACCCAGCAGAGCCCAGAATTTGATATACCAGCAGAGTCCAGAATTTGATATACCAGCAGAGTCCAGAATTTGATATACCCAGCAGAGCCCAGATTTTGATATACACAGCAAAGCTCAGAATTTGATATAACCAGCAGAGCCCAGATTTTGATATACCCAGCAGAGCCCAGATTTTAAAATAACCAGCAGAGTCCAGAATTTTATATACCCAGCAGAGCCCAGAATTTGATATAACCAGCAGAGCCCAGAATTTGATATAACCAGCAGAGCCCAGAATTTGGTATAACCAGGGGCGGACTGACCCATCGGGCACTTGGGCACCGCCTGAGGGCCCGGATGGGAAGGGGGGCCCGGATTGGCCTTGCGGTCCAGGCAGGGTTGGTGTCAGACAGGGACCTGGTCTCCCATTTGATCGGGCAGCGTGTGGGATCAATCTCCCACATGCTGCTCTGGATGTTAAGGCCCTGCGGGGGGGTGGAGGAGGGACAAGAGGCTGCCAGATCAGCTGCTCACATGGGGAGTCTGGGAGATGCTGGCTCCGCCCCTTCCTGCTCCATAGCCGCTGATGCAGAGCCTCCCCTGCTGTGCTGGGTGTGTCCAGTGTCTGTGTGTCCGCAGTGTGTGTGTGAGCAGTGTGTATGTGTGAGCAGTGTGTGTGTGCATTTGAGCAGTGTGTGAGCTGTGTGTGTGCGTGTGAGCAGAGTGCATGTGTGAGCAGTGTGTATGTGTGAGCAGAGGGTGTGTGTGCAGTGTGTGTGTGTGAGCAGAGTGTGTGTGTGCCGTGTGTGTTTGAGCAGTGTGTGAATGTGTGTGTGGTGAGAGCGGAGTCACATTACAGGAAGGGTGGGGGCGGTACCAGGCAGTGTCTGCTGGGATGCCATGCTAGCGGGACGTACTGTATGTGTCTCCTCTATCCGATGTTATGCTGAATAAATCAACAACTATAAACCAACCCACGGAGTCTACTCTTTTCATGACATGGTGTCAGAAGTGTTTCCCTGCGTATCCATTTTGATCTGTGAAGATGTCTAAGTTCTCTCCTCCGGAACCCTTCGATTTCTCTCAGCCTGCTGCATGGCCTGCTTGGCGCCAAAGGTTTGCACGCTTCAGGATCGCTTCGAAGCTGGATAAGGAGCCTGGTGAGTTGCAGGTTAATTCCCTTTTATATGCTATGGGGAGAGACGTGGAGCCGATTTACGGTACTTTTCAGTTCAGCGCTGGGGAAGAGATGGACTTTGATAAAGTCGTGGATAAGCTCAGCGCCCATTTTGTGCCCAGAAGAAATGTGATTCACGAGAGAGCCTGCTTTCACATGCGCGCCTAGTCTGAGGGAGAATCTGTGGAATCATTTGTGCGCAGCCTTTATCAGTTGGCAGAGTTCTGTGAGTTCGGCGCTGCTAAGGAGGAGCAGATCAGAGACAGACTGGTTATCGGAATTGCAGACTCGGAAGTTTCACTTAAGTTGCAGCTGGAGTCTAAGCTGACACTGGATGAGGCGATACGGATTGCACGTCAGAGTGAATTGGTGAAGAAACAAAGTGCAGACTTAAGGTCAGAAAACAGGGTGGAAGAAATACACCAGTCACAAAGGGTTAAAAGCGGCAGACAGCAGGCAGCAGACAGACCCAGGAGCGGTTGGACACCGTGTTCCCGTTGCACACGCTGTAACCGCCCTCACGAGATGAAGACGTGGTGCCCTGCTATAGAGAAGAGGTGCAGGAAGTGCAACCGCGCCGGCCATTTTGAGGTGGTTTGCAAATCAGAGTCTGTGAGAGAGATGTGTCTGGACAGTGATCAGGAGACGCCGGAACTGTCCTTTATAGGATCGGTGACTGAACAGTCCGGCTCTGTCGAGGATTGGCGTGTTACACTCACGATGTTGGGTGAAAGAGTTGCCTTTAAGATTGATACCGGAGCAGACATTACAGTTATTTCTTTTGTGACATTCTCAAAGCTACCTCGACGTCCGGAGCTGAAAAACATTACGATTCAAGTTCATAGTCCGGGAGGTCACATTGATTGCATCGGCAGGTTCCTTGCTGACTGTGAGTACCGGGAGCGGAAAATATCGATATGGGTGTACGTGATCAGAGGATCATGTGTGAATAACCTTCTGAGTCGGAAAGCAGCCTGCAGTCTGGGCCTTGTTGCTAGAGTGTACGAAGTCACTGAGGACGTGTTTGGAGACCTGGGGCTGCTGAACTGTGAGCCGGTCCGTATAAAGCTCAAACCTGAGGCTGTCCCTTATAGCCTTACTACGCCTCGTAGGATTCCATTTCCGCTTTTGCCGAAGGTGGAGTGCGAGCTTCTGCGGATGGAAAAGATGGGGGTTATCGAGGCGGTCACAGAAGCTACTGACTGGTGTGCGCCCATTGTACCGGTCGCCTAAAAGAATGGGAAAGTTCGTATTTGTGTGGATTTGAAACGTCTGAACGAGGCCGTTAGGAGGGAGAGATATGTCATGCCGACATTGGAAGATAATTGCTCCTCAGTTGTCGGGGGCTAACTTCTTTTCCACGCTCGACGCTTCCAGTGGGTTCTGGCAGATACCCCTTGACCCAGAGAGCCAGAAACTGACGACCTTCATTACTCCGGTAGGTCGGTTTTGCTTCCGCAGATTCCCCTTCGGGATATCTTCGGCCCCGGAGATCTTCCAGAGAGAGATGAGTTCCCTGTTGAGAGACCATGAGGGTACTGTGGTAGTTATGGACGATATCCTTGTGTATGGGTCCACTAAGGAGGAGCACGTAAGCTCAGCTATGTAAGAGACGGCTGGCCGGAGAGTCGTGCTGCGTGGTGGTCTCTGAGTGCGTTCCAGTCCGAGAGAGCGTACCTTACTGAAATGGACGGCTTAGTGTTTTTTCAAGACCGCATTGTTATTCTGAAAAGTCTGCGTCAAGACATGCTACGGCGGATTCATGAAGGTCATTTGGGGGTTTCCAAGTGTAGGGAGAGGGCGTCGTCTGCTGTGTGGTGGCCTGGGATTAGCGCTGACATTGCTGATTTCATCTCGAGATGTGCCTTCTGCAGAGAACGTCGACCTACACAGAGACGTGAGCCTTTACTTTCCACCCCCCTACCTGCGGGTCCATGGCAGAAGATAGCTGCGGATCTGTGCGAACTAAAAGGGAGGAAATACTTAGTTGTTGTGGACTACTACTCCAGATACCTTGAGCTCGCGCCACTGGGTGAGGCGACCAGTGCTACTGTGATCGTCCGTCTGAAAAGCATGTTTGCCAGGTGGGGTATCCCGTCGGAGTTGGTGAGTGACAATGGTATGCAGTTCGCCTCTAAAGAGTTTGCTTCTTTTGGGAAAGATTAAGATTTCCGTCACACGACTTCCAGTCCGCATTACCCGCAGGCTAATGGGATGGCGGAGCGAGCGGTTCAGACCGCTAAGTTTATTTTGGGGCAGGCGGAGCCTTATTTGGCCCTGATGGCGTACAGAGCGGCTCCTGTTCAGGCTACAGGGTGTAGCCCTGCTCAGCTGATGTTGGGACGGCAGATTCGTACTACTTTGCCTTCTGTGGATGCTTCCCTGCCGGCTTCCCCGGTCCTTCCGGAGGATATTCGGAGCAGGGACGAGGTGGCGAAGCGGAACTACAGGTTCTTTTACGATAGACGACACTCTACTCGCCCACTATCGGTGCTATACCCGGGGCAGAGTGTCCGGGTTAAGCTAGATGATGAGACAAGGTGGAGAACCCCGGCTACAGTTGTGGAGCGTTCTCTGGAGCCCAGGTCCTATGTGATCCGCACGGAAGGAGGAACTGTCGCTCGCCGCAACAGAAGGCATCTTCAGCCGGTACCCGAGGAGTTGAGTGCTGAGACCTCGACACCGCAACAGCCAGACTCTCCGGTTTTACGGAATGGGTCTACCCTGCAGGTGGTTTCTGGGCATGATGTACCGTTGCTTCCAGCGGAGCCACAGCCACCCTCTCAAGGACTTGGTGATGGTTCTTGCAAGATGACTTCGAGTGGTAGAGTTCTGAGGCCTCCAGAACGTTACCGGGATTGATGTTTAGCTAGAGCAGCGACTTGAAGAATGGGCAGAATAATCCCAAAGTCACTGCGGACTAGGGTAGTCTACCCCGATGTCCAAGTTAGCATTGTTTATCTACTTGTATCTTTACATTGTTTATTTTGTATGTGTAGTGCTGTGTTTAAACCCTTACTGTGGCAGTACCTATTTTTGGCCACCGGAGGGAGACAAGCGTGATAAGAGACACTGAACATTGGGACTACGTTTCCCGGCATGCTTTGCGAACAGACACAGGAAGTGGGTGGGACACAGACGCTGTACATCCTGAGCCTCGTGGAGATAGCTGGCAGAGCGCGCCAGGGAGTGCATGAGACAGGTGGGGCCTACTGGGATTCGAGATTGGGTTATCCAGCCTTTCAAGAAGGAGACCCAGTGATCCACAGACATTATCCAAGCGAGCTGTCAAGGAAGCGGAAGACCCCCGAGTGAGGAGTACCGCAGGTCCATTGGATGGGAGAGCAGGCGGTAACTGGACCAGCCACTGTCGGAGCAAGGAGAGCCGGACAACGGATCCAGTAGCCAGTATCCCAGCAAGGCACCGAGCGGAGGGACGTCCTGGGTCAGAGGAACCTTGGTGATCGAGCGGATGGGTGAGAGGCCTCCAAGGCCGGTTTATAAAGTCAAGAAAGCACGCTGCTGTTTATTTCTAAAAACCCACAGGGCCCCAACTTGACTAGTCGAAGACATTGTTTAAGAGATTCACTGGCCAGTTGAATAGTACCCGGGTACCATAACACACACATACACTTACAGTCCGGAACTTAACCTGTGCGGGACTCACTCCCTAATATCCCAAAAAGGGGTAAAGATTCGCATATTATTTTGTTTTCCACTGCGTGTTTTTCAAATTACGAATATTGTATTCTCTTTCCGCTACGCGTTTCTCGAAATTACGAAGCATTGTATTTTTCTGTTCGGTCGCGCATTTTTCCGAAATACGAAGCCTCGTATTTCTTTTTCCGCTGCGCGTTTACCGCGATACGAAATACTGTAAATATATCTACGAACACCGTGTCTCATTATATGCCTTTTACTTTAGTAAACTATATAATTTATACAATCCACAACGGTGCTGGAGTATATTTATTCCCTAGTGCGGGGAGACTGACCCGTGGTTCACTTTCAGCGGCTCCTCCGGGAGTGAGCGCTACACGTGGGGGCTCGTTTCCGGGATCCAGTCTCTGGAAAAACCGCATCTAAAGGGTTAAATATGGATCCAGACACTGTGGCCCGAATGGTGTGAGGAGCACAGTAGTCAGTTAGAATGTTGTATAGTCATGGATATTCCCGCAGACACTTGGGCCGAAGATCAGATTCACCAGGCCGTGGCCGCGCTGACACCAGATCATCGGGGGTTAATCCTGGATATTAAAGAACACAGATACCTCTCACACGTATGTTCTTTTTGAATGGAGAAAGGGCGTTCCAGTGTGTTTTCAGGGCGCAAGCATGAAGCTGACCGATGAGGTGGAAGTACAACTGATTCAGCCAGTGCGCCACGTGGCGAATCCGCAAGTGTTCCCGCGCCCAGTCCGTTGGCCATGATCGGGCCTGAATTCATAGTGGCTATTGGAGATTTGCTGGCTAAGTGTCAGAGAACAAGCCCTCCGCACACTAACTTCGGTTATCGACGGTTGAGAAATTTTACAGGAAACGTACCAACTCCGGCGGGAGAAGAAACCTTTGAGGAATGGATGGAACAGGCGATGCAGGCTCTGGATGAGTGGGACGTCCCTGAAGCTCAGAAAAAGCAAAGGATCACCGAGAGTTTAAAGGGACCTGCGTCAGAAGCGGTGAGAAACCTAAAACTGAGTAGAAAAGACTGTACTGCTTTAGATTATTTAAACATTTGGAGGAAGTTTTTGGGCGAACGGAAAAGGCTGCAGAGCTTGTATATCAGTATGAACACACCTACCAGCGGAAAGGTGAGAGAATGACCGAATATATGAGGCGCCTAGATAAGATTCTGCACCAGATACTCCTCAAGAAAGGGGCCGAGCCGGCCGAAGTGAATAAGATCCGAATAAAACAGATCCTGAGGGGCTCTCAACCTCTAGATCCGGTGATGCTGCAGCTGAGAAGCAGAGCAGGTAATCAAGAACTGAAGTACCTGGAACTGATCCGAGCTGTCAGAGAGGAGGAGGCTTTGCTGGAGGAAAAATCCTTCAGGCGAGGGGAAAGAGCTTACGCACAATCTGTAAGGCATAATGACGGTCTGCAGCCTGAAAGCGACTCGCTGGATACTTACGCATCCGACGTGGACGAGCAAGAGCACCTGATCGCTTTTAAATCCACAGAGAGGGCTGCCAAAGAATTACACCTCTCTGAACGTGGTGAGTTGTACAAAACTGTTAAGCAAGTACAGGAAGCTCAAGCTGAATTGCAACAGGCGCACGCGGAACTGTGCCGAGTGTTGATGAAGGTGACAGAGATGCAGGCAGAGATGCAGAAGTTCCTTACAGGCATGCAGACAACCGGAGTTGCTGTGGCATCTAGCCAAGGTCCTTTAACTGAATCACAACAGGCGACTGCGTCTCCACTTTCTAAGAAGAGATGTTTCGGTTGTGGAGATGGGCCACTTCCGCGCACAATGCAAAGACCGAAAGCCTGAGAGGAATAGAGTTGAGGAGCTGTTAAAAGCCTTAGAAGGACTGTTATCTACCTCACCGGCGGGAAACGCCAGAGGGCACAAGTGAAGGAGCAACCCAGGTGCCGAAGGTTGAACCCAGCTCAAAAATCAAGCCAGGACTAAGAGGGCGAGAGGGCCCAAGGTCGGGCCAACTGCTGAGCCTGCCAGGACTGAAAGAGTCACTCCCTTAGCATCGGACCTACGTCATGGGGAGGCAATGCACACAAACCTACACGGGCCAAGAAAAAGGAGGGGTACAGCAAACTGGGTCTAAGTGTCCGGATACTGCCACAAGTTTCCTGACCAACTGATAGGTCCTTCTCCTATTGTGCAATCCAAGTGGAGGGAGTCTACACTAAAGCCCTGTTGGATTCAGGGGCTCAAGTGACATTGATCTACCGAGACTTCTATGAGAACATTTGAAGCACATTCCTCTACAGAAATTGAAGGACCTGGAATCTGGGGTATCGGAACTGAGAAACTCCCTTATGATGGGTATCTACAGGTGAAATTGGAGATCGGATCCGAAGTCATCGGACAGTCGGAGGTTGTGATGCATTAGCCATTGTGTGTCCTCGACCCTCAGGTGCAAGCAGGAGTTCCATGATAGTGGGGACGAATACTGATTTGGTGCGGCGTCTCCTGACACCTATCATATTGGAAGAAGGTTCTACTCAAGGAGTACACCCAATGTTACGTCCAGTTATCAGAGGATGGTCGAAGAACAGAAGGCACCTGCCGAAGTGGGGCGCCTATGGAGATTGGAAGGAACAGAGAAGGGTCTGCAAGCAGGAGAAGTAGCGAGTTTCCGGGCTTCAGTCAAGTTGAACGGGTCGCAACCAGGTCCCTATGTGGTGCTGGAAACCGATTTTAATCATGGGAGTGAACCGGAGTCGAAGTAATCCTGAAATATCTCCACTAAAGCTCTGAAAAGAACACGAGGAAGAGTCTCAGTCAGCGTGTGCAATGTGTGATTCTCCAGTAGTCCTTAAAGCACGAATGCCTATCGGGCAGTCGAGTCCGCTACGCCCCTCTCCACCGATTTAGGAGGGGGAGTGGATAAAGAGATTCCAAATGAAAGATTCTACCCAAGGACGCTCCCATTTCATCCGAGTGGAAGAAACGTCTTCAGTCTCAAGTTCTAAAGTGGAGAGAATTGTTCTCGAAAGATGAGTTCGATGTAGGCCTAGCTAAAAGTACTGAGAGCCGCGCATTCGATTACAAGAAGACAAGCCGTTTCATGAAAGGTCAAGGCGAGTTCCGCTGGGGACTTAGATGATCTGCGGGAACAGCTGAATGAATTGCAAAGAAACAAGGTGATTCAAGAGTCCAGGAGTCCATACGCATCTCCAATAGTGATGGTTCGGAAGAAGAATGGTTCTGTCCGCCTATGCATAGACTACCGCACGTTGAACGGAGAACCATCCAGACAATATGCTACTCCTCGGATAGAAGATGCCTTACAGTGTTTGTCTGGAGCAAAATGGTTTAGTGTACTAGACCTGCGAAGCGGGTATCACCAGATACCAATGCATCCCGAAGACAGAGAAAACTGCATTCATCTGTCCACTGGGGTTCTTTGAATTCAACCGCATGCCTCAAGGCCTTACGGGGGCTCCAGCCACGTTCCAACGGTTAATGGAGAAGACAGTCGGGGACATGAATCTGATCGAAGTGTTAGTGTACCTGGATGACATAATAGTGTTCGGGAGACTCTGGAAGAACATGAGCAACGTTTGGAGAAGGTTTTGAAGAGGCTCCATGAAGAGGGATTGAAACTGTCTCTGGAGAAATGCCAATTCTGTCTGCCGTCCGTCACATATCTGGGACATGTGGTCTCAGCAGAAGGTGTTTCGACAGATCCTGGAAGTTGGAGGCCGTAGCTTCCTGGCCTAGACCTCGAAACGTCACTGAATTTAGATCTTTCTTGGGGTTCTATTCATATTATCGAAGATTTGTAGGAGGATTCGCGAAAATAGCTCAACCACTGAACAAACTCCTACAGAAAGAAAGTACCGAGAAGGCTGCAAGGCCTCTGACCGAAACCGTCCGCTCCAGGACAAGGAAAGCTCGGAGTCCATACAGGGTGAATGGACTAGTCAATGTGAAGGTGCTTTCTTGAAGCTGAAAGAGAGTCTAACTCGGGCTCCTGTCTTGGCCTACGCGGACCTCACAAGCCGTACAAGCTACATGTGGATGCCAGCAGAGAAGGTCTGGGAGGAGTCCTGTATCAGGAGTATGGTGGATTGCTGAGGCCTGTAGCGTACGTGAGCCGGAGCCTTACGCCTTCAGAGAAGAACTATCCTACCCACAAGTTGGAGTTCCTAGCCTTAAAGTGGGCAGTGGTGGACAAGTTAAAGGACTATCTGTATGGAGCCGAGTTTGTGATAAAGACGGATAAAATCCTCTTACCTACGTCTTACTACTGCGAAACTGGACGCAACGGGACATCGGTGGTTGGCGCCTCTGTCAGGGTTTCGGTTCAGCCTGAAGTATCGGCGCTAGGGTGAATAATCGAGATGCTGATGCTTTATCGAGAAGACCCTACACTGCAAAATGGACTCAGTTTACTCCAGACAGGGTGCAAGCTTTTGTGTCAGGGAGCAGAGCGCCGGGTCAAGGGAGGGATTGAAGCGGAGGCCATAGGAGTCATGGCTGAAGCTGTTCCTGAGTTCTACTGCAACCCTACACAATTGAGGGATGAAAGTCTACCTACCTTTTCAAAACAGGAACTGAAAGCGGATCAGGCCAGAGACCCTTTAATTGCATTGACCATAAAGGGCCTAACTGCGAACCAGTGGGAAATTCTGCTGACCAATTCCCCGATGGAGCCAGATTGGTCTACAAAGAGTGGGAACGGTTGAAGATGTTGGATGGGGTGGTCTACCGAAGGGGCCCCTCAGCAATGCTGAAGAGACTCAACAGTTATTCCTTCCCACTAAGCATAGAGAGAGTGTGCTGCGATCGCTACATGATGAGCATGGACATTTGGGTGCTGAAAGAACTTTTAAGCTGGTGCGAGACAGATTCTATTGGCCCTGCATGAGAGCTGAAGTGGAAAGTTACTGTCATTCCTGTCTGAGGTGTATTCAGAGGAAGACTCTACCAACCCGAACCGCTCCAATGAGCCATCTGCAGAGTCAGGGACCCATGGATTTGGTGTGCATTGACTTCCTGTGCTTAGAGCCGGATGCTAGTGGGCAAGGGAATATTCTAATAGTGACTGATCATTTCACTCGTTACGCCCAAGCTTTTTCTACGAAAGATCAACGTGCTCCAACAGTAGCCAAGGTTCTGATGGAAAAGTTCTTTGTTCACTACGGCCTGCCAAGGAGAATACACTCTGATCAGGGTAGAGACTTTGAAAGCCGACTTGTTGGGCAATTGTTGGAACTGTTGGGAATCCAAAAGACTCGAACTACACCATATCACCCTCAAGGTGATGCTCAGCCTGAAGGTTTAATCGCACGCTGCTGAATATGCTGGGGACTTTGTCAAACATAGAGAAGCAGAGTTGGAGTCGTCACATAGCTACTCTGGTGCATGCATATAACAGTACGGAGAGTGATGCGACTGGATACTCACCGTACCGTCTTATGTTCGGAAGAGAAGCCGACTGCCGGTTGATTTGGCGTTTGGGTTATCTCTAGACCAGACGTCGGTAGCTTCCCATAGAAACTACGTGGACAGACTTCGGAAGAACCTGGCTTCTGCGTTTGAACAGGCCCGGTTGACCTCAGGAAACAGGGAGCAAAGGAACAAAAGAATTATGACTTGAAAGTTCGGATACAAGATCTACAACCCGGTGATAGGGTTTTGTTGAAGAACTTGGGTGCTGCTGCGGCACAAGTTGGCGGATAGATGGAGTTCTCAAGTCTACATTGTCTGCAAGCAACTGCCGGGTCTGCCGGTGTATCAAATCCGGCCGGATGGAAAGGCTGGGCCTCTTAAGAACTGGCACCGGAATCATTTGTTACCTTTGAGAGAGGCTGTGAGGATACCAGTTGGGGACGAACTTTCTCTGCCAAATCCACTGCTCCACGTTTGCCTCCTGTTACTCGGTCTCAGCAGACCCGGGCTGTCGAAGAGAGCGAAAGGGACAGTGAAGAAGAGAGTTTTTGTCAGGACTGGATGCGCTCACCGGAGTCTGAAGAGGCTATCTCAGCTCCTGAACGGTGGGAAAGTAATTTGAGACCTGAAGCTCCTGAATTTCAGTTAGAAGTCCCTGAGACTATGGAAATCCCTGAAGCTCTTGAATTTCAGTTAGAAGTTCCTGAGGCTGTGGAAATCCCTGTAGCTCCTGAAGCTGAGTCTTATGATTATAGTTCTATGCCTTCACTGGAGGGATCATACTCTGAAGAAATGTCTGCTCCAGTGGTAGAAAGAAGGACTGAGCCAGCGCCTATAGTACTTCCACCTGAAGAGGAACTGATTGAGCCAGAACCAAAACGCTCTGTTCGACCGCCCCAGCGACTCACTTACGACTCACCGGGACATAGCACTGAAGAAGCCATCACCACAGTGCAAAGGTTGCCCGAAGTGTCTGCTATGTTAGCTGAGGTAGCACAAAATATGAGTCAACTTGAAGAAGTGTATCTAACCCACTGTATGTTTGCTGCCGAACCTGTATATGCTGTCTAAATGTGTTGAAATGTAATGTAACTGTTGTACCTCCTTGGAGAGACCCAAGAGTTCTAGGAGGGGGAGAGTGTAGCGCTGTGTTTAAACCCTTACTGTGGCAGTACCTATTTTTGGCCACTGTAGGGAGACAATCGTGATAAGAGACACTGAACATTGGGACTACGTTTCCCGGCATGCTTTCCGAACAGACACAGGAAGTGGGTGGGACACAGACGCTGTACATCCTGAGCCTCGTGGAGATAGCTGGCAGAGCGCGCCAGGGAGTGCATGAGACAGGACACAGTATTGCAGAGCGGAGCAGAGACTAGGCCGGAGCGCAGGTGGGGCCTACCGGGATTCGAGATTGGGTTATCCAGCCTTTCAAGAAGGAGACCCAGTGATCCACAGACATTACCCAAGCGAGCTGTCAAGGAAGCGGAGGACCCCCGAGTGAGGAGTACCGCAGGTCCATTGGATGGGAGAGCAGGCGGTAACTGGACCAGCCACTGTCGGAGCAAGGAGAGCCGGACAACGGATCCAGTAGCCAGTATCCCAGCAAGGCACCGAGCGGAGGGACGTCCTGGGTCAGAGGAACCTTGGTGATCGAGCGGATGTGTGAGAGGCCTCCAAGGCCGGTTTATAAAGTCAAGAAAGCACGCTGCTGTTTATTTCTAAAAACCCACAGGGCCCCAACTTGACTAGTCGAAGACATCGTTTAAGAGATTCACTGGCCAGTTGAATAGTACCCGGGTACCATAACACACACATACACTTACAGTCCGGGACTTAACCTGTGCGGGACTCACTCCCTAATATCCCAAAAAGGGGTAAAGATTCGCATATTATTTTGTTTTCCACTGCGCGTTTCTCGAATTACGAAATATTGTATTCTCTTTCCTCTACGCGTTTCTCGAAATTACGAAGCATTGTATTTTTCTGTTCGGTCGCGCATTTTTCCGAAATACGAAGCCTCGTATTTCTTTTTCCGCTGCGCGTTTACCGCGATACGAAATACTGTAAATATATCTACGAACACCGTGTCTCATTATATGCCTTTTACTTTAGTAAACTATATAATTTATAAAATCCACAACGGTGCTGGAGTATATTTATTCCCTAGTGCAGGGAGACTGACCCGTGGTTCATTTTCAGCGGCTCCTCCGGGAGTGAGCGCTACATATGTTTTACCGTTAAAAGGGGGAGATGTGGTGAGAGCGGAGTCACATGACAGGAAGGGTGGGGGCGGTACCAGGCAGTGTCTGCTGGGATGCCATGCTAGCGGGACGTACTGTATGTGTCTCCTCTATCCGATGTTATGCTGAATAAATCAACAACTATAAACCAACCCACGGAGTCTACTCTTTTCATGACAGTGTGTTTGAGCAGTGTGTGCAGGGCTCGAGTCCTGCGGGAATGCGCAGGTTCCCACTGTGGCCCGAGCCCAGGGGTGGACTCACCCATCGGGATGGGAAGGGGGGCCCGGATTGGCCCTGCGGTCCAGGCAGGACTGGTGTCAGACAGGCACCTGGTCTCCCATTTGATTGGGCAGTGTGTGGGATCAATCTCCCACATGCTGCTCCGGAAGTTAAGGCCCTGCGGGGGGGGTGGAGGAGGGAGAAGAGGCTGCCAGATCAGCTGCTCACATGGGGAGTCTGGGAGATGCTGGCTCCGCCCCTTCCTGCTCCACAGCCGCTGATACAGAGCCTCCCCTACTGTGCTGGGTGTGTCCAGCACGTGCAGGGAGGGGGAGTCAACAGAGACGGGAGACAGAGCAGGATTCCTACCTAACCTGTGAGTATGTAACAGGCAGGTGTGTGTATGTTTGAGCAGTGTGTGTATGTTTGAGCATTGTGTGTGTGTTTGAGCAGAGTTTGCGTGTTTGAGCAGTGTGTGTGTTTGAGCAGAGTGTGTATGTGAGCAGAGTGTGTGTGTGTGAGCAGAGTGTGTGTGTGTGAACAGAGTGTGTGTGTGTGAGCAGAGTGCGTGTGTGAGCAGTGTGTATGTGTGAGCAGTTTGTATGTGTGAGCAGAGTGTGTGTGAGCAGTGTTTGTGTGTGTGAGCAGAATGTGTGTGTGTGAGCAGTGTGTGTGAGCAGTGTGTATGTGTGAGCAGTGTGTGTGAGCTGTGTGTGTGCGTGTGAGCAGAGTGTGTGTGTGTGAGCAGAGTGCGTGTGTGAGCAGTGTGTATGTGTGAGCAGAGTGTGTGTGTGAGCAGTGTGTGTGTGAGCAAAGTGTGTGTGTGAGCAGTGTGTGTGAGCAGTGTGTATATGTGAGCTGTGTGTGCATTTGAGCAGTGTGTGAGCTGTGTGTGTGCGTGTGAGCAGAGTGTGCCTGTGAGCAGAGTGTGCCTGTGAGCAGAGTGTGCCTTTGAGCAGAGTGTGCGTCTGTGCGTGTGAGCAGTGTGCGCGTTTGAGCGAGCAGTGCATGCATTTGAGCGAGCAGTGTGTGTGTTTGAGCGAGCAGTGTGCGCGTGAGCAGAGTGTGCGCGTGTGAGCAAAGTGTGCGCATGTGTGCGTGTGTGAGCAGAGTGTGCGCATGTGTGCGCGTGTGAGCAGAGTGTGCGCGTGTGAGCAGAGTGTGAGAGTGTGCGTGTGTAAGCAGTGTATGAGAATGTGCACGTGTGAGCAGAGTGTGCGCGTGTGAGCAGAGTGCGTGCGTGTGAGCAGTGTGTGTGTGTGCATGTGTGTGAGAGCGTGTGTGTGTGTGTCGGTTAAGCGTGTTTTTCCTTTTTTTGGGGGGTTTACCTTTTATGGGCATGGCACAGGGGGCCCCAGGATCTCTTATTGCCCGGGGGCCCCATTAGTTGTCAGTCCGCCCCTGACAGAGCCCGAAACAATTTAGCTGGCCGCACATTGCCGGCGGCCGTGTGTTTTTCCTCCTACTAGCAGCCGCTGGCATGAAGTGCAGCAGCTCGCCTGGGATCCAACAGCCAGCCGCGAGATCGCGGAGTTCACGTGAGCTCTGTGATCTCGCGGCTGGCTGTTGGATTGATCCCAGGCTAGCGGCCGCACTTCATGTCAGCAGCCGCTTGTAGGAGGAAAAACACGCGGCCGCCGGCAATGTACGGCCAGCTTAATTGATTTGGGCCTGGCAGAGGGGAGAGGTTAGCTGGGGGAAAATATATCCATATGAGCTGGGGGCAATATATCCATATGAGCTGGGGGCAATATATACCAATATGAACTGGCCTGGGGCAAATATATCCATATGTGCTTGGGCAAATATATCCATATGAGCTTGGGCAAATATATCCATATGAGCTGGCCTGGGGCAAATATATCCATATGAGCTGAAATGGGGCAATATATACCCATATGAGCTGGGGGCAATATATACATATGAGCTGGGGACAATATATACCAATATGAGCTGGCCTGGGGCAAATATATCTATATGAGCTGACCTGGGGCAAATATATATTCATATGAGCTGGCCTGGGGCATATATATCCATACGAGCTGGCCTGGGGCTAATATATCCATATGAGCTGGGGCAAATATATCCATATGAGCTGGCCTGGGGAAAATATATCCATATGAGCTGGGGCAAATATATCCATATGAGCTGGCCTGGGGCAAATATATCTATATAAGCTGACCTGGGGCAAATATATCCATATGAGCTGGCCTGGGAAAGATATATCCACATGAGCTGTGTGTTTGAGCAGTGTGTGGTTTTGAGCAGTGTGTTTTTGAGCAGTGTGTGTGTTTGAGCAGTGTGTGTTTTTGAGCAGTATATGTGTTTGAGCAGTGTGTGTGTTTGAGCAGAGTGTGTGTGAGCAGAGTGTGTGTGTGAGCAGTGTGTGTGTGTGTGAGTAGTGTGTGTGTGTGAGCAGTGTGTGTGTGAGCAGTGTGTGTGAATGTGTATTTGAGCAGTGTGTGTGAGCAGTGTGTGTGTCTGTGAGCAGTGTGTGTGTGTGAGGTGTGTGTGTGTGAGAGCAGTGTGTGCTTTTGAGCAGTGTGTGTGTGTGTGAGCAGAGTGTGTGTTTTAGCAGAGTGTGTGTGAGCAGAGTGTGTGTGTGAGCAGTGTGTGTGTGAGCAGTGTATGTGTTTGAGCATTGTGTGTGTTTGAGCAGTGTGTTTGTGTGTTTGAGCAGTGTGTGTATTTTTGAGCAGTGTGTGTGTGTTTAAGCAGTGTGTTTTTGAGCAGTGTGTGTGTGTTTGAGCAGTGTGTGTTTTGAGCAGTGTATGTGTTTGAGCAGTGTGTGTGTTTGGGAGCAGAGTGTGTGTGAGCAGAGTGTGTGTGTGAGCAGAGTGTGTGTGTGTGAGCAGAGTGTGTGTGTGAGAGCAGTGTGTGTGTGAGCAGTGTGTGTGTGTTAGCAGTGTGTGTGAGCAGAGTGCGTGTGTGTGAGCAGAGTGTGTGTGTGTGAGAGCGCAGAGTGTGTGTGTGAGCGCAGAGTGTGTGTGTTTGAGCAGTGTGTGTGTGAGCAGAGTGTGTGTGTGTGTGAGCAGTGTGTGTGTGTGTGAGTAGTGTGTGTGTGAGCAGTGTGTGTGTGAGTAGTGTGTGTGTGAGCAGTGTGTGTGTGTGTTTGAGCAGTGTGTGTGTTTGAGCAGTGTGTGTGTATTTGAGCAGTGCGTGTTTCTCCAAGCTCCTGCACGCTGCCACCGGCTTCTTCTGATCTGAAGGCTGTGACGTGAACTCGCGAGATCTCGGCAGTAGGCCGCTTTGCAGCCTTCACAAGTGGGTGAGTGACAGCCAATCACATGTGTCAGCAGAGACAGACTCGTGTGCCACGCCAGGTGGCACCTTGGTTTTGAAAAACTTGCTCTCTTCTGAAAGAGGACTTTGGACTTCTGGGCAACAGTCCAGTTCTCCTTATCCCAAGTAAGACGCCTCTGATGTTTTCTGTGGTTCAGGAGTGACTTAACAAGAGGAATACAACAACTGTAGCCAAATTCTTTGACACGTCTGTGTGTGGTGGCTCTTGATGCCTTGACCCCAGCCTCAGTTAATTCCTTGTGAAGTTCACCCAAATTCTTGAATTGTTTTTGCTTGACAAGTCTCTCAAGCAGGGGCAGACTGACCCATCGGGCACTCGGGCACTGCCTGAGGGCCCGCTGGTTCGTAGGGGCCCGGTTTGGTGTGTACTGGCTGGCTCTGTGGGACCCCGCCAGTTTTTTTATTTTTCTTTCTGCTTGCTTTCACTCACACAGACAGCTAAGCTATCCCTGCAGTGTGTATGCCTTCCACTTCATGCCTTCCACTCCACACTGGGCATATTGATTTGTGCCCTGCAGAATGGATGAGATCATCCTATGAGATTTGGGACCTGGGGGAGAATAAAGTGAGGGGGTGGGCTTGCTGGGAGGGCAGTAAAGTGAGGGGGCCTGTGCTGGGGGGGACAATAAAATGAGGGGGCCTGTTCTGGGGTGGAATAATAAAATGATGAACCTGTGCTGGGGGGACAATAATATGAGGGAGTCTGTGCTGGTGGAACAATAAAATGAGGGGGCCTGTGCTCAAGGGGACAATAAAATAAGAGAGCCTGTGCTGGGGGGACAATAAAATGAGGGTGCCTGTGCTAGGGGGTGGAACAATAAAATGAGGGGGCCTGTGCTGGGGAGAACAATAAAATGAGGGGGCCTGTGCTGGGGAGAACAATAAAATGAGGGGGCCTGTGCTGGGGAGAACAATAAAATGAGGGGGCCTATGCTGGGGTGAACAATAAAGTGAGGTGGTATGCTGGTCGTGGAACAATAAAGTGAGGGGACATTACTGTGAGTAATATTGCTGTGGAGCTCTGTGATACACTCATACACAGCGCACATTACAGTGAGTTTTATTGCTACAAACCCCCGGGGTGTAGGGATTATAAGGTTATGTATGTGAACGTATGGCTGTGTGTGTAAATGCTTGTATTTGTCTTTAAACAGGTTGCTGGGCGTAAAATTCTGCAGCTGTGTCCTTGTCTCAGTCCGGCGTTGCCACCTTATGCTGCATCCAAAAGGCTGGTATTGCTCCTATAATCACCACATTATTATCTGCTGCCTCCACTCCACAAAGCATTCTCCTGAGTTTTGAATAGACCTGAGTGAATTGGTGGGTTTTTTTTAAATGCCAAATCATCACAATTAAAAGAACCAAAGACTTAAACTACTTCAGTCTGTGTACATTGAATTTATTTATTACACAAGTTTCATAATTTGAGTTGAATTAATGATATAAATAAACTTTTCCACAATATTCTAATTTATTGAGATGCACCTGTATATGTATACTGTATTTTTTGGTAAACGTGTCTTAATTCGAACATTACATGGGTTCTGTTTTAATGAACAGTGGTGTTCACAAGATTATTCTTTCTTAAATTTTATTTCCCTTAAAATGTTGCAACCACATGCTATGAAACACCTTTGTTCCTGTCTGTTACTCTAACTCAAACCTCAAACTGCCTTTAAGTCTGCATATGACAATTGTGGTAACAATGTTATGACGTTAACATTTAGAAAAAAGATTTAACTGCTATGTGAATTGTTGCTAGCGGAAGAAAGAATTCTGTGTCAAAGAAGCAAACTTAAATTCTATAAAAAGCTGAGTATGCATCTCAACAGTTTTCCACTCATCGTATACACTATTCTATTTCCATGGGGCTTTTCCACTGTGTTATTCACTAGCATTGGTACAAATGCTACTTTCAGCCCCTACAAAGGACTTTTAGGATTTATGATTACAAGTATGACATTTTATGATACCGGAAATCTTAAAACTACAGACAGGCAGGGTTATTTAGAGAGAGGTGAAAACCAGAATGACTGGAGAATTGAAAATTCTACGTCAAAATAGTCACACCAGAAAAATTCTCCCATTCATCTCACTCTCCAAATCGGCTATTTGCTCTAGATTGTTCTCTTCTCCTGCCAATTCTCCTGGTTTTAACCTCTCTCTGAATAACCCTGATAGTTTATGCAGTGATACAGTCAAATTTCTTGCTATTTATCATGAACCAGATAAGGAACAGCTAAAATATCAATGTAGGGTTGTATTAAGAGGTCTTTGCTTAGGTATTGACTGTTGACTCTCACGATTAACAGATAACATAGAGTTAACGTATTTCAAGTCATGGTACATATTCAATCCAGGAATAGTGTGAGAAAGTGAACCAAGAATGACTCTAGCAGGGTTACTCAAAGAGAATCGAAAAGTCACCACACGTTCGGTGACTTTTCGTTCTCTTAAATTCGGTGCGATTCAGCGATCCCATTTTGGCGACCCTGCGGTGTAATCAGCAAGCACCACAGGGCCATCGTAGTGCAGGCAAAAGCCGCCGCAAACCCGTCGAACACTCACCGCAAAACCCGGCGAATGCACACTGAAAACCCGCAAAAACAAAAATGTCTGAAATTTACATATAAGATCCAATGAATGATAATAAAAAGGGCTGTTACAGAAAAAAGAAAAAACGATTAAAAGGAACAGAAAAAAATATTTTCGCAAAAAAATCCAGAAAAATGCCTAAAAGATCCTAAAAAATTTGAAAATAAAGAAACTTTTTTACTGCAGAATATTATAATAGATGGAAAGGGAGTTACAGTGGAGGCGCTAGTGTTATTAGGTGGATGTATTGGTGTTGTGCAGCCAACTGGGATATAGACACAAAACCTCGACAGAATGTGTAAAAGGTACCCACCGAACTAAGAGTACCATACGCTTACAAGTTGAGCCTGGAATCCAAGGCTCCACCATCGGTGAGTTTGTCTAATTTTTTCACCTACCTCACTTTCTGGCTATAAGCTACGCTATGAAGATTTCCCTCTCTTTTTGTACCTGAGACGATCCACTTTAAGGTCGGCAGAGGCTACCCCTAAGAAAACCCTAAAGAAGGGCAGAGGCTACCCTCAATTAAGCCCAAGGCACTCCACACCAGAGCCGGTCAACAAGGCTCTCAAAAGTGTAAGTGTTCCCTTGTCTACGGGCACTTGACTCTATATTAGACCATATTGCACTATTTTTTTTCTCTTTCTCTTTTCCTCTCTCCCTCTTCCCCTTCTTTCTCCCACTTATTGGGAGCTGGGAGTCTATATAGGATTTAGGAGAATACATCGTTTCTGGATTCATATGCACACCTCTGAACTGCCCATGTGGAGACCCTATCAGACTACCGTATCTCGAATTTAAAACGCATGGCCGGTTGGACTTTTGTATGAATCTCTGTTTTCACCAGCGATTTGGGAAATAGGACCTGAACATAACAGTCCATTAAAGACTATAAACTGCACATATATGCACTTATATGCATTCGCACTTTATGCGATTTCGATTGCATTTGCACTTTATGTGATTCCGATTGTACCTGCACTTTATGTGTTTTTTTTCTGATCATATTAATACCTTACTGTTATTTCACTTGCACTTACTGCTCCATTTGCACATATAGACAATCCACGGCAGCACTTTAGTGGTCGTTTTGACTGTGCACTTTTTTGGAATAGTGGCAACGCTGTACCCTTTTACATTTTAGGTTCGTATTCTAACTGTTGCATTTAATTCTGTTTATTGATCATCCTCAAAAGAGATTGCGCCACTAGGACACCCTCCCTTCTCCAGAATATTATAATAAACTGTTTATTAGATATTGAATTAAAACAGGAATATTTTTAACCTTGAAGCCTATGGGATTCTCCTGAAAAACCTGTCGAATAAAACCACCGAACAGCAGGGCAATTCGGCAACTTTTCACTGCTGGTTTGTGTTCACTGAATAGACGAAGCATTGCTACTTTATGGGGATTTCACTGCCCTTGAACAGGCACCGTATGTGCAGGCAATTCCCCCAAGATTTGGCAAACTGCCTGCTCTCTGAATAGCCGAATGGCCAGGAAAGGTAACCGAACGCTGAATTTCAGCGTTCGATTACCTTTCGGCCCCAATTCGGAGCTCTTTGAATAATCCTGTAGATTGTTCATTCTCCTGGCAATTCTCCTGGTTTTCACCTCTCTCTGAATAACCCTGTATATTAACTATTCAAAGTGAAGTTGTTTCACCCCTTGTGTGCTTCACCATTCTGTGCTCAATGTGTGATTTACATTTACAAGCATTTAACGCCAACAGATTCCATAGCGCGGAAGTCATGTTTTATTATAGGACCCAAACAAACTCTATTTGAATTTTTTTCAGTGGACTTGGCAGATTCAAAATATATCATTATATGTGTATGTGTCATGTCATGTCAAAAGTCTTGTATCACAATGATCAAAATATTTCTCTTTAATAAAAAATCAGAAATGGAAAACCTGTTACTGCATTTTTCTTAGAAAAGTTTTCACTTATTTTGGCGCATTAGGTTTCATGAATTAAAAAAAGAGTAAACTCTATTGGGCGCTACTCGCTCAGAACATATCAAGGCTGGCAATATATCACATATGCTAGTGCCTGTTAGACATATACAAGAACTTGTAAAAGACAATGTACGTGGATTAGATTCTATGGTGCAATACAGCCTATGCACTTCCCAAAGTTCTATCGGGATGAATGGTAATTCATAAGAGGGTCTTTAGAAATAGTATAGATGTGCTCTAATAAGTCCAGAAGCTCTTTGATCTTATCAGTGTCTATAAGTGTCCGCTGATCCGGAGCATCTGTGTGTCCACAGCTGCAGGATACAGCCCATGACGAATGGTAATTCTTTATGTAGTGGGTCCTTCTGCCTCCGAGGTCTTCTTCTCTCCTTTACCTCGAAGACAAAAATTGAACGATGGCTAGAAAAAAAATAGTGCAACTGACATGGATCAGAAATTATATAAGGTAAATGTAGTTGCACTTACGTGGTCAAGAGCTATAAGTTTTCTCTGCTCATTTCATGCGCATTGTTAGCCCATAAAGGTGGCCAAACATCCTTTCTTTCTGCTCTCCTTCCTCCTCTTTATCCTGGAACTGTGCAGCCATGGGTCCCTGCTTGCTTGATCGCCTCTGCTCACATGGGCTTCCGGGTTCCGCTTGTAGATGATAAGGATAGTGGAGGACGCAGTGTATTAAAAAAGAAGAGGCCAGCATTGTGACTGGCGAAACGTTCTGTAGAACCCCTATTCACTGGACATTATCCTGATCCAGTTCTATTTGTTTTATTCCATTATTCTGTTTATACCTATGTAAGTACAATAAACCCCCTTCTTTTTTAATACACTGCATCCTCCACTATCCTTATCATTTACAAGCGGAACCCGGAAGCCCATGTGAGCAGAGGCGATCAAGCAAGCAGGGACCCGTGGCTGCACAGTTCCAGGATAAAGAGGAGGAAGGAGAGCAGAAAGAAGGGATATTTGGCCACCTTTATGGGCTAACAATGCGCATGAAATGAGCTAAGAAAACTTATAGCTCTTGACCACGTAAGTACAACTACATTTACCTTATCTAATTTCTGATCCATGTCAGTTCGCACAATTTTTTTTTTGCCGTTGTTCAACGTATGTCTTCGAGGTAAAGGAGAGAAGAAGAAGACCTCGGAGGCAGAAGGACCCACTACATAAAGAATTATCATTCGTCACAGGCTGTATCCTGCATCTGTGGACACGCAGACGCTCTGGATCAGCGGACACTTATAGACACTGATAAGTCCAGAGAAGCTCTTTGATCTTATTAGAGCACGTCTATACTAATCTAAAGACCCTCTTATGAATTACCATTCATCCCGATAGAACTTTGGGAAGTGCATAGACTGTATTGCACCATAGAATCTAATCCACGTACATTGTCTTTTACAAGTACTTGTGTATGTCATTTATATGTCTAACAGGCACTAGCATATGTGACATATTGCCAACCTTGATATGTTCTGAGCGAGTAGCGCCCAATAGAGTTTACTGTTTTTTTAAGATATTCCCCTTTACAATCCAGCAAAGCATTGTTATTTAACTCTATAGGCAGCAACACGCTGATCTCACACTGTTTGGATTCCCAGGAAAGGCGCCAATATAGGGTACCAACCCAAATTTCAGGGTTTCATGAATTAATATGACTATAGATATGCACTGCACTTGCTTCCTACATGGGAAATGACAAGGTGAGTAATAAGACGAGCACAAATTTCGTTCCTTACAGTGAAACAGATTTTTGCGTTCCCCCTATTATTAGGGTGAGGAGTTAGGTGGATTCTAATGAAGCAAATTAAGTGTCTAGGGGCTTGGGGACGCTTAGCCACTGGGGAAAAGACGTATTTGAATGCCCTCCATCAGTAGTTTAGTCATCACCAGCTGTGCGTTTGTGTGTGTGGGTTGGGGGGTTATGGACACAGAGTTGGGGCAGAGTTGACACCTGTCCAGGTTTTACCTGTACAGTCCTTGCTTTGAGTCATGTGTTTGGATTACAGATCCCTTGACACCTGGACACATGATTCAGCCCAGACTGTGTGCTCTGCACGTCTCCAAGAGTGTGGTGCAGCTCCCATGACTGCCTATCGGTCCACTAAAAACCTCTACAGCCCTAAGCCCAGCCCCCAATAAAACCCCATCAAATAAAAGACACCACACTTATATCTAAGTGGAAAGGGCTAGGCCTCAGCATTATAAATTTTTTAATACAAAAAACATAAAACTTTATTAAATATATTAATCAACTAAACAAAACAACCTGGTCAGCACTGATTATATATATATATCCACAGAATTTGAAAATAACTTTTATTTGGGACAATTTAACTTTTGTTACTTTTCCAGTTGCCAACTTCTTAGGTTTGTTCCCAGCAGGCAGTTACCACATTCCAGAGTTCAGCTCCTGTCAACTTCCTTAATAAGAAACCCCTCTCCAATGCTCCCTTTAAGGCATTCAAACTTTAAAAAGCGGTAGCCACGGGTTTGAATCCCACCACCGCAACCTGGACCTATCTGTCACGTCTAGAGCTCGGAGGGGCCCTCGGCGGCGCTATTGACCACACGGGTGCCAGGAGTTGCACCGGCTCCGAGAGGTCGCATGGGAGAACAGGAGGTGGGGCACGGTATGATGAAGCGAACCCGCAGTGCTTAAAAGCAGACAGCTCGATCCGGGTCATCGCACTGTTGTGGAGTTCCTTCCCTTGGTGCTGAGTGATTCGCTGTACAATTCACTTACTTATTTGTGAGTTGATTCAATTACACTGTTAAAGACCCGGCTTGTATGAGAACCACCCCTTGTGTACCAGTTTTTGACTATTCCTGACCACTCTGATTCTAAGTGATTTGGCTTGTATGAGAACAACCCCTTGTGTACCAGTTTTTGGCTATTCCTGACCACTCTGATTCTAAGTGATTTGGTTTGTATGAGAACCACCCTTGTGTACCAGTTTTTGGCTATTCCTGACGACTCTGATTCTACGTGATTTGGCTTGTATGAGAACCACCCTTGTGTACCAGTTTTGGCTATCCCTGACCACTCTGATTCTACTTGTTTGGACTTATAGTATTACCACCCTTTGGGTGCCAGTGCCTGGCGATCCTAGATCCTCTCTGTATTGCTTTATTTCATATTGCTATCCAGGCTACCTCCGTTTAACCCTGTCCTGTGTACATCCTCACTAAGAGATATATATATATGTGTTTGTGTCCCTAGAGTTAGCCAAATTACCAACCACCTAAGGATCAGAGGGGTAGATAGGGACTGTCTAAAGGACATGCATTGTGATATATATAGAGGGATACGTGACACTATCTTAACCCTTTCGCTGCTGAGGCTTTTCCCGCCTCTGTGCTGAGCTAATTTTTACCGATTTTGCTCATCATGTTTAAACGCGTTTTGAAGGCTTATTTTAGTATATGACCCAGACATATTATATATCGTTCTTTCCGTCAGACTCTGCAGATTCATAATATGTCATTATTATATGTATACGTCATGACCTGTCTGTTTATTATAACAAAAAATGCAATAAAATACGAATTTTCAATAATTTACAACGTGTAAAGTGTTTTTTTTTTTCACATTTTAACATGCGAGCAATTGCGGTTATATTTTGTATGGGGTGCGCTTGTTAAAAAAATTAGAGATGGGGTCTCGTTACATTTTTTTTGGGGAAAATTACGCAATTTTTAACAAACGCACCACATACAAAAATCGTTAGTGCAGCATCATTGTTCACATTATAATTGAAATGGGAACAATATTGCTGCATTAACGAACCAAAAAAAAAGAAAAAAAAAACTTGTTTATTTTTTTTATAATTTTTTTAAATTATTTTTTTTATTTTTATTTTTAATTTTTTTTAAAAAACTTTTTTCATACTCATGTTTGGTATTGTTGGAATGGCCATGCTCTGGCCGATCCAACAATATCAAACATTAACCCCTAACTGCCACGTATCGGGAGATAGGGGGTTCCAATGAACCCCTATCTCCACCATTGGTGGCGGTTAGGGGTTAACTCCAAGACTGGCGTCATCGTGCTATGCACGATGACGCCAGTCCTCGGGGGCATTCCTGGAAGCTTGGCCGACATCCAAGATGTCGGCCAGCTCCGGGAAAGGATCATGAACCGGCGCTTTTCGGCGCCGATTCGTGATCCAGCCCCCATGGGGTTAATTCCAGGTACCGTTAGGAAGGGCAGGCTGTGCCCTTCCAAACAGTGCCTGTATTAACCCCCGCAACGCTGGCGATCGGGAGGGAGAGGGGTCCGAAGGACCTCCCCCCCTCCCTTTCAGGCGCCTCCTCCGCACATGCGGGGGGGGCACCTGAATTAGGTGTCATCGCGCCACCGCGATGACACCTAATTAGGCCGGCGGTGGTTCCGGGTGCTGGGCTGACATCAAGGATGTCAGCTCGCACCGGGGGGCCCAACCATCGGCCGGAACCCAGCCGATCGCTGGCCCCAAAGGGAGGACGCGCTCAGCGCGTCCACCGCAAGGAACGTTACCTGCGGGTGGACGCGCTGAGCGCGTCCATAGCAGCGAAGGGGTTAAAGTCCCAAGCTGCGATCCTCCCGCAGACATCGCCTGCTCCACACCAGTTTTCAGGCCAAGACCGAATATGTCCAAACCCAATGGTTCAAATGCACCCCATCCCATCTCATCAAGTTAGCAATGTCACCTTCCAAGTCCCAGTGTGAACAAACAAACCCAACCTCCCGACATAGCATGAGTTGGCATGATTAACCCATCTCCGTATTAGCTCTATCACCAGACCATCACCCAAAATTCTCCAAAAGGGCTGAGGGATAATGTCCGACCATATCAATGTAACGGTGGAAAACAAGGCCATAAAGCGTGTCAAATCTAATGCTGGAAAAGACCTCAACCATACGGACAAACCTATATAATTTCAACCTGCATGGATAACCATAATGCATGGGAAAAATGTTGCACCTAGTGAAGACCATAAATTCCTCTCCAAAGCAACATGGCCCATTCAAAAGGAACACCAAGATTCTGGCCATAAATTCTATCTTCTAGCCTTCCTGCATGCCCAAAAAACAAAAGAATGCCCCAAATTCCATACAGCCTGGGGTTGAGAACCAGAAAGAAATCAAACGTGAGGAATAGGAACAATTACAACAAATGCGGTCTGATGTATGACCGATAACTTGACGATTCCCAACGGTCAACCCTCTGCAACTGCTCGTCATTTAAACTAAGGCTTAAACTGCAAACCTAGCTTCTCCAAACCTTTACTGTAAACTGTCACAAACTGATACCGAGACAATGGAACACCATCACAGTAAATGAAAACTTAAAGCTGACCATGTGTATACGGAGTCAGAGAAAGTAAGATACCCGTTACCGGGCTATACCTCAGACCGGCTCTACTCAAAACGACCTCTTTGCCCTTACCTGAAGGATCTTAGTTTTCTAAAACCACACTCTGACCAGTTCATTTGAGACATGCACATCCCAGAGCACGAGAGTAGCTGAAACTCTCAAGCTAGGAGCCACCAACTCACCAATCCAAAAAGCTCCAATGAAAGCAAACAGAAAAACACAACTAAAAAGGATGACCTCATAATCTGAGAAACAAACAGACTACAAGACATCCAGCAAGTCATGCAACAACGCCAAAGAAATCGGCCAGCGATTATCCGGTATCGAAAGCCATTTCCAACCTTTCAACATGCAACGTATTAAAAGCTCATGAACCACATGCTTCCAACCCAAACTACGAAACTAAAAATTCAAAGCAGCTAAATTCCTCTCAACCGTGGCGTCCCACACACCAATCTGTTGCAATTTTGACACTTAGGTCAAAGTTGCAACAATTCTATCCTGGTGGGTACGGTAAACATATTTTTATGAATTGTGACCATCAACCAAAATCACCATACTTGCCTGTAAGCCTTCCAAGTTGATGTCAAAATCAAATCCCTGCCGAGTCTCAACAGATGTCGGAAACGAGGGTCCATAACAACTCTGTACAAAGTTCCCCATCTTGCATTGTATTTGGTGCCAGGCTCCAAAAAAGCATCCACTGTTGGCGACACAAAGCATCAGAAATGTCGTTAGCCACACCTCGAATATGAACTGCAGAAAACCAATTGTTATGTAGAACTAAATGACGAAGCAATGACAACACCAGTACGAACTGTAAGTTTGTCGTGTAATAGCCTGAACAACTATATGTGCGAAAAACCACCCGGTGATTGGCCAAACAAAATCCCCATGTTTCAATCGCTAGCACAATAGGAAGCAATTCCAATAAGCACAAATTGTGAGTAAAGCCTAAATCAAACCACACCTCATTCCAGATACCAGCACACCACGCAACTTGTATATATGCACCAAAACCAATCGAACCGGATGAGTCAGTAAATAACTGCAAGTCTCTGTTAGTGACTTCTGCTGCTTGCCAACAAGACACTCCATTATATTTTGACAGAAAGGTCAACCAAACACCCAAATAAGCCTTCAGTGATTTAGTGCAACGAATATTAGTAGGAGGGTGAGCACTTCTTGTCGAGAGAGACAATATCCAACAGAAGACAAGACCCATAGGCAGAAAGCAGCATGCGAAATTCAAATGGCCCAACAAGGATTCCACACAATCACACGCAACTGAACTTTTGTGGAACCTCAAACCAGTGTGATGATGGAAATTAACGCTTCCCATTTGACCACTGGCAACCGAAAAACCATATAAATTTCAATACCCAAAAATCGATGATACCGAAACTGGACTTTCAAAGGCAGCCATAACTGAATGAAAAACCGCCAACAGCTCCTCACACATCACTGAATCTTGAGAACCGACAAACATAAAAAAAATTGAGTTAATGCAGCAAAGACGAGTGATCTGAACTGAAGCAGAGTCAACAACCCAATCCAAGAAGGAAGTAAGGTTGTGTCATCTCATGTCATTATTTTGAACAATTATCGGCAAACACATGTAGTAAAAGAAAAAAACACACAACTGACAGCCCAATAAATGAAAGCATTCTGGGTGTATTGATAACAAACAAAAGGCTAACTCAATGTCGGGTTTCACCAAAAATGCACCTCTAGTGGCAGTTCTGACTAACTTTATCAAATGAAGTGTATTGAACCTTGCACTCAATCTCAGGAATGCCATCATTGACTGAAGAACCTTGCAGGAAAGACAAATGATGAATTAACCTAACGGTGAAATCTGGAAATTGTAAAACGGCAACTCAGCAAAAGGTCCAGTCATCTTAAGCTGATCAACCTCCAACATCAATTAGGTCCAGAATAACTCCTCACAAACAAGAACAGATTTATTTTTAACAGCCGAACTATCAGGGTTATTCAAAGAGCATCGAATTGGCCCCAAAATTGCACTAAAAAGCGAATTTCCCCATACGGTGCAATTTCGTGGACATTCGACTATTCAAAAACCTGGCAATTCGTGATTATATTGGCAAATATTGATGAATTGTCAGCAAAATATTGTGACCTTCGGCGTCAGTGAACTCCCCATAGAGAAGTAATGGTTAATCTATTCAGAGAATACCAAATTGCACTGAAATGCACTGATTTTCGATGGTTTCATTCGACAGGTTTAATCAGGCGAATCACAAAGATTTCAATGTGAAAAAAATGCCCTGTTTTTATTTATCCAACTGTTTATTCTTTTCATTTGCAGCAAAAAGTCTCTTTATTTTTTTTTAAATATAAAGTTTTTATTTTTCTGAAACACAAATATAAACATAAAAGGAAAAGGATACAGAAAGAAAAACAGGAGGGAGGGGATGGAGGAACGGTGCCACCAGTCCTGGAACATCATCACATTGCAATAATCATATAAATCGTTAGCTCACCAATTTAACATTGTAGATATCCCATAGAGACCAATGATCTTTGTTAGATTGTGGTATCCCAGCTAGGGCCCTAGCCATGCCATCTAAGGCTGGGGTCAGACAAACGCAGTGTTAATGTCCGTGTTGCCCGCACATAAGTACGTCCGTGATAGCATACAATTGTGTTAAATGGAGCCCCTCACACAAAGTACGTCCGCACAGAAGTGCGGAGGCTGACGGACGCTGCAAACGGACGCAGGTTAGGCAAGAACGTAATACTGCTAGAACGGACGTGCGGAGTGCGCCACGTCCACAACGTCTGCATAGCTTTGTGTGTGAGTGATGGAGCATCGTCAGACGGACTGCATTTATACGTCCAGCATTTTTGACGGACAGAATGTTTTTTCATTGTAATTTATCTACCCTGCTACATCAGTCAAAAAATACGTCAGTGAAAAAAACGGACTGTGTGGCCACTACCTTGTCATCAGTCAGAAAGTACGTCCGTACTGCACGGACGCACAGTCCGTACAAAATGCGCTCGTCTGACCCCAGCCTTAGAGTCTTAAAGCATGCAAGCGATCTGTGATATCTTTAATTAATATCGGGAGATTTCCATCGCGCTGCGACCAAAGTCATCGCTACCGAAAATACATGGGCTAGGATTTGTTTTTGTAAGCGGGATAAGGAGGCTGGCATCATCTGAAGTAGGAGAACTTCAGGGATCGCTTGTACGTCGAAACCCACAATCACAGAACTTAACTCAGTTTTGGATTTCAGTAGCTCAGTTATCAGACGACAGGACCACCAAATATTTAATAATATATTTCTATGTACACTAGCAATAAAATATCACACAATTCTATATAGATATATTATCTATTACAATGATCACTTAAAAACACAACATAAAATAAAAATAAAAATAAAAATAAAAACAAAAATACAAAATAAAAAATAACAAATATTTAATAGTTCACAAGAGCAGGTATTTTAACATATAATAAAATTGAGATGATAAGATGCACATCACTAATCTCTTAGAGGTTGTCAATATCGACATACAATATACACAAAGCACAATATCACTGTAGTACACTATAGATAAAACTGAAAATAGAATTCTATATTTAGGTGATAATCCACTAAAAGTACATGCAATTCAATCTGACTTAAGTCAAGATAAATCACTATGAAATCATTTATTACAAAAGGAAGATCAATTGATTGATTTCTATATTTGATTTACATAAAGGTCTTAAAATGTGGAATTTGAGAAGTCTTGTTACTTTTACCAACACTTGGGTTTTTAATATTAATGCTGATTGCCAGTATTTGTGTATAATGCAATTATGTATTATGGGCTTCTGAAAGAACATTTGGAGATGTCTCCATCAGGCCACAATGCGATCTTTAACTGTGGATTTATGTGTCCGGTTTATGAGGAACAAAAGAAAACACTTTGGGCAACGTACACTGACCCAAAAAAGACGAGAGATGCGATTACAGACAGTACGCATGCGCAAGATGGCGGATATCCATTCTGGAACGCAAATAGCAACAATGCGCATGCGCAAAATGGCGGACCCGCGAAAAATACCGAATTCACGAATTCGAGGCGTGAATCGCACGCCGATGCAGCAAAAAAACACCTGGGGACAATTAGAAATTAAGATTAGAAGGATATAAATACAAATTTGTACTATTACCTGTAAACCGACTGAGGAAGCCGTTTTATACGGCGAAACGCATCTGGGTAAAACTGGCTGTGCCAGATTGAATTTTTTTTTAATTTGTTTTATGTTTTAATAAAATTTTTATTAACTACACCAGTCCCCGGTGTGCTGCTGATTATAGAGGTTTTCTATGGGCTTTACCTTGAACAAGTCCACAGGCGATTGATCCCAGAGCTTGGCTATAAGCTCCAGCACATGTGAGTTTGAACCCTTGTGGATACACATATGTAATATTTCCTATAGATCTGCACAAGGAAGTTTTTCTCTTTTGCATGTTCCTCTGCATATCGAGATTGGAAGAGGATTACCAAGATTGGAGGTTGTGTGTCGCCTCTTTCAATATAGAAAAAAACGACCTATACGCGCTGACCCGCTCAGAGCCAGTGTTGGGGCTCTTGTTATTGTGAGTGTGATCAACCACATGTGCACATACAATTCAGCATTTGCTATTGCTCTGCACTATTGTATTTTTCTATTGTTTTCCATGACATATATGGACGGTGCATTATAAGAGAACCTCCATTCGATCCGAGAGCGACTGCCATCGTGCCGCCAGATACGTATTTATTAATCATTGTTCACTGGTATTGGGGGAAACCACTGATTGCTGGCTGGCTTCGGGTCATTGGTGGTGGTACAAGCAGGGGCGCCTACCACATTGTTTGTATTATTATTTGTTGGGATAGTAAATTCCCCCACTGGTAATTTGGCAGCCTCAGCATGTCTCTCTTACAATACAGAAACAGAATTGGGAGTAATGTAGAATCCATGCTAGGGGGCACTTTTGTATCTTCTCAACTCAAAGAGTTTAAGAATGAAGATAATAAGAGACCGTTAGTAGAGTTGGAGAAAAACCTTATCAAAGAGATGAAAATCAAATTAGAAATAGCCACCCTAGAAAATTATAAAAAAGATAAAATCACACCTAGGGGACTAAGGTTCCAAAAAACACCTTCTTCGGATAAAGATGATTCCGAATTTATCTCAGGGTGGAACATATTACTAGAAGGTTTTGCCATCTCTATGATGGATTACGTTATTCAAAAGAGAAAGGATAAACTCCCTAACATTAATAACCTGGTTGAGCAACTGTCCAAACAGATTGAACAAGAATATTCAAGTGATGAAATTGTAAATATACACAGGGATTTAGGAGAAAAGTTGGAAAAAATTGAAAAGAAGTTTTGATTATTAAAAAGCGCAAATACGAACGCGATGTAGAGGATTATAGAAGAGGTAATGTTCATAAAAAATTCGAAGAGATAAGAATTGAAAATAGACAACTAGAAAATAAAATGGTACCCAATAGTACAGATGGGTGGGTAGAGGTCAACTATAGACGAAACAAAGAAAGAGAGAACCCCCACCGTAGAAATTGGAGGAATGAACATAACCATTATAATACCTATACAGAGAACGCCGGCCATCATAGAGCCCCCTACCATAGAGATGTTTATTATTCCCCCTCCAATAGACAGCAGTATAGGGATTACAGTTACCGAAACCAACAGGAAAGGCGACAGTGGGGAAGACCACAAAACCAGGGGTGGGGCATGGAAAGGCAACCCTACGAACGCAATCATACAAATACTGCAGTACAAGATTGCATTCCCAAAATACCCCCCAAGAAAAGGGAAAGAGAAGAAACAGAAAATACTGTCCCATTGAAGAACAGATACGAAATATTAGAAGAAAAAAATGAGGAGGAGGTTTTTTGGAGGGACCCCCTGAACAGGAACAGCAGGCAGGGGCTACACAGAGATCTCGATACACGATTAGAAAGGGGGGAGGTCAAAAAAGAACTTGGGAAAGATTAGAAGAGGGTCGAGAGCCGGAAAGCACGTATGGAAGAGAAAAAAGAGAAAGGAAGCGATCCCCATGAAAGGAATCTTCAATCTGAGTGATAAAGTCCTTACCAGATCAGAAATAAGCATTTTAAATAAGGGCCTCAAGTTTGCCCCCTCTAATAAGCTGGACAAATTTGGAGTCTTTATCGACTTACAAAGGTTCAAACGTAAATTGAGCTTAAAGAAGTATTTCTTGAAACAACCAGTGGAAAGAGAAGCTATACAGAGCTGTACCCTTAACACACATACCACCTTAAAAAATAAATCTAAATTCTACCCAAGGCATATGGTTTCGTACGAAATCAAGATGTTTGAGAGCTTAGTCATGAAAGATATAGATAAAATATCTACTAAAATAGACAAACACAATCTTACTAGAGAAGAATGTACGGCCTTAAAGAATCTTCAGAAAGATCCCAATATCATCATAAAACCCGCCGACAAGGGCGGCGGGATAGTGATCTGGTCACAGGAACTATATAGGGAGGAAGCATTCCGTATTCTAAGGGATGACTCCACCTATATTAAATTAAAAAAAGATCCGGTCGGTGACATAAGACTCAAACTAATGTCCTTGCTTCAGGAAGGTTTAGATAAAAATATCCTTAATAAGTCAGAATTTGACTATCTGTCTATAGAATTTACCAAAATACCATATTTTTACATTCTCCCTAAAGTTCATAAGAACCCACTTAAACCTCCAGGCAGACCCATAATGGCAGGGATAGATTCAATCAGCAGTTGCCTGTCCGAGTATGTGGACCTACTTCTTCAGCCTTTAGTTTGTAAAATTCCATCATACTTAAAGGACACTATGAGTATGCTGCTAGCATTAAAAGAAGTAGTTTGGCAAGAGGGAGACCTCTTAGTGACGTGCGATGTAAACGCACTGTACAGTAGCATACCACACGAACTTGGAGTAGCTAAGCTAGAGGAAGAGATCTTGAGAACAAATTTAATTGGTTCTGACCACATACTTTCTATTCTCGAAAGTGTGAGATTCATATTAAACAATAATTATTTTAAGTTTGAAGAGGACTTTTATGTCCAACATAAAGGCACAGCAATGGGCACCAAATTTGCGCCCAGTTACGCCAACCTGTACATGGCAGCCTGGGAAACCAGGTTTGTGTATGGGTCGCGTAGCTGGGCGCAAGGAAGGGTCCATCTGTACCGACGTTATATAGATATAGATATAGAATGTCGTTTGTATGGAATGTTTAACCCTTTAGTATTTAGGGAAACAATTTTCAAACCTTTACCCATGAATGTACAGTTAAACCATTAAAGGACGGAAACATGAATTGAAAATACAAGAAAGCAATACTTCCCTTGGTAAGCAGCCTGAATGACTCAAGCAGCATCAGAACTTCATACCAGGATGGTGCAAGGGGAGGGGGAAAAACAGAGAAAAAAAGAAAGGAAAAAGAAAAAAATCAAAAAATAAGATAAAAATATAATAACAGAAAAAAAGAAAGAAAAAATATGGAGCGGTGCAAAAAGCAACCGCTCCCTATACAAAATTTCACTCCACGGCCACAGTCACAGATCGGGCCTACCCCAAAAAAAATGCGGGGAGGTGGGGGGTGTTACAGGCAAAAACAGTGGAAATTGCTAACACCACCCAACCGACAAACCGTCAGACCATTCAATGGTCGAAGGTAAACATAGAAACATAGAAAATGTCGGCAGATAAGAACCTTTTCAGCCCATCTAGTCTGCCCAATTACATGGATACTTTACCTGGATTTATCTTTTGTTTAGGATAGCCTTATGCCTATCCCATGCCTGCTTAAATTCACTCACTGTTTTGGCCTCTACCATTTCTACTGGAAGGCTGTTCCATGTATCCACCACCCTTGCTTCCTGATGTTACTTTTAAACCTTTGCCCCTCTAATCTAAGACTATGTCCTCTTGTTTTGCTACTTTGTTTCCTTTTAAATATACTCCCTTCCTCTACCTTGTGGATTCCCTTTACGTATTTAAATGTTTCTATCATATCTCCTCTGTCTCGTCTTTTTTCCAAGCTATACGTGTTAAGATCATTAAGCCTTTCCTGGTAACTTTTCTCCTTCAAGTCGTACACCATTTTAGTAGCCCTTCTCTGAACTCTCTCTAAGATGTCTATATTCTTCTGGAGGTACAGTCTCCAGTACTGCACACAGTACTCCAAGTGAGGTCTCACCAGTGCTCTGTACAGTGGCATGAGCATTTCCCTTTTCCTACTGCTAATGCCATAAGGCCATAAGGTAAATGCCATAAGGCAGGTCCTGGGCTCCCACGGGCCAACAGAGGATCCAAACAGTAAGGAGGATGTCCCCAAAGGAAAAGAGAATAATCATGCTTCATTTCTCCGTGTGCACTCGGTGCCACTCAGGTGAGACTTTAGATGGCGATAAAGGAGGGGCCCGATGTGGAGGGGTCATCTCACCCATCAGATCCCACACCTGGAGAGCGGAAACACCATCCTGAAGAGTATTGAACACGGATAATGTTCCACGATAGGTAACCAGCAACTTCAAGGGAAAGCCCCACCTGTACGGGATATGATGATTACGAAGCACTTTGGTAACCGGCAAAATTCTCTCCTCCGTTGCATCGTAGCCGACCGAAAGAGCCGGGAAGAAAGAGATGCCAACATAAATTTCAGGAAGATCAGGAGCTTTCCACATTGCCGCCATCAAAGATTCCTTGATGAGGTAAAAGTGGATACGTGTCAGGACATCTCTAGGCACTGTTGCGTCCAGATTACGTGGTTTCGGTACGGGGTGTGCTCTGTCCAGTAACATGGCCGCATCGTCTGCTTCAGGCAGCAAGAAACAACAGGTCAAGTAAATATTTAGTCAGGCCTTCCGCTTTTATCGATTCAGGGACGCCACAAATACGAATATTATTCCTGCGAGAGTGATCTTCTAAATCCGTGACTTTAAGTAGGAGAGCATCGTGAGACGTTTTCAGATCTTTATACGCGTTCACCAATTCGTTATGAGCTAAACACAGGGTATCAGATTTATGCTCCAAAAGATCAGTACGTTCACCTATGTCCCGAATTTCCTGATGCAGCGTCGCTGTAATTGTGCGGAAATCATCTTGTATAATGGAGCGCAAATCGTGTAACATTGCCTGAATTTGTTGGCTGGTAGCTGGGGCTGATGCTGGAGACTGCGAGTGTCTGGGGTCTGGAGCATCCTCCCCGGCTAGCTGTGCAGAAGAGCTCGGGGATCGAGGGCCTAAAGTGCCGCCATCTTGCAGCCTTTCCTGCAGCTTACCCGATCTTGCTGGGTCCACCGGTTTCGGCGTTTTCGCAGGAGCCATTAGGAGCCCGGGGACCTGCTGAACTGGGTAATGTAAGTGCCCCTCGAATTTGCCGCCGCTGTGAGCCGTTCTGGCCTGATTAGGCGCCGGTCAGCGGGAGCCCCTGTTAAACGCGGCTATCCACGCTGGCCGCCGGACACGCCCCCTTTTTATTTTTTTAATGTGTTTTTTTCAGCGTTTTTTTAGGGATTTTTTGGCGAAATTGCTTTCCTGATTTTTTTTTAATGGCGTTGTTTTATTCTGTAACAGACCTTTTTATTATCACACATAGGACCTTATATCTTATGTACAGGCATTTTCATGCAGTATTTCTTTTTTACCCCGTCATGTTTCCAGTCCTGCCCCTTGGTGGTGAGAACGATCTGGACCAGCTCTTACATTGTCTGGGCTACCCATTCCACGCTCTATGCTCCTGGATTCCTCTGCAGCTGATCTGGCCTGAGGTCACATGCACTGCCATGTCCTCCATAAATATCCAGCATGGCAATTGCTCATTGCTCTTGCATGGGTCATTTCTCCCTGAGGGTCTGCTGGTATATGTTCTGCTCTGATTCCTTGTGTATAACTTTGGCCTGGTTTTGACTTTTCTATTGTATTATCCCTGTGCCCTGTTTATCTATATATTGCTATTCTGGTTACTGAACCCTGCTTGTCTGACTTACCTCTTTGGTGACTGATTCCTGGCTTGTATGACTACCCGCTCTGGTGTATGACTTTGGCTTTGTTTATTGACTACGTCTCTGGATTTATTCCTTTTGTGTCCATTCTCTTGTTCTGTGTTTCTTGTGAGGTTTCCTTCCCTAGAAAGACAGCAGTGATGTGCGGTGAGGTCAGTGGCTGGTGAGTAGGGATGAGCGGTTCGGGTTCGGACAGTTCGGAGTTCGGCCCGAACTTAGCCAGTTCGGGTAGATCGCGAACTCCGAACATTTCCGGGTGTTCGCGCATGTTCGAGTCCACAATGCATCACAATGGCCCACAATGCATTTTCCCACTGGCCTGAAGCTCGTAATTGGCTACAGCCTTGCACCTGACCACAGGTCTGGTGCAAGACAGGTTCAACAGTATGCCAATCACGGCTCAGAGTCCTGATTGGACAAATTTTGCCCATCATGGGCTCACAGAGCTAAGTCCCGCAGCACACTATATAACGTTTCCACGCGCCGATTCTGCACGCATTTCAGAGGAAATTTCAGTGGAGATTGTTGTGTGTTGTTACTGCCGGTCTGCCACGCTACTAGGGGGGTCTGGGGGGGTCTCATTTATACAAAATATCAGGGAATTGATATGTGTGTCTTGTCACTGTGCCAGCAAGTTTTTTTGGGGTCACTAATTTCTTTAAAACATTTGTGAATTGAGGTGATCTTCTGTGTCTTGTCACACAGCCAGTACCACGCAGTATTTTGGGGCTCACTAATTTCTTTAAAACATTTGTGAATTGAGGTGATCTGTGTCTTGTCACACAGCCAGTACCACGCAGTATTTTGGGGCTCACTAATTTCTTTATAATATTTGTGAATTGAGGTGATCTGTGTCTTGTCACACAGCCAGTACCACGCAGTATTTTGGGGCTCACTAATTTCTTTAAAACATTTGTGAATTGAGGTGATCTGTGTCTTGTCACACAGCCAGTACCACGCAGTATTTTTGGGGTCACTAATTTCTACAAAATATTTGGGAATTGTTATAGTCCGTGTGTTCTCACTGGCTGCCACCCATCAAGGGGTCTCACTGATTTATAAGAGGTTTCACTGCCACCAATCAAAGGGTCTCACTGATTTATAGGAGGTTTCACTGCCACCCATCAAGGGGTCTCACTGATTTATAAGAGGTTTCACTGCCACCCATCAAAGGGTCTCACTGATTTATAAGAGGTTTCACTGCCACCCATCAAAGGGTCTCACTGATTTATAGGAGGTTTCACTGCCACCCATCAAAGGGTCTCACTGATTTATAGGAGGTTTCACTGCCACCCATCAAAGGGTCTCACTGATTTATAAGAGGTTTCACTGCCACCCATCAAAGGGTCTCACTGATTTATAGGAGGTTTCACTGCCACCCATCAAAGGGTCTCACTGATTTATAGGTGGTTTCACTGCCACCCATTAAAAGGTCTCACTGATTTATAGGAGGTTTCACTGCCACCCATCAAAGGGTCTCACTGATTTATAGGAGGTTTCACTGCCACCCATCAAAGGGTCTCACTGATTTATAAGAGGTTTCACTGCCACCCATCAAAGGGTCTCACTGATTTATAGGAGGTTTCACTGCCGCCCATCAAGGGGTCTCACTGCATTTTAGGAGGTTTCTGCGAATTGTAATCTGTGTCTTGTCACTGTTGCCAGCTATCAGGGGGTCCTATCAGGGGGTCTCACTGACTTGTAGCAGATTTCTGCGAATCGTAGTTTGTGTCTTGTCACTGGCACCCATCAGGGGGTCTCAATGATTTATAGGAGGTTTCTGCGAATTGTAATCTGTGTCTTGTCACTGGCTGCCAGCTATCAGGGTGTCTCACTGAGTTATACCAGAGTTCTTTAAATCTTTAATCCTTATTCCAGAGTTGAATCAGAGTTCTGTATATATTTAATCTATATATCACTCACCATGTCTGAAAGAACAAAAAGGACAGGTAGACGCTCCCAGACACAGATAACAGGGCAAGCAGCCCCTGTGTCGGGAGGCTGTGCCTCTGGTCGTGGTGGATGTGGTGCATCCTCTGCAGGGGCACGCTTGTCCTTTATAACTTGTGCTGGCCGTCTTCTTAACCTGCAGCAACATACAGAGGATTTGGTGGATTGGCTAGCCAGGCCATCCTCATCCTCCGAGTCCTCTGCCAGCCAGGCTTCTAGTGCTTTACAGTCCACCTCAGCTGCCAAAGCATCTAATGCAGCCTCCATGTCCACAGCTACTCCTGCCGTAGCATCGCTATCACACACGGAGGAGTCAGCTTAATTGTTTGACTACAATGACAGTGACATGCTGCTTGAGGATGCGCAGCAACTACAGTGCTCTGATTCAATCTCTGAGGTTGAGCAAGGGAGTATAATCAACCTAGAGGAAGGGGGTGCCAGTGATGACACACAAATAACTGGCACTCATGTTGCCCCAGCAGCTGCAGCATACTGCCAAGTTGGCTCCAGTGACAAGGAGATAGGGGGTGAAGATGACATTGATGATGAAGTCACTGACTCCACCTGGGTGCCAGATCGAACTGAGGAAACAAGTGAGGAGGAGGGGGAGGAGGAGGAGAAGGCACAGCAAACACGAGGCACAACATCCTCTGTGACCAACCGTAGCACTAGCCAGTCCAAGGCATCAGATGTCAGAGCTGCTCTGGTGCAGAGTGCTGTTGTCTCAAAGAACACATGCAGGAACTCTGCTGTCTGGGAGTTCTTTAAGAAATGTGCAGCAGACCCCACCGGTGCTATTTGTAATCTATGTCAGAGGAGGCTGAAGCGTGGCATAAACACAGGACACTTGGGTACCACGTGCTTGAGGCGACATATGACCACCCGCCACGCATCCCGTTGGCGCAAAACTTTGTGTAGGTCCTCCTCCTCCTCATCTGTCTCTACCCCCACTGTATGTCCTGCCATGTCATTGCCTACAACCTCCACTGACAGGGATGACGCTACAGTAATGGATGTACCAGGTCCTTCCTCACAATGTGACATCCTCCCAGCAGCTGAAGATTTATGCAGTCAGATTACGTTGCCGCAGCTGCTGCAGCATAAGAAAAAATATAGTCCAAACAATCCCTAAGCACAGCGTCTAAATGCCAGCTTAGCAAAATTACTCGCATTGCAGCTGCTGCCTTTCCAGCTGGCGGACTCTGCTCCCTTCCGTGAATTTGCTGAATGTGCTGTACCACAGTGGCAGGTTCCAAAATGCCATTACTTTTCACGCAAGGCCATTCCAGCACTATACCAGCACGTGGAAGTCAATGTTATCCAATCATTGGGAAAGGCAGTCAGCAACAAGGTGCATGTGACTTTAGACACATGGTCCAGCAAGCATGGACAGGGTCGTTACATTTCCTTCACGGCACACTGGGTAACTCTGATTGCAGCTGGGAGGGATCCAAGACGGGGCTCTGTGCTGGAGCTTGTTCATCCACCACGCCTCCGGAAAGCTGCTTGTATGAGGTCTGTCTGCTCCACCACCACCACCTCTCCCTCTTCCTCCTCCTCCTCCTCCTTCTCTGTCTCTGGCAAAGTGGCAGTTAAACCGACACCTGACAGGGTCTACGCAATGGCTCAAGCAAAAATAAGCCATACTGTGCTTGAGCTGGTTTGTTTAGGGGACAGGAGCCACACCGGGCCAGAAATTCTGTCAGCTCTGCAGGGCCAGGTGCAGAGATGGTTAACACCACGCCAGCTTGAGCTGGGAATGATCGTCTGTGATAATGGCAGCAATCTTCTCTCCGCCCTACGCAAGGGTAAATTGATGCATGTACCATGCCTAGTACACGTCCTAAATCTAGTGGTACAGCATTTCCTAACCAAGTACCCAGGGCTGCCAGAGCTTCTGAGCCAAGCCAGAAAAGTCTGCAGCCACTTCAGACGGTCATTCCCAGCAAGCGTTCGCCTGGCAGAAATTCAAAGAGAATTCCACCTTCCCACAAACCGTCTGATCTGTGACATGCCCACCAGGTGGAACTCGACATTAGCAATGCTGCAGCGTCTACACAAGCAGCAGAGGGCCATCAACGAGTACCTGTGTGAGTATGGCACAAGGACAGGTTCAGGTCAACTTGGTTCCCCCCCCGCAGTGGCTGATGATCAAGGATGCATGCACTGTACTGTCACCATTTGAGGAGGCAACAAGGATGGTGAGCAGGGACAGTGCATGCATCAGTGACACAATTCCTTTAGTGTTCCTGCTGGAGCACACTCTGCGGGGAATTATAGATGTGGCTCTAGAGGCAGAGCAGCGGGAGGAAGAGGAGGCCTTCCCTAGCTCTCAAAGCCCCAGTCTTTCCGCAGACAGCATTCCAGCGGGTCCTACTCAGATCAGACAGGAGGAGGAAGAGGAGGAATATTTAAGTAGTGGGGGCATTGAAGGTGGGGATTCCTCAAGAGAGGGTTTCGTGTGCCCAGAAACAGAAGGGCTAGTGCGTGGCTGGGAGGAGGAAGTGCACGATACGGTCATCCTCATTGAGCAGGAAGACTCGGAAGCTAATGCCACCTCCAACATATGCTGCATGGGCTCCCTAATAATGCAAAGCCTGCTAAAGGACCCCAGGATTTGTGCTATCAAGGAGAGGGATCATTACTGGTTGGCAACCCTTCTTGATCCACGATACAAGGGTAAAGTTGCAGAGCTCATCCTGCCTGAACAGAGGGAGCACAGGATGAAAAAACTTGAGGACGCTCTAAAGCCAGTCAGTGCTTCTGAGGCTGCGGATGATCAGAGGAATAGTGTTGAAGGCCAGGGCCGCTTGACTGATGCATTTTTAAATTTTTTTAGTCCACGACGCCCAGGGACGTCAAATGTAGGCACCCATTGCCAGCGTCTTCACCATATGGTGCAGGACTACCTAGGGGCAAGGGCAGACCTGGATACCTTTCCAGCAGATGATCCACTGGCTTACTGGGTGTTGAGATTGGATCACTGGCCAGAACTTAGCCAATATGCTATGCAGCTACTAGGTTGCCCTTCATCCAGCGTGCTTTCTGAAAGGATGTTCAGTGCCGCTGGAGGTTTTGTCACAGACAAAAGAGTGCGTCTGTCCACCGACTCTGTAGACCGGCTGACATTTATAAAAATGAATCAGTCCTGGATCAGCAGCTATCAACCCCCTGATGCTGATGTAACGGAAGAGATCGGTGATGTCTTCTGCATTCACAAAACCTCCAGCACTGAACTCTTCCACAATACCACAAAGGGTTACGGTATGAATGCACTTGCTGCTATGAAAGGCGCAATATTTGACTGCACTGACGCCTGTGCCAGATTTATATCATTTTAATTTTTTGAACCGCAGGGTCCAACCCTGCACTCTTCCACAATACCACAAAAGGGTTATGGTGTGAAGGCACTAGCTGCCATGAAAGGCATAATATCTGGGTGCACTGACGCCTTGACCAGAATCATATCTTTTTATTATAGGACCACATGGTCCACCCCTGCATTCTTCCACAATACTACAGAGGGGTTACTGTATGATGATACTTGCTGGCCTGGCAGTCTTGCACCAAAGGCAGAATATCTGGGTGCACTGACGCCTTTACCAGATGCATATCTTTTTAATATAGGACCGCAAGGTTCACCCCTGCATTCTTCCACAATACTACAGAGGGGTTACTGTATGGTGATACTTGCTGGCCTGGCAGTCTGGCACCAAAGGCACAATATCTGGGTGCACTGACGCCCATTAACAGATAAAAAAAACCCTTTTCAATATAGGACCACATGGTCCACCCCTGCATTCTTCCACAATACTACAGACGGGTTACTGTATGATGATACTTGCTGGCCTGGCAGTCTTGCACCAAAGGCACAATATCTGGGTGCACTGACGCCTTGACCAGAATCATGTCTTTTTAATATAGGACCACATGGTCCACCCCTGCATTCTTCCACAATACTACAGAGGGGTTACTGTATGATGATACTTGCTGGCCTGGCAGTCTTGCACCAAAGGCACAATATCTGGGTGCACTGACGCTTTAACCAGAATCATATCTTTTTAATATAGGACCGCAAGGTTCACCCCTGCATTCTTCCACAATACCACAGAGGGGTTACTGTATGATGATACTTGCTGGCCTGGCACCAAAGGCACAATATCTGGGTGCACTGACGCCCATTACCAGATAAAAAACTTTTCAATATAGGACCATATGGTCCACCCCTGCATTCTTCCACAATACTACAGAGGGGTTACTGTATGATGATACTTGCTGGCCTGGCAGTCTTGCACCAAAGGCACTATATCTGGGTGCACTGACACCTTTACCAGATGCATATCTTTTTAATATAGGACCGCAAGGTTCACCCCTGCATTTTTCCACAATACCACAGATGCACAGATGGGCTACTGTATAATAGTACTTGCAGGCCTGGCACCAAAAGCACAATATTTGGGTGCACTGCCACTGACGCCTGTATCAGATTCATATCCTCAGAGGGGTTACGGTGTGACGGCACTGTTGGGGACGCTAAAGGACCAATTTTGAAGCACCTATTGTTACTTTCATCCAAAGCCTGCATAAGTTTCACAATAATTTAGCCAAAAAAATCAGTAAACTTTTTCTGCGTGTCCGAAAATATCTCCTCTTTTCATACAGACTGCCACCCCAAGCAGTTGTTCATGGATAGATTAAAGGAAAAGCATTTACCGTCATTTGAAACATCATTTTTTTGTTTTTAAGTGTATCTATACATCCTACAAATCCGCCACTTCACGGGCAGGTTATGGGGACCTCCTAGGCACGATATTTGAAGGAATTTTTCGTTTTTATTTTTAACCCTTATTTCATGGAAAACTCACTGTCCCTTTAAAAACGTATTTTTTTAAACTTTTCGTCCTTGTTTCCTGTCCCCCAGGGCACTACCCGGACCCCCATACACCTTTTATGGCAAATATGTAGCATATATGCCCTCTTGGAGGGCACTCTAAAAACCGAATTTTCAGCCCCATTGACTTGCATGGGGTTCGTGTTCGGACCCGAACATTTGGAAAAATTCAGGTTCGGGTCCGAACCGAACTCGGGGGGTGTTCGGCTCATCCCTACTGGTGAGGCACTGGCTAGTATCAGAGCCGGAATGTCATATCTTCAGCCCCTGCTGCGCTGCCTAGGGGGTCTGGGCAAGGTCCTGTGCCAAGGGCCGGCCGGCTGCCAGCACTGGGGAATGGCCAAGCGGCGTCCGAGGGGGCAGGGCCTAGCATGGTCACGAGGAGCCGCCGGGTTTAAAACAGGGCGCGAGGAGTTGCCTCGTCACCCTGTCGTGGAGTCTGTTTCCCGCATCGCTAACTATTGTGTATTGTTTCTCTGTTGCCAACCCGTTTTCTGGATACGATCCCTTCTCCTGCTTTTTGACCTGGCTTGTTTTTGACTATTCTCTTGCTGCTCGATTACGATCGCCTGTGTGGTGCTTTGGCGGTTTAACCCCATGCTTGCTGCTGGGGTGTTTACACGTCACTGGGGTATTGTCCCTTCTAAGTTGTGGGTATCATCTGTGGCATTATTAGGTTCCTATACCCAACCCAGGGCTCATGTTCTCCAGCCACACATGTTTAGAAGAACTGCGATCGAAAGGTACTGTTTATATGCGGCTCATGTTCAGTGTGCTCTCACCATCAAATATACTCGATACTGTACTTACGACAGACCCCGGGGTGTTGCCGCTGAATATCTTAAGGTACCGCTGATCTGCTCCAGATTATCAGAAAACATTAAAGCAGCTTATTTCCTGACTGCCCTGCAGTCCGCGCAATTCCCCAACTGTCTGACGTATCTGTGTATTTCTGAATGTGCTCTATCGGTCTCAAAACCTTTAGTGCTTAGTAGCAACTCAGTGTTTTGTTCATCCTCCCTGCCTCAAGTGTATAATTCCGCGTATGCCAAGCAGTGTTTAAACGTCAAAAAGATTTATCAGAACCTTAAGGATCTCAACTCCGCTACTCTCTAGTGGGCGCTACTCCCCCCGTTACACAGATATACACAGATATATTAACTAACTTTCTGCGGTTTGTGCTTAGCTGTAAATTATCTTTTACTAATTTACTTTACCCACAACATATTATATATAATTTTTCTCGCCATTAAATGGACTTTCTAAAGGAAACCATTATTTTCATCATATCATATACTTTACAATTAAAAAAAAAATATGACAGAAAAACAGTTTTTCTGTGCCTGTCATACTCTGTATACACCACTAGAGGGACCATAGGGAGCTGCTTGTGCCTGTCATAATCTGTATGCGCCACTAGAGGGAGCAGAGGGCGCTGCATGTGCCTGTCATACTCTGTATCAATCACTAGCGGTAGCAGAGGGAGCTGCCTAGGCCCCTTCCTGGCAATCAAAGGCCAGCCTCCAATGCAGGTGGTTTTTTGAATGGCTTGGACCAATGACTGTGACTGTAGAGACATAGGTTTGATCCCGGCAAGAGCACCTCTCCAGTAAGTGTCCTTGGGCACAACACCTAACGGTACATACTTGTCACCCAGGACATACTTAAAAACAAGAGAAATCTCAATGTATCCTTCCTGGTAAAATCCTTTCGAAAAAAAAATCGTGCTTTCTCATTGGTCCAAGCTATTTCATTGCTGTTTAAGGGCCTCTCTGAGGCTCTGACTAGCAGTATTCAGGAAGTAGGCAGCGCGCGTGTGTTCCTATTTGAACAGACACGCGTCTGCAGACTTCTTTAAGCAGTTTACGTGATTAGCGCAGCTGGGAAGCCTACTGCTGCGCAAGTTGCGTAAGCTGTAAAAAGAATGCGCACACTGTGCGAAGAGGCAGAGAACGGAGCTGACGGCGGGGGAGCGCGGAGCAGGTAAGTTTATTTTATTATTTTAACGCTTAATGGCAGGTGAGGCTCTGCCTCACCTGCTTTCCCTGACAGCACATCCCAAGAACCGTATTCAGATTCATGGTTCCCTTTAGTGTTCTGTCATTTTCACATTTTACTCCTGCTCATCTGTTGTTTGTTACCTGTTCTGTTATTCTGTGTAATACGCTGCCAGTGGCAAACCTGCCTAAAGGGCTGTACATCCTCTATAAAGGGCCCACCTTGGCTCACATCAGGTGCCTCCATGACAACCCCGTTCGGTGGCTGGTCAGCATTTTCCATCGGCTGGCCAGAGGTCTGGTTTTTTTATCGATTCGGCGGTTTTGCGACAGATCGTTGGATCATTCAGTGGTTTTTCTGCATTTTTTTGTATCAATTCGGCTGTTTTTCAGGGGTTCTTCGATTCGTTCGGCAGGTCGATTTGCTGCACTGCGGTGAATGCAGAATCAAACTCAGCGAAGTGCGGTGAACAGAAGAGCACCGAAATGTGGATGACATTTCAGTGCTTTCTGAATAACCCTGTATGTGCATCAGAAGGAACCAAAGGAATCTTGTAACTACCAGTAAAACTATCCCATATGTCTCTAGCATCTCGTTGTCTCAGGTAACACTCTAACAACTGTCGCATCTTTACCTTTCTCACTGGAGTCTGCTTGTCTACTGGAACCAGAGCCAATTCTGAATTTGTTAATGCTGGCTGGGAAACCAGTCTTAAAAAAAATAATGGGGGGGGGGCCAGGTGCGCACCCCAACAATATGCACATTCATGGCAAAATCTGCATGGAGCAGCAAAACGACAATGGCCCTCATTAAAAAATCAAATGCCTTTTTTATTAGGGACAGTCGGGAAATTCACAACAGTAAAATCCTTCTGCAGGAACAGCCGCCTGCTTGGAGTCATCAACAAAAGCAAAAGACTGCCACCCTGCACGTCAAATCGCATATCAGATCATGATACCATCTTCTGCTGAAAAAGATGGTCATAATTAAAACAACTGTAGCGCTCACTCCCGGAGGAGCCGCTGAAAATGAACCACGGGTCAGTCTCCCCGCACTAGGGAATAAATATACTCCTACACAGTTGTGGGTTTTTATCATTTAAATAGTTTACTAAAATAATAGGCAGATGTTGAGATACGGTATTCACAGATATTATTACAGTACTTTCGTATTGCGGTAAAACGCGTAGCGGAAAAGAACCGAAACACGAGGCGTCGTATTTCGGAAAATAAAATATTCGTAACCGAACATAAAAGAAATGCAATTGCACGAATATTTAGAAAAAGGACACGTAGCGGAACCCCAGAATATACAATCTCTTCGTATCACGGTAAACGCGCAGCGGAAAGAGAAAAATATATTTCGGAACGTATCTTTAACCCCCGTTCCGATTCGTAACAAAATGAGTCCTGCACAGGTTAAGTCCCGGAATGTAAAAGATGTGTATGTGTAAGGTACCCGGGTACTGTTCAACTGGCCAGTGAATTTACTTAAGAAATGTCTTCGACTAGTCAAGTTGGGGCCCTGTGGACTTTAAAGAGAAAACAGCAGCGTGCTCTTTGTATTATAAACGGCCTTGGAGGCCTCTCACCCATCCGCCGGTTGCTTTAGGCTCCGCTGACCCAGGACGTCTCTCCGCTGAATTTTGACTGGGGATACTAGCGGCCGGATCCGTTGTCTGATTTCCCGTAGCTTGTCCACGACTTTTCCTCAGCTCACCGCCTGCTCTCTGTACCCGATCAACTTGCGGTGACTCCTTACTCGAGGTCTTCGGTTGGTTCCATCTGCAGCAACTCTGGAACTTGGAGGGCTCCTTCTCTTGCGGCTGAATGACCCGGTAACACGGTCCCACTTGCTCTCCGCCCTAGGCCCTCTCACAAAGTATGGCACTGCGTCTGCTCTCTCTCGTTCCCTGGCGCGCTCTGGCGCGTTCTCCACGAGGCGGAGGATGTAAGGGTCCAGTCCCCACCCACTTCCTGTCTCCTATGCGAAGCATGCCGGGAATTGTAGTCCCAATGTCCAGTGTCTCTGATCGCGATAGTCTCCATCTTGTGGCCAAAAATAGGTACTGCCACAGCAAGATTTTAACACAGCGCTACACAACATTGTCCACCAAAAACGTTATAAGCAGGGGCATAACTAGAAATCACAGGGCCCCATAGCAAAATGTTGTATGGCCCCCCTTGCAACCTAACACCTCCCCCTGCAGTCTGCCCCCCCTCACAAAAAAAATGAACTAATGCCATTGAACAACACAGTATCACAGAGCGTATCACAGAGCTGCACAGCAATAAAACTCACAGTAATGTGCCGTGTGTATGAGCGTATTACAGAGCTGCACAGCAATAAACTCTCATGGAAATGGGCAGTGTGTGTGGGTATAAGCATACACAGAATCCACAGCCGTACACTTTCACAGTAATAGGCATATGAGTATACACAGGAGCCACAACAATATTACAGTAATGGCTGGGGTGTATGAGCAGGCACAGAATCCACAGCAATATTACTCACAGTAATGGCTGGGGTGTATGAGCACAGAATCCACGGCAATATAACTTAGGGATGTGCGTTTCGGGTTTCGGAATTTCGGAATTTTCACAAAATTTCCCGATTCGGGTCTTTCGATTCGGCCGAAAATCCGAAATTTTTTAGATCCGAAAAAGTCGAATCCGAACAGGTTTCCGAACCGAATCGAAAAATTTTCGGAATTTCGAATGGACTTGAAATGTGTCAAATCGAAATCTATTGCTTTGAAACGAGAACAGACTTTCCGAAAAAAACGAAAAGTTTACCAAATCGAAAATTTTTCGGAATTTTCGAATGGACTTGAAATGTGTCAAATCGAAATCTATTGCTTTGAAACGAGAACAGACTTTCCGAAAAAAACGAAAAGTTTACCAAATCGAAAATTTTTCGGAATTTTCGAATGGACTTGAAATGTGTCAAATCGAAATTTATTTTCCCTCTATTCATGATTTCAGTTCCATTCGGGATTTCGGTACCATTTCGGTAAGTCTGGACATCGTATATTTAACTAGTATCGGTTATATGGCTGATTCTGTAAATTTTCGTATTGTTTCCAAAGATCCGATCAGAATTTTCGTATTTTGGTCAGATCCGATTCGTCCGCGGGTCGCGCATGCGCGCGCGCGCACATGTCGTAACTTTATTGAGCCAGTTTTATTGACAACTTTTTGAACAAAATTTTTTTTTTATTATTCTTCATAATGGCCGCTGCCAGAGAGGAGACCTCCTCGTCATCTGTTGATGAAGAAGTTCCACCTGCAGTGCCTGCACCCAGGAAAAAACGCGCCCAAAATATGGCGTTTGAGGAGATGTTGGAGCTGGTCCGCATCTTTGATAGAAAAGATTATGACTGCCAGAAGGGACCTTACCGCAGCAAGAATAACGCCAGGAAGGATCGTATCCTGGACAAGCTACGCGCCACCATTTTGGAGAAGTTTGGGAAGGACCGGACAAAGGACCAGCTACGGAAACGCTGGTCTGATTTAAAAGTACGCGAGGAGGAGCAGTTGAGACGCATCCGCCGCGTCATAGCGAAACGTAAGTGTCATGTTATATTGTAAAGCGCTGCGCAAACTGTTGGTGCTATATAAATCCTGTATAATAATAATAATGTGCTTGCATGTGCTAATGTGCGCAGAAATACGCTGATTTATCTAGTCCTTTTTTCATGCAATGTGATTGTGTATAGCTTTGCGTTTTCACAATTCGTCATACAAGCATTTTTGCCATAGCTCTTCCTTTTTGTGATTTTACGTATTCGTGAAAATTGTGACATTTGATGTATGTAGATGAAGTTACAATGCTGGATTTCTTTTGGCACTGTGTGTATAGTCTGTAGTGTGCTGGGGGGGAGGTTGTTGTGATTGAGTGATGCATACGAGATGACCCGCAGCTTGCCCAATATTGACTCCCACCTGCGCATCAATAAAAATCTCTGCGTCTCTGCTAAGTGATAGGATGGGACATGTAGTTCTTCTCAAAGTGCATCCAAACAGAGCTGCCTTCAATACATCCTCAGCAGCTGCTGCAGCAGTGTCATTGAACGCTTTAGATGCAAATTTCAAAACAAAATGGTGGATTTCTGTTGTTTCTGCAATATCCAGTTTTATTAGCAGAAACTGAAAGTGAAACTGAGGCTGAGGCCTTCTATAAAATAACTAAAAGCAGTCGCACAATGCGTTTTGTACGCACACAACACAAATAATAGTTTTTATTGAATAAACGTAATGTTTACTTCTGAAAAAAAATATATAATTGAACGGTAATATATGTCTGTGCAGAGGAAATAAATAAATATTTTGTGACTTTAGACCTATGAGATGGGAGTAGTGGGGGGTTAAGCTGGTAGTGGGGTAGTGGAGGGGTCTCGCAATACTTTCGGCAATATATTGTATAGATATACCATTTTTTCCAGTCTGCATTATTTACGTGTTATATTTTTTGGATTTGGCAGAAGACAGGAAGAGGGCACAGGACGCCGAATCTGCCCGGGCAGGGACCAGTGCCCCAGCGGAGGAGGAGGAGGAGCCACGGGCGTCCACCAGCGCTGGTATATACTGTTTTATTTAGCAACGACTTTTGGTCAAAAACAGAAACATTTTTTGTTTACTGTATTTTTTATTTCTTTAATTTCTTACATATAGCACTGGATATACAGACGGTGGTGGTGGGGGAGGAGGAGTCGGAGGAGGAGCAGGAGGAGGCCGCTAGCTCTGGTATATACTACTGTTATATTTTTTCAAGACTTTCAGTCAAAAATAGAAACCTGCTTTACTTACTGTATTTTCCTTCTTTCATTTATTGGATATATCGAAGAAGCCAGACCGAGCAATCAGGAGGCGATTGGCGAGCTTCGCCTGGCAGTCAGGACACTGGATTCCATCCATGAACTGCTGCAGGAACTCCGGGAACACCTTACTAACACCGCGGACATCCTGGAGCGGCAGTAAGAGTCAATACGGATGTGCCTCAGCTGCTCCTGCTCGCCTGCTTTGAGGTCGGACCAGCGTTTTCTGATCTGGTCCTTCGTCCCGTCTTTCCCAAACACCTCCAGGATGGTGGTGCGCGTAGCTTGTCAATGATACGATCCTTCCTAAAATTATTCTTCCTGCCGTAAGGGCCCTTACTGCAGTCATAATCTTTGTAATCAAAGATGCGGACCAGCTCCAACATCTCCTCAAATGCCAGTAATTCTAAAATGTATGTTGTTTGTGTTGTTTGTGCCCCTGTTGGGCAGTTTGCCATCCTTGGCATGTTCCCTTCCCTTCCCCATTTTGTAAATAAATTTTCTATTTTTTCTATATTTTCCTGTTTGTGTGCGTTGCTTTACATTAATAAGTTAATTATGTATTGCTTGGTTTCCACACTGTTAAACACGTCGATGCGGAGGACGCGCTCAGCGCGTCCTCCGCATGGCTGCTGGTATGTGGAGGACGCGCTGAGCGCATCCTCCCTTTGGGGTCAGCGTTCGGCCGGGTTCCGGCCGATCGCTGGCCCCCCCGGTGCGGGCTGACATCCTCGATGTCAGCCCAGCATCCGGAACCGCCGCCGGTGAAATTAGGTGTCATCGCGACCTCTCTCCCTCCCGATCGGCGGCGTTGCGGGGGTTAACCCAGGCACCAATTGGAAGGGCACAGCCTGCCCTTCCAAATGGTGCCTGGCATTAACCCCTGGGGAGCTGGATCGCGAATCGGCGCTGAAAAGCGCCGGTTCGTGATCCTTTCCCGGAGCTGGCCGACATCTTGGATGTCGGCCAAGCCTCCGGGAACTCCCCCTGAGGACTGGCGTCATCGTGCGTAGCACGATGACGCCAGTCCTAGAGTTAACCCCTAACTGCCACCAACGGTGGAGATAGGGAGTTCCAATGAACTCCCTATCTCCCGATCCGTGGCAGCTAGGGGTTAAAGTTTGGTATGGTTGGATCGGCCAGAGCATGGCCGTTCCAACGATACCAAACACTACAGTGAAAAAAGTTTTTTTAAAAAAATTAAAAATAAAAATATATTTTAACCACTTGAATGCTAAGGACGCGCTCAGCGCGTCCTCAGCATTCCCGCTGGTATGCGGAGGACGCGCTGAGCGCGTCCTCGCATTGGGGTCAGCGTTCGGCCGGGTTCCGGCCGATCGCTGGCCCCTCCGGTGCGGGCTGACATCCTGGATGTCAGCCCGGCATCCGGAGCAGTGGCCGCCATTATTATGTGTCATCGCGCCCCCGCGATGACACATAATTCAGGCGCCCCCCCCGCATGTGCGGAGGAGGCGCCTGAAAGGGAGGGGGGGAGGTCCTTCGGACCTCTCTCCCTCCCGATCGGCGGCTCACAGGGGCTTAACCCAGGCATCATTTGGAAGGGCACAGCCTGCCCTTCCAAATGATGCCTGGCATTAACCCCTGGGGAGCTGGATCGCAAATCGGCGCTGAAAAGCGCCGATTTGCGATCCTTCCCGGGAGCTGGCCGACATCTTGGATGTCGGCCAAGCTTCCGGGAACTCCCCCAGAGGACTGGCGTCATCGTGCGCAGCACGATGACGCCAGTCCTAGCATTAACCCCTAACTGCCACGAAGTGTGGAGATAGGGAGTTCCAATGAACTCCCTATCTCCCGATCCGTGGCAGTTAGGGGTTAAATTTTGATATCGTTGGATCGGCCAGAGCATGGCCGTTCCAACGATACCAAACATGAAAGTAAAAAAAATTGTAAAAAAAAAAAAAAAAAGAAAAATAAAAATAAAAAAAAATTAAAAAAAAAAAAAATAATAAAAAAAAAATAAACACTTTTTTTTTTTTTTTTTGTTTTGTTAATGCAGCAATATTGTTCCCATTTCAATTATAATGTGAACAATGATGCTGCATTAACGATTTTTGTATGCGGTGCGTTTGTTAAAAATGGTGTCATTTTCCCCAAAAAAAAATGTAACGAGACCCCATCTCTAATTTTTTTAACAAGCGCACCCCATACAAAATATAACCGCAATTGCTCGCATGTTAAAATGTGGAAAAAAACACTTTACACGCTGTAAATTATTGAAAATACATATTTTATTGCATTTTTTGTTATAATATACAAACATGACATAACGTATACATATAATAATGACATATTATGAATCTACCGAGTCTGACGGAAAGAACGATATATAATATGTCGATGTCATATACTAAAATAAGCCTTCAAAACACGTTTAAACATGATGCGCAAAACAGGTAAAAAATGACCTCAGCACAGGGGCGGGAAAAGCCTCAGCAGCGAAAGGGTTAAAAAAAATTATAAAAATTAAATAAACATTTTTTTTTTCTTTTTTTTGGTTCGTTAATGCAGCAATATTGTTCCCATTTCAATTATAATGTGAACAATGATGCTGCACTAACGAGGTGCTGGGGCAATATCCACGAGGAGCTGGGGCATGTCCACGAGGTGCTGGGGCATGTCCACAAGGAGCTGGGGCATATCCATGAGGTGCTGGGGCAAATCCACGAGGAGCTGGGGCATATCCACGAGGTGCTGGGGCAATATCCACGAGGAGCTGGGGCATGTCCACGAGGTGCTGGGGCAATATCCACGAGGAGCTGGGGCATGTCCACGAGGTGCTGGGGCATGTCCACGAGGAGCTGGGGCATATCCAGGAGGTGCTGGGGCAAATCCACGAGGAGCTGGGGCATATCCACGAGGTGCTGGGGCAATATCCACGAGGAGCTGGGGCATGTCCACGAGGTGCTGGGGCATATCCACAAGGAGCTGGGGCATATCCATGAGGTGCTGGGGCAAATCCACGAGGAGCTGGGGCATATCCACGAGGTGCTGGGGCAATATCCACGAGGAGCTGGGGCATGTCCACGAGGTGCTGGGGCATGTCCACGAGGAGCTGGGGCATATCCATGAGGTGCTGGGGCAAATCCACGAGGAGCTGGGGCATATCCACGAGGTGCTGGGGCAATATCCACGAGGAGCTGGGGCATGTCCACGAGGTGCTGGGGCATGTCCACGAGGAGCTGGGGCATATCCACGAGGTGCTGGGGCAATATCCACGAGGAGCTGGGGCATGTCCACGAGGAGCTGGGGCAATATCCACGAGGAGCTGGGGCATGTCCATGAGGTGCTGGGGCATGTCCACGAGGAGCTGGGGCATATCCATGAGGTGCTGGGGCAATATCCACGAGGAGCTGGGGCATGTCCACGAGGTGCTGGGGCAATATCCACGAGGAGCTGGGGCATGTCCACGAGGTGCTGGGGCATGTCCACGAGGAGCTGGGGCATATCCACGAGGTACTGGGGCAATATCCACGAGGAGCTGGGGCATGTCCACGAGGAGCTGGGGCATATCCATGAGGTGCTGGGGCAATATCCACGAGGAGCTGGGGCATGTCCACGAGGTGCTGGGGCATGTCCACGAGGAGCTGGGGCATATCCACGAGGTGCTGGGGCAATATCCACGAGGAGCTGGGGCATGTCCACGAGGAGCTGGGGCATGTCCACGAGGTGCTGGGGCATATCCATGAGGAGCTGGGGCATATCCATGAGGATGTCGGATGTCGGCCAAGCTTCTGGGAACTCCCCCTGAGGACTGGCGTCATCGTGCATAGCACGATGACGCCAGTCCTGGAGTTAACCCCTAGTTGCCACCAATGGTGGAGGTAGGGGGTTCATTGGAACCCCTATCTCCCGATCCGTGGCAGCTAGGGGTTAAAGTTTGGTTCCAACGATACCAAACACTACAGTGAAAAAAGTTTTTTTTTAAAAAATTAAAAATAAAAAAATATTTAAAAAAATTTATAAAAAAAAAAAAAAAAAAATTTCTTTTTTTTGGTTTGTTAATGCAGCAATATTGTTCCCATTTCAATTATAATGTGAACAATGATGCTGCACTAACGATTTTTGTATGCGGTGCATTTGTTAAAAATCGTGTAATTTCCTCCAAAAAAAAATGTAACGAGACCCCATCTCTAATTTTTTTAACAAGCGCACCCCATACAAAATATAACCGCAATTGCTCGCATGTTAAAATGTGAAAAAAAAACACTTTACACATTGTAAATTATTGAAAAATCATATTTTATTGCATTTTTTGTTATAATATACAGACAGGTCATGACGTATACATATAATAATGACATATTATGAATCTGCCGAGTCTGACGGAAAGAACGATATATAATATGTCTGGGTCATATACTAAAATAAGCCTTCAAAACACGTTTAAACATGACGAGCAAAACCGGTAAAAATTAGCTCAGCACAGGGACGGGAAAAGCCTCAGCAGCGAAAGGGTTAATTAAAAAAACACGATAGAATCGCCAGAATAATTGTATCGACAGAATGAATTATCGGATCCGAAAAACAAACCAAAAATTTATTATAAAAAATATATAAAGTAGTATTAAAAAAGTAAACCATAGTAGTTTTCATCAAAACGAATAGAGTTAGACAGCTTTGAAACGAGAACAGACGTTCCGAAAAAACAAAAAGTTCCGAAAAACAAAAAATTGTCGATATACCGAAAACCATGTACAATTCCGAAAAACGAAAAGTTCCGAAATACGAAAAGTTCCGAAATACGAAAAATTGGCGATATGCCGAAAACCATGTACAATTCCGAAAAACAAAAATTTTCCGAAATAACGAAAAGTCGATACAGAAACCTAGTAAAGTGACCCGAAAATACGAAAAATGGTCGATATTCCGAAAAATAAATGTACCCGAAAAACGAATCGAACCGAACCGAATCGAAACGGAAAGCAGTCGAAACGAGCCGAATCGAAAAGTTTAAAAATTCGAAAAATCGAATCGAATCGAATCGAAAAAAAATCGGTGCACATCCCTAATTATAACTCAGTCATGGTTGGGGTGTATGGGCACAGAATCCACAGCAATAAAATTTACAGCAATGTGCGGTGTGTGTCAGTGTCTCAGAATCCACAGCAATAAAACTCCCCGTAATGTGTGGTGTGTGTCAGCATATCAGAATCCATAGCAATAAACCCTCAGCAATGTGCGGTGTGTGTCAGCGTATCAGAATCCACAGCAATAAAACCCCAGTAATGTGCGGTGTGTGTCAGCGTATCAGAATCCACAGCAATAAAACTCCCAGCAATGTGTGGTGTGTGTCAGTGTATCAGAATCCACAGCAATAAAACTCCCAGCATTGTGCGGTGTGTGTCAGCGTATCAGAATCCACAGCAATAAAACTCCCAGCGATGTGCAGTGTGTGTCAGCATATCAGAATCCACAGCAATAACCCCCCAGCAATGTGTGGTGTGTGTCAGCGTATCAGAATCCACAGCAATAAACCCCCAGCAATGTGCGGTGTGTGTCAGCATATCAGAATCCACAGCAATAAACCCCCAGTAATGTGCGGTGTGTGTCAGCGTATCAGAATCCACAGCAATAAACCCCCAGCAATGTGCAGTGTGTGTCAGCGTATCAGAATCCACAGCAATAAACCCCCAGCAAAGTGCAGTGTGTGTCAGCGTATCAGAATCCACAGCAATAAACTCCCAGCAATGTGCACTGTGTGTGATTGTATCAGAATCCACAGCAATAAACTCCCAGCAATGTGCGATGTGTGTCAGCAAATCAGAATCCACAGCAATAAAACCCCCAGCAATGTGCAGTGTGTGTCAGCGAATCAGAATTCTTTAATATATATTTTAAAGTTACCGGAAAGGATCTTGCTTTGATGGGTGTGGGCGGCCCGGAGACAGCAGGGGGGTCCCTCCAGGCCGCGGAGCACTCTGGGTAGCAGTGGTTTGATTCCCTGCCAGGGGGGGGTCCGGATGCCACGCAGGGGGGTGCCCGGTCCTGAATAACGTGAGAGACAGTGTTGATGGGGAAGCGGCTGCGCGCGTGTGTGTGTGTGCAGGTCACGCGGTCCGGCCAGTCAGGTGGTACAGAGACTCAGTACCACCTGACTGGCCGGACCGCGCGACCTGCGCACGCGCACAGCCGTTGCCCGCTTCACCTTCAACACTGTGTCTCATGTTCTTCAGGACCGGGCACCCCCCCGCGTGGCATTCGGGCCCCCTTCAACCCGCGGACCCGTCCGGGCCTGCTAACCTTCACCAGGCCCCACTAGGCTGCGGGCTAGACTTGTGCACCGATTTTTTTTTCGGTTCGATTAGGTTCGGTTCGTTCGTATTTTGTAAATTTTCGTTTCGGCTCGTTTCGGCCGATTTCCGTTTCGGCATTCGAAAATTCCGAACAAATTTTTGTTTTGTAAAGTTTTCGTTTTCGGAAAATTCGAATCTGAAAATTTTCGTAAAATCGGCTGAATCCGAATGCACGAATCAGGAAATTTCGTGAAAATTCTGAAATTCCGAAACCCGAAACGCACATCCCTACTGCGGGCCCCATAGCGCCCGCGTGGGTCGCTATGGCGGTAGTTCCGTCATTGGTTATAAGCACCCTGAATTAAATCGAAGTACGCGTAAAGCTGCATAGACACAAAGGACACTCAGATAAACCAAGTATCCCTGAAACCAGTCACTAAATGTTCTTGGCAACTGTTTCTTCTCTTTACCCGCAACTATCTCAACATTTTCTCGGTTTGTCAACCGAGTCCCTATCTGCAGAGATCAACGGCAACACATCAATAAACTCATGTTTCAAGATACTCTCCATATCCTCTGCAGTAACAGCAAACGTTAAAGACGACAACTCGCACAGCGGAGCAGGATTTAACAGCAATGGTGCCCGAACATCCTGTGAAGCCTCCATCGGTGCACTCGCAGCAGTAGACCCAGGTCCCAAAACCTGTGCTACAAGAGATACTGCTGGAACAGAAAACGGTACTGCAGGATTAGATAGCGGCACGGAAGCTAGACTAGTAATAGGCACCTGGGTTACAGTAGTCATTGTAGTAGCTGAAAAATTTGGGGAGGTGTATAAATTAGTTTGGGCATGGTTTGGCCGAACTCGGAGATGGTCGCTTGATTTGCGAGATCCCGTCCGGCCTTCTCTTTTATAGTGTACTTCAGCCTCCCCTGGCTGGCCTCTGCTGGCGATTCTCCACCGAGGGCTAACTGAGATGCCCAGGACAAAGCCGGGCCATCAATCGGATCAGCAGTACGTCACCTGGTGTTTCCCCCAACTTTAGCCAGCTGTGCGCTCGGAGGTGAGGCCGCCGCCGGCTCCGCCGCAATTGGATAGGGACCCTCTCACCCGCCGGTACATGCAGGAGCTTCGGCAATTTACGGTAAAAGACGATCTCAAGGCTGATTTCCGAGAGGGATTGGAAGGCCTCAGAGTGGATATCAGCATGCTGGGTGCCCAGACGGAGGACCTTTTTTATTATTTCCATGCATTTTCATGCATTTTTATTGTTTTAAACTCCTTTTAAAAAATAGCAACCCAGTTCGACAGCTGATCAACTTTTTCACTTTTTCAGCAGTGTTTAGCAGCATTTGGCAGCATTTGGCGGTCAGCTCGGCAGATCATCGTCAGTCTTCGGCAGCGTTCGGTTGCTCATTGTCTGTTTTCAGTGGCGTGCGGCGGTGTGCTTCAGCAACTCCTTATTCAGCATACTTCAGGGACCCTGTGGTTAATAGGGAATTCACAACAGAATACAAGAAGACAAATACCTCCAGCACTGCTATAAATGGTGCACTTGTGCTACCACATTTATTTTGAGAATGGAGAACACAAACCAGACATTTCGGGGACACGGCCCCTTCCTCAGTGTATAGTGCCCTGCATAATATATAGAATGAGCATCCTTATATACACAGAACATTAAGGATTCAGCGGATCAGACAGTTCAAGACACACATGTAAAGATAATTAAACAGCATATCCTGACATAGTCCGAAGTGAAGAGAGCATACTCCTGGTACTCCCGACATGTAAACACATCCACGCCGACTGGCTTACAAAGATGGCAGGAGAAAGATCCACTGCGCATGCGCAACCCAGAGTATCACGGGAGACTCCAAGGAGTGTGCCTGCGCAGGGATCGGGCCATCTAATGAAAAAGAACAGAACCTGGAACGTCTTCACAAAGCATCCCTAAAAGGGGAGAAAATACAGCGGAAGTCCACAGGCTTGCCCAAAAACCAACGCCAAATAGGTTTCCGTGGTGATCGGAATGGCTGTTACAGGGAACAGAGGCTGAAGAGAGCCCCCATACTGATTATTAACCTAAAGTGAAACCGCACAAAGTAAAAAAGAAGAAATGGCAAAAGAGACATACATTTAAAAACCTCAAGAAACATGTCAAAAAACACATATACCACATAATACATATTCTAAGAGCTACAAAAAACATGTGGCCCTAACACAGAGCAGCACTTTTCCATATAACACATATGTTCTGTAAAAATTTATTTTTTACGATGATTCAAATCTGAAGAAATCATTTAAAAAGTAGGAAGACAGCTCACCTAGAAATACAGATGCCTCCATGGATGTTCCTACAGGAACCAGTGCCACTCAAGTTCCTCATTGCGACCTTGTGTCAGGTCCTGGTGGCCCTGACCCTCTGTGCTCCCTTTTAAGACTGCTTTATTGAACTATTCAGGTTCCCTTGACTCTTTCAGAACTGCATTTCAGCCCTGGAGCCACACCTGAGCTCACCTTGCCTTGATTTAACCTGCTCATAAGGAAGCTACGCCCTCATAAGGGCACTTCCACATTGAAGTCCCAGACTGTGTTCCTGTGCAGAGCTACTCCTGAACCCTCCTTTGTTGTATCTCCAAAGACCACCTGAGGACCCCTGTTTATTACCTGGACACTCATTCTTCATACCGGTACCCCCTTTTGCTCCCTGTTCCCCCCCATCTGGAACCCCGTGTATCAGACCCCCTGGATATGAACTTTGACCACCCTGCCTGCCGCCTTGCCTAGACTCCTGCATTCCCAACGACCACTCTATTGATTAATCCCTACTGGTACCTTGCCTGAATGTCTGTTATCTGTATTGTTTAGTGTTATTCTTTATTCATTGTCTGCCCCATATGCTGTTAAGTGCCCCTTGTGTCTATTTCTGCTTTCCACTGCTCTAGCCTCTTATTCTCATCTTTGCTATCCCTCATTTCTCCTGCTTTCTAAGTACTTCTATATTCAGTTTTCCCTTACCTCTCGTCCCACTACTCTCAGCCATCCCTCTTGCCTTTCCCTGCATGTCCTCTCCTCCTCTAAAGCTATTCCCCTTTGTGCCCAGTCTCCTCTCTTGTCAGATTCGTGTCTCTTGTTTGATTCATGCTTCTTGTGTTGTGTTTAATATAAATAAACCCTTTTGTTTATCTTGCAAACCTGCTTCATCACTGCATCCTGGGCTCACAACCCCACCTGCTGCATTAATTGAAGTCTGAATCCTGACACCTTGAGGGGCCACTGTGTCCAGCAGGTGCATCCATTTAACCTCCCTTTGTAATAACAATCTATCTCTATTCCCTCCTCTCGCCAGAGGGGGAATTCTGTCCAATATCTGATAACGTAACAGTAACGTAACTTTGTGCCTCATTTCCCTAAAGTGTCGAGCAACAGGAAGTTCCGATGTAAGGTTACGGATGGATGTTGTTTTGCTCGGAGATGCAATCTTTGCCACACGGACATTTCAATAAATAGACTATGAAGTCTGACTGACAAGTAAAGACTCCACGTAATTTTATGCTTTCTGCAGATCGTGTGTGTGTGCATGTAACACCTTTGATAATACCATTACACTGCAAACAAGAATAGGTGTCATGTACTGGGGTAGAGAGAAAAGTCTGCTCTAACTACATGGTCACGAATATTCTTGTTTCTACGCATCGCAAACATTGATGGATTCGAAAAAAGGTACCCAACATCTTTATCGCTTTGTAGAATGCGCCAATTGGATCGAATGATCCTCTTAATATCTCTTTTGAAGGGAGAATATGTACCGGTACTTATGAAGGGGATTCTGTCAAGCTTTCTCCTGGGGATGTCTCGTAAGAGGTCCTCCCTGGTAACCGTTGAGGCTTTTAGTTGAGCTCAAGAATCCGCCTGCTGTACCTCTTTTCCCGGAATTTAGATTTGAGACCCTGAAGTCTGGAATCAAGTTTAGTCTCATCACTGATAATGCATTTAACCCATAACATCTGACTGTAGGGTATAGAGGTCTTTTATAATAGTGAATTCACCGCAGAATCAGGAAACTGAAATCACCAAAGTGTGCCGTATGAAATGGCACCGAAAATTCGGTGCTCTCTTAATAACCCCTCCTGTCTATCAAAGTCACCCGCAGCTTCAGTCCTAGAATACGCGGACTCATGTGCTGCATCACAGCCAAGGGTGGCCATGCACCAAACAAAGCCCTGATAAAATCTGCTACATCTCCAGAAGAATTGCTCAGACCTCAAACGTCTCCCCGGGAACCTATACTGGGTCGGGTTGACTCACCAAAGCTGATAGCAGGGTGCAGCCGTCCAGGTGTAGCAGTCTCCAGATCAGGTTGAGGTAGCAGAGAACCAATACACAGCAGTTCACTCTCTGAAAGTATAAGCTATAATGAACCAACAATGGTCAGTATGGGGCGTAGCCCTTTATTCATTGTGGAGGAATCACATGCTAGGTGTTAACTGTTTGTTGGATACTGTTTACCAAATACAGGTTCCAGGAGAGGAGCAGCACAGGAAGTGTATCACCAGGGGGTTCCAGGATGGCTGCAGCCATGGGACATGACATGCCAGCATTAGTGTGGCCTCCATGATGTTGCTCTGGTGGGTCTCGCTCATGCTGGGCACACCCACGCTCGAAGCGCTGCGGTGCTACTTCCCCTCCATCCTCTGGCCTCAGATGCAGCCTGATCCCTCGCAGCTCCTCCCTGCACCGGCAGTCGCTTCAGCTGCATCCACATCTTGATTGGAAAACAGCCACGGTCTGATGATGCTCTCTTGCAGTAGTCTCTGTCAGCACCCTGGTGCGCCTCACTGGACTGGGGCTAAGCCCAGGAGGCCGTGCTTTCCTGGCCCTCCTCCTGCTTGCAAAATCTTCTTCCCGGTCCACTGTTGATTCATCAGGGGTGCATAGCAGGTGGTTCAATGGCCCCTGGTAACGCAGCAGAGGCACACGCTAGGAGGGGACCTAAAAAATCTTGCCCAAACTGAATCCCAAAGTTTTGCAATTGCACCGGTAAGGCTGTAACTTGCTTTCCTCTGCTTGCCTTGATATTGACAAAGAGAATTGACAAAAAATCCAAAATTGTCTTCACTCGCCCAAACTTTCTGAACAAGTCAAGAGGTAAGCCTTGCCCACCCATACCGTATATACCCTAATACCTACCTGGTGACCTCATCCTGACTCTTCTACCAATCCCAAACCGACATCTAGGAGTGACCAGCCTGTTTTGGTGGCCTTTTTTAGGCAGTCATAGCCCATTAACCCTTAATTGAGGTGCAATAGGCTAACTTTCCTCATGGGAGAGGAGCAGCTCCTCTGCTCTGCACATCCAGAGTAGGGATGTGCGTTTCGGGTTTCGGAATAAAAAAAGTAAACCATAGTAGTTTACGTCAAAACGAATAGAGTTAGACACTTTGAAACGAGGAGAACAGACGTTCCAAAAAAACAAAAACTTCCAAAATCACGAAAAGTCGATACAAAAAACGAGCAAAGTTACCCGAAAACACGAAAAATGGTCGATATTCCGAAAAAAAATGTACACGAAAAACGAGCCGAACCGAACCGAATCGAAACAGAAATCGGTCGAAACGAGCCGAATCGAAAACTTTAAACATCCGAACAAATCGAACCGAAAAAAAAATCGGGGCACAAGCCTAATCCAGAGGCCCTGCCCCAAAACACATCCATGCAGCCACATGTACACATTTCTCTCCTGCGTGCCAGCATTGTCAACAGCAGCCCCTGTTATGGAATCCTGCTGGGGAAGTGGAGAGCCCTCAGGCTATGTAATAAGTATAGGTAGGCTGGGGGGCTGTGTAATAAGAGTAGGTATATATGATAAGGATTTATGTAGTGTAAGTGTATATGTCATGCCCCATGATTTAGGAATTATTTGTATATTTTACTGTTATGTGTTGAATCTGCCTTTTGATGCTAGCAGCTATCTTTCATAGCTATTTTGTCCCTGCTGGGTTTCCTTAGCCTTGCTGCATCCAGCTAGTTTCCACCCCTTTGCTCAGTGTCATGTTCTGAGTAGGGATGAGCTGTTCGGTTCGATCAGTTCAGAGTTCGAAAGTCATCGGCAGTTCGAAAGTTTGCGAACGTTGAAGTTTTTGACATGTTCAGTTCGAGTTCGATTTTTTTTTTTTAAAAAAAAAAAGGATAAAACATGCTTAAAAATACTAAAAAATCTAGAAATAAAGAGACTCTTTACTGCAGAATATTATAAGCAACGGTTTATTAGATATTGAATTAAAAACTAATGTCTAGGTGCAAAGATTCTCACCTCTAAATGACCTGTGCTCTCAAACGGCGTAAACAACAGGTGTTTAATTAGTGTTTGGAAATAACATGTGCTTCTAATTAGTCTGGTCTCATGAATTTGATACATTGTATGCAGACTGGGAGTGCTAGGTATCGTGTGTGGGTCTGTGATGGCGATGTTTCCATACATCCTACAAATCCGCCACTTCACGGTCAGGTTATGGTGACCTCCTAGGCACGATATTTGAAGGAATTTTTTGTTTTTATTTTTAACCTTTATTTTATGGAAAACTCACTGTTCCTTTAACCCTTTCACTGCTGAGGCATTTCACCGCTGTGTGCTGAGCTAATTTTTACCGCTTTCGCTTATCATGTTTAAACGAGATTTGAAGCCACATTTTATTATACGACCAAGCATATTATATATTGTTATTTCCGGCAGACTCGGCATATTCATAATATATCATTTTTATATGTATATGTCATGTTCTTAAATACAGAAAAAATGGCGTCGCGCCCATACTCACCGGAGCGGCAGCAACTGCCAGGAGTAACAGCCCAGTTAATGTATAAAACATAACAAGGAAAAAAGGTGTCATCTGCGCTCGTTTCTATGTGTTCCATGTACAACAAAACTGAGGTTTTTGTTTGTTTCAATGGCCATTGCAACGTAAACTCACTCGCCACTTCACGGCACCTCTTTACAGAGTGAGTACCTAACATGTACCAAAAGGCCGCTCTACTGAGCAGCTTCAAGCCCCTCCTGCTGCTTTCAGCCAAGGAGAGGCAGAGATATGGTAGGTTTTATTTATACACGCACCAAACACTTCGCATTTAGGATTAAAAACAAAAACATGGAAAGAGGAACAGCTGCAGAACGACGGACTGGTGTTACAAGCATGATATACATAAATACAGAAAAAATGGCGTCGCGCCCATACTCATTCGTTTTTATTCTTAACCTTTATTTCATGGAAAACTCACTGTTCCTTTAAAAACTTTTTTTTTACTTTTTGTCCTTGTTTCCTGTCCCCCAGGGCACTACCCGGACCCCCATACACCTTTTATGGCAAATATCTAGCATATATGCCCTCTTGGAGGGCACGCTAAAAATCAAACTTTGAGTCCCATTGACTTGTATTGAGTTCGTGTTCGAGTTCGAATTCAAACTTTTGAAAGTTCAAGTTCGAATGCGAACCGAACTCGGGGGTGTTCAGCTCATCCCTAGTTCTGAGTTACTTCCTGGTCACATAGCAGCCATTCTGTGCTCACTGCTGGACTGAAACTAATGTCTTTCACCTGCATTACACTATTACAAGATTGTCAGTCTGATCATTAAAGTCTTCAACTGAATTCATCTTTCTACGTGTCAGTTTTGCTGAGTTGTCACTATCTGTGGATCTTCATCGTGTGAGTACTGGTCAAATACAGATTTAGCTAGTCTAAAGCACCACCACACCTCACAGCTTTGTTAGGGAAACAGAATAGTATATATTATATATACTATATAAGATGAGAATGAGTATGTGTAATGAGGTTGGAAATGAAGTAAGTATACGTGACCTCTGGATATGTTTGTATGCTAATTATGCAGAATCGGTTTGAAAATGTCAAAAATGAGGCACACTATCTAGTCTAGAACTTTTGAACCCAACAATTTCTCTAAAGGATAAATAAGTGAAAAATTTTACATTTGTATATTTAAATCATATTAATATTTAACTAGAATATCAATCTCTAAACAACATCTTTATTTTTTCCTTGATTTAGGTGTTAACTTTGCATCCCATATTTTTCAATAAATGTTATATTAATATTTTTTTAAACAAACAGTGCTTGGTAGTTACGGCATTAATGACACCGAACTTATCCTTATTCTACAGCTTCTTTGTTTTAAGTATGAATGAATAAATGAGTAATCAGTACTTAAGTCGAAACTTGAGTTTCATTAGTATATTAAAACAAAGCTAGAACATTAAACAATCATTGAGCAAACCAGAGAAGTGAATTAGGTCTACGTGTACTGAGTAATCACCATTTACATATCTTGGTATCCTAATGTAAAAACTGACAGACAACGAAGATAAACATCTATACATCCTCCCACATCCCCTTATTTAGGTCTTTCTCAGTTATTTCATGTTATGGACCTTCCCCAGGTTGCATCTGTTCCAAATGTGGTTAAACTGTGGTTACCCAAAGTCTCATTCTCTATACATACACCCCCTTTGTCTACATCATTTTGCAGCAGAGCACAACCAAGGTCTACATAGATACATCACACAGCCACTTACTTCTCAATTTAGTTTATGTTTGCATGTTTTAGAATACAGAGGTGGTATGTAAAGAGCTTGCATTCTTACACATGCATTCTTCTTGTCCTCTTTCTTTGAGAAAACACAGATTCTTAACAGCATTACTTAGAGAAATTGTGGAACACTTTGTAAGGACTACATTCACAAAGTGGATTTGGAGAGCAATTTTGATGCTGTGGATATTATTATTTCAGCTTGGTGCAAACCTGCAAATAGGTAAGACTGTGATATATATTTCTGAGGACAGAATCTCTCTCTGGGGCTCCCAGTGATTCAAGGTTCTATTTAAACTGGAATCACTGGGAACCCCAGAAAAGATTCTGTCCTCAGTAAGTGAGCCAATCCCATAAATGTGCTCATTAGTTGTTTCAGACCAGGATGTGTCGCGATGGGATATGATCATACATTGACATTGTGACAAGCTTAAGCAAGATATGATTATATTTTGTGAACTAAACTCCAATTATTTATTGCCTAGTTAGATTGTGAATTTTTTTTTATTTTTTAAAAAGTAAAATCTGGTGAGAACAGTGAATGTCTATACATTTTGTGAAGCTTTGATGTAGTTTTTGTAATGGAGCTCTCTCCTTTGGTGAACTGTCTATTTGTCATGAGAATCACTTGCTCGTTATGCTTAGTAAAGGTTGGGTGCTGCTCTGCTGGTGTATTCTATAATATAGGAGATATAAATTTTGGAAAAGGAGTGTCATCTGCGCTCGTTTCTATGTGTTCCATGTACAACAAAAATGAGGTTTTTGTTTGTTTCAATGGCCATTGCAACGTAAGCCCACTCGCCACTTCAAGGCACCTCTTTAGAGTGGGTACCTAACAATTGTAACCAAAAGGCCGCTCTACTGAGCAGCTCCAAGCCAATGGAGCTGCTCAGTAGAGTGGCCTTTTGGTTACAATTGTTAGGTACCCACTCTAAAGAGGTGCCTTGAAGTGGCGAGGGGGCTTACGTTGCAATGGCCATTGAAACAAACAAAAACCTCATTTTTGTTGTACATGGAACACATAGAAACGAGCGCAGATGACACTCCTTTTCCTTGTTATGTTTTATACATTGACTGGGCTGTTACTCCTGGCAGTTGCTGCCCCTCCGGTGAGTATGGGCGCAACGCCATTTTTTCTGTATTTAGATATAAATTTTGACCTGCACCTGCTATTCCAATGTAGCTTGCACTTACACCTGGGAGACAGTATTTCACTGTGAAATACCATCTCCTCTAAGAAAAGTAATATTACTTAATAGACATGTGCACAGCACAAAATTTCGTTTTGAACTAATGGATTAGTCCTAAAATGCAATTTATTTAGTTGCTAAAGAAATTCGTTTTCAGTTCTTTAGTATGAAAACTAATTTCATTCATCCGAAATCCAGTGGATACAATTACTATTGTAGTGGCTCCTCAGAGGGCTGAGATCGCTGCTAGATACAATATCTCTCACTCTCCGCACACTATGGGCCATATTACATAGTTGGTGCTAACTTAACCAGAGCTGTTGTAAACTTCCCAGAGCCATTATAGCCTATGGAGGTTTTCAGTTTATAACAGCTCTGGTTAAGTTAGCACCAACATTGTAATACTGCCCCGTGTCAAGCAAAGCTGTTACAGTAACTGACTGCTGCTCATCACAGCGCTCAGAGTTTCAGTGAACTAGTAAATAATATTTTTATATATAAGAGGTTAGAACAATATTATTTCCTTGTTTTACTGAAACTCTGAGCACTGTTACAGTCAGTTACTGTAGCAGCTGAGCCTGATACAATGTACTGAGAGATAATGTAACAAGCAGCCGATCTCAGCGCTCACAGCCACTGGATTTAAAGGGCTAAAAAAAGTCTCCTCTCTGTATAATGTTTAGAACATTCTCCTGCATTAATTAATACCCCTCTCTGTATAATATATAGAACATCTTCCTGAATTAATTAATGTCCCTCTCTGTATAGAACATCCTCCTCAATTTATACCTTTCTCTGTATAATGTATATCACATCCTCCTGCATTAATACCCCTCTTTGTATAATGTATAGAACATCCTCCTGCATTAATTAATGCCCCTCTCTGTATAGAACATCCTACTGCATTGGCATGTGGAGGGTGCAGAACTTCAGATGTTGCGATGTTGCGCTCTTCATTGCTGGTCTCCTTCACTCATCAATGTAATATCACAAAAAGGACTGAAACTAAAATGTAGTGCATTTTATTTTAGTTTCTTTCGTTTTTTGGACTGAGCAGTTTCGTTTCTCTTGAGTCATACGAAAACTAAATTATCCCAAAATTCGGACTAAATCGTTTTAGTACTAAAACTAATGCACATGTCTATTACTTAATCTCTGAAAACCATCCCAAGAAATCCCATACTCACCTCTCATCTCGCGGTGGAGAGGGTAGCACAATTGCCAACAGCAGATTGAGACTTGGAACAAATAGTTCCTAGTCTCCCTCCGATTCCTCCACAGTACTATGAGATCTCGCGAGAGTGAGCTCGCAGCTTGGACACGCAAGGCTTCATGGAGATCTATGGACTGCACGAGCCGATACACGCGGCAGCTCGGAGCATTGCTGCCGGCATCAGGCAGCCTTGCGCTTCATTCCAGGGCCAGGCACTGCAAATGTCTACCATTGAATATGCGCAATAAAATGAACATAAGGAAAATCTTCAGGTGCAGATTTTCCTGCTTACAGTTGCCATTTTACCATCAACGTTTTGAAAAAGACACAGACTTGTTAAGTTTACAACAGCTCTAGTTAAATTACAACAGGGTCAGAATACGGCCCTACCGCAGAATAGGAACCCTCCTTTTCCGACACTTGGCAGAAAACACATGGTACATAGGAGCAAAACGGTATTCTATGGAACATGTGGATTAGAGAAGTGGGTCATTTGGGTTTCCACTATAATTAATGATTTGATTTTCTGCCTTATTGCTGCAGAAAAGCATGTGTCATTCACTGCACATCACATCAGCATGTTCGCATTACATATTCTCAGGTAGGGAGTTCGATGGCAGTGAAATCCCCCATAGAAAAGCAATGGTTAATCTATTCAGAGAACGCTGAACAGCCCCGAAATGTCAGTGATGTGCCCTGGTTTTCGGTGGTTTCATTCGGCAGGTTTAATCAGGCGAATCCCAGACAGGGTTATTCAAAGAGCTCCGAATTGTGGCCGAAAGGTAACCTTATGCTGAAATTCAGCGTACGGTTACTTTTCCTGGCCATTCGGCTTTCCAGAGAGCAGACAGTTCGCCAAATGTTGGCGAATTGCCTGCACATACGGTGCCTGTTCGTTGCCTGTTCGAGGGCAATGAAATCCCCATAGAGAAGCAATGCTTCATCTATTCAGAGAACACAAAACAGCTGAGAAAGGTTGCCGAAATGGCCTGCCATTCGGTGGTTTCATTCGACAGGTTTATTCAGGAGAATCCCATAGGCTTCAATGTTAAAGATATTCCCGTTTTAATTCAATATCTAATAAACTGTTTATTATTGTATTCTGTAGTAAAAAGTCTCTTTTTTTTTAGGATCTTTTAGGCATTTTTTGGGATTTTTTGCGAATTTTTTTTTCCATTTTTTTTTAAACTGTTTTTTCTTTTCTGTAACAGCCCTTTTTGTTATAATTCATTGGACCTTATATGTATATTTCAGATATTTTCGTTAAATAGTTTCTTTGCAAACAGCATTTCACTTTTCAAACATTCAAGCGTACTGTTTTTTGCTTTTTTTCACTCCATTCGTCTGCAGTGTCGGCTTTTTCCGGCAGCTGCTCTACGCTGTGATCGGCGGCTGCTGGGGTTTGTTCGGCGGGGTTAATCCAGATGTTTTTGTGGGTTTCGGTGTGCGTTCACCGGGTTTTGCGGCGGCTTTTCCCTGCACTACAACAGCCCTGTGTGCTTGCTGAATACACCGCAGGGTTGTTGAAATGGGATCGCCGAATCACACCGACTTGAATAGAACGAAAAGTCACCGAACGTGCGGTGACTTTTCGATTCTCTTTGAATAACCCTGATAGGTTTCAATGTAAAAAATATTCACGTTTTTATTAAATATTTATTGAACCAGTTATTCTTTTTTTAATTTGTAGCAAAAAGTCTCTTTAATTATTTTTGACGATTTTGTTTGGCATTTTTTAGGATTTTTCAGCAAAATAGCTTTTTCCAATTTTTTTAAAATAGTATTTTTTTTTTACTATAACAGTCCTTTTTATTATTATTTTATTATTATTTATAGGACCTTATATGTAATTTTCAGGCATTTTTGTTTCGTTAATTTTATGCAAACAGCTTTTAAAATTTATGTTTTTTTTGGTTTTTTTTACCCTGTTGTTGGCTTGTCGGCTTTTTCCGGGAGGTGGTCATCAGCTTTTTTCAGATGCATTTGAGGGTTTTGCTGCGGATCATCTGGTGTGTTAGCCATTTTTTGGCATTTTTCGGGTTGCTCTGATTTTTTCCACCGGCTTCGCGGCGGTTCTTCTGATCGATGTGGTGGTTTTTAGGATGCTTTTGGTGAATTTTCCCTGCATTTTGGGGACCCTGTGGTGAATGATGAATTCACCTCAAAGTCTGGGAATTTGATTCCCCGAAGTGAATGAAAGAGTACTGAAATTAAGATGGACTCAATGCAAGTCAATGAGACTCAAAAGTTAAATTTTTAGAGTGCCCTCCAAGAGGGCATATGTGCAAGATATTTGCCATAAAAGGTGTATGGGGGTCTGGGTAGCGCCCTGGGGGACAGGAAACAAGGACAAAAAGTTTTTTAAAAAAAGTTTGTAAAGGAACAGTGAGTTTTCCATGAAATAAAGGTTAAGAATAAAAACGAAACATTCCTTCAAATATCATGCCTAGGAAGTCCCCATAACCTGCCCGTGAAGTGGCGGATTTGCAGGATGTATAGAAACATTTAAAAACAAAATATTACATTTCAAATGACGGTAAATGGTTTTCCTTTCATCTATTCATAAACAACTGCTTGGGGCGGCACCCTGTATGGAAAGAGGAGACATTTTAGAACACGCAGAACAAGTTTAGTGATTTTGTGGCTAAATTATGGTGAAACTTATGCAGGCTTTGGATGAAAGTAACAATCAGTGCTTTAAAATTGGGCCTTTAGTGTCGGCAACAGTGCCATCACACCGTAACCCCTCTGTGGTATTGTGGAAGAGTGCAGGGTTGGACCCTGCAGTCCAATATTAAAATGATATGAATCTGGTATAGGCGTCAGTGGCAGTGCACCCAAATATTGTGCCTTTGGTGGCAGCAAGTGCCTTCACACCATAAGTACTCCCTCTGTGGTATTGTGGAAGAGTGCAGGGTTGGACCCTACGGTCCAATATTAAAATTATATGAATCTGGTATAGGAGTCAGTGGCAGTGCACCCAAATATTGTGCCTTTGGTGGCAGCAAGTGCCTTCACATCATCGTAAGTAACCCCTCTATGTATTGTGTTGGACTCTGCGGTCCAATATTAAAATTATATGAATCTGACTCGAGATACGGCCGCCGGTCCTCACAAGTGGTCTGGGGAGCGCTTGCCACCACCAGCCGTCCAGGGTAAGGCACAGTGCGGAATTCTGCCGCTTCTCCCCCTGCGCTGCACGGCGCTCCCCCCTCGACATCGGGAGGTGCGCACGACCGACGCCTTGTGCAGCGGCAGGCAGCAGCCTTCAGCTGCGGCCCCCATGTGTCCTCTGAACGGCGGGAACGCTTAATCCTCATCCCCACCTACAGCAGACCTACATTGAAGCGTTGTGTGGCAGCTGGGACCGACTCCATCGGGTTCCCTGCCAGCGGACTCTCACCCATCCAGCACGCACCAGCACGTGAGCGCATGGCTATGTAGCTCATACGGCCAGCGCTGAATTTTTTTTTCAATCCAACGGCTTATAAGGGGTACCCGAGGCAAATTTTTTGTATCTACAGGAGGGGGAATTCACTCTGCGCCTCAGATGGCACCTCCCAAGGCACAACGTGTGCTGGATCCCCCGAAATCAGCTCGGAAAGATCACAGTAAGGAGGCCCAAGATGGCGGATCCCCTCAGCATGCATTGGCCCATGACCCGGACACATTGCCCTCGGCTCCACTAGGTCTCTCTGAATCGTTGCCACCCTCAGAGAGCAGGTTACATGCCATGTTGCAGGAACTGCGTTCAACCATACAGGCAGACATCAAAGGAGCGCTGCAGGAGCTGAGCCGGGACGTTCTGGATTTGGGTGAACGAACCGACGTGCTGGAAACCAAGGCGGATGACCTATGATTAGCCCACAATGATCTGGTAGACCGACATCAGGCTTTGCAAGCGGCCCACGACTCTCTGGCACTTAAAATGGCTGACATAGAAGATCGCTCACGGCGTAATAATATTAGAATCAGGGGCATCGCAGAAGCAGTCACCCTAGCAGACTTACATCCATTCCTTCTGGAATTGTTTCAAACTTTGCTGCCTGAGGCTACGCCACAAGACCTACTTCTGGATCGAGCGCATCGCCTCCCACGGGCGAAAAACCTGCCTACGTCGGTGGCCCGTGATGTTATTATCCGGGTGCACTTTTTTCATATTAAGAGGCTCTGATGTCGGCGTCCCGGAAATCCATGCCTTTAGCTGCCCCTTATGCTGATATCTCATTCTTCGCTGACTTGTCGGCTTCGACCATGTCCAAACGACGCGAGTTTTCCTCTCTCACCAAGCTTCTCCGTAATCATAAGTTGGCGTACAGATGGGGGTTCCCTACGAAGCTCTTGATATGGAAAGATGGTACCCTGCATGTCGTTCCCGATGCCGCCACTGGATTACAATTCTTGAAAGATTGGAATATTCTGGCTGATTTCTCACCTCCACGCGAGCCTTCTTTATCACCGATCAAAGTCTCCCCAGAATGGCACAAAGTCCGGCCTATATGATGGGTGTCTCCTTCCCTGTGTCGATTTTCAATCTGTTCGGAATTCTGGACAGTTACCTCTGTGGCGGGAGTGGTTCCTCTTCATGATCGCCTCGGGACCCTATGCTTCTTGGTTCAGCGCTTGGTTCTTGCGTTGAGCTCTGTGTAACGAGCGTCCCCTCGTCCCCCTTTTGAGTCTCCTTAGCTGATATTTTCTTTGCTTTCTTATTGCCACTTGGAATGACTCACTTTTGCTGTATTTTTGTGATGCAGCGCTGTTTGTTTTGTGTTTTTTTTTTCTTTTTCAATTTGTCTGTTGATATGCTCTTATGGTCCTGGTCTTCCTATTCCCCATGCCTCCTCTCTGTTATTTCTAATCCTACCATGCATATTATATCGTTGTGGGTACTTAATTATGAGTAAGCCTCAGTTCTGAATTTTCTCAATGAATGTTAGGGGGCTGAATGTTCCATTTAAAAGACATGCTCTGTTTCGTGACTTACATAAACATAAACCGGCGATAGTCTGCATGCAGGAGACGCATTTTAGTGCTGTACGCACCCCACACTTACAATCCGCCATGTACCCCGTTTCTTTTCATTCTACTGCCCAGACGAAGTCTAGGGGTGTCTCGGTTCTTTTTCATAAGGACTGGGTCTTTAAATGCTCGAACCAATATGCAGACCCACTGGGTCGCCTTTTGATCTTGGTGGGCACCATGAATGACCTCCCAATAACTGTTGCTAATTTGTATTTGCCTAATGTCAACCCGGTATGTTTTCTTAAAAAAGCTTACAGTAAGATTAAGAATATGATGGAGGGATCCCTTTTTATGTGTGGAGATTTCAACTGTGTGCCTGACACGGCTGTGGATACACAGCCGGGCCAGATCTGCGCGCAGCCTCATAAACAGGCCCCCTCTAGCCGCCAACTAAATGATTTTTTACGCTCCTCGGACTTATATGATGCATGGAGACTTATCAACCCCTCGACCAGGGATTTCACCTTTTTCTTACCAGTTCACTCATCTTACAGTCGCATTGACTTATGTCTGATACATGGCTCTACAGATAGGCAAACCTATAAGATTAGGCAGAAAGAGGCAAAGCAATTTATAAGAGCTTCCAAAGCACACGCAGAAGAGAAAATAGCTCAGTCAGTAAAAAAGGGGGACAAAACATTTTTTAGATACATAAACGAGAACAGAAAAGTAAAACAAGGATTAGTTAGATTAAAAACAAAGGAAGGAAGGTATGTAGAAGAGGATAAAAGTCTCGCTGACTGCCTCAATGAATATTTTTGTTCAGTCTTTGCAGAAGAAAAGGAAGGAAAGGGACCTCAGTTAGGAGAGAACACTAAAGAGACATTTACATATGAGTTTACAGAGGAGGAGGTTCTAAAGCAGCTGTCTAAAGTAAAGACAAATAAGTCAATGGGGCCTGATGGGATCCATCCTAAATTATTAAAAGAGCTCAGTGATGTAATAGCAAAACCGTTAACAGATTTATTTAACCAATCCTTGTTAACAGGAGTCGTCCCAGAAGACTGGAAATTAGCAAATGTTGTGCCCATTTACAAGAAGGGTAGTAGGGAGGAATCAGGGAACTATAGGCCAGTTAGTCTTACGTCAGTAGTGGGGAAATTAATGGAAACCATGTTAAAGGAAAGGATTGTTGAACATCTAAAAACACATAGATTACAGGATCAGAAACAACATGGGTTTACCTCAGGGAGATCATGCCAAACTAATCTTATTGATTTTTTTGATTGGGTAACAAAAATAATAGACACAGGTGGTGCAGTAGACATTGCTTATTTAGATTTCAGTAAGGCTTTTGATACTGTTCCGCATAGAAGGCTTATCAATAAATTGCAATCTTTGAGCTTGGATTCCAATATTGTTGAATGGATTAGGCAGTGGCTGAGTGACAGACAACAGAGGGTTGTGGTAAATGGCGTTTATTCGGCGCAAGGTCTTGTTACCAGTGGGGTACCGCAGGGGTCAGTACTTGGACCCATTCTCTTTAATATTTTTATTAGTGATATTGCAGAAGGTATTAATGGAAAAGTATGTCTTTTTGCTGATGACACAAAAATTTGCAACAGGGTTGACGTAATAGAGCAGCAGGAAATGCTAGCAGAATGCTTGGTTGTGTAGGGAGAGGTATTAGCAGTAGGAAAAGGGAAGTGCTCATGCCACTGTACAGAGCACTGGTGAGACCTCACTTGGAGTACTGTGTGCAGTACTGGAGACCGTATCTCCAGAAGGATATAGACATCTTAGAGAGAGTTCAGAGAAGGGCTACTAAAATGGTGTACGGCTTGAAGGAGAAAAGTTACCAGGAAAGGCTTAATGATCTTAACATGTACAGCTTGGAAAAAAGACGAGACAGAGGAGATATGATAGAAACATTTAAATACGTAAAGGGAATCCACAAGGTAGAGGAAGGGAGTATATTTAAAAGGAAACAAAATAGCAAAACAAGGGGACATAGTCTTAGATTAGAGGGGCAAAGGTTTAAAAGTAACATCAGGAAGCATTATTTTACTGAGCGGGTGGTGGATACATGGAACAGTCTTCCAGTAGAAGTGGTAGAGGCCAAAACAGTAATTGAATTTAAGCAAGCATGGGATAGGCATAAGGCTATCCTAAACAAAAGATAAATCCAGGTCAAGTATCCATGTAATTGGGCAGACTAGATGGGCCAAAAGGTTCTTATCTGCCGACATTTTTCTATGTTTCTTTGTTTCTATGTTTACAGTCCCCCGCCTCCTAACCGCCCGTATCGGCTCTATAACATGGTCTGACCATGCTCCTATAACGTTGGATTTTGAGGCTGACTATCCTGCTCGGGGGATGGGGACTTGGCGACTAAATGACTCACTTATCGTAAGTGGCACTGATGTGTCTGAAACATCGGCGGTGTTACGGGAATATTTTGCATTGAATGTGACGGAAGAGGTAGCCATTTCGTCAGCTTGGTTGGCGCACAAAGCAGTGGTGAGGGGCCATTTGATTCAGAGAGGGGCTGCACGAAAAAAGGCATTCAATACCCAGATGATCTCATTACAGCGGCAAATATCTGACTTGGAGTCCCAACATAAAACAAATCCTACACCTGACATCTTGTCTCGATTAACGACCCTTCGACGGGATTTAATTCACCTGACGTTACAGTCCTCTGAACGGGCCATACGACGCTTAAATTTCACACAATATACCCAAGGCAACAAAGCTGGCCGGTTATTAGCATTTAAATTGAAATCTAAAAGACTTCAAACCAAAATTTCTTACCTATTAGATAAGGGAGGGGATAGGATTCACAACCCGCTAAAAATCTCGGAGGAATTTGCTAACTTCTACGCCTCTTTATATAACTTAAAATCGGATCCTACGACCCACGACCCAGACCCAGATGAGATAACTCGATTTCTTCAGGATGCAGAACTCCCCTCCTTATCCCGCTCACAAGCGGCAGAGTTGCTGGTTCCGTTCACGGAGGAGGAGGTGCGTAAGGCCGTTAAGGCTCTCCCTAAGAATAAAGCCCCTGGGCTGGATGGTTTCTCTAATTTATATTATCAAACATTCGCAGATATTCTAATACCGACCCTTACGAGATTTTTCAATCACATCAAAACCACAGGTGTAATACCCCCAGAAATGCTTCAAGCTACTATCATAACGTTACCTAAACCTGGCAAACCCCCGATGAGCTGTGCCAATTTCCGCCCTATCTCCTTATTAAATGTGGATGCTAAGCTGTACGCCAAGCTGTTGGCGTCTAGAATAGCTCCTCTGCTTCCCCTCCTGATTTCAGCGGAACAGACCAGGTTTGTACCTGGTAGACAAACATGTGACAATACCCGACGATTTTATAATATAATTGACATTGCCTATAGAACCAATACAACTGGGCTCCTCCTGGCACTGGATGCCGAGAAGGCATTTGACCGCCTCCATTGGGGCTATATGCGTAAGGCACTGGAATCCTTTGGCTTCCCTGCTCTATTTATTAATAGTATCATGAGCCTATATTCCCTCCCGACAGCAAAAGTCCTGGCATCTGGGTTTCTTTCCTCCTCATTCTCCATTACCAATGGTACCAGGCAGGGTTGCCCCCTCTCCCCACTCATCTTTGTTTTGGCATTGGAGCCTTTGGCCTCGCGGATCAGGCGAGACCCCTCCATCTCTGGCATCTCTACCCCAGATGGAGTCCATAAATTAGCTATGTTTGCAGATGATATTTTGATTTTTCTTACCTCACCTGACACCTCTCTGCCATCTCTACTGCGCCAGCTTACTTCCTATGGCCTAGTCTCCTACTATAAAAACAATGTGAGCAAGACGCAGGCTCTACCCCTACATGTTGATGATTTTTCGCTTTCCACCCTACGTGCCTTGTACCCATTTGACTGGAGAACGACCTCTTTGAAATATTTAGGCATCTATCTCACCAAATCCAGGGGCTCTATCCTTAAACTCAATTATAACCCCCTAATGACCACTATCTCCTCCCAACTGACCTCCTGGCACGGCCTAGAGGTCTCTTGGATGGGACGCATGGCGGCTTTGAAAATGTGTATTTTACCCCAGATTCTTTATTTTTTTAGGAATATTCCAGTTTTTATCCCGGCCCATATGTTGCTTCGCATTCAAAAAATGCTGCAGGCACACATATGGAAGGGGAGGCCTCCGCGCATTTCCGCTTCCACAATTAACGCGACTAGATGCAGGGGGGGGCCTAGGCTTTATAAATGTTACAGCGTATTATAGGGCGGCTTTATTGGCTCAGTTACTGTCCTCTATGTCCCGGCGTGAAACCCCTTTATGGCTATGAATGGAGAATGCTTATACTGCCCCTTTTCAAGTTCATGACCTGATGTGGTTTGCGACGCTCCCACACCACAAGTTGGAAGGTATCTTGCCATCCACTTCCCTTTCCCTTATGTCATGGCGTCTATGGGGTAGACAACTTTTACGACCCTTCCCACTACTCAGCTTAGCTCCATTGCGCTTCTTCTGCCGCACTATCCAGGACCTGAATCTTGACCGATGGTTCCAATTAGGTCTTACACATATTAATCAGCTTTTTACGGCCTCCTCAATCAAATCCTTCCCGGACCTAACGCGTGAGTTTGCCCTTCCTGCTAGCGACTGTTTCACGTACCTTTAGGGTAAAACATGCACTGACTCAACAAGGTATTTCCTCCTTTGCAGCGACGGATATTACGGCCTTTCACAGACTGTGTTTAGGTAAAAAAGTTATGAAAAAACCTTTGTCTTTATGTTATGACAGTTTGTTGAATGCGAACCCTAATAAGAAACTGCCTTATATGATCAGGTGGGACAAAGATTTGTCGTTCGATTCTTCTAAGGAGGACTGGTTCTATGCCACTGAAACGGTATATAAATACACTAGGAGCACTAATTTGAGGGAATCACATCTTAAACTTTTATATAGATGGTATTTGACCCCGAATCGTTTGGCTTATATACCCGGACGTTCGGGCATGTGTTGGCGTTGTGGCACCAGTGTCGGATCTACTCTTCACATCTTTTGGCAATGTCCGCTCCTTGCTACCTTCTGGGGGAAAGTTTGTAGACTGATATCTCACTGTACCGGTTTGTCTATGCCCCTGTGCCCTAAACAATACCTATTGCATATGCTTCCGATTACTATACAACAACGACATAGAGGCATCATATCGATTATACTTAGCGTTACTAAATCTACTATAGCTCGTCACTGGCTTTCTCAAGTCAGTCCCTCTATGAGAGAAGTCATGTTATCTCTGGAGAATGTTTATCAGTATGAGGGGATGTACCACTGGGCTGCTAACTCTCTAAGCTTGTTTCAAGGTATATGGTAGGGTTGGGGACTCTTTGTAGCTTCTGGGGACTTGATATAATTGATGGGGATATGACATACGTGTTGCCGTTCTCGGACCTGACTGAGCATATATATTATATATTTTTTTTTGTTTTTGTTTTTTTTGGGGTTTTTTTCATCTTCCTTTTTTGTTTTTTCTTTTGTTTTCCTTTTTTTTTTTTTGAGTATATTTTATAATTTGTGTGTTTTTGTTATGCTTAAAATGTTACAAATTTTACTGTGTTTTAGTTTAGAATGAAAAAGATTGGTTCAACCGACTGATTACATTGCAAACCTTATGTTGTTGCTAGACTTGTTAATTGTAGGATCCTGCGTGATCCCTTCCTTCTTCAATATTTGTGATTTATTTCTGGCATTTGTTATTTACGTGTGAACCTTAATAAAAAAACTTTATATGAAAAAAAATTATATGAATCTGGTATAGGCGTCAGTGGCAGTGCACTCAAATATTGTGCCTTTGGTGGCAGCAAGTGCCTTCACACCGTAAGTAACTCCTCTGTGGTATTGTGGAAGAGTGCAGGGTTGGACCCAGCGGTCCAATATTAAAATGATATGAATCTGATATAGGCGTCAGTAGTGGCAGTGCACCCAAATATTGTGCCTTTGGTGGCAGCAAGTGCCTTCACACCGTAAGTAACTCCTCTGTGGTATTGTGGAAGAGTGCAGGGTTGGACCCTGCGGTCCAATATTAAAATGATATGAATCTGGTACAGGCGTCAGTGCACCCAAATATTGTGCCTTTGTTAGCAGTATGTGCCTTCACACTGTAACCCCTTTGTGGTATTGTGGAAGAGTGCAGTGGTGGAGGTTTTGGGAATGCAGAAGAGATCCCCGATCTATTCATTTATGTCAGCATCAGGGGATTGATAGCTGCTGATCCAGGACTGGTTCAGCAGTACAGGACAGGACAGTACAGGTACAGGACATTTTTATAAATGTCAGCCGGTCTACAGAGTTGGTGGACAGATGCACTCTTTTGTCTGTGACAAAACCTCCAGTGGAACTGAGCGTCCTTTCAGAAAGCACGCTGGATGAAGGGCAACCCAGTAGCTGCATAGCATATTGGCTAAATTCTGGCCAGTGATCCAATCTCAACACCCAGTAAGCCAGTGGATCATCTGCTGTAAAGGTATCCAGGTCTGCCCTTGCCCCTAGGTAGTCCTGCACCATATGGTGAAGATGCTGGAAATGGGTGCCTACATTTGACATCCCTGGGCGTCGTGGACTAAAAAAATTAAAAAGGCATCAGTCAAGCGGCCCCGGCCTTCACTGCTCTTCCTGGGGTCCTTTACCAGGCTTTGCAGGATAAGGGAGCCAATCCTGATAGCTGGCAGCCAGTGACAAGACACAGATTAAAATTCCCAGAAACCACCTATAAATCAGTGAGACCCCCTGATGGGTGGCAGTGACAAGACACAGGTTATAATTCCCAGATATCTGCTACAAGTCTGTGAGACCCCCTGATGGGTGGCAATGACAAGACACAAATTACAATTCCCAGGAACCTCCTGTAAATCAGTGACACCCCCTCATGGGTGGCAGTGACAAGACACAAATTACAATTCCCAGGAACCTCTTATAAATCTGTGAGACCCCCTGATGGGTGGCAGTAATAAGACACAGATTACAAATCCCAGGAACCTCTTATAAATCAAGGAGACCCCCTGATGGGTGGCAGTGACAAGACACAGATTAAAATTCACAGAAATCTGCTAGAAGTATGTGGGGCCTACCCCGCTTCTGGCGGATCAGCTTCGTGACCCAACTTAGTGACAAGCGTAAAAAAGAATATGCGTGGCGGGCACGCCACCTTAATGCCAAATTTTACCTATATGGCAATTAGAAGGGTAAGCTACTAGCTAATAAATTGAAGGGTCACTTAACACGGACTAAAATTGTGAAACTTAAAACGACATCCAAGGACTTTGTAGCACAACCACAACAAATTGCTAACCGCTTCGCTGAGTATTACACCCAACTATACAATCTACACCTAGATGGGGCGACACACCAACCTTCCTTACCGGAGGTGTTCTCCTATCTGACTTCTGCTGCTTTACCGCAACTCTCTCCAACTTGCCAGGACGCTTTGACGATTCCCATCTCCCATGAAGAATTGGTGAAGGTGCTCTCCTCCCTGCCTCCTCTTAAATATTATACAACGTTTGCAGACCAACTCACCCCACATATGCTATCTCTATTTAATTTCCTTTTTGATTCTGGCATGGCCCCCCCTGAGCTCCTTAAGGCTACTATTGTCACCATACCGAAACCTGGCAAGGACCCCACGCTTTGCTCTAATTATCGCCAGATCTCCCTATTGAACGTCGACTTTAAAATTTATGCAAAAATCATGGCAAATAGACTGGCACCAATACTCCTGGGGTTGGTGGCAGATGATCAGGTGGGATTTATTCAAGGGCGACAGTGCACCGACAACACCGTTAGACTTTTAAATGTCATAGACGGAATTGGCCGTGACTCGGCACCTTGCCTTCTCCTCTCCTTAGAGCGGAGAAGGCGTTTGACAGACTTAATTGGCTTTTCCTGCGCCACGTCCTCTTAAAATTTAATTTTCCTCTTCCATTTATAAATGCAGTTTTCACACTGTATTCTTCTCTGACTGCGCAGGTGTTAAATGCTGGGTTTCTGTCTGACACTATCGACATCACGAACGGAACCCGTCAAGGGTGTCCGTTGTCCCCTCTCCTGTATGCTTTGGCGCTAGAGCCGTTAGCTTAGACGATCTGAGCAGACGCACAGATTACGGTTGTCCAAATCGGCCCTATGGGAGGCGGAGCCAACTGCCGTGAAGAGAAGTCGCATGCTGCCGGGCTCCGCTGTTGATGACCTGCAAACCTTGTTTTCTCTTACCTTCCCCGGCTGACATCGACCCTCGAAGCGGCCTCTACTAAGTGCCCGGACTTGTGGCAGTTCCAGCAGCACCTCACGTTTACCGGCAGGCAGACTATCGGTCCCGCGAGAACCTGGGCCTGTTGCTGCGGCCTAGTAAGGTCGGCCATCTTAGATCCCCAGCATCCCATATTACTGCCGCGGACTCTCTCTTCGCCTGTCTTAAACCTACTGGCGCATCGATGGGTAAGAAATCCCACAGACAGCCAGAAGCAGCGGACCCCTCCCGCCAGCGGGATATCCGGGAGTCCATGGGGGAAGGAATGTTCTGCGGACGGTGACCCTCACATCCCCTGCCCTCCTGTCTGGTTATGGGTCATCTGAAGAGGGAGACTGTTATTGGCCGCATGGAGGGGCTTCAGGCACACAGCAACTTACCCTGCTGCGCTCCACAACGGGTCGGAAGTCGCCTGGCACGTCAGCAAAGAAGAGGGCCCAGGCAAAACGCCGAGTCCTGGCAGGGGCACTGTTGGAGGCCTGCCCTGGATCAACCATGGCCCCCGAGGCGTCACAAGAGAGCTCGGATGCCGACCCCCAGCCCTTGGAGACAGATGTCCCCGCGTCGCTACAAGGCGGTCCGGGGCTTCTGAAGGCTCCATCCTCGACCACTCGTCCACTTGCCGCATCGGGACAGTCGCGGAGGGTTACACCGCCTGCCTTGTCGGACCGTGCCCCGGACACACGTACCATTGACGGCGATGATGCACTCCCCTCAACGAAGGGTGACCTACGTAGGTTTATGGACGAGATGAGGTCGGTATGGCGAGCTGAGGTGACGGGTAGACATGTGCATTAGTTTTAGTACTAAAACGATTTAGTCCGAATTTTGGGAAAATTTAGTTTTAGTATGACTCAAGAGATATGAAACTGCTCAGTACAGAAAACGAAAGAAACTAAAATAAAATGCACTACATTTTAGTTTCAGTCCTTTTTATGATATTACATTGATGAGTGAAGGGGACCAGAAATGAAGAGCGCAACATCGCAAAGCTACAGAAAAGGTTTGTATGTGTAATCCTTCCTGACCCCTACCCGAAAATCTGACAGTGATAAAGCTCCAGAATAATCACTCGCAGCACAGACAGCCAGCACAGGAGAGGACACCTTTACTTAAGCCTTGTATGTCTATGAGGCAGACAAGATGATAAAAGCAGCTGGAGATGGAAAACATTCAAATAAATCACACTGAAAGCTAATGACAGAGGAGGGCTGGATAGTAAAAAACCCTTTATAACAAGCAGCGCTGGGAGAAGAGAGGGACTTTATAAAACGTGTGTTATCTCCCCTCCCGCTCTGCATAATAGGGGCTTAGGTCTGATACATTTTATATTATCCAGGAGCACTATCCCCCTTTCCTCATCTATAATACACATTTTATAAAGTCCCTCTCCTCTCCCAGTGCTGCTTGTTATAAAGTTTTTTTTTTACATCTGATACATTTAGTATCCAGCTCTTACAGTTACTCTGTCATTATGAACCTTCAGTGTGATTTATTTGAATGCTTTCCCTGCTTTATTTTATTATAAAAATAAATTTGCACCAGTCATCTCTTCTCTGAGCTTTCAGACCGATTTACGTTAATATTTTCCCTCTCCCCGGCTTTTATAATCCTGTGTCTCCCCCACAGAGATAGAAAGTTTAAGAAAAAGTTCCCTCTCCTGTGCTGGATAAGCATTGCATTCCGAAGTTCTGCACCCTCCACATGCCAAAGCAGTAGGATGTTCTATACAGAGAGGGCATTAATTAATGCAGGAGGATGTTCTATACATTATACAGAGAGGGGTATTAATGCAGGAGGATGTTATATATATTATACAGAGAAAGGTATAAATTGAGGAGGATGTTCTATACAGAGAGGGGCATTAATTAATTCAGGAGGATGTTCTATACATTATATAGAGACGGGTATTAAATAATGCAGGTAGATGTTGTATACAGTATACAGAGAGGGGTATTAATTAATGCAGGAGGATGTTCTATACATTATACAGAGAGGAGCCTCTTTTTTATAGCCCTTTAAATCCAGTGGCTGTGAGCGATCTGCTGCTTGTTATATTATCTCTCAGACAATGCATCAGGCTCAGCTGTTACAGTAACTGACTAACAGCGCTCAGAGTTTCAGTAAAACAAGGAAATAATATTGTTCTAACCTCTTATCTATAAAAATATTATTTACTAGTTTTACTGAAACTCTGAGCGCTGTGATGAGCAGCAGTCAGTTACTGTAACAGCTTTGACTGACACATTGTGCTGAGAGTGAGAGATACTGTAACAAGCAGCGATCTCAGCCCTCTGAGGAGCCACTACAATAGTAATTGTATCCACTGTTTTTTGGATGAATGAAATTAGTTTTCATACTAAAAACGAAAACTACTGAAAACGAAAAATACTGAAAACGAAAATACTGAAAGCGAAATTCTTTAGCAACTAAATAAATTGCATTTTAGGACTAATTCATTAGTTCAAAATGAAATTTTGTGCTGTGCACATGTCTAGTGACGGGGATGAGGGCTGAAGTGGCAACGATTCGCACGCAAGTGCTGGAGGTGCGGACTCAGTCTGATGAGGTAGCGACTGCACAAACCCACCTTTCTGCCCAGGTAATGGAGCTACGATCCCAACTGGCACTTCTCTCTCGTTCCGTGGAGGTCTTCGAGAAAAGGCATCGCCGCCGCAACGTGCGGATCCGAGGCATACCGGAGTCATTGCCTCCTGCTGACTTGATAACCTATGTGAACTGCCTGGGGACCCAGATCTTAGGCCTGCCGTCGGAATCACTGGTGATATTCACCTCGGTGTACCGCATTCGTAAGGCCGCAACGGCCCTTCCGGAGACCCCGAGGGACGTTATTGCGGTAGCTGTGAATTATGCTAAAAGAGAGCAGCTCATGACGGCTCCGGGAGTGCGGGTGGCCATAAAATTTGAAGAGGAGAGGCTACTACTCTACCGCGATTTGCCCTTTGTGACTCTGTTAGCTCGCTGCAGATTCCGAGACGTGGCGACCTTCCTCCGTTCCAAGGGGATCAAATACCGATGGGGACTAGCGGGCTCGCTCGAGGTGACCCATGGTAATGTACCATGCACCATTGTGGATCCTGAGGAGGCTTGGACCATGTTGTCTGGAGTGGGTCTCTCCCGGGATGTGGCCAGGGACTGTCCAGGCTGAATGCCACCCCCCCTTTTTATTTTTATTTTACACTGGTGACTCTTTGCTCATCTAGGAAGTGGACCACGCCAGTGATGGTGCTCCCTCTTCTCCCTTCCTCCCCCCCTTTTTTAGTAGTTGTTTGTCTGTGTTGGCACCTTCCAGGATATCCCGAGGTGTGCCACTACGGCATCTGCCAGGGCTCTGGCTGCCGTACTTGGCCCTCGAGCTCCTGGGCCTAGTGACATTATCCGTCCATGGCCTCTCTCGGGAGCGAGCCGGGACAGTCACAATATTGGCTTCTGACATTTCCACGCCCCTCACCTTTTTCCCTCCCCCCTCCTTTTTTTTTTATCTTATAATTTTTATTTCTACTTGCACCATTACTGGCGTATGTCTGGAGTTGCCTGCTAACCTCTAACCCCATTTTACGTTATTTTTCTTACTTTAAGTATTTTTTGGAAGTAGTTTTTTCTATCGAACTTACAGCGCCGACTTCAATATCACTTAGAGGAGAACCCCCATTTGGGGCTGTTTGCTGTTATTCTCGTGCTGTTCCCTATAACCTATTTACTTTTTCACCGCTGAGATATTCTATGACGGTTACACGTGTTCATTTTGTTTTTGGCTTTATTATTTTTCTTAGTTATATTTCTCACGTAGAGTTCATTTGGATGTCTATGTGAGGCCCTGTAGGGCCCTCATTTCATTTTGTTTTATGCTTGTTTGTAAAGCTATTTTACTTAGCTTTTTATTGCTGAGGTCTGGATGATTTTGCTGACTATTATTTTTTATTTTATTTGCGTTGATTTTCCTGCTGACTAGCCTGCTGTGGCCCTGCGCGGCCGTTTCCTGTTTGTTGTACTGATGACATTGTTACAAAATAAAAATTTTGGAATATAGAAAAAAAAATAAAAAAAAAAAATCGGCCCTATGGAAAGTAAAATCAGCCTTTTTGATGATGATATCCTCCTTACCCTCGTTGATCCCATTAACTCTCTGCCCCATCTCCACCATTCACTCGCTTTATATAGGAAAGTCTCATATCATCGAATAAACGTTGCAAAAACCGCAAGCCCTAAGTGCTCACCTCCCACTCACTGATCTTATCTATTTGAAAACTACCTACAGCTATGACTGGCGAGCTGTTTATTTAACCTATTTGGGGATCAAAATTTCCTTCTCACGCCCTATATTGATTGAACTATGGTTCTATGTTGTCGACAATCCGAGAGCTGTGTTGGTAATGGTCACGATTTGAATTCTCCTTGTTGGGTAGGCTAGCGGTCACTAAAATGTCCATTCTCCCTAAAATATTATATACGGGCTTTACCGTTGTCTCCACACCCGTCCTTTTTTAAAACATTACAAGCTACAATTAATCAGTTCATTTGGAAAAAGAGGAAGCCGCAGGTTAGTTTCCAAGTTCTCTCTACTTCGGTTATACAAGGGGGCCTAGGCCTTCCAAATATCTTATTATACCACAAGGCAGTCCTTATGGCTTTATTGGGCTCGGTTTTGGCATCTTCTCCTGCCCCACAGTGGACCTTGCCCATTTTTACGTTGTTTTCCCTGTTTCGATTACCTGATATAGTCTGGCTCCCGAAACATATTCGCCCCCTTTTAACCGATTTATTGCCCTTAGCTACTCTCCTTTTACACGTTTCGGATGCGGTACGGGGACGACTATGCCATTACCACCCTCTACACTTAGCGACACCGCTTACAGCTTTAACTCACAAGATTCCTAATTTTGCCGCCCGCCCTTGGGCGGCTCATGGCCTTTCCAGACTGGTTGATTTTTACTCCCCATGGGAATTCATGGCTTATACTGCTTTAACTGGCCGACATAATATAACTCGCCCCCTTCAATTCTCCTATTTGCAGATTAGAACGTTATTAGCGACATATGATATGACTGGCTCGGAGAGACTGTCCTTGCCAGCCCTGTCCCCCTTTGAAATGTACTGCGTCTCCCCATATATACTCGCTATATTGCTCTCACTCTGTTATAAGACTCTGTCTGCTTCGAGCCCTTTACAGAAAATGTAAATTTCAGGTGACGTGGGAGAAGGACTTAAATATCACTGTATCTCCTGAACAGTGGGCTGACTCCTTTTAAGGGAGATAAGGGTAAATTCAGAAGTGCTTCTCTCCATGAAGCAAGGAAAAAAACTATTATATCGCTGGTATTTGACTCCAGACAAGCTCAGACATTTCTTGACTTCAGGAATCTCAACTTGCTGGCGCTGTTCTGTGACTCATGGCTCCTTCGTACATATGTGGAGGCACTGCCCTCCACTGCAGACGCTCTGGTGGGATATAGTGATATTCCTGAATAAGTTCTTAGGTACTGCCCTCCACCCTGACCCGAAAATCTTCCTACTCCAAATATTTCCGAAAGAGATGTCGGCGACACAGCGTAAATTAGTAGCGCACATTCTTACCTCTGCTTATACCCTTATTGCATCTCATTGCCGCTCCTCCTCCCTTCCCACTATGGTAGAGCTTAAATACAGAATGGGAGAAGTTAGGTCGTTAGATGCTCTCGCTGCTTCGGTAGCTGGAATTCCATTCTCGACCCGAGATCATTGGTATATTTGGGACGTATATTTGAGTACTTAATGTGTTTCCTGTTTGCTCGATGTGGCGCTTTGAAATTTTGGTACTTTTCATGATGACAGTCCGGTAGACTCTCTCCCTTCCTCCCCCCCATTTTATTTAATTTATTTATTATTATTTCCCCTTTTTTCTTATTTTTTCCTCATTGATGTTTCTTATTGCTCCTTTTGTAATTTGGTTACTACAGTGCTCTTTAATTACTGCCTACTATGTCTTATGCTGGTTTAGCTACTGATTTAACTACTATATCTGTTGATGTGCAACTTCTGTTAATACTTGGCACCATTTTGTATTGATTTGTATTATTTGGCAAAATAAATTTCTTATATTAAAAAAAAAGAAGTATGTGGGACCCCCTGATAGCTGGCAGTGAGAAGACACGGATTACAATTCCCAGAAACCTCCTATAAATCAGTGAGACCCCCTGATGGGTGGCAGTGACAAGACACAAATTACAACTCCCAGGAACCTCCTATAAATCAGTGGGACCCCCCGATGGGTGGCAGTAACAAGACACAGATTACAATTCCAGGAACCTCCTATAAATCAGTGAGACCCCCCGATGGGTGACAGTGACAAGACACAGATTACAATTCTCAGATATCTTCTAGAAGTAAGACCCAATAGCTGCTGGCAGTGAGAACACACAGATTACAACAATTCCCAGATATCTTGTAGAAGTGAGACGACCCCCCCAATAGCTGCTGGCAGTGAGAACACACAGATTACAGCAATTCCCAGATATCTTGTAGAAGTGAACCCCCCCCATAGCTGCTGGCACTAAGAAGACACACTAACAGAACATTATATAGTGTTATATACACACATTATATAGTGTGCTTCGGGACTTAGCTCTGTGAGCCCATGATTGGGCAAAATTTGCCCAATCAGGACTCTGAGCCGTGATTGGCATAGTCTTGCACCTGTCTTGCACCTCACCTGTGGTCAAGTGCAAGGCTGTAGCCAATTACAAGCTTCAGGCCAGTGGAAAAGTGCATTGTGGTCCATTGTGGGCGAACTCGAACCGAACATGCGGAAATGTTCGGAGTTCGGCGAACAGCCGAACGGCCGATGTTCGATGCGAATTCCGAACAGATTGAACTGAACAGCTCATCCCTATTCTTGACCCCAGAATGTCAGTCAGATTTCTCCTTGGATCAAGAAGCTTACCCACATATTAAATATTATAACCCTTAAGATTCTGTGTCTGTAGGAAGTCATCCAGTCATTTTTTAATAGTCTGCACAGTCTCTGACCAAACCACCTCAACATGCAGAGAATTCCACAGCTTTATTGTTCTCACCGTAAAATAACCCTTCCTATGCTTTAGGCTTTCCTTTCGTCCAGTCTAAATGGGTGACCTCGTGTCCTGTGTATATTCCTGTTAATGAATAGGTTTCCAGACAATGGTTTATAATGGCCCTGTATATATTTATATAAGGTTATCAGATGCCGCTTCTCTAAACTAAACAGGTTTAAACTTGTTAGCCTTTCCTCATAACTTACACCTTCCATTCCCCTTATTAATTTAGTTGCCTGTCTCTGCGCTTTTTCTAGCGCTATAATATCTCTTAAGACAGGTGCCCTTAATTGCACGGTGTTTGAAAAAAATCTAAAGCAATGTTATTTTTCACCTCGGGATTAAACATTCACAGGGTTATTCAGAGAGCGGTGAAAAGCAGGAGAATAACTGGAGAAGTAAAAAAAAATTTCAAACACCTGTTAACCACTTGGCTGGCTGCTATGGACGCGCTGAGCGCGTCCAGCCAAGTGGTTCTCCTGTGCTATGGACGGCGGATTGCTGCGCCCCCCGGTGCACGCTGACATCTTGGATGTCAGCCCAGCACTCCGGGACCCCGGCGGAGCGATTAGATGTCATTGCGGTGGCGCGATGACATCTAATTCAGGCACCCCCCCCCGCATGTGCGGAGGAAGCGCCTGAAAGGGAGGGGGGGGGAGGTCCTTCGGACCTCTCTCCCTCTTGATCGCCGGGGGGCAGAGGATTAATCCAGGCACCGTTTGGAAGGGCACAGCCTGCCCTTCCAAACGGTGGCTGTGATTAACCCCTGAGGAGCTGGATCACAAATCGTGGAGCTGGCATCTTGGATGTCGGCCAAGCCTCCAGGAACTCCCCCTGAGGACTGGCGTCATTGTGCATAGCACGATGACGCCAGTCCTGGAGTTAACCCCTAGCTGCCACCAATGGTGGAAATAGGGGGTTCCAATGAAGCCCCAATCTCCCGATCCGTGGCAGCTAGGGGTTAATGTTTGATATCGTTGGATCGGCCAGACCATGGCCTTTCCAAGGATACTAAACATGAGCATGAAAATTTTTAAAAAAAGAAAAAAAAAGTTAAAAATATTTAAAAAAATTCTAAAAAAAATATAAACAAGTTTTTTTGTTTGTTTTTGTTTTGTTAATGCAGCAATATTGTTCCCATTTCAATTATAATGGGAACAATAATGCTGCACTAACGATTTTTGTATGCGGTGCGTTTGTTAAAAAAAGCGAAGTTTTCCCCAAATAAAAAGTGTAACGAGACCCCATTTCTAATTTTTTTAACAAGCGCACCCCATACAAAATATAACCGCAAACGATCGCATGTTAAAATGTGAAAAAAACACTTTACACATAATAAATTATTGAAAATTCTAATTTTATTGCATTTTTTGTTATAATATACAGACATGACATAATGTATACATATAATAATGACATATTATGAATCTGCCAAGTCTGCCGGAAAGAACGATATATTATATGTCTGGGTCATATATCAAACTATGGCTACAAAACGCGATTAAACATGATGAGCGAAAGCGGTAAAAATGACCTCAGCACAGAGGTGTGAAAAGCCTCAGCAGCGAAAGGGTTAAATGCAGCATATTAGGAAAATTAATTCTCAAATCTCAATCAGAAGCAGACACCACCCCACCCCCTCACTATATTGTACAATGTATCAAATTGATTACCAGACTAAAAACACCTGGTGTTATGCCCGTTTGTGAACAGAGGTCATTTAGAATTGAAATGGGTGTAGTGTCTGTATGGCGCCACTAGATGGCTCTATTGGCATAGGCAGGAAAAATAAAAGGAAATGGACTGTATATAAAAAACTAAAAATAAGTAGGAGACTCACTCCGTGAGAGGACTGTATTGACCAGAAATAGAATAAAAAGGATAAAAATTAATATTAAGCAAAAAATACATATGGAACCACAAAAAAATGTGACATCCGTGAACTTACAAAGGACGTGACTAAATAGTAAAATGTGTACTGCAAGAAGAAAAAAAAAGAAAAAAAACAATAAGATCAAACAGTGTTAAATGTAATGCACTCTGCAAAAATATATGATTTGTAGGTACAGTTGTGTTCAAAATTATTCAACCCCCACTGAAATTGAGTGTTTTGGCCAGTTTGACATTGATTTTGATCATTCAGTCATCTTGCTTACAATTAAATCAAAGAGGCACGTGTAGGTCAGACAAATATAACATAACATTTATAATGAAATAACCACAAATGTCTTTTCTGTGCTCACATCATTATCAGTTTTATTCAACCCCCAAGTGACATTCAATCTTAGTACTTAGTACAACATCCATTTACAGTTATAACAGCTTTTAAACGTGAAGCATAGCTTGACACAAGTGTCTTGCAGCGATCTACGGGTATCTTCGCCCATTCGTCTTGGGCAAAAGCCTCCAGTTCAGTCACATTCTTAGGCTTGCGCACTGCAACTGCTTTCTTTAAGTCCCACCAGAGGTTCTCAATCGGATTTAAGTCAGGTGACTGCAATGGCCACTCCAAAATCCAGCCTTTTATCTGCAACCATGCTCTAGTGGACTTGGAGGTATGCTGGGATCATTGTCCTGTTGAAAGGTCCAACGTCTCCCAAGCCTCAGGTTGTGACAGACTGCATCACATTGTCATCCAATATCTCCTGGTACTGAAGAGAATTCATGGTACCTTGCACACGCTGAAGCTTCCCTTACCTGCAGAAGCAAATCAGCCCCAAAGCATGATTGACCCCCCGCCATGCTTCACAGTAGGCAAGGTGTTCTTTTCTTCATAGGCCTTTTCTTCCTCCTCCAAACATAGCGTTGATCCATGGGCCCAAACCGTTCTAGTTTTGTTTCATCAGTCCACAGAACACTATCCCAAAACTTCTGTGGTTTGTCCACATGACGTTTGCATACTGCAGTCGACTCTTCTTATTCTTTGGAGACAGCAAGGGGGTGCGCCTGGGAGTTCTGGCATGGAGGCCTTCATTACGCAGTGTGCGCCGTATTGTCTGAGCTGAAACTTCAGTACCCACATCTGACAAATCTTTTCTCAGTTCCTCAGCAGTTGAGGGGACTTTTCTCCACTCTACGCTTCAGGTAGCGCACAGCAGTCGAAGTCAGCATCTTCTTTCTGCCACGACCAGATAGCGTTTCAACAGTGCCTTTTGCCTTGAATTTGCGAATGATGCTTCCTATGGTCTCTCTTGGTATGTTTAACATCTTTGCAATCTTCTTATAGCCATTGCCCTTCCTGTGAAGAGTAATCACCTCTTCTCTTGTCTTCCTGGACCATTCTCTTGACTTCACCATGTTTGTAACCACACCAGTAAATGTCTAGAAGGAGCTGAGTATCACAGTCATTTTAAAGCTGCCTAATTGGTGCTTTAATACCTGATTGAAAACACTTGAATGAACCTCTGTTCTTCAGAGTGGTAGTCTTTAAGGGGATGAATAATTATGTCAATGAAGAATTCACAAAAGAAACATTTACTACTGTATTACAAAACCAATTGATGTCATTTTAGTTGCATATGGTTCTTTAAAAAGTCCTTGTAGGATTTCATTCTGAATACAATTACAAATGTACACTAAATTCCCTAAAACCCTTTACAGCATTGGGGGTTGAATAATTTTGAACACAACTGTAGCTCTAAGGCTAAAACACCACAGATATGGGCTGTACACAATCAGTGAGCAAGGTGCTCTATAAAGGGCGTGGTGATTGGTCCAGGAAATAAGGCACAGTGCTTGATCCTTGTGCTGCAGTTAAAATACTAAGCAAAATACAATAAATAAGTGAAAAAAAACAAAAAAAAAAAAACATTTATTCCTTTAAGTCCATAAAAACGAATAAAACAATTAAAAGGTGAAAAAATGAAGTGAACAGAAAAAATGGAATAAAAGATAGTGTGTATAAAAATAGTCCATACATAAGAAAAAAGCTGTTTATACTGGCCAGATTCGAGATGCAGCAGCCAGGCTGTCCAAACAAACGGCAAATCTCCAAAACCGTTTAGGTATAAAGATGCAGGTTACAGAGCTGGTGTCCGGCGCTAGCACTCACAATCTTCAGTTTCAATAAAAGATATTCAACCAGGGATCGAGTCCTCAATGAAACAGTTGATGGAGGTGGAAGGAAAAAAGGGAAAAAAATGCAAGGGAGAAATTAAGTGCAGACTGTATCGTCCCAGATAGGAGTGAAAAATAGGAGATATACTCACATATTCTGGTGCCGATTTAAATAAATGGGCACCAAACAGAAGGCAGATCGGTGGATTTAAATCAAGGGGCACCGATTCCCCAACCTCCGGTCCACAAGGCAGGAAACCAGATCCTTAGAAATATCTATTCAGGATGCCGAAGGAATAAATCACTCAGGATCATACAGGGTGGAAATTCACAATCGGTTTTATTAAAACAATAAATAAAATACACCGCAAACGCGTTTCGCTAGAAGTAGCTTCATCAGTGGGTGTAATCATAACAGTACAACGAATCACTATAAATAGCTGCGTTGCTCATATCAGTTCCCGTAGCACAACTTCCAGGTGATTAGCCTAATTGAGTCAATTTAGGTAATTTAGAGTTGATAATCTTTTCACGTACACATTAGTTTTTAATTCAATATCTAATAAACCGTTGCTTATAATATTCTGCAGTAAAGAGTCTCTTTATTTCTAGATTTTTTTGTATTTTCTATACTTTTTTCAAAATTTCTTTTTTTTTTTAACTCGAACCGAACACGCCCAAAAAGTTCGCGAACTTTCGAACTGCCAAAGTTCGGGTCGAACTCCGAACCGTCCGAACCCGAACAGCTCATCCCTACTCTATATACCCTTTGTACTGCGCCATGGACTGCTACCAGCATCAGTCAACCTACTCCAAGGTATCCCCTGCATATCCCTGCACTAAAGGCTCAAACCCCTTGAACTTGGGTCCCACCAAGGCAAATGCCGGGTGCCTCCCTGGCTTTACCTTGTCCGCGGGAGTCCGTGTACAAGGTCGTTTAGCACATGCTAGGGAAACGCTAAGACCTGGGCTGAGACCCATCACTAATGCGGTTGTGTACAGGATGGAACTGGTTTTTTTTCAGTGCAGAGTGCCAGGCCATACCTATCCCCTCTCAAACTTGTATAAGTATGAACACATCCAGCCAAGAGCCCTCACACCCCTGCATTATTAAAATCCTCCAAGGTGGCCGTATTATCCAGGTTTATACGCGCACATATATTAAGGCTGATGGGCATTGCATGATAAATGCCACCCAACAGCATGTAGAATCATTAAATAGATCCAAAAGGAAGGCCAGGCGAGCGACAATAATTTCCCCGCTGCAGCATATAAATAATACATGTTTCAGGGCAAGACTTATCCATGTGTCCCTTTAAACATGGTCCTAACCCTAATACTCAACCGCTTACATACTATGAATAACCCCCTGCATAAAATGTTTACAATTAGCCAATATATTAGATTTAGGATACATGTCAATAAAGGATACATTTATAATAGAGCCTACTACAACAGCAGTGACATTGCTGACTAGATCCATTACTATGGTGTATGGGACCAAGAGAACACCTGTACTGCATTCCTTTTAATTGCCTGTTTGGGGTTAAAAAAAAAATTGTCTCGAGGACCTGTTTTTTCTGTTTTTTTTTAGTTAGCACCAGGGTTGAGCAGTAGGTAAAATTTTGCGTTTAGCTTCTCTCAAAAAATTAGTGCAGCCACAAAGTGATCTGTTAGTTGCAAAAGCGCTAGAGATCTCTAGCGCTCCCCATGTTAAGTATAGGACGCGGAAAGTACAGTAAGCTTGTGCTACAAATCGCGCTAAGTGATTTTTCCCATTTGTAGCGGGAGGCAAACAATCTGTTGGTCCTTCACTAGACTGAATTTAACTGGTTTTAACGTAAACACATGCTGACGCTAAGGTTAGCTCACACCAGGTGAAAGTGCCCTTAATAAGTATATATAAATAAGATTCCAAAACCCCAGAGTAATGTGATGCAATGATACCCTTTTATTGTACTAACCTGATACATAAATTCAATATTGATGTTCATCAATACAGATGTTAAGCTCATAGGTCTATAATTCCCAGGCACAAATTTTAAACCTTTCTTAAATATAGGGACCACGTCAGCTTTTCTCCAATCCTCTGGTGCGATTCCTGAAAGAAAAGAATCTTGAAAGATTTAGAACAGAGGTTTACATATTTCAACACATAGCTCCCTCAGAACTCGCGAGTGAATTCCATCTGGCCCTGGGGCTTTATTCACATTCACATTATTTAATGGCTGCAAAACCTTGTCCTGAGTCAGTCACTTTAAATTAGTAAGTTTTTATTAATGAATTTCATGTCTCCTGTTATAGGTTTGTCTTTGATAAATACTGAAGAAAACTAATCATTCAAAATGTCTGCCTTATCTTGATCTTCAGTTAACAATACCCCTGACTCAGAAACACCTTCACTTAAGAAATCAAAATGGAAGGTGACCAGCCATCATTTGCCTGCTGCAGCATATGAATTCTACATGGTACAGGGCAGCACTTTTCCTGTGCTCCCCTGTGATTGAATTGAAATAGCAATATATGTCGCTTGAAACATGTCAGATAGGGTCACCCTAGTGATACGGAACATATGTTGGAAGCATTATGCTAGATCATGTATGCAAATCGCTCAGTAGGGAATCCTCACAGATACAGTCCTTTTTTTATGTGATTCATCCAAAAGAATACTTGTGCTGCATTCTTTTAAAAATGCTGTCGATTTTGGGCTTGGACCTGTTTGTCTAACCTGGGTTGAACAGTAGCAAAAATTTTGCATTGCACATCCCTGCGGTAATTAGCACAGGCTTCAAGTGATCTGTTAGTTACAAAAGTGGTAAAGATCTTTACGCTCCCCATGTTAAGTATAGGACGTGCAAAGTACAGTAAACTCTCTCGGTAGAAAACGCTATCACTGATGCGCGAACAGATTTTTCACGGTTTTAGCGAGAGGCAGATGATTTGTTGTCATGCGCTGGATTCAATTAACCTGGCATTAACGCTTACACATACAAACGCTAACGTTTGCTCATACCAAATGATAGTGCCTTTAGAGTTTTTAAATATTGTAATTCATGAAGCAAATGTATTTCATGTAAGATCAAGCATGACTGTCACCATGTTTTTAAGGTGTAAATGGTGCTGACCGAATCAAATACAGTACCCAAAGCTATGAGGGATTTGTTACAGTGGAAAGCACAACTATTATGAAAGGTACAGTAAACATATACAGCAACTTTTCTGTGAATTACTTATGTGGATAACCGATAATAAGCCATCTTTTGAAACAATACCTATAGGTTATTATTACATTTTATTTGAAATAGGCAGTCAATGTTTAAATGTAATAAGAAAGATGCAGGTGTTTAGATGTGTTAAAGGATTCTTTATTAAATGACTCTCCAATCTGGATGCAGTTTAATTGAGCACCTTTCCAATTCAGGCCAATGCCGATTTCGAGGCTTCAGTCTGAAATGGGGCATCATTTTACCTAGATAAACTAGAAATTAGGGAAAGGTTGCTTTTTGAGCTCCTTTTAGGTTTAGGGTTACATTTAGGCAGTGCTTATTTTCTGGAAAAATAGGTGGGGTACTCTCACGTCAGGGGGAAAACTGATTATGACTATTTTCATGTCCTAATAAACAATAGTTGTAGCTCACTTAAAGGAAGACACTATAAAATCGAACCATATTTTTTAATACTGTGTTCCTTTAACCACTTGGATGCTGAGGACGTGCTCAGCGCGTCCTCAGCATTCCCGCTGGTATGCGGAGGACGTGCTGAGCGCGTCCTCCCATTGGGGTCAGCGTTCGGCCGGGTTCCGGCCGATCGCTGGCCCCCCCGTGCGGGCTGACATCCTCGATGTCAGCCCGGCATCCGGGACCACAGCCGCCGGAATTAGGTGTCATCGCGGCAGCGCGATGACACCCTAATAATTCAGGCGCCCCCCCCGCATGTGCGGAGGAGGCGCCTGAAAGGGAGGGGGGAGGTCCTTCGGAACTCTCTCCCTCCCGATCGGCGGCTCTGCGGGGGTTAACCCAGGCATCATTTGGAAGGGCACAGCCTGCCCTTCCAAATGATGCCTGGCATTAACCCCTGGGGAGCTGGATCGCGAATCGGCGCTGAAAAGCGCCGGTTCGCGATCCTTTCCCGGAGCTGGCCGACATCTTGGATGTCGGCCAAGCCTCCGGGAACTCCCCCTGAGGACTGGCGTCATCGTGCGTAGCACGATGACGCCAGTCCTGGACTTAACCCTTAACTGCCACCAACGGTGGAGATAGGGAGTTCCAATGAACTCCCTATCTCCCGATCCGTGGCAGCTAGGGGTTAAATTTTGGTATGGTTGGATCGGCCAGAGCATGGCCGTTCCAACGATACCAAACATGAAAGTGAAAAATGTTGTAAAAAAAAAATAAAAATGAAAAATAAAAATAAAAAAAATTAAAAAAACAAATTATAAAAAAAAAAATACACTTTTTTTTTTATTTTTTTTGGTTTGTTAATGCAGCAATATTGTTCCCATTTCAATTATAATGTGAACAATGATGCTGCACTAACGATTTTTGTATGCGGTGCGTTTGTTAAAAATAGTGTCATTTTTCCCCAAAAAAAAATGTAACGAGACCCCATCTCTAATTTTTTTAACAAACGCACCCCATACAAAATATAATCGCAATTGCTCGCATGTTAAAATGTGAAAAAAAAACACTTTACACATTGTAAATTATTGAAAATACATATTTTATTGCATTTTTTGTTATATATATACAGACATGACATAACGTATACATATAATAATGACATATTATGAATTTACCGAGTCTGACGGAAAGAACGATATATAATATGTCTGGGTCATATACTAAAATAAGCCTTCAAAACACGTTTAAACATGATGAGCAAAACCGGTAAAAATGACCTCAGCACAGGGGCGGGAAAAGCCTCAGCAGCGAAAGGGTTAAATGAGCTACAGCTATCGTTGTAACCCTATGGGGGTTATCCACTAAGTGCTTCTGTTGCAAGAAAAATCTGTATTGCAGTGCAATTAGCTGGGTTTTTTTTCTGCATCACTGGCACTGAGTAGATAATCCCCTAACATTTGTGAGCACCACAGCAATGAAACTCACAGTAATGCGCAGTGTGTATGAGCTCCACAGCAATAAAACACCACTATCCACCAAGTACTGTTTGAATAATATTGGACTCCAATGAGAGGGTGTTTGACCTTGAACACCCCCACATGGTGGTATCAGCAGGACCAGGTGAACATACCTGTGTTGCTGTTACGGTGGCCCCCCTCAGGAGCCAAAGGGGGTCCTTGCTGTGTGTTTGAGTAAGCCCTTTAGGTAGGTATGTGTTCTGCATATTGCAGAACCCTGGACACAGGATACAAAAGAACCAGACAAGACAAGACAGTATACACACACGAGGAAAGCCCTGCACTGGGGTAAGGTCCTTGGATGGCCTTCTGTCTATACAGAGTACAGGGTGGGAAGGTATACACAATGAAACAACAGGGTTAAACCAGACTTGACAAGAAGGAAGGTCTACCAACAACTAAACAAGAAAGAGATCCTTGAGGTGGTCTCTATATACCAGAACAATAAGCTGCTGCACTAGATACAACAAACCAGGAAAACCAGACTAGACAGAAATAGTCTGCAGCATGCAGGACAGGACTCACATAAAACTTGAGGTTATGCTGCGACCAGCACAAACAACTAGATACCTTGCAATTAGGTCTCACAACAGACTAAGAAAACATGAGCATGAAAATCAAGGAAACATGAAAAGCAAAACTGCTCAGACAACACACAATGGACATAAGCAAGAGAATAGTTAGTATGCAAAGCCAGAAGTCATAAACCATGAAGTCAAAGTACAATACCAGGGGTTAAACACAAGAGTAGTCAAGATACGTAGCCAGGAATCAACAACCAAGATATCAAAATACAGAACGCAGAAATCAGGAACTCAGCTAGGAAGACCTATACTGGATCAGGGAACAAGTGCACTGATAGTCGATTATATAGGGCAGTGCAGGTCATGTGACCACAGGTCTGGTCAGACGCTGAGACTCCAGGGGCGGAGAGCTAAACAGAATTAACCCAAAAAACCAAAAGGACTGAGAAGCTCTCAGCACCAGGGGACCTGGCTGGTGGAATGTAACAGTTGCCAGAGCTGATATTTTGAAATGCTGTTTTGAAGTGTATTTGGAAGTAGCAGCAGTTTTTTTCTTTGTTCTGAGGCTTGCCTGTCACTGAGTCCCTTCAGTGCAATGCAGCCAGGACTTAAATTTCAACCTTCTCACCTTCCAGGGTGCACCACACACTGTCTGGAACTGCTGGAGAGGCTGGGGGTAAGGTGGCAGTGTAGACTTCTTCTGGCATGCACTCCTCTTGACATCATCAGAGGGGGCCAGGCACCAGCAAGGAGGAAGGGACCGGGAGGAGAGAGAGCGCAGGCTTCCGTATCCGGCCCTGCAGGGAGTCTGCTCTCTGACCTGGCAGATACAATGCAGCTCGCTGTGCACCGGCTACATCTTAGAGGAGGAGCAGCAGGGACACAGCACCAGGCAGATAGTTTAAAAATTTGGATCCCTGTCAAGGCAAGTGACCAGGGATTCAAAAGTTTTTGCACCCCCTCCTGGTCTTGCGCTCTTAGGCGGCCACCTGTACCGCCTTACAGTGCTAGCTCCTCTGATCACACTGCTTGCCTGACAATCTGCAACTGCAGCAGATGTGTGTAAATATGCTGCACCCCCCCCCCCCCATGCTGTTCAAAGTTTCAGTGGCTGCAGAGAGAGGGGGGTGCAGCATGTTTACACACATCTACCAGAGCTGGGGCACTGAAGAAACAGAGGGGAGATTTTATTTAACCATCCCTCCCTTGTCACTTATTGGTCCCTACATACACTCCTGACAATCTGAAGCGTTCAGGAGCAATATGAGCTGCCGAGCGCTTCCGATTCTTGGCCTGACACTGCAGGAGGAGGGAGGAGCATCATGCTCTCTCCTGTTAGTTTGGGCTGGTGGTGAGGTGCCGGTACTGCATGGTGAGGTGCTGGTACTGAGTACCGGCGAGTACCCCCTGAAAAAAAGCCCTGCATTTCAGCTTAAATTTAATCATAACCCTAACATTCTGCTCCATTATGCTTCTTAATTAGGCAACAGACTCTGGTCCTTCTTTTGAAGAAGGGTCAGATTATGTTGCCTAAAAGTGAAGCAAAATGAAGCAAAATGTAAGGGTTTAGGCATAGCATTAAATCTACCCCTAAAAGGTAGCCCTAATCTCTAATTTCTAACCCTAGTTAGCAAATATGGCACTCCATTTCTAGCCAGAGCGTCAAATTCAGTTGCAGCTAAATTCAGAGTGTCCAATATCAGTCATGGCTGAACTGGAGTGGCTTCCAGTTCGGCCGAGTCTGAATTGGAGTGTAATTTTTAAAGAAATGTCTTTTCAGATGCATCTAAAAACCCACTATTTTCTGAGAGTTAACCAATTTCAACACCCAGCCTTAAATGCTTATTAACATGCGTGTTTTTACCATAATTTTTGCATGTCTGCATTATGACCAAAAACATATACGGTACATTGTTTTACAAGTCACTGATATTATTTAGAATCTGAAGTACCAACGGTAAAATACTTTATAAATAAATAAATACACAAGGCTTTATTACTCTTTATATATTTTTTCCTTTTGTAAAGAGGTCTAAATACATACACATCTAAAATACAAATATAATAATGGGCATAGTCTAATATTTCTGTGAAAAACAAAAAATGAGTAAAATCACAGATTTTTATTGTTTCGTCTATGTATTTTTGTATTCATTTATCCGGTTCATGCACACTCTTCAGTATTGGATTCATTTCTGTATAAAAACCAAAATCACTTAAACATCATCTTAAATACAATTAAGGATAAAATACTATTTTTGACTAGATTTTAGATAATTTCAAACATATGTGGATGAAAACAAACTCTGATACATAAGTGTCGAATGATAACAGAGTGCTAAATATTAAAGATTGCAAAATATTATCTTAAATCAAACAAAATTTTCAATGAAAGGAAAATCATTTTAGTAAACCCGGAGTTTTAGTAACGAAGGACGTTGAAGTGATTTTGGCATTTAATTGGAAATTTAGAGTGTGGAACAAATGATACTTTGATACTGAATTTTTGCTCATACTAATTAGTGAAGCTCTATTGCATAGCAGAACTAAGGTTTTATTTTTCAGATGTACTCAAGAAAACTCCAGTAAATCTCAGCTGCTATATGAAGATCACTTTAGAAGGGAAGTTTTGTTACTGTAGTTGGAAAAATGGAGAAGAGTCTCAAAATGCAACCTATATACTATATTTCTGGTAAGTGGTAAGCTGCAACCTTACTAACTACTACTAATTAGGCCGGAAATTTACTTCAGAAATGTGTAACCAGTTTAGTTTTTATTTGGTTTGTATCTCCTATTCTGCCTCCGTAACAAAGCTGTATGATGATGTACTTTCAGGATCGGCGCCGGGGGAGTACCGGCCTTGCTAGTTATGAGCTTGGTATGCAGTGATCTCTAGGACTGAATACACTTGAGAAAAAAGGGTGGAGGCAGAAGCAGGAGAGCCAGCAAGCTAAAGTGATATGCAGGGGTTGCAGAGGGTTGACCAAGGTGGATGACAGGAGAGGTTACCAGGAATCCTGACTACAGCAGGGGTCTTGTGTCTACTTGAGGGGGGGGGGACATGATGAGGCTGAAATTACCAGGACACTTGGGAGGCACTTTGGACAGTTGGACACTATGAACTTTGAAGGTACTTTGGGGTGGAAGATACAGGGGTGCTGTAGACAGGACACAGGAGGGATCCTTGCACAATATCAATGGGATAATCCAGAAAGACGTAGTCAAGAGGTAAACAGGGTCTATACACAGATATCAGGAGCAGAACAGGAATAGGTCTTAACTCTCTCAGGGTTAGAGTCTCAATGCTGAGTTTCACAGAACCCCGTGCTCAGAGACTGTGAACTGTACTAAAACCTTGCTCCTCTGTTATTCGCCTCATTTAAGCTATTGGTCTGTGTCATGCCCCATGATTTAGGATTTATTTGTATATTTTTACTGTTATGTGTTGAATCTGCCTTTTGCGGGGGCATGGTCAAGCCTTCGACTGAGATAGCCGTTTGAAGCTTGAGCTCCTGCCATCCGCACCTTATATCACCTTTTTCATAGCTTGCCTGGATATGGGCAAGGGCAAGAAGCCGACCCCCAACACCCCAGCCGCCAAAGTACCCGCTGGCACAGCTGTTGGCATGCTGGATGCTTTTCTTCTGCCCCCGGAGCCAGCGGAAGGCATTCAGGCCTGCTCTGAAATGGCAGCGGCTGCCGCACATCAACCGCCTTACTCTGATAATCCGGACCAGGGTACTCTACAGCGCCTGGAGGCCTTGCTGCACAGTGCACACCCTCCCGACCCACGAAGATATCAACAGGCTGATTGCCTCGGTGCAAGAAACTTTTAAATCGGACCTTGCTGAGGTGAGGGGCGTGATTTGTGGCCTCGAGTCGCGGCTCACTATAGTAGAAACTTCCCACGTGGAGGGAAGTGAACTTTCTATCTCCACCATGCGGCTCAGCCTGGATGACCTGGAAAACCGCTCCAGGCACCACAACATTAGGGTAAGAGGGATAAGAGAGACTGTTATTAATGTGACGGCTTGCCTGGTATCGCTCTTTAATATGCTTCTTGGGGAAGACGCGGTTTCAGTGACGGATATTGACCGGTCACACAGGGCACTGAGAGCACCACAGAACCCCCGGCTCCGCTTAGAGACATTATCTGTCACCTGCCTAACTACCAGCTTAAGGCGGCAATTATGGATAAAGCCCACACGCGACACGTCTGGCGATTCAAGGATGATGACCTCAAACTGTATCATGATCTATCCCTTTACACCCTACTGGCCAGGAGATCTTTGCGCCCTGTAACCACCCTCCTTCATAGCATCTTCTCTCCACAGTTCCTGGAGGCTCTAGGATTCCCACCGACGGAAGTGCCGAATTGGGAGGTGAATCACCCCTACATGCCGCCGCCACCGGACCACTGTCGCCTGCAAAGACCCCAACGTGCAGGACGCAGACCTCGAGATACTTCACCGGATCGACACCCCCCCGGGGACAGCGACCACCCCTGGATCAGATGTGGCAGACTAAGAAGAGTACTGCTATACAGGAATTCCTAGGGGCCTAGGGCTCTAGGCGCTGTCATTTTTTTCTTGCTCCCGTTTCCCCCCACCACCTCCTTTTCAATGTTGACCCCCGCTGCTCATACTCGCTGGACCTACCATCCACACTTGTACAACTGAAAGGGAGTGACGGGGTCAGCGACCTCCTAGAGAACACTCCTGATAGATGGACCAGCTATCCGTTCGTATGTATACGTATGTAGCACGGGGAAGTGGCGCGGGGCGACCACTAATGAAGCTAGAGGAGAATTTCACCTCTTTTTTTTTTTTTAACTTTTGAGTATGCTGGGTGTGGTGGGTAGAGGGAGGGGACTGGTTTTCTTCGTCCAAGAATTGGGTCTCAGGTTTGAACGTGGCGGCTTGTTTTTTAGTTCGCCATCCCTCCCCCTCCCTTCCCTCTCCATCCCCTCCCCTCCTTTATGCAGGCGCTGCTCTCCTACCGCCCTAGCTCATAGGAACTATACTCTGCATTTGTCCCACTGGGAAGGTGTGGGATGGTTGGCGTGTGTTGTTTTTTTTTCGCCCCTACGTAGCGAATGCATATGTATACGACGTGGGGGGAGGTCTCTAGATATTGCTGAGTCAGCTCATGCATTTGTTGAGGGTGGGGGGAGGGAACTGTTTTTTTCTTAGTTCGGGTAATATATTGTATGTATCATCGCAGGCTGTTTTCCATGCAAGTTTATATGCTCTATACCTATATCTTTAAGCCTTTCTCAGCTTCATGGTGCATTGGCAGAGGCCACTGCAGTTGACTCTTTGTGTCCTATTATTTTTACTCATTCTTGTTTCATTGTACTATTCATCGAATACACGATTTTGCTTTTCCTAAACGTGTGCTGGTGCTCTGACCGGATTTTCCCCCTACGAGGTTTCGCGCATCTCGACTTCTGAGGGAGTTTGCTGGTTCCTCATAACAGGGTCTGGCTTCTCGTTCCTTGGAACGAGCGTCGCCTCCCCAGTACTTTTCCTTGTCCTCCACCCCATCCCCTATTATATAACTATTTCTCTCACTCACTTTCACTCAACCTCTCACTTTTTCCTTCTCTCCCTCCCACTTTTTCTTTTTCTCACTCTCTCTTGATCCCGTCCTTCCTTCTTTCCCCCACCCCCTTTTTTTTGTTCTGTGTGGTGTGATTGCTTTGTCCCTTCCTGGGCCAGTTCACTTTGGGTACCTCTGAATCATTTCTCCCCCTGTCCCATCCGTCGGAGGGATGTTTGCGCCTCGGGAGCTAGGCCTCACATCATACAACGTGAGAGGCCTTAATACCCCTGAAAAGAGGTCTAAACTATTTCGGGAGCTGCGGACATCGGTCGCTATGCTGCAAGAGACCTATTTTCGCCTGGGGTCGCCTCAGGCGTTACGACACCCGGATTATCCTCTGGGATACTTCGGTAGTTATTCTGACTGCAAATCTAGAGGGGGTTGCAATTTAAATTTTCTGCCTTATCCCGTTTGAAGTGGAGGATACGATGGCAGATCCAAACGGGAGGTTTATTTTTGTGAAAGGACAGATCACGGGAACGTACTATACATTCACCTCAATCTACCTCCCTAATACCGTGCAGCATCATTCCTTACAACGCATATTTAACTCCCTTAGAGATTTTCAGAGGGGATGCCTTTATGTGGGGGGTGACCCAGGGGCGGATCCAGAGACTAGTCTCGGGAGGGGCACTGACAGAAAATAAGGTGTTTTAGCAGAGAGACCGACTCACGAGAATTTACAGAGGGCCCGGCTCACAGGAGCTTACAATCTAGAGGAGCAGAGGGCCCGGCTCACAGGAGCTTACAATCTAGAAGAGCAGAGGGCACCCAGGAGCTTACAATCTAGAGGAGCAGAGGGCACCCAGGAGTTTACAATCTAGAGGAGCAGAGGGCACCCCGGATTTTACAATCTAGAGGAGCAGAGAGCCCCCAGCTCACACATGGATTTGCCCCCAGCTCATGGATTTGCACCAGCTCATGGATTTGCCCCAGCTCACACATGGATTTGCCCCAGCTCACACATGGATTTGCCCCAGCTCATGGATTTGCCCCAGCTCACACATGGATTTGCCCCCAGCTCACACATGGATTTGCCCAGCTCATGGATTTGCCCCCAGCTCATGGATTTGCCTAGCTCATGGATTTGCCCCCAGCTCATGGATTTGCCCCCAACTCATGGATTTGCCCCAGGTCATGGATTTGCCCCCAGCTCATGGATTTGCCCCCAGATCATGGATTTGCCCCCAGCTCATGGATTTGCCCCCAGGTCATGGATTTGCCCCCAGCTCATGGATTTGCCCAGCTCATGGATTTGCCCCCAGGTCATGGATTTGCCCCCAGCTCATGGATTTGCCCAGCTCATGGATTTGCCCCCAGGTCATAGATTTGCCCCCAGCTCATGGATTTGCCCAGCTCATGGATTTGCCCCCAGCTCATGGATTTGCCCAGCTCTCACCTGGATATTGCTCCAGCTCCGGCAGGGGTTGAGGGGACCCAGATGTCGGGCAGCGCGGGAGTGCCTGCCCGGTCCTGAAGAGTCCATCCTGTTGAAGGGGATGCGGCTGCGTGGCGTGCGTGCGCAGGTCACGCGGTCCGGCCAGTCAGGTGGTACAGAGACTCAGTACCACCTGATTAGCCGGACCACGTGACCGGCTGCGCCTGCACGCAGCCGCTTCCCTTTAACAGGACGGACTCTTCAGGACCAGGCAGGCACTCCCGCGCTGCCCGGCATCTGGGTCCCCGGCTCAAATCTCGGGGGGGGGCAATTGCCCCGTTGCCCCCCCCCCTGGATCCGCCCCTGGGGTGACCTGAACGTCCACCAGTGTCTCTATAGCACTATACGACATATGCACCGCACTCTGGACTCTCTGCGCCTAGTGGATGGCTGGAGAGGCCTTAATCCTTTGGATCGAGAATACACCTTCTTCTCTGCAGTACACCGCACTTATTCCAGACTCGATTACCTTTTTGTATCGCACCATTGCTTCGCGGATGCAGTGGACATGCGCATCGGGGTTCGCACCTGGTCGGACCATGCGCCAGTGACCTTGACCATCATGTCCCCCCTTTATCGCCCTCGCACTGGGTCATGGCATTTTAATACCTTATTCCTAATGGATCCTCAATTTTGTCGTGATGTTTCCACGGCAATTCAGAACTACTTTGTGGAGAACCTCACCCCCGAGATTTGCAAGACAGTAGTATGGGAGGCCCACAAGGCGGTACTACGTGGCGTTATCATCGCTAAGGCTACAGCCCTTAAAAAGTTGCGTCAAAGCAACATTTCTGACCTACTCTCCCAGCTTCGGCGCTTAGAATTGGTACCCGCTACGACTGCCTCGGCAGACGTATACGACCAGATACTCACCTTGCGGCAAGATTTACAGACGACGTCGAACGGCGAGACTCGGCATATGGCGCTTCGGGCGAAAAGTTTTTTCGCCTTGAAGGAAAATAGGCTGGGACGTCTTTTGGCATGTATTCTTCGAAAGCGGAGAGCTCTCACATATGTACCTAGGGTTGTAACCTCCCAGACCACCCTGACAGCCCACCCAGCAGAGATCCTGCAGGCCTTTGGGGACTTCTACCAAAAGCTATACAGTGTTCCGGTGGACCGCCCTCCTACTGTTTCGAAGCGCTGCCTGCGCACCCACCTAGCAACTAAGGTAGGCACAGGTTTGACCGTGGCCCAGGCAGAGATCCTGGGGTCACCTGTTACGGCCGAGGAACTCACATCGGCCCTTAAATCTTCCAAGAACGGTAAGACACCGGGCCCGAATGGGTTCCCGGTAGTGTGCTTCAAAAAATTTGCAGCCGATCTAAACCCACACCTCTTGACCACTCTTAATGCAGTTAGGGAGGGGCGGAGCTACCCGATTCTGCTCTCATGGCACATATCACCTGGACAGGACCCTTTATTAAGTGATAGCTACCGTCCCATCTCCCTGATAAACGCAGATGTTAAACTACTGGCCAAAATTCTCGCAACCTGCCTCAAATCACATCTACCCCACCTGGTTGGCTCAGACCAAGTGGGTTTTATCCCTGGACATATGGCCAGAGACGCTACCATCAGAGCGCTGAATGCTATCTGCGTGGCACGCCGATCTAACACTCCTCTGCTTCTCTTGTCAACAGATGCAGAGAAAGCATTTGACATGGTGGACTGGCAATATCTGTTTGGGACGCTTGAGGAGATGGGTGTGGCACGAGGCTTCCTCGCTTGGATTAAGGCTTTATATCGCAACCAGACAGCCCGAATCAGGGTAAATGGGGCCTTGTCACATCTGGTTAACATCAGGAGGGGGACCCGTCAGGGATGCCTGCTTTCACCCCTGGGACCAAGGCAGGGCTGACGATCAATACGCGCAAATCGGAGGTGCTCGACATTTCTTTGACAAAGTTACAAGCGGCTTTGGTGAGACGATCCTAAGTACTTAGGAATATGGCTGACTGCAGGCCCATCTAAGTTATACGAACACAACTTCTCAGCTCACTGACATTAAGTCCGATCTCTTACTATGGCAAACTAAGAATATATTGTGGCTGGGCAGAGTGAATGTCCTTAAAATGAGTGTTTTGCCACGAATACTTTGTTATGCCGGCTTTACCCATGGCTCTGCCGGCTTCTTTCTTCACCACGTTGCGGTTGGTTTTCACAACCTTTGTGTGGCCTCGTTCTCATCCCCATGTCCGGCTGGACACACTGAGCCTCTCTAAGAATGGTGGTCTGGCCCTTCCAGACATTCGCTCCTATTACTATGCATCTCACATGACACGTGTCTTGGACTGGGCGAAACTCGCGTCAGACCAGAAGTGGCATGATCTAGAGGAAGAAGAGGCAAGAAGACTCCTGTGGACGCTACCTTGGCTCCTTTTGGATTTGGGCAATTTGAACCTTGATCGTGACTCTCCTGTACACGCAATGTTGCGACTTTGGCATCAAATTAGAGTGCGCTTTGTGCTCTCCTCGGTGCCCTCCCCACTGCTCCCGTTGGAGTACAACCCGGATTTTGCGCTGGGAGTAAGGGAGACACTGCAATGTCGTCTGACTCAGGGCGTCCGGGTCACCGCCATTTTGGTTCTCCATGATGGAGCTTTTATGGATTTGGCTGGTGCCCCTGAAGATTCACCTCCCACACTCCTGGATCATTTCATTCCACCAGGTTCAACATTACCTACTGCGGATCCCCAGAAACGCGAATCTGACACGCCCCCTCACACATTTTGACTCACTCTGCAATCAGGGACAGCAGGTGGCACATACCGTCTCCATTCTACTGTCTTATAAGATCTGTGGGCCCGACGGTACCTTCTTATATGGGGCGATGGGAGAGGTGATTTCGCAGGCATAGTGGAATAAGATCCTCACTCTGGTTCATTCTGGGTCTGGCAATTGTAGAGACGTAATTTAAAATATTGACCTTCAGGTATAGATCTCCAAGCCTCCTCTTCCGGATTGGTACCCTGATCTCCGTGATGTGTTGGAGGGAGTGCACACAGACTGGCACATACTTGCATGTGTGGTGGTCCTGCCCACGTCTGGTGCCATACTGGAGGATGGTGAGAGTCATTATCAAAGGCAAGTGTGACTTTGACCTACCATTCACGCCGAAAACTTTCCTGTTACTAGTCATCGATCTTCTGACCAAGACCTTGAAGTCTCTGCTTCTCCATCTCTTGCTCTGTGCACGATTACTGATACCAGTCCACTGGAGGACGACAGCGATACCCACCCGAGCTGAGCTGGTGGCCCGGGTGAATTGGTTACGGGATGCAGAGGAAGCAATGGTGTTGAACGTGGATGCTAGGGAACGATTCACGCAGACATGGTTCTACTGGACGGTCTGAGTGGGGGGCGGGTGTACGTTTGACTTTGCCGTGGCTCCCTCTTCCTCTTTATACCCCACTTGAATATATAACACCTCCTCTTTCTCTCATGGCCTCATCCCATTTGTCTCCCGGGGCGCGACCCCCTCTGACTGGGGCGGGACCCAGTCATATCCCTCTACCCCCTTTCGCATCGGTCCCGCGACATGAGGTAGATGCTTCTGTGCATCACCTGGGTCTTACCCCACTCCTCCCCCTCTTTTCATTTTCTCTTTTCTTCTCTCTTTCCTCTTCTCCCCCACCTCTCCTCTTCTCTCTCACTCTTTTCCTTTCTTCTCCCTCTCTTCTCTCTACTCCTTCTTGCTATCGCTCTCCCTAACTCTCTTCCTCCCCTTCTTCTCCCCCTCATCATTTTCCCCTTATCTGATGTCTTTCCCACCCTCTGGTATAATTGGCCTTTTGGCCTATCAGGGTCAAGCACACTTCCTGCCGTTCTCAACGTTTTGAACTGCACTGACTACCATTGGATCTGTTTTTTTACAACGTCTCTCCTGTGGCAGTTGATTTCCCCATCGAGTGGCCTTAATGTGCCTTTTAACAATACCGCTCTGTTCAATGTCAACAACCTGTGTTTCTTTATGTGTGTATGGATAATGTATCGCCAAATGTTTACTTTCGTGCATATTGGACTATTACTGAATAAAAATGTAAATATTTAAAAAAATAAAATCTGCCTTTTGCTGCTAGCAGCTTTCTTTCATAGCTATTTTGTCCCTGCTGGGTTTCCTTAGCCTTGCTGCATCCAGCTAGTTTCCACCCCTTTGCTCAGTGTCATATTCTGAGTTACTTCCTGGTCATATAGTAGCCATTCTGTGCTCACTGCTGGACTGAAACTAATGTCTTTCACCTGCATTGCTGTACACTATTACAAGATTGTCAGTCTGATCAAGTCTTCAACTGGATTCATCTTTCTACGTGCCAGTTTTGCTGAGTTGTCACTATCTGTGGATCTTCATCTTGTGAGTACTGGTCAAATACAGATTTAGCTAGTCTAAAGCACCAACACGCCTCATAGCCTTGTTAGGGAAACAGAATAGTGAAAGACATTAACAGCAGCTTGCAGCAGAAGTATGCAGTGTCATGATCGACCTGGGCGCTGTCACGGGCTGGACCCCCGAAGGCTAGGGTCAGACGAACGCATTTTTATGTTGTCTGTGAAAAAGTGCGTTCGAACGAATGGACGCATTTTTTCACAGAATACGTGATAGTGGTCATACTATGCGCATTTTCGTCCGTGATTTTGTACGGATCATCAATAAAACACTTCTTGCATCTGGACGTTATGTTGGCCGGACATAGCAGCGTCTGATGTCTCCAATTCACGCACACACGCCGCTAGCGGACGCAGCGCACTCTGTACGTCAGTACCTGCGGTTTCACGTTCTCGAAAAAATGCGTTTCCACTTGCGTTGCGCAGCCGGACTTTGTGCGACCGTACTCTATATGGCTGTCATTGCCGGCATCTGCTGCTAGTGCGGCCGTGATTAAGGCGCCAGAACGCCGTTGGCACTGCCTCATCTGACCCTAGCCTGATCCTCTGTCGCCTCCTTTTGTTGCCCTTTTTGCCGTGTCCTGCATTACTTATGCAGATGCCGGGACTTTGTTTTGGTTTTTCTTTTTTTTTCCACGCTCAGTTCTGGACTTTGATTTCTTGTATTCAAATCAGACCATCACCTGCAGATCATCCTGCCCAGTTTCCCTGTATTTAAGGAGGTCACACCCCATGTGCTGGACTTCCTCATTGAAGTCTGGACTTTGTGCCTTGCTGACCTGCTATTGGAAACTCCTTGTGCTGACCATAGCTTCTGAATACCCTCTGGAATACCGGTTATACCCTCTGGACCATCCATCTGATTTTCCCTCTCGATTACCCATCTGGAACCCTCCTGTGAACCTTCCTACCTCTGATATACCGGTAACCCTCATCATTTGTTACAAGTACCCCCTTTTTTGGATTCTACGTGTATGACCCCTGGCTATGGACTTTTGATAATTCTGATTTCTGTAATCCTCGACTTCTGCTTGCTACCCCGACCACGAGATTGCCTTGTCCTATATCTGATACCTTGCTCTGGACTTTATTATTTCAGTTCAGTTTTTATTCTGTTTTCCTGTTCAGTATTTTCCTTCATTTTCTGCTCAGCGAAGCAATTCATTTATTTCTGCTGTTTTTGTTTATTTAATAATAAATATTTTTGTTTTTGACCCCTCAACTTGCATAATTCATCACTGCTCACTGCAATCTGGGCACACACATGCAACCCACGCAAAGTCCGCATGACATGCAGCCTTCAGTGAACCAGTAGTAAAGGCTATAACAGCAGCTTACAGCACATGTAAACAGCCTTCAGTGAACCAGAGAGCAGATACTGCTGCATCCCACAGACAGAGTCTGCCTACAGCTGCAGCGTGTGTGCTGTGTAAAACTTTGCCACACAGCGCCTGCTATCCAGACAGCTACTCTGCTGCTCCCTTCTTATTCTTCTCATCTGTGTAAGCATGGCAGACAGAAGAAGCCCTCCAACATCACAGGAAAGGAAACTTGTTTCAGATGTGGAAGTAATGGCCAGAATAAAGGCGGAAGAGAAAATTGCCCAGCTCCAAGAGACTGCTTCTCACATTTCAGTATCTAGCAAGCATCTCTCAAGGTCAAAATCCTTACAATATTCAAAAAGTTCATCAATTAGTCTGCAGCTTATCCAAGCCCGGGCGAAAGCAGAGACTGCCAAGATACAGGCGGCTTTTGCAAAAAGAATAGCCGAAATGGAAACGGAAGCTGCTAGCAAAAAAGCAGAAATGGAAGTGGACGCTGTAGCAGATCACAGATGGGAGATGGGGCAGATTAGATCTGTATTTCTATCTATATAAGGGTCTGCCTGTGTATATGTGTCTATGTGCCTGTTTATACATATCTCCTCCATATAGAGTCATATTCATATTTGTGTCTGACCATTTCGGGAACGTGTCTCTGTGTTCACAGCTGTCGGGAGTAAGTGCTAAAATGTAATTAAAATGTTTAGCTTTCTCCCCTGGGGGGAGGATATAACACGTGGCTGTAAAATGGAATGTCTTTTGTGAACTGACATGTCGTGTAGCCTATTAGTCGCACCTTGGGAGCCAGCCCGCCACCAAGATGTAGGTCATATCTCAAAAGAAGGAAGCACATCCCTTGATCCCTAAGGGAGGTCTGGGGCGAAGATGGATGCCTTTGGGCAATTAAAGATTAATGACGAAGCGTACTGAGCATGCTCAGGAGAGGGGAATTCTGGGGATTGTAGGCAAAGGCTCTGCCAGCTAGGAGGCTGGACTTAGAAAAAAGGCAGCCCTATATATATTCTGAATCAAGCATGGCTCGGGGCTATTTCCTTGGAGGTCAATCGAGAATTGAGGGAATATTGCCAGCTCCTAATAAAAACTCCCTATGGCTGATCGTCTAGCGTATATTGTAAGTAACTAGGATCTGCTGTTATCTCCCTTTTATTTGTTTGCTGTTTGGGTGTAATGTGTAATTAATTGATTTATATTATCCATCTTTTTTATAACAAATGCACTGTGATCATTTTTTCTATATCATAATAAATATTCCTTATTAAGATCTGCTTTCTGCCTGATATTCGATCCATGCTAACTGAAGAGACTGGAGTATTGCTTGTTGTTTTAAGCTCGAGTAGCTGCGAAATTGTGAGTTGCGGTCGCTGGAGATGGTTGGGGTAAGCAAGCGGGGATTGTTGTCTATGCAGTCACTGTCTGGGTCTAGGATAGACAGACAGCGGGGTTGCTTAGCCCTGCGTCTCTTGCTGCGACACGCGTAGTGTCCATGAGAACTGGTGGCAGCGTAACTAATAGAATAAGAAAGTGAACCCAGGGATTGTGGGGGACGTAGTCACTACCCAATTCAAGAGAAGACTAGTACTGCGTTACACTCCTGGGACCATTGTATCGCGCTCTACGTACCTGTTGCAAGAGAAAGTGTGGCTGGGGCCGGTTAGATAAGCGCTTGCGTGGATTGTGGTCCACGCAGTCATTATCTGGGTCTAGGATAGACAGATAGTGAGCGGCTTAACCTGGCGTCTTTCGCGGCAGCACACGTAGTGGTCGTGACAGACGCCGCTAACAGAAAAGCAGAAATGGAAATGGACGCCGCTCGCAAGAAAGCAGCTATGGAAACGGGAGAAGCTCGCAAAAGAGCGGAAATAGAAGCCCTAGAGAAACAGTGTGAGCATGCCACAGCTGTGGCAATACTAAGGGTTCTAGAAGAAGCTGCCGGGGGAAGTGAAAGAGACAGCATCAGCTTATGCTACATGGATATAGAAGATTCCGTTAAGCGCACCAGAGACTATGTACTAAAGCAAAACAGTGAATCTCTCATAACATCAAATGTTCCTGACAGTTGTGACAACCTTCCAAAACAGGGAAAAGACTCTTTATCAGTACCCTGCATCGAAGGTCTGTACAATACTCTACTAGCTAATGATCTTGAGCTTTCTTCACACGCCCTAGTGCAACAGCAATCCCAATGCATTAACTCTCAGATACAATCCTACCCTCCAGCAATTCATCAAACTCCTAGCAACCATACAGCTATAAAACCATGCCTGCCTGAGTCTAAGGACGTTAAACTGACTCCAGGGCTAAATACAGATGCAACCGCATACTACCCTATGTCACTTAACCAGAATACTGCAAACGCCTTTCAAACTTAATTTCCCTGCCCAAAGTCAGAGAAAACAGACATGTCTGAGTTTGCTAGATACATGGGTCGCCGGGAACTCACCAAGACAAGCCTTTTGAACTTTGATGACCAGCCTGAAAACTACAGAAGCTGGAAGGGTGCCTTCAGAACTGCAATTAGTGATCTTGGCATTACTCCTGCTGAGGAACTGGACCTGCTGATCAGATAGCTTGGTCCAGTGCCTACAGAACATGTCAAGAGACTCAGAGCTGTCCATATCAATAATCCAATGTCAGGCCTCGACGCTTCTTGGCAAAGACTTGATCAAAGCTACGGCAGCCCTGAAGCCATAGTGAACACTCTGTTGAATCGCCTGCACTATCAGAAATACTTGGAACTCAGTGACCTTCTATGGGAGCTGGCCAAGACAGACACTTTCCTACCTGAACTCAGCTATCTGGACACTGCTCGAGGGGTAAACCCAATAGTTTTCAAGCTGCCATACAACATCCAGTAAAAATGGACTGCACTTGGGGCAAAGTATAAAAGAGTGAACCATATCTCCTTTCCACCTTTCTCCTACTTTTGTGAGTTCATAAGGGACATTGCAGAAACAAAGAATGACCCCAGTTTTTCCTACGAGTTCCACGCTTCAGGCTTCCTTCCTCAGATGTCCGACAGCTCGCACTTTAATAACAGAGGCAGCAGGGGTCAAGCATCAGTGAAGAAGACTAATGTCCTTCCCCCTCCTACCTCAATTCCTGACGAGTGCAAACAAGGTGAAAAGATTGAGAATCCTAACCGCCTTTGTCCTATTCATAAGAAGCCACATCCCCTCACAAAGTGCATCGGCTTTAGAAAGAAACCACTCCAAGAGCGCAAGGAGCTCCTAAAGACATATGGTGTATGTTTCAGATGTTGTGCTTCTACTGAGCACTTTGCCAAAGACTGCAAATTTCCTATCAAGTGCATAGAATGCAATTAGTGTGGATCACGTGCAGGCGCTACATCCATCTCAGTACATGCCTGCAACGTCAACAGACTACCCTCATGTGTCAATGCACGGCATGGAGTCTACAGATCAGGAAGTTACCATAGTGTCCTCTTCTTGTACAGCAGTATGCGGTGAAGATCTTTGCGACAAGTCTTGTGGTAAAATATGCTTAGTTAACATTTATTTATTTATAAAGGATTTTACCAGGAAGGATACATTGAGATTTCTCTCGTTTTCAAGTATGTCCTGGGTTAAAGAACATTGAATTGTTACAAAAATACAAAGTTACAGTTACAAGTACTTATACAGCAGCAACAAATTCCATAGCGCTTTACAATGGAGAAGCACAAACAGCAGACTTACATGATACAAGAGGAAATAAAACCCTGGTCGTTGGATAACTGTCCAGGTTATATCACTTTAAACCAAAAGCTCAGGCAGACATCCCATGAGCTTAAACAAATGGGAGCAGAAAGAAGGTGAAACTGGTGGCCAGTAGAATATCATAGGGATTGCATGAAATGGACCAGATTTTTGGGCTTAGTAAGGGTAATTAGGGAGAGAAATGGAGACAGCTGGAAAGGATGCCTGAAATTAGGGACAGGCCCTGTGTGGGCGGGTGGATGGGGAGGGTGGGTTGGGGCCGCAGAGGGAAGAAATGAAGGTGAGTCTGTGATGGAGTTTGCTGTGGAAAGGGAATGAGGTTTGTGACATGCAGATAGCACCAATTAACAAACATGTGGGGAGGGGGGAGGAGGAGGAAACACAAACATATATCACAAGGATCACCCAGGAAAGTCTGCTAAAGTATACACCATGCTGGACGATCAGAGCAATCTGTCCCTCGCAAGAACGGAACTCTTTGATCTTTCAACATAAAAGGAAATTCCTACCCTTATAATTTGGGTACATGTAGTGGCATTACAGAGGTCTCTGGAAGAAGAGCCAGTGGATTTGTAGTAGCCTTTCTTGGGGCAATCTGGAATTACCGTTATCCACGCTGGTCGAGTGTAACCAGATCCCATATAACAAGCAAGAGATCCCTACACCAGAAGCTGCCCTACACCTTTCTCATCTGAAGGCTATATGTCTGAAAAGATCAGGATATAGACCAATACTGAGGTAAGGCACATAGGAGGGAGTTGGTGGTTGTGTGTGTTTTTGTGCTTTAACTGTGAGGATGCTGGTAGTTCATGGAGCTGATTCAGCAGCAGGCATGGTTCCTGAGAGTACCCCCTCCTCAAGGTGAGACCTCTGGACGATCAATACTTGGCTGGAAGCTGGGCACTTGCAGGCAAGAAGAAACTGTCCAATTTTCTGATACCTTGTGCAATGAGGGTATAACGAAGGATCCCTTTATGGTATTGGGACCTGGTTCTTCAGGTGAGGAATCTGGATGCCTGGGAGTGCCATGACCACGTAGACTCCTGGAAACTGATGGGCAGAGATAGGAGTCAGGGTACCTGAATACATGGTGCCCACATAAGCAGATGGCATCGGGGCAGACTGTAACATGTCCTGAAACACTCTGGCCAGGGGTCCTGTATTGCTGGTTTGAGTGCGGTTCTTCTGCTGGCGTCTCCGAGTTCTAGCTTTGGATGCCTTACAAGTCTTGCCCTTCATGGTGCTCTAGACAGTAGAATCGTTTGCAATAATAGTGCCCATACGATGAGGTGGCACCACGCTAGGAATTTCTTCTCCAGGTCCTTCATCACAGGAGTCGCCGCTGACCGGCATGAAGTCCTGCCAGGGTCTCCCATAGGGAGGAGTGGTGGTAGCCCCCACATACCCCGTACATTGACCTGGGGGTCCCCTGGAGCATTGAACAGTCTGTAACTGAGGCTCACCATCTGAGTCCACAGTGTCCCAGTCTTCAGACCCAGGGTCATATGGAGAATAGCGCCAGGAGGATGGCGGAGGTTCTTGCCGGCTGGGAGTGAGGGGATTCACTGTCAGTGTCAGGGTGGCAGTCTTGGACTGGTTAGTAGCTTCTCTGCTCTGTAATGCCTCATTGAACCTTGCCAAGTCTGTCTTGCATACAACAGTTCCTATAGTTGTGTATATACAACCCTGGGTTAGAGTTTCTGGTCCCATGGGGTTGTGGAGGAGGTTGGTTGTCACGGATTCCAGAACTGAGAAATCCCCCTTGTATACAGTAGGACCCCGGATCTTCTGGTAGGGGATTACTCCGTGGTACTGAGTTGACGGTAGAAGCAGCACTGCTAATGAGGTGCTGTCTGGGAGCAATGGGAGTTAGCCCTGGGCCTGGGATCTCGATTATCATAACCTCCATAGGAGTTGCAGGCTCTGGCTCTACAGGTAAGGTGGTTTCATAGTCCATAGTGGTTATAGGCTCACTCTCCTCTTCAGGGCTAGTCTCCAAAGACATTGTACCCCTGGGCACTGCGGTCACGGGTATAGGAGATTCGATGGGCAGACGCCTGCTGGAAACAGGAGTGGATGCAGGAGGTTTTCTGGGTGAGGGCTTGGAAACCTGAACAGGCCTGGGTTTCTTGACTGGTTTAGGAGCTGCTGCAGGTGGATTACAGCAGGGTTAAACACAGGATCTTGCCTCTTGGGTGGTCTTCTTACCGGACAATTCACGAGCCAGTAAGAGCCCTCCCGGCAATATATACATAGACCAGCGACTTTCCTCCTGGCACGCTCCTCAGGAGACAGTGGGCCTTTACGCTTTCTCGCAGGGGGAACACACGCCTTGGTGGAGGGGGTCTCTCAGAGTCCATTACTTGCCATAGATCTTACAGTACTACACACAGCTGATAAGACATCTCCTCCAGGACTGGCAGTAACCCTGCGGGCTCAGTTGTTGACCTCAGTATTCTGTCAGGGTCAGTGGCGTAACTCGAAACCTGACGGCCCCGGTGCAAGAATCCATAAAGGGTCACCCCCCAAAAAAGATCTATATTTTAACTTTTCCCCCCCTGCAATATAAAAAAGATAGTATTGCCCCAGCTCACAAGGATATATATTGCCCCCCCGCTCACACGGGTATATATTGCCCCAGCTCACTTGGGTATATATTGCTTCAGCTGTCATGGGTACATATTGCCCCCAGCTCACACATGGGTATATATTTCCCTCAGCTCTCATGGGTATATATTGCCCCTAGCTCTTATGGATATATTTTGCCTCCAGCTCATATGGATGTATTTGCCCCCAGCTCTTATGGATATATTTGCCCCCAGCTCTTATGGATATATTTGCCCCCAGCTCTTATGGGTATATACAGTAGTGCGCCCAGCTCTTATGGGTACATAGTGCCCGCAGCTCACCTCCTCTGCTGCCGCCGGCGTCCTGTTCCTCTCCGAGGTGAGCGTTCACTGAAAGCATGCAGCTTGGCCGCTCACCGGAAACCACCTGACCAGCGCAGCTGAGTTCTCGAGAGAGGATCTCGTGCGCCGGTCAGGTAGTTCCCATCCCACGAGCGGCAAAGCTGCAAGCCAGCGGCTGCTCGCAGGGAGAGCAACGGCCGCACTGCCCCCAGATTCTGGCACTGATTGCTGGAATCTGGCAGGCGGCGCTGGGCCCCCCTCCAGTGGCGGAATGCCAGGGCCCGGTCGCAACCGCGACCGCTGCGACCCTGGTACTTCTGCCACTGGTCAGGGTCACATCTGGCGCGGGCCCATGGTGGGACTGGGACCCAAAGTTCAGGGGGTCTGATCCCAGTATGCAGGGAAACCCACACCTCAGTACATTGGTGGAAGCGGATACTGAGTGATACCAGAGCGCAGTACAATGGGGCTAGACAGGAGAGTGGTCAGTAGGCGAACCGAGGTCAGAGGATTGGTACAAGGTGGTGGTTGGTGGGCAAAGCAGAGGGGTCTGGTACACAGTGAATCAAAAAGCATGCAGGAATACGTCTGAACAGATCAGGATATAGAACAATACTCCAAGAGCGCAAGGAGCTCCTAAATACATATGGTGTATGTTTCAGATGTTGTGCTTCTACTGAGCACTTTGCCAAAGACTGCAAATTTCCTATCAAGTGCATAGAATGCGATTAGTGTGGATCACGTGCAGGCGCTACATCCATCTCAGTACATGCCTGCAACGTCAACAGACTACCCTCCTGTGTCAATGCACGGCATGGAGTCTACGGATCAGGAAATTACCATAGTGTCTTCTTCTTGTACAGCAGTATGCGGTGAAGATCTTTGCGACAAGTCTTGTGCTAAAATATGCAGTAGACAGTCAATGGAGCGCCAGTACAAGACTGGAAATACGAAAAATCACTTTACATGTTCTTCAATAAGTCTTCTCAATCTTCCCAAAAATTCTTGAATAAGGCATCTCTACAAAACAGAAAATATAATCGCGCAATACGTTGATGCACCATATGCAGAAGGTAAGGGGGTGATGGTCCTACTCACATATTAATGAGCCTAACCTAGGCTCTAGGATGAATATCAATTTGGGTCTTCATAGATATTTCAGGTGCCCATATACCCCCAATGTGATGGTAATCTTCAACGACTTTCCTCTGTAGTAAATCACGGAAAGAAAAAACAATGCACTCCCCTAGTGCAATATCGTTAAGATATAATGACAATGGGTCAATTTAAATATTGCACTCACATGTAAGTGAGCCGCATTGGCTCCAAGACCTCGCGTAGGAATTTATAAGGAAATTCCAAAAAAACTTCTTTTAGAAATCATGTGTCAGGAAGCAGCAGTAGTATATAAAATAAATTTATTAATACATAAAATAAAAATAGATATTACCAGAACGCGTTTCGCTCCTCAGAGCTTCTTCAGCTGGTATCACTAGTCTTGTATCTGCTGCTTCCTTATATACTGTTTAAAAGTCCCAACACATCTTTCAGTTAAAATCAATTAAAAATCAATTAAAAACACGTGGAGCTAATAATTGGTTAATATGTAGCATTCCTCCGTATTAGCGCTGCTTTCCAACGTGAAACGCAAATTTCATTAGCCATATAGTATTAAACTATATAAAATGCCGTTTGGCGTTTAAACCGCTAATAGCCGCAACTGCGCATGCGCATGTCCTGACGCATGCGCGCAGCTGATAGCGGGGCGATAAATCTAAACTTTTATTTATGTGGATAAATGTGATCCTCTCACACCGAATCTAGGCAAAGATATCACTTTGGAGAGTGATATAAATCGTAAAAATCTACTGGATAACATAGGAGCCGCCAGAAAAATATAACGGACTCCCACTCTCCAATGTGCGCTTGCGTATACCCCAAGGCGACTTCCGATGTAAACAAACCATTATCTGCGCGCAGCCCTTATTGCGCTCATCGACAAATAGGAGAATAACTAATTCCTACCAAAAGAAAAGGCGCAGTCAGTGCTGTAACTCTTTTAAGGGGATAAGTCACACTGGTTATGTTTTATCATATGGCCCATTAATATTTTTACAAATTTTATCGCTCCATAGGCAACGGATCTCCATTAATAATTGTATATTCTATAAATACACCTATTATCAAATAGAGCTGTAATGTAATAAATAACATCACAAATGCAACAGAATAAATATACAGTAGCCGGATATAACAATTTAAAAAACAACATCAATATAGGATGTACATATAAGCTCAATAATATTAGATACTTAGTAAATATATTGGCGAAACAACATAATTGTATAATGTACTCATGGCAAATGCCACCCAATATAGATATACAAAAAATAATCAAATTTTATATCTAATTAAAGTGCAATGTGCTAATTGCACCAATGTGAAGCAAATATAATTTATAAATATACATTAGTAAAGTGCCGATAATACAATGGATTAATTTTAGTGATCGAGTGAATTTGTAACTATATTAATTTATATGAAAATCGTACTATTTAATTATTTTACACTAATCACAAAAGTGTAAAGACAAGCATAGATTATAAATATATGTATTAAAGTGCCAATAGTGCTATGTAGTGATAAGAAAAATCAAAAGTAATATGTATCTATATCAGTTAATTGATAGAAATCGTGCTTATTTTAATTCTTTGTAAATACTGTGCAAAAATAATTATATATTGGGTAGAAATTATCAATGATATATAATACTACAACATCAAATATTTTAAAATTATATTAAACCAATACTCATAATATATGAGTGGCATAAAAATTATCAAATTTATAATGTATATGTGGATCATACCTTTAAGTGATTAGTACAATAACGTGCAAATAGTTATTATATTAAAATATTATAATTATAATATATTAAATAAATATAAAAGTGACAATATAGGTGCCATACTGGTGCTAGCTAACGTAATATAGATATCTATATTATATTAGGATAAATATAGAATCAAATCCTATATATATGTATGAGAGTACATTTATATAGATCAAAACGACTATATTATTCGTATTAAATCATATAGATACATAAGTAGTGTACTCTTCTATTTACTAATCATAAATAAACACAGACCTATAAATAGATATTATATGGAGAAACTCGAAATAATCATAAAAATGAATCAATTCGAAATCATTATTAAGACCATTAGGGGCCATAGTGCCTAAATAGAATATAAACTTAATTTCCTCTCTCCCTAAAACCGTAGTCTCACTCATACCTTTATTAATGAATTTAACCCTTTTAATGGCTTTAAATTTCAAATCTTTAGGACAACTGTTATGTATAAGTCTAAAATGCTGGGATACTGAATGTTTTTCGTACTGATTTTGTATGTTCCGCACATGCTCAGATACTCTTACATTTAGGGCACGACTAGTTCGTCCTATGTACTGAAGTCCACACGGGCATTCCAATAGGTATATCACATTTTTCGTACAACAAGTCAAAATACCTCTAATTCTAACCTCTTTTCCAGTTTTCTTGTTGTAGAAATTTTCTAAAAGTGTTTTGGTATTTCCCGTGGATCTGCAGGCTAAACATTGACCACATTGGTAAAATCCTTCTTTTAAATTAAAATGATTAGGGACTACTCTTTTTCTCTCAAATTTGCTCTTAACTAATTTACTTTTAATATTCCTCGCTCCCCTAAAGATAATTCTTGGTTTGTCACCCAATATTGTACCGAGGTCTTTATCTTTTTTTAGGACATGCCAAAATTTTCTAAATGTCCTCTTAATCAGCTGATTATCATTGTTAAATTCACAGATGAATGGGACATCTCGTGAGACGTCTTCTCGTATTTTGCATTTTATAAGACTTTCCTGGTCTACATCCTTCAACTTTTTTATTAAATTATCCAACTCGTTTTCATCATACCCCTTATCAATGAATTCAATTTTGAGGGATTCTGCCTGCTGTTTAAACTCCTCTACTTCTGAGCAGTTTCTCCTGATTCTTGTTAATTGGCTCTTCGGAATTCCTTTTAACCAAATATCGTTATGACAGCTGGTCTTGTCAATATAAGTGTTAGCATCAACATCCTTAAAGAAGGTTCTAGTATGCAGCCTATTCTCCTTTATATAGATTTCTAAATCCAAAAATGCTATTGTGTCCCTGCTCCACTTTGTTTCCAACTTTATCCCCCAATCTAAGTTGTCCAATTGATCTAGAAATTCTATAAGATCTCTCTCCTCTCCCTTCCATATAAAAAACAAGGCATCTATGAATCATAGATGACGTGTTTTTTATATGGAAGGGAGAGGAGAGAGATCTTATAGAATTTCTAGATCAATTGGACAACTTAGATTGGGGGATAAAGTTGGAAACAAAGTGGAGCAGGGACACAATAGCATTTTTGGATTTAGAAATCTATATAAAGGAGAATAGGCTGCATACTAGAACCTTCTTTAACCCCTTAGTGACCGGGCGGTTTTACACGAATCCGTCCGTTCGTGACCGCTGCTGTTTTTACGTTTCTCTGCGCTCTTCGTGTTACGTCAAATTTTCCTCTTACTCGTTTATGTAACCCACACATATTTTACACTGTTTTTCTCGTCACTAAATGGACTTTATAAAGATACCATTTTTTTCATCATTTCATATAATTTACTATAAAAAATATTGTGAAATATGACACAAAAATTGAAAAAACACCACTTTTTCGAACTTTGACCCCCAAAATTTCTTATGTACCAACAACCGTCAAAAAAAATTTATTCTTTAGTAGTTTCTAAATTTAGTACTGAGTTTAGCAATACCCAATGTTTACATATTCCTCGCTTTTTTCCTTATTTTATGCAACAATAAGTGCAAGTAGCACTTTGCCATTTCCAAAGAGTTTATTTTCAAAACTAGTGATAGTGACATTGTAACACTGATATCTGTCACTAATTCCTGAATAACCCTCCACATATACATATTTTTTTAAAGTACACAAATCAAGGTATTAAACTTGGGGTATTTTGACTCTTTCCATGCAAACCATTTTACCACAAATCTATGCCAAAGTTTGAGAAAAAAAAAATTTGGTCATTTTTTTTTTTTTGAACGCAATTTAAGAATACATGTACTGTGAACTTTAAGGTTTACTGCCAAAAAGCACCCCAAAATATGTTCAGCAACATCTTCTGAGTAAATTGATACCACCCAAGTATAGGTATGTCGGGTCATTTGGGGGGTAAAAGGCCTTATTTGGGGGGTGCGCATTTCAGTTTTCCAACTTGGAATTTTCACATTTCGTCATCATGCACCCATGTCCTATTTGGGACATTTTTGAAGCCGGCCAAAGTAATTTACCCCCATCAAACCATATATTTTTAGAAAGGGCACACCCTGGGGTGCTTCAAAGAGTTGTATTTTAACACTTTCCATGCACTAGCTCTATGTCAAACTTTCAGGTAGTCACTTTTTGTGTTATTTTTTCACACACATTGTACTTTAGGCATGAATTGTCAAATCCAGTTATGGGTTACTGCCAAAAAAACCCCAAAATATGTTCAGCAACATCTTCTGAGTAAATTGATACCACCCATGTATAGGTATGTCGGGTCATTTGGGGGCTAATAGGCCTTATTTGGGGGGTGCGCATTTCAGTTTTCCAACTTGGAATTTTCACATTTCGTCATCATGCACCCATGTCCTATTTGGGACATTTTTGAAGCCGGCCAAAGTAATTTACCCCCATCAAACCATATATTTTTAGAAAGGGCACACCCTGGGGTGCTTCAAAGAGTTGTATTTTAACACTTTCCATGCACTAGCTCTATGTCAAACTTTCAGGTAGTCACTTTTTGTGTTATTTTTTCACACACATTGTACTTTAGGCATGAATTGTCAAATCCAGTTATGGGTTACTGCCAAAAACACCCCAAAATATGTTCAGCAACATCTTCTGAGTAAAGTGATACCACCCATGTATAGGTATGTCGGGTCATTTGGGGGCTAATAGGCCTTATTTGGGGGGTGCGCATTTCAGTTTTCCAACTTGGAATTTTCACATTTCGTCATCATGCACCCATGTCCTATTTGGGACATTTTTGAAGCCGGCCAAAGTAATTTACCCCCATCAAACCATATATTTTTAGAAAGGGCACACCCTGGGGTGCTTCAAAGAGTTGTATTTTAACACTTTCCATGCACTAGCTCTATGTCAAACTTTCAGGTAGTCACTTTTTGTGTTATTTTTTCACACACATTGTACTTTAGGCATGAATTGTCAAATCCAGTTATGGGTTACTGCCAAAAACACCCCAAAATATGTTCAGCAACATCTTCTGAGTAAATTGATACCACCCATGTATAGGTATGTCGGGTCATTTGGGGGCTAATAGGCCTTATTTGGGGGGTGCGCATTTCAGTTTTCCAACTTGGAATTTTCACATTTCGTCATCATGCACCCATGTCCTATTTGGGACATTTTTGAAGCCGGCCAAAGTAATTTACCCCCATCAAACCATATATTTTTAGAAAGGGCACACCCTAGGGTGCTTCAAAGAGTTGTATTTTAACACTTTCCATGCACTAGCTCTATGTCAAACTTTCAGGTAGTCACTTTTTGTGTTATTTTTTCACACACATTGTACTTTAGGCATGAATTGTCAAATCCAGTTATGGGTTACTGCCAAAAAACACCCCAAAATATGTTCAGCAACATCTTCTGAGTAAATTGATACCACCATGTATAGGTATGTCAGGTCATTTGGGGGCTAATAGGCCTTATTTGGGGGGTGCGCATTTCAGTTTTCCAACTTGGAATTTTCACATTTCGTCATCATGCACCCATGTCCTATTTGGGACATTTTTGAAGCCGGCCAAAGTAATTTACCCCCATCAAACCATATATTTTTAGAAAGGGCACACCCTGGGGTGCTTCAAAGAGTTGTATTTTAACACTTTCCATGCACTAGCTCTATGTCAAACTTTCAGGTAGTCACTTTTTGTGTTATTTTTTCACACACATTGTACTTTAGGCATGAATTGTCAAATCCAGTTATGGGTTACTGCCAAAAAACACCCCAAAATATGTTCAGCAACATCTTCTGAGTAAATTGATACCACCCATGTATAGGTATGTCAGGTCATTTGGGGGCTAATAGGCCTTATTTGGGGGGTGCGCATTTCAGTTTTCCAACTTGGAATTTTCACATTTCGTCATCATGCACCCATGTCCTATTTGGGAAATTTTTGAAGCCGGCCAAAGTAATTTACCCCCATCAAACCATATATTTTTAGAAAGGGCACACCCTAGGGTGCTTCAAAGAGTTGTATTTTAACACTTTCCATGCACTAGCTCTATGTCAAACTTTCAGGTAGTCACTTTTTGTGTTATTTTTTCACACACATTGTACTTTAGGCATGAATTGTCAAATCCAGTTATGGGTTACTGCCAAAAAACACCCCAAAATATGTTCAGCAACATCTTCTGAGTAAATTGATACCACCCATATATAGATTTGTTCTGTTGTTTTTGGGGTGCTACGCCAATCTTTGACATGTGCTTGTCAATTTTCTAATTTGACATACAGTATCTTCTTTGCTTATCTTCTTTTTAGGGGCCTTTTTACATACCCCAGTTTTATGAACGTGCATATATTTGGTAAGCTAACACCCCAAAGTATTGTAAATGGAGTGTTTTTATGCTATGGATGCATCCGTTTGCTCCAAACAAATTGGATACAGTTTGGTGGTCATTTTTCATTTTCACACCCACATCAGTTTTGGACTGTGATTTAGGAGACACTGTTGTTTGTTACTGCATGAAAACTCTCCAGGTTGTTTTCTGCAAGATCTCCTGAGTACACCCATGCCCCCCATGCATAGGTTTGCCAGGATTTTGGGAAGGTTCAAATACAATTTTTATGACTTTGTCATTGGAGTTGAAATTGAGATTATTTCTTCAGCTAGGCCTATCTTTGGTTTTGGGTCTACCGCATACCCCAGTTTGAATTATTGCCAGAAAATTGTTTATATTTGTTATGTTGGCACCCCAAGGTATTGCATATGGAGTGCTTTGATGCCATGGATGCAACGGTTGTAGCCCAAAACATTTGAGAAGGTGTGTGGTGTAATTTTTCAATTTTCAGATTTTTACGCCCACAGTAGTTTTGGACTGTGATTTAGGAGACACTGTTGTTTGTTACTGCATGAAAACTCTCCAGGTTGTTTTCTGCAAGATCTCCTGAGTACACCCATGCCCCCCATGCATAGGTTTGCCAGGATTTTGGGAAGGTTCAAATACAATTTTTATGACTTTGTCATTGGAGTTGAAATTGAGATTATTTCTTCAGCTAGGCCTATCTTTGGTTTTGGTCACCGCATACCCCAGTTTGAATTATTGCCAGAAAATTGTTTATATTTGTTATGTTGACACCCCAAGGTATTGCATATGGAGTGCTTTGATGCCATGGATGCAACGGTTTTAGCCCAAAACATTTGAGAAGGTGTGTGTTGTAATTTTTCAATTTTCAGATTTTTACGCCCACAGTAGTTTTGGACTGTGATTTAGGAGACACTGTTGTTTGTTACTGCATGAAAACTCTCCAGGTTGTTTTCTGCAAGATCTCCTGAGTACACCCATGCCCCCCATGCATAGGTGTGCAAAGATTTTGGCAAAATAGAGCACCAATTGTAGAACATAAAAATGTACGAATAAAATGTAAAAGTCTGGTGCCTGTCAAACTGGGGATGCTCTCTAGGGGGGCACAGGCTGTTGTCACTGAAGTGCATGAAACGCAAAATGTTTTCATACCTTCTACGTGACATTGATTGGGGGTAAATGGGGGTAGAGCAGATGGGGCTACTGCTCCAGTAGGAGCGAATTGAGGGCTTCTTTATGATGCCTCAGCATAGTAAGTGCCCAGAATTTCAGAAATTCTGGCACATCTAGCGGGGTCCATTGCTGCCTTGCCAAGTAGGAGTCTGGCTTCGCAGCACAATGCTGATGGGCATACAGATTTGATTGGGCCACGATGTGGCCAACAAATCATCCCCCATAAACACCTGCAAAAACTGTGTGGCGGTAAATCCTGCAACATCAATATTGATGCCAGGATTTGCCGTGAAAGGAGGGATATCTGGCCTCTGGCGATGAGGCACTACCCACTCCTCAGCTGGAGCTGTGCGTCTCCTGCTGGCAGGTGGTGACCCAGGATCTGCATCAGAAACATCACTAGATACATCAGCCAGCGTAGATAATGTATCTAGCGACGTCTCTGAGCAGTTAGCGGGGTCGAAATGAGGGTCTGAGTCTGACGCAGAGGCCTCAGATTCTGACGCCAGGATGGCATATGCCTCCTCGGCGCTGTACACCCTCTCAGACATTATATATAATAGATTATAAAATTTTATAATTATTATATATATATAAGCGGATTGTTGGTTCTTAGAAGAACCGTTGGGTTTCACAAGAAAATACAAATAAACACCTAAATCTCTCTAAATCCCTCTAAACCTGCCTCAATTCTTCTAAATCTCCCTAAAATCTCTCTAAATCTGCCTCAATTTTTCTAATCTCACTAAATCTCACTAAAATCTCTAACCTGTCAAATCTGATCTCTCTCTCTCGCTCACCAAAACACAAGTGAGGAGAGGGAGGGAGAATCACAGAGGTCAGAGCCAATATTTACAAAATATTGACCTGACCTGACAAATTAGAAATTTTATTTTGATTTTTTCTAACTTCTGATTGGATGTTGCTAGCCTGCCTCTCTGAGGCAGGCTAGGAACATCCCACTCAGCCAAGATGACCCTGCCCTTAGAACCCTAACCCTAGCCCTAACCCTACCCCTACCCCTAACCCTAACCCTACCCCTACCCCTAACCCCCCTAACCTACCCCTACCTACCCCTACCCCTACCCCTAACCTACCCCTAACCCTAACCCTACCCCTAACCCTAACCCTAACCCTAACCCTAACCCTACCCCTAACCCTACCCCTAACCCTAACCTAACCTAACCCTACCCCTACCCCTACCCCTACCCCTAACCCTACCCCTAACCCTAACCCTACCCCTACCCCTAACCCTACCCCTACCCCTACCCCTAACCCTACCCCTAACCCTACCCCTAACCCTAACCCTACCCCTACCCCTAACCCTAACCCTACCCCTAACCCTAACCCTACCCCTAACCTAACCCTACCCCTAACCGTCAGTTTATTTTATTTATTTTTATTTTTATTTTACTTTTTATTTTACTTTTTTTTTCACTTTTTTTTACACTTTTTTTTACTCTGCTGGGTGCCTTGATCCCTCGAGGCACCCAGCAGAGCACCTGATCACTGATGTGATCGTTTTTGTACTGAGTGCCACGATACCTCGTGGCACTCAGTACTTCCTGCCGCTACCGGAAGTGATCGCTCGGGGGGAGCGATCACGGACGGACCGGCGGCAGGTAAGCATATTGCAAGGATGCCTCGATGTCGAGGCATCCTTGTAATATACTCAGAGCAGCTGGAAGCGATACCGATCGCTTCCAGCGCTCTGTAGAAGTGCCGGGCACCTCTCCGGTGAAACCGGATGTTGATCGCTCCCGGGGAGCGATCACATGGTGCCCCGGCACTTCTAACCGCCATTGCACGGCTGCCTGGACTCCCAGGCAGCCTGCAATGGCGTTTGAGCTGCTGGAAGCGATCCGATCGCTTCCAGCGCTCAAAAAACGGCAGGACGTACCATGTACGTCAGCGGGTCTAAGAGAGACCCGCTGCAATGACGTACATGGTACGTCCTCGGTCCTTAAGGGGTTAAGGATGTCGATGCTAACACTTATATTGACAAGACCAGCTGTCATAACGATATTTGGTTAAAAGGAATTCCGAAGAGCCAATTAACAAGAATCAGGAGAAACTGCTCAGAAGTAGAGGAGTTTAAACAGCAGGCAGAATCCCTCAAAATTTAATTCATTGATAAGGGGTATGATGAAAACGAGTTGGATAATTTAATAAAAAAGTTGAAGGATGTAGACCAGGAAAGTCTTATAAAATGCAAAATACGAGAAGACGTCTCACGAGATGTCCCATTCATCTGTGAATTTAACAATGATAATCAGCTGATTAAGAGGACATTTAGAAAATATTGGCATGTCCTAAAAAAAGATAAAGACCTCGGTACAATATTGGGTGACAAACCAAGAATTATCTTTAGGGGAACGAGGAATATTAAAAGTAAATTAGTTAAGAGCAAATTTGAGAGAAAAAGAGTAGTCCCTAATCATTTTAATTTAAAAGAAGGATTTTACCAATGTGGTCAATGTTTAGCCTGCAGATCCACGGGAAATACCAAAACACTTTTAGAAAATTTCTACAACAAGAAAACTGGAAAAGAGGTTAGAATTAGAGGTATTTTGACTTGTTGTACGAAAAATGTGATATACCTATTGGAATGCCCGTGTGGACTTCAGTACATAGGATGAACTAGTCGTGCCCTAAATGTAAGAGTATCTGAGCATGTGCGGAACATACGAAATCAGTACGAAAAACATTCAGTATCCCAGCATTTTAGACTTATACATAACAGTTGTCCTAAAGATTTGAAATTTAAAGCCATTAAAAGGGTTAAATTCATTAATAAAGGTATGAGTGAGACTACGGTTTTAGGGAGGGAGGAAATGAAGTTTATATTCTATTTGGGCACTATGGCCCCTAATGGTCTTAATAATGATTTCGAATGGATTCATTTTTTATGATTATTTCGAGTTTCTCCATATAATATCTATTTATAGGTCTGTGTTTATTTATGATTAGTAAATAGAAGAGTACACTACTTATGTATCTATATGATTTAATACGAATAATATAGTCGTTTTGATCTAATATAAATGTACTCTCATACATATAATATAGGATTTGATTCTATATTTATCCTAATATAATATAGATATCTATATTACGTTAGCTAGCACCAGTATGGCACCTATATTGTCACTTTTATATTTATTTAATATATTATAATTATAATATTTTAATATAATAACTATTTGCACGTTATTGTACTAATCACTTAAAGGTATGATCCACATATACATTATAAATTTGATAATTTTTATGCCACTCATATATTATGAGTATTGGTTTAATATAATTTTAAAATATTTGATGTTGTAGTATTATATATTATTGATAATTTCTACCCAATATATAATTATTTTTGCACAGTATTTACAAAGAATTAAAATAAGCACGATTTCTATCAATTAACTGATATAGATACATATTACTTTTGATTTTTCTTATCACTACATAGCACTATTGGCACTTTAATACATATATTTATAATCTATGCTTGTCTTTACACTTTTGTGATTAGTGTAAAATAATTAAATAGTACGATTTTCATATAAATTAATATAGTTACAAATTCACTCGATCACTAAAATTAATCCATTGTATTATCGGCACTTTACTAATGTATATTTATAAATTATATTTGCTTCACATTCGTGCAATTAGCACATTGCACTTTAATTAGATATAAAATTTGATTATTTTTTGTATTTCTATATTGGGTGGCATTTGCCATGAGTACATTATACAATTATGTTGTTTCGCCAATATATTTACTAAGTATCTAATATTATTGACCTTATATGTACATCCTATATTGATGTTGTTTTTTAAATTGTTATATCCGGCTACTGTATATTTATTCTGTTGCATTTGTGATGTTATTTATTACATTACAGCTCTATTTGATAATAGGTGTATTTATAGGATATACAATTATTAATGGAGATCCGTTGCCTATGGAGCGATAAAATTTGTAAAAATATTAATGGGCCATATGATAAAACATAACCAGTGTGACTTATCCCCTTAAAAGAGTTACAGCACTGACTGCGCCTTTTCTTTTGGTAGGAATTAGTTATTCTCCTATTTGTCGATGAGCGCAATAAGGGCTGCGCGCAGATAATGGTTTGTTTACATCGGAAGTCGCCTTGGGGTATACGCAAGCGCACATTGGAGAGTGGGAGTCCGTTATATTTTTCTGGCGGCTCCTATGTTATCCAGTAGATTTTTACGATTTATATCACTCTCCAAAGTGATATCTTTGCCTAGATTCGGTGTGAGAGGATCACATTTATCTGCATAAATAAAAGTTTAGATTTATCGCCCCGCTATCAGCTGCGCGCATGCGTCAGGACATGCGCATGCGCAGTTGCGGCTATTAGCGGTTTAAATGCCAAACGGCGTTTTATATAGTTTAATGCTATATGGCTAATGAAATTTGCGTTTCACGTTGGAAAGCAGCGCTAATACGGAGGAATGCTACATATTAACCAATTATTAGCTCCATGTGTTTTTAATTGTTTTTAATTGATTTTTAATTGATTTTAACTGAAAGATGTGATGGGACTTTTAAACAGTATATAAGGAACCAGCAGATACAAGACTAGTGATACCAGCTGAAGAAGCTCTGAGGAGCAAAACGCGTTCTGGTAATATCTATTTTTATTTTATGTATTAATAAATTTATTTTATATACTACTGCTGCTTCTTGACATGTGATTTCTAAAAGAAGTTTTTTCGGAATTTCCTTATAAATTCCTACGTGAGGTCTTGGAGCCAATGCGGCTCACTTACATGTGAGTGCAATATTTAAATTGACCCATTGTCATTATATCTTAACGATATTGCACTAGGGGAGTGCATTGTTTTTTCTTTCCGTGATTTACTACAGAGGAAAGTCGTTGAAGATTACCATCACATTGGGGGTATATGGGCACCTGAAATATCTTTGAAGACCCAAATTGATATTCATCCTAGAGCCTAGGTTAGGCTCATTAATATGTGAGTAGGACCATCATCCCCTTACCTTCTGCATATGGTGCATCAACGTATTGCGCAATTATATTTTCTGTTTTGTAGAGATGCCTTATTAAAGAATTTTTGGGAAGATTGAGAAGACTTATTGAAGAACATGTAAAGTGATTTTTCGTATTTCCAGTCTTGTACTGGCGCTCCATTGACTGTCTACTGCATGTTCTTAGGTTTTTAGGGGAACCTCCGTATTCATTGTGTAGCGTTTAAGAATTTCCACTTATCCTGAGAGCGCTCCACTGTTTTTCTTTTTTGTGCTAAAATATGCTCAGTTAACATATATCACAAGGATCACCCAGGAAAGTCTGCTAAAGTATAAACCATCCTGGACGATCAGAGCAATCTGTCCCTCGCAAGAACGGAACTCTTTGATCTTTTCAACATAAAAGGAAATTCCTACCCTTATAATTTGGGTACATGTAGTGGCATTACAGAGGTCTCTGGAAGAAGAGCCAGTGGATTTGTAGTAGCCTTTCTTGGGGCAATCTGGAATTACCGTTACCCACACTGGTCGAGTGGAGTGTAACCAGATCCCATATAACAAGCAAGAGATCCCTACACCAGAAGCTGCCCTACACCTTCCTCATCTGAAGGCTATATGTCTGAAAAGATCAGGATATAAACCAATACTGAGATAAGGCACATAGGAGGGAGTGGTCCTTTATGGACACAGGTAGTGGTGTGGTTGTGTGTGTTTTTGTGCTTTAACTGTAAGGTTGCTGGTACTTAGTGCTGACCATGTGGAGGACCTTTCATGGAGCTGATTCAGCAGCAAGCATGGTTCCTGACACATGGTTCCTGACAGTAGGCAATACACACTTGTCTTTGTACTCAGGCAGATTTATAACTAGGCAGCCAGATTTATAACTAGGCAGAGTAGGCATGTGCCTACAGGCACCTGACAGAAGAGGACCTTGCGCTGTAAAAAATAATCTATATATTTTTTTTTACAATCACTTAGACCCCTGTATTATTTATTATTTATTATTATTCTTTATTTATAAAGCGCCAGCATATTCCGCAGCGCTGTACAATAAGCACAGTATAGACAGGGTTACAATACATTGAACAACATTTGACAAACAGTACAGGAGGAGATGAGGGCCCTATTCCCGTAGGAACTCACAATCTAGGAGGGTTGGGGTTGGAAACAGGAGGAGAGGACTGTAAGGTGAGAGTGATTGATGGTTGTGTCAGTGAGTTGGGTGGTAGGCTTCCCTAAATAGGAATGTTTTAAGGGAGCGTTTGAAGGAAGAGAAGTTAGGGGAAAGTCTGACAGTACGAGGGAGAGCGTTCCAGAGAGTGGGGGCTGCGCATGAGAAATCCTGCAGTCTATCATGGGAAGAGGTGATGCGGGGAGAAGCTAGGCGCAGGTCACTGTTTGACCTTAGGGAGCGGGCTGGGGTGTATTTGGTGATTAGTGAGGACAGGTAGTGGGGCGCTGAGTTAGTGAGGGTTTTGTAGGTAAGGATAAGAATTTTGAACTTAATTCTGCAGTGGATGGGGAGCCAGTGAAGGGACTCGCAGAGGGGAGCGGCAGAGACAGAGCGGCGGGTGAGGTGAATTAGCCTGGCGGAGGCGTTCAGGATGGATTGTAGGGGGGAGAGGCGGGACAGAGGGAGGCCAGATAAGAGATTTTTGCAATAGTCGAGTCAGGAGATTACCAGGGCGTGTATGAGTTGTTTTGTGGTGACAGCGGTAAGAAATGGCCGAATTCTGGAAATATTACGCAGTTGGTATCGGCAGGAGGAGGAAAGAGACTGGATGTGGGGGATGAAGGAAAGAGCAGAGTCAAGTGTAACTCCAAGACAGCGAACTTGGTTTGATGGGGAGATGGTGATACCCTCCACCGTGATAGAGAAGTCAGGAGGTGGGGAGGCATTGAGGCAGTGGCGTAGCGTGGGGGGGGCTGGGGGGGCCGTGGCCCCGGGCGCAGTTTTGTTAGGGGCGCATTTGCGCCCCTAAAACTGGCCCAGGGTTGAGGGGACCCAGATGCCGGGCAGCGCGGGAGTGCCTGCCCGGTCCTGAAGAGTCCGTCCTGTTAAAGGGAAGCGGCTGCGTGCAGGCGCAGCCGGTCACGTGGTCCGGCTAATCAGGTGGTACTGAGTCTCTGTACCACCTGACTGGCCGGACCGCGTGACCTGCGCACGCACGCCACGCAGCCGCATCCCCTTCAACAGGACGGACTCTTCAGGACCGGGCAGGCACTCCCGCGCTGCCCGGCATCTGGGTCCCCTCAACCCCTGCCGGAGCTGGAGCAATATCCAGGTGAGAGCTGGGCAAATCCATGTGTAAGCTGGGCAAATCCATGAGCTGGGGCAAATCCATGAGCTGGGGGCAAATCCATGAGCTGGGGCAAATCCATGACCTGGGGGCAAATCCATGAGCTGGGCAAATCCATGAGCTGGGGGCAAATCCATGAGCTGGGCAAATCCATGACCTGGGCAAATCCATGAGCTGGGGGCAAATCCATGAGCTGGGCAAATCCATGACCTGGGCAAATCCATGAGCTGGGGCAAATCCATGAGCTGGGCAAATCCATGAGCTGGGGGCAAATCCATGAGCTGGGCAAATCCATGAGCTGGGGGCAAATCCATGAGCTGGGGGCAAATCCATGAGCTGGGCAAATCCATGTGTGAGCTGGGGGCAAATCCATGTGTGAGCTGGGGCAAATCCATGTGTGAGCTGGGGCAAATCCATGAGCTGGGGCAAATCCATGTGTGAGCTGGGGCAAATCCATGTGTGAGTTGGGGCAAATCCATGAGCTGGGGCAAATCCATGAGCTGGGGGCAAATCCATGTGTGAGCTGGAGGCAAATCCATGTGTGAGCTGGGGCAAATCCATGAGCTGGGGAAAATCCATGAGCTGGGGCAAATCCATGAGCTGGGGCAAATCCATGAGCTGGGCAAATCCATGAGCTGGGGCAAATCCATGAGCTGGGGCAAATCCATGTGTGAGCTGGGGTAAATCCATGTGTGAGCTGGGGCAAATCCATGTGTGAGCTGGGGCAAATCCATGTGTGAGCTGGGGGCAAATCCATGTGTGAGCTGGGGCAAATCCATGTGTGAGCTGGGGCAAATCCATGTGTGAGCTGGCGCAAATCCATGAGCTGGGCAAATCCATGTGTGAGCTGGGGCAAATCCATGTGTGAACTGGGGCAAATCCATGAGCTGGGGCAAATCCATGAGCTGGGCAAATCCATGAGCTGGGGCAAATCCATGAGCTGGGGCAAATCCATGTGAGAGCTGGGGCAATATCGATAACGTGTCCACAGGTGGGGGCGCACAATTCTTGGCTGGTCCCGGGCGCTGAAAACCCACGCTACGCCACTGATTGGAGGGAGGAATAAGTAGGAGCTCAGTCTTTGACATGTTGATCTTTAGGTGGTGGGAGGCCATCCAGGAGGAGATGCCAGATAAACAGTCACTGACCTTTGAGAGGACAGGGGGAGAGAGCTCAGGGGTAGAGAGGTAGATCTGAGTGTCATCAGCGTAGAGGTGGTAATTAAAGCCAAAGCTGTTGATGATTTTGCCCAGGGAGGAGGTGTAGATGAAAAAGAGCAGAGGACCAAGGACAGAGCCTTGAGGTACACCAACAGATAGAGGCAATGAAGAGGAGGAGTTACCAGCAAAGGACACACAGAAGGACCTGTTGGATAAATAGGAGTAAACCCAAGCAAGTGCAGTGTCACCGAGACCCAGAGAGTTGAGGATCTGTAGAAGGAGGGGGTGGTCAACAGTGTCAAAAGCAGCCGAGAGGTCAAGCAGGATGAGAATAGAATAGTGGCAGTGTTTTTTAGCAGTTAGGAGGTCGTTGGTGACTTTGGTGAGGGCAGTTTCAGTTGAGTGTAGGGGACGGAAGCCAGATTGCAGGGGGTCAAGTAGGGAATTGGAGGACAGGAAGAGGGAGAGGTCGGTTTTTTCTAAGAGCTTTGATGTGAAGGGAAGCAGGGATACAGGGCGGTAGTTGGATGGAGAGTTGGGGTCTAGGGATGGTTTCTTTAGTAAAGGGGTAACTAGCGCGTGTTTGAAGGCAGATGGAAAGGAGCCAGTGGAGAGAGATAGGTTGAAGATGTGTGTGAGAGTAGGGGTGAGGGAGGAGGAGAGGGGAGGAATTAGATGTGAGGGAATGGGGTCGAGCGGGCACGTGGTGAGATGTGAGGAGGAAAATAAGGAATTGACTTCCTCCTCAGTGGCTGGGAGGAAGCGGCAGAGGGTGGCAGAGGGGACCTGTGGGAGTGGAGGTGGCAGATAACTATCTTGTGTTGGGATGTTGCTTCTGATAGTTAGAGTTTTACTGAGGAAGTAGTCTGCCAGGTCTTGAGCGCTGAAGGCAGCTGAGGGGGGAGGTGCAGGTGGGGAGAGGAGGGTGTTGAAGGTGGACCAGAGCCGTTTAGGGTTGGAGGACAGCGTAGATATAAGAGATGAGAAGAAGGATTGTTTGGCCAAGTGGAGGGCAGAGGTGTATGACCGGAGAATAAACTTGAAGTGAACAAAATCAGCTTCAGAGCGGGATTTCCTCCAGGCACGCTCTGCGGTGCGGGAGCATCTTTGCAGGTAGCGAGTCTGGAGGGTGTGCCAGGGCTGAAGCTGGCGGCGTGGGGCCTTACAGAGTCGAAGAGGAGCAAGAGTGTCTAGAGCAGAGATAAGCGTAGTGTTGTAGTGATTAGTGGCAGCATCAGGGCAGGTGAAGGATGAGGTATGAGGGAGGTGGTGAAGTAGGTTGGAGAATTGATGGGGGTCCACAGCATGTAGATTTCTGCGAGTGTGTGTGCGGGGTGGGGAGCAGGGTATTTAGGAAGTCCAGATAGGTTGAAAGAGAGAAGGTGGTGGTCAGAGATGGGGAAAGGGCGACATTTGAACTCAGAAATGGAGCAGAGGTTGGAAAAGACCAGGTCAATAACGTGACCATCGCGGTGGGTAGGGAGGAGGGAGGATTGTGTGAGTCCAAGGGAGGACGTGAGTGAAAGAAGTTTGGAGGCAGCAGGAGCGGAAGGATCGTCAATGGGAATGTTGAAGTCCCCGAGAATTAGGCATGGAAGATTAGAAGACAGGAAGTGAGAAAGCCAGGTAGCAAAGTGGTCAAAGAACTGAGAGGTTGGTCCCGGTGGGCGGTAGATGACTGCCACCCTGAGGGCCAGAGGAGAGAACAGGAGGATGCAGTGTGTCTCGAAGGAGGAGAAGGAGAGGTATGGGGGTGGAGGGAGATGCTGGTAGGTGCAGGTAGGAGAGAGCAGGAGTCCGACCCTGCCACCATTTCTCTCACCCGGTCTGGGGGTATGGCTCAAGTGTAGACCGCCATGTGAAAGAGCAGCAACGGAGGCCGTGTCAGAGGGAGTTAGCCAGGTTTCAGTTAAAGCTAGGAGGTTGAAGGAGTTTGAAAGGAAGAGGTCATGGACGGCTGTGAGTTTGTTGCACACAGAGCGAGCGTTCCAGAGGGCACAGGAGAAAAAGGACAGGCGCTGAGGGATGATGGGAATGAGGTTGCTGGGCTTGCAGGGAGGTGATTTATGTGCGATGGAGATAGGATGGGAGGGAAGTATTGGATGTGTTGTGGGGCCAGGGTTAGGGGATATGTCACCTGAATAGAGTAACCAGAGGGAGACCATGTTCTGAGGAAACAAAGGAGCTCATGCGAGGCCATCATGTGGGACGAGAGGAGGGAGGGAGAGATGCAGATTGTGTAGGGGTCGGTGGTAGAGGGGCAGGAGTTCCATTTAAGGAGAAAGGTAGAAGTAAAGAGCAGAAGCATGAGAGAAAGCATGATATAGACGTGAGTTTACAAGAGTAAAAAGTGGGCCTTGCAGTTTTGCAGTTCTTTCCTCCAGTCCCGCAACTCCAGGAATCAACTCTGAACGTCCACTTAAGAATGCCACTTGGAAATGACAATGGAGCCTGTTATAGTTGTTATATAGGGCGGACTGATTGCATTCAGGCAGTTAAAAAGTCAACACCTGAAAAAGTCAACACCTGAAGCTGGATGGGCTGTGTCAATAGGGCAGGAGATTCACATGCTAATTAGCAAAGCAAATGATGGAGAAAAACAAAAATAAATAAAAAATAAATAAAAACAGCAAAAGACCAAGGTAACGTTACAATGTGGGTGCCTGCGAATACTGGGTGATGGGGGTCTTACCAGCAAAAGTATGCAGGGGATCAGTTGAGATGTGGGTGTCTGTGGATGATGGGTGATGGGTGAAAATGTCCTACAATGTGGGTGCCTGCGAATACTGGGTGATGGGGGTCCTACCAGCAAAAGTATGCAGGGGATCAGTTGAGATGTGGGTGTCTGTGGATGATGGGTGATGGGTGAAAATGTCCTACAATGTGGGTGCCTGCGAATACTGGGTGATGGGGGTCCTACCAGCAAAAGTATGCAGGGGATCAGTTGAGATGTGGGTGTCTGTGGATGATGGGTGATGGGTGAAAATGTCCTACCTGTGGAGAGAGGAGACACAGGAATTAGGGATCGTGATGGCGTAGGGGATCTTGGATAAAACTCCAGGAATCAACTCTGAACGTCCACTTAAGAATGCCACTTGGAAATGACACTGGTATCTCTGGATTCCTAAGAGCTGGAGGGACATATGAGCTATCATTTGAAAGGACAGATTATGGCCTTTCCACCGATAACAAATATTTCCAGATTAGATTTATGTAAAAATAAAATATTAATTTTATTCATAGGACTTTATATACTATTTCCAGGCATTGCACAGGATGTCAACTTTGCTTGGGAACACTAAATATCTGGTGCTATCATTTGCAGTTTGACATTGCCAAAATTTATAACCGCAACTGAGCTGAATAGGATATGAAAGTGGAGGGGGTGGCCAAACTGGCCATTAAATCCAGTTGTCTTCCGTTCTATTGGTCCCAAAAATCCATAATATTGGAAAGATAATTTAGATTATTGCCAGTGAAGTCAGTCTAGGGGTGTAATTATTGCATAATTAAAGTTTGTGTATATATCTTATTTATGTACTGTAAGTACAAACAACAAGTCACTGACATTTCAGTGCTCTCTGGTTCACCTCACTTCGACAAGTTAAATTTGCAGACAGTGCGGTGAATTCAGCATTCACCGCAAGGTCCCCAAAGTGCAGTGAATCGACCCATCGAATGCTGCAAACCTGCTGAATGACGCAGATCAACCCACCGAAGGCACCTGCAAACCCATTGAGCAAACTGCCGAACACACCTGCCAAGCGCAGCCACCGGAGAGACTGCCGAACACAACTGCAAGCCGCCAAAGAGACTGCCGAACGCAACCGCAAGCCACCGAAGAGACTGCCGAACGTGCCCGCAAGCCACCGAAGAGAATGCCAAACGCACCCGACGGCCTGCCCAACGCAGCCACAAAAAGCTGACCAGCAGCTGAACGGGTTAAAAAAAAGCTACTTCATGAAAATGCCTGAAAATAGTATATAAAGTCCTATAAATTATAATAAAAATGTTACAGAAAAAAAACGCCATTTTAAAAAAATTCACCAGAAAAATGCCTAAAAAAATAGACCTTTTTGCTGCAAATTAAAAGAATAAATGGTTTATTAGTAGGGATGAGCTGTTCGGTTCGGAGTTCGATTCGAACATCGTCTGTTCGCATGTTCGAGAAATACGAACATTTCCACATGTTCGCCGCATGTTCGCCCACAATGCACCACAATGGACCACAATGCACTTTTTCCACTGGCCTGAAGCTTGTAATTGGCTACAGCCTGCACCTGACCACAGTTTAGGTGCAAGACAGGTGCAAGACTATGCCAATCACGGCTCAGAGTCCTGATTGGGCAAATTTTGTATAGTGTCCCGCAGCACACTATATAAGGCGTCCCTTGCAGCCCCAGCACGTGTTTTTTGAGAGATTGTTCTGTTAGCGTTTGTTCTCACTGACAGTCTGCCACTAGCTATTGGGGGGGTTCTCACTTCTACAAGATATCTGGGAATTATTGTAATCTGTGTGTTCTAACTGCCACCAACTATTTTGGGGGTCTCATTTCTACAAAATATCTGGGAATTGTGATAATCTGTGTGTTCTCACTGCCACCAACTATTTTGGGGGTCTCATTTCTACAAAATATCTGGGAATTGTGGTAATCTGTGTGTTCTCACTGCCACCAACTATTTTGGGGGTCTCATTTCTACAAAATATCTGGGAATTGTTGTAATCTGTGTGTTCTCACTGTCAGCAACTATTTTGGGGGTCAGTCATTTCTACAAAATATCTGGGAATTGTTGTAATCTGTGTGTTCTCACTGGCACCAACTATTTTGGGGGGTAAATCATTTATACTAAATATCTGGGAATTGTTGTAATCTGTGTGTTCTCACTCCCAGCAACTATTTTGAGGGTCAGTAATTTCTACAAAATATCTGGGAATTGTTCTAATCTGTGTGTTCTCACTGCCACCCATCAGGGGGTCTCACTGACTAATAGGAGGTTTCTGGGAATTGTAATCTGTGTCTTCTCACTGCCAGCTATCAGGGGGTCCCACATACTTCTATCAGATTTCTGTGAATTGTAATCTGTGTCTTGTCACACTGCCACCCATCAGGGGGGCTCATTGATTTATAGGAGGTTCCTGGTAATTGTAATTTGTGTCTTGTCACTGCCACCCATCAGGGGGTCTTACTGATTTATAGGAGGTTTCTGGGAATTGTAATCTGTGTCTTGTCACTGGCTGCCAGCTATCAGGGTGTCTCACTGAGTTATACCAGAGTTCTGGAAATCTTTAATCTTTATACCAGAGTTGAATCAGAGTTCTGCAGCATATCTCCAATTTTTATAACAGAGTTGAATCAGAGTTTTGTATATTTTTACTCTATATATCACTCACCATGTCAGAAAGACCAAAAAGGACAGGCAGATGCTCCCAGACACAGATAAGAGGGCAAGCCGCCTCTGTGTCGGGAGGCTGTGCCTCTGGTCGTCGTGGACGTGGTTCATCCTCTGCAGGGGCACGCTTGTCCTTTCTAACTGGTGCTGGCCGTCTCAAGCCGCAGCAACATACAGAGGATTTGGTGGATTGGCTAACCAGGCCATCCTCATCCTCCGAGTGCTCTGCCAGCCAGGCTTGTAGTGCTTTACAGTCCACCTCAGCTGCCAAAGCAACTAATGCAGCCTCCATGTCCACAGCTACTCCTGCCGTAGCCTCACTATCACACACGGAGGAGTCAGCTGAATTGTTTGACTACAATGACAGTGACATGCTGCTTGAGGATGCGCAGCAACTACAGTGCTCTGATTAAATCTCTGAGGTTGAGGAAGGGAGTATAATCAACCTAGAGGATGGGGGTGCCAGTGATGACACGCAAATAACTGGCACTCATGTTGCCCCAGCAGCTGCAGCATACTGTCAAGTTGGCTCCAGTGACGAGGAGATAGGGGGTGATGACAATGATGATGAGGTCACTGACTCCACCTGGAAGCCTGATCGAACAGAGGAGTCAAGTGAGGAGGAGGAGGCACAACAAACACGAGGCACAACATCCTCTATGACCAACCATAGCACTAGCCAGTCCAAGGCATCAGATGTCAGAGCTGCTCAGGTGCAGAGCACTGTTGTCTCAAAGCACACATCCAGGAACTCTGCTGTCTGGGAGTTCTTTAAAAAATGTGCAGCAGACCGCACCGTTGCTATTTGTAATCTATGTCAGATGAGGATCAAGCGTGGGAAAGACATCGGACGCTTGGGTACCACAAGGCGAGATATGACCACCTGCCACGCATCCCGTTGGCGCAACACTTTGCGTAGGTCCTCCTCCTCACCAGTCCTGCCATATAGTACAGAAAACAGGTTGTATAAAAGGCGCTCAGAAACAGTGGATGGATCGCTACAAGTTCTTACAGATGTGGTGTTCCCCTCACCACAAAAAACACAAATAGAAAATGAACCAGGTGAAAGAACAGCGCTCCTCCTTAGTGTAGAATAACCTTTCCCCAATCTCAAACACCCAAGGTGTATAAACCAAATGACAACTGTCTTACGTGTATATATTTCGAGGGAGATAATTTTCTTCCAATAGTCAGATCTTTGCTGTTCAATAACCAAAATTAACCTCCAAAATAAGGAACAGAAAGGAAACAATAGTGCAGATCAATGTGACTCTACATAAGTATTAAACAATTTCGCTATTGCAGTACACTCACACTCTCTGAGAGCCCTCTAGCTCTATGATTGGCACATCACAGACTGGTACAGGCCAGCCCGTCGGCCAAACTTCTACTTTCAAGGTTCCAATATCTTTTTATAGCTCAAAGAAAAAGAGAATTTTCATGGCACAATATCGTCCTTACTTCGCAAGCACTAACTCAGAAGGAAGAAATCATACTCACCCTTTGAGGAGCTTAGCCAAGCTCTAGGTGTCCAGCGTATACAAATTGTTTGGCACAATTTACAAAGCCTCTTGTTGGATAAATATTCTGCAGAGCCGCAGAGATGGTAAAAAAGTATAGGATTTATTCGTTATAACCAATATAGACAAATAAAAAACAAAAAACAAATGGCCAGACGCGTTTCGCGCATCAAGCGCTTCATCAGTGGCGAAATACAGAAAAAAAGAGGTCATTTGGTTTATACACCTTGGGTGTTTGAGATTGGGGAAAGGATATGTTCTGCCATGTCATTGACTCCAACCTCCACTGACAGGGATGATGCTACAGTAATGGATGTACCAGGTCCTTCCTCACAATGTGACAGCATCCCATCAGCTGAAGATTTACGCAGTCAGATTACGTTGCCCCAGCTGCTGCAGCGTAAGAAAAACTATAGTCCCAACCATCCCCAAGCACAGCGTCGAAATGCCAGCTTAGCAAAATTACTCACATTACAGCTGTTGCCTTTCCAGCTGGTGGACTCTGCTTCCTTCCATGAATTTGCTGTACCACAGTGGCAGGTTCCAAAACGCCATTTCTTTTCACGGAAGGCCATTCCAGCACTATACCAGCACGTGGAAGAAAATGTTATGGAGTCATTGGGAAAGGCTGTCAGCAGCAAGGTGCATGTGACACGTGGTCCAGCAAGCATGGACAGGGCCGTTACATTTCCTTCACGGCACACTGGGTAACTCTGATTGCAGCTGGGAGGGATCCAAGACGGGGCTCTGTGTTGGAGCTTGTTCATCCACCACTCCTCCAGAAAGCTGCTTGTATGAGGTCTGTCTACTCCACCACCACCTCTCCCTCTTCCTCCTCCTCCTCCTCCTTCTCTGTCTCTGGCGAAGTGGCAGTTAAACCGACGCGTGACAGGGGCTACGAAATGGCTCAAGCAAAAAGATGCCATACTGTGCTTGAGCTGGTTTGTTTAGGGGACAGGAGCCACACCGGGCCAGAAATTCTGTCAGCTCTGCAGGGCCAGGTGCAGAGATGGTTAACACCAAGCCAGCTTCAGCTGGGAATGGTCGTCTGTGATAATGGCAGCAACCTTTTCTCCGCCCTATGCCAGGGTAAGTTGACGCATGTACCATGCTTAGCACACGTCCTAAATCTGGTGGTAGTGTTTCCTAACCAGGTACCCAGGGCTGGCAGAGCTTCTCAGCCAGGCCAAAAAAGTCTGCAGCCACTTCAGACGGTCATTCCCAGCAAGTGTTCGTCTGGCAGAAATTCAAAGAGAATTCCACCTTCCCACAAACCATCTGATCTGTGACATGCCCTCCAGGTGGAACTCGACATTAGCAATGCTGCAGCATCTGCACAAGCAGCAGAGGGTCATCAATGAGTACCTGTGTGAGTATGGCACAAGGACAGGTTCAGGTCAACTTGTTTCCCCCCCTGCAGTGGCTGATAATCAAGGATGCATGCACTGTGCTGTCGCCATTTGAGGAGGCAACGAGGATGGTGAGCAGGGACAGTGCATGCATCAGTGACACAATTCCTTTAGTGTTCCTGCTGGAGCACACTCTGCGGGGAATTATAGATGTGGCACTAGGGAGAGCAGCAGGAGGAAGAGGAGGCCATCCCTAGCTCACAAGGCCCCAGTCTTTATGCAGACAGCATTCCTATGGGTCCTCAGATCAGAGAGGAGGAGGAATATTTAAGTAGTGGGGACATTGAAGGTGGGGATTCCTCAAGGGAGGGTTTTGTGTGCCCAGAAACCCAAGGACTAGTACGTGGCTGGGAGGAGGAAGTGCACGATGAGGTCATCCTCCTCATTGACCAGGAAGACTCGGAAGCTAATGCCACCTCCAACCTACCCTGCATGGGCTCCCTTATCCTGCAAAGCCTGGTAAAGGACCCCATGATTCGTGCTATCAAGGAGAGGGATCATTACTGGTTGGCAAGCCTTCTTGATCCACGATGCAAGGGTAAAGTTGCAGAGCTCATCCTGCCCTCACAGAGGGAGGACAGGATGAAAAAACTTGAGGACGCTCTAAAGCGGCACTTGTGTAACACCTTTACAGGCACTGGTAGGTTACCAAGTGATGACACAGGTGCTTCTGAGGCTACGGATGATCAGAGGAAGAGCAGTGAAGGCAGGGGCCGCTTGACTGATGCCTTTTTAAATTTTTTAGTCCACGACACCCAAGGACGTCAAATGTAGGCACCCATTGCCAGTTTCTTCACTGTATGGTGCAGGACTACCTAGGGGCAAGGGCAGACCTGGATACCTTTCCAGCAGATGATCCACTGGCTTACTGGGTGTTGAGATTGGATCACTGGCCAGAACTTAGCCAATATGCTATGCAGCTACTAGGTTGCCCTTCATCCAGCGTGCTTTCTGAAAGGACGTTCAGTGCCGCTGGAGGTTTTGTCACAGACAAAAGAGTGCATCTGTCCACCGACTCTGTAGACCGGCTGACATTTATAAAAATGAATCAGTCCTGGATCAGCAGCTATCAACCCCCTGATGCTGACGTAACTGAATAGATCAGGGATCTCTTCTGCATTAACAAAACCTCCACTACTGCACTCTTCCACAATACCACAAAGGGGTTACGGTGTGAAGGCACTTGCTGCCACCATAGGCACAATATTTGGGTGCACTGACGCCTTTACCAGATTCATATCTGTTTAATATAGGACCGCATGGTCCAACCCTGCACTCTTCCACAATACCACAAAAGGGTTACGGTGTGAAGGCACTTGCTGCCATCAAAGGCACAATATTTGGGTGCACTGACGCCTGTACTAGATTCGTATCATTTTAATATTGGACCACAGGGTCCAACCCTGCACTCTTCCACAATACCACAGAGGGGTTACTTACAGTGTGAAGGCACTTGCTGCCACCAAAGGCACAATATTTGGGTGCACTGATGCCTTTACCAGATTCATATCTTTTTAATATAGGACCGCATGGTCCAACCCTGCACTCTTCCACAATACTACAAAAGGGTTACGGTGTGAAGGCACTTGCTGCCACCAAAGGCACAATATTTGGGTGCACTGACACCTTTACCAGATTCATATCTTTTTAATATAGAACCGCATGGTCCAACCCTGCACTCTTCCACAATACCACAAAAGGGTTAAGGTGTGACGGCACTGTTGCCGACACTAAAGGCCCAATTTTAAAGCACCTATTGTTACTTTCATCCAAAGCCTGCATAAGTTTCACCATAATTTAGCCAAAAAATCACTAAACTTGTTCTGTGTGTCCTAAAATGTCATCTCATACAGGCTGCCGCCCCAAGCAGTTGTTTATCAATAGATTAAAGGAAAACCGATTACCGTCATTTGAAATGTCATTTTTTTGTTTTTAAATGTTTCTATACATCCTACAAGTCCGCCACTTCACGGGCAGGTTATGGGGACCTCCTAGGCATGATATTTGAAGGAATTTTTTGTTTTTATTTTTAACCCTTATTTTATGGAAAACTCACTGTTCCTTTAAAAACTTTTTTTAAAACTTTTTGTCCTTGTTTCCTGTCCCCCAGGGCACTACCCGGACCCCCATACACCTTTTATGGCAAATATCTTGCATATATGCCCTCTGGGAGGGCACTCTAAAAATCGAACTTTTGAGTCACATTGAGTTCGGTTCGTGTTCTAGTTCGAACTTGAACTTTTGAAATTGTTTCTAATGCGAACCGAACACGGGGGTGTTCGGCTCATCACTATTTATTAGATATTGGATAAAAACGGGAATATTTTTAACATTGAAGCCTATGGGATTCGCCGGATTAAACCTGTCGAATGAAACAACTGAACATCAGAGAGATTTCACTGACATTTCTCTGCTGTTCGGTGTCTGTGGATAGGTTAACCATTGCTTCTCTATGGGGGATTTTGCTGCTGCCAAACAGGCACCGTATTTCCCTGGCAATTCAACAAAATTTGCCAAACTGCCTGCTCTCTGAATAGTCGAATGGCCCCAATATTGCACCGTACGGGGAAATTCCCTATTTGGTGGAATTTTTGGGCCAGTTTAGCTCTCTTTGAATAACCCTATATATGTGGGACTTTAGCCTAACTCGGGGACTGGTCAGTAATGAGAGCTGTAATTATTATTTTATTATTATGGAACTAGTTGGAAAGCCTGCCCAGAGGGCAGTCTATTGTTAATACTGCCCCAGCTCATGGATATTGCCCCAGCTCGTGGATATTGCCCCCACGCTCTCATGGATATTTGCCCCCAAGCTCTCATGGATATTTGCCACACTCTCATGGATATTTGCCCCCACGCTCTCATGGATATTTGCCCCCACGCTCTCATGGATATTTGTCCCCACTCTCTCATGGATATTTGCCCCCACGCTCTCATGGATATTTTCCCCCACGCTCTCATGGATATTTGCCCCACGCTCTCATGGATATTTGCCCCCAAGCTCTCATGGATATTTGCCCCCAAGCTCAGACCCCAGACCAGACATGGGGCGGCTGTTCGAATGCTCTATCGGCATTCGGACAGCCGCCCCTGCAGCTCTGTCTCCGCATACTTACCTGCCTGAGCGGCGCAGGGAAAGTTTCCTCGCTTCCGCTCGTTGAAGGACCTAAGCCGCGGTCACATGGGACTCCCACGTGACCGCGGCTTGGGTCCTTCAAAGAGCGGAAGCGAGGGAACTTTCCCTTCGCCGCTCAGGGGTTGGATGCGCGCGGCAGCCGGGTAGAGGCTGCGAGCGCAGCCTCTACCCGGCTGCTGCGTGCGCATCTCGTAACCGCCGCGGCGAGTGCACAGCTGGCTCGTGCCGCGGCGGTTGCATGCGTGCACAGCCAACCGCCGCTGGTTGCGCGCGCATGCGCAGAGAAGGCTTGGCGACGGACACGCCAAGCCTTACTCTATTATAGTATAGGATGTCTCCTCTATGTTATATACCAGGATTTTATTTCTGCTTCTTCTTTTATTTTTCCTGTGTTCTTTCACCATAAGAGCTTGTGGGCATTATTCCTTGCCCTGTGCTAAAATGGGGACGCTAAGGTAAATAATGTGCGCCTGCAGGTTTCCCCTTAGTTTCCCTGTTTAAGCTCCATATTACGGGTCAGGTGCTTATTCAGAAGTCTGCCCCGTAATTCAGCACTATGCATCACTGCAAGTACCTCCTCCTGCAGTCAATAGAACTCCATGGAGGCTTTTGCTGCCCGGCCGCCTGACCTGCAGGATCTCTTTTTTCCCCCTGCAATATAAAAAAAGATAGTATTGCCCCCAGCTCACATGGATATATATTGCCCCAGCTCCGATGGATATATATTGCCCCAGCTCACATGGATATATTTGCCCCAGCTCACATGGATATATTTGCCCCCAGCTCTCATGGGTATATATTGCCCCAGCCCATATGGGTATATATCGCCCCCCAACTCACATGGGTATATATCGTCCCCAGCTCACATGGGTATATATCGTCCCCAGCTCACATGGGTATATATTGCCTCCAGCTCACATGGGTATATATTGCCCCAGCTCACATGGCTATATATTGCCCCAGTTCTCATGGGTATATATTGCCCCCAGTTCACATGGGTATATATTGCCTCCTGCTCATATGGGTATATATTGCCCCATCTCACATGGGTATATATTGCCCCCAGCTCACATGGGTATATATTGCCCCAGCTCATATGGGTATATATTGCCTCCAGCTCATATGGGTATATATTGCCCCAGGAACATAATTACCTGATCCAGTGCCGTACTGATGCTGAATGATGTGACCGACGTTTGTGTGACCTCAGAGAGACAGTGACTGTCACGCTCACGAGTGACTGTCTGCAGTGGTGCGGTGGTGCCAGACTGACTAAGTGGGACTGGAGCCGGAGAGGAAGAGTATCAGGCCGCACAGCCGCGCATTAATCCCAGCCCGCTCTGTCTCTCTCACTGTCTCCTTGGCCGCACCCACACACATGAGGACACACGTGCAGCCAGAGCAGCTCGAGGCGAGCGAGCAGGGAGAAGGAAGGATGATCGGATGCCGATCGCGGCTGTTGAAAAAAATAGTGCAGCGCTCGCCGCTGCGCTGGGCAAAATTTGCCGCCGGTCTCCAAGCCAGTGGGCCCCCTTCAAGTGGTGGAATTGCCATGGCCCGGTCGCAATTGCGACCACTGCGACCCTGGTTATTCCGCCACTGCTTCCCATGTTAAGGATAGGGAGTGCAAAGTACAGTAAGCTCACAGAAGCGAGCACAATCACTAATGCGCTAAGGGCTGGGGTTTTTTAGCCTGTTAGAGTTCAGATTGTAATATGGGGCATGCGTTAAAATCCCTTAATTTAGCGTTATAGGGCTGGTCTAAAAAAAAATTCCAGGACTGATTTTTATTCCCAGTCCAGCCCTGCACTCCAGGCACCTTGACAAAACTGCATTTTGAGAAATCGGTGACCTTAGAATCTACATCCCCTTCCTCTTGTAGTAGATCAGTGTTATACTTATTTACCACTAGAGGGCATAGTTGTTTGTGTTACCTGTTTTCTGTTAATGTAAATATGTTTCCGGGTCAGGGGTTGTTGTTGTCAGTTTCCTGAGTGGGAGAGCTGTGTCTGTACCAGCGAATAAAGAGAATAAGTAATTCATCCACCACCTGTCTCTGCATCAGTCATATGAAGATATTACACTCTACAGCAGTGGTTCTGAAACGTGGTACACATACCCCAGGGGGTACGCATACCACAAGCGGCTGACGTGACCGATGTGCACCGGCACGTGTTGGTGCAGATGCAGCAAGCAACGTGGCGCGTGTGATGTCACGTCAGTTGCTGGATGTGGGGTGAGGTCTCTCATGAAGGAGCAGCCGCCCTGGACTACGAGGTGAGAGACGGAGCTGCCCCTGCCATTACTGCCACATATAAACAGTACCACTACCAACCCAATCTAACGCTCTCCTGCCAATGCCCATAACGCTCTCCTGTTCAGTGCCCGTAACACTCTCCTGCTCAGTGCCCATAACGCTCTCCTGTTCAGTGCCCATAACGCTCTCCTGCTCAGTGTCCATAACGCTCTCCTGTTCAGTGCCCAATAACTCTGTCCTGCTCCGTTCTCATAATGCTCTCCTGTTCAGTGCACATAAAACGCTCTCATGTTCAGTGCCCAATAACGCTCTCCTGTTCAGTGTCCAATAACGCTCTCATGTTCAGTGCCCAATAATGTTCTCATGTTCAGTGCCCAATAACGCTCTCATGTTCAGTGCCCAATCTATAATGCTCTCATGTTCAGTGACCAATAACGCTCTCATATTCAGTGACCAATAACGCTCTCATGTTCAGTGCCCAATCCATATGCATTACAGTGAGTTTTATTGGTTCGTACCCCTGGGGTGTGGGGGGTTATGGTTATGTATGTGAATGTATGGCCGTGTGTGTAAATGCATGTATTTGTCTTTAACCAGGCTGCTGTGCGTAAAAGTCTGCGCCTGTGTTTGTCACAGTCCGGCATTGCCCCCTAGTCCTGCACCCTAAAGGCTGGTATTGCTCCTAGAATCGCCACAATATCTGCTGCCTGCACTGCACAAAGAATGACAACATCGTGAGTTACAGGTAGGAGACTAAATAGTTGTGCGGGGCAGCAAGAGGTTAAAAGGGCAATCTACTCAAATTTTACACCCCTTTTTTCCCTTTAACCTCTTTGCTGCTGATGACATGCTAGGTGCATCCTCTGGTTTCATGTTTGTGTTCAGAGGATGTACTCAGAACGTCGTTGAGGTCCTGCAAGTCAGTGCCATTTCTTTGTTCGTGTGGTTGGGGCCGCCCACCCACGCCAGTGATGTCAGTCGCTGCTGTGGTGCAGGAAGGAGGAGGTGAGCCACGAGACAGTCCAGACCACAGGGCACATCCCAATCCACAGACAGCTCAGCCCCCTGAGCCGCGCATACCACTTTCTGGTGACCAGAATCTGATGATGCTGAACACACGCTCTCCTCTCCCCTTTTCCCACCTGTCCTCTCCTTTTCCCACCTCTCCTTTTCCCCTCTCCTCTCCCCCCTCTCCCTCTCTCCTCTTTCCCCTCTCACCCTCTTTCCCCTCTCCCCTCCCTCCTCTTTCCCCTCTCCCCTCTCCTCTTTCCCCTCTCCCCTCTCCTCTTTCCCCTCTCCCCCTCTACTTTCCCCTCTCCCCTCTCCTTTCCCCTCTCCCCCTCTCCTCTTTTCTGCTCCCCCTTTCTTCTCTTTCCCCTCTCTCCTCTTTCCCCTCTCACCCTCTCCTCTTTCCCCTCTCCCCCTCTCTCCTCTTCCCCTCTCACCCTCACTCTCATCTCCCCTCTTTCCCCTCTCTCCCTCTCTCTCATCTCCCCTCTTTCCCCTCTCTCCTCTTTCCCCTCCCCTCTCTCCTCTTTCCCCTCTCTCCTTTTCCCTCTCCACTCTCTCCTTTTTCCCCTCTTTCCCCTCTCTCCTCTTTCCCCTCCCCCTCTCCTTTCCCCCTCCCCCTCTCCTCTTTTCCGCTCCCCCTTTCTTCTCTTTCCCCTCTCTCCTCTTTCCCCTCTCTCCTCTTCTCCTCTCCCTCCCTCTCCTCTTTCCCCTCTCCCTCCCTCTCCACTTTCCTTCTCCCTCTCTCTCCTCTTTCCCCTCTCCCTCTTTCCCCTCTCTCCACTTTCCCACTATCCTCTCTATCCCCCTCTCTCCTCTTTCCCCCTCTTCTCTTTCACCCCTCTCCTCTTTCCCCCTCTCTCCTCTCTTCCCTCCCACTGTTCACTCCCTCTCTCTTTTTCTCCCCTTTTCTGATATCCCATTTTCTCCCCGCTCGCTCTCCCCTTCCCCTCCCTCTCTCTCTATTTTTCTCCCCTTTTCTGATGTCTCATTTTCTCCCTCCTCGCTCTCTCCTTTTCTCCCTCCCCCTCGCTCTCCCCTTTTCTACCTCACTCCCTCCTTTTCGCCCCCTCACTCTCTCCTTTTCTCCCGACCTCTCACTCTCTCTCCTTTTCTCCCATCCTCTCTCCCTTTCTCCTTTTCTCCCTTCCTCTCTCCTTTTTTACCCCTCTCTCCCCGTTAGTTTGGAATTATGTGTGTGTCTGCCAGTGTGTTAATTTGGGATTTTGTGTGTGGCACTGTCAGTTGTGAAGCGTGGGTTGTCAGCGCCCGGGGCAAAGCCAAGAATTGTTCCCCCCCTATATTGCCCAGCTCTCATGGATATATTGCCCAGCTCTCATTGATATATTGGCATTGGGCCGGATGCCATGCAGGGGGTGGGGGCCGGATGCCATGCAAGGGGGTGCCCGGTTCTGAATAACGTGAGAGTCCGTGGAAAGAGCGGGTGGCTGCACGCGTGTGTGTGTATGTGCAGGTCATGCGGTCTGGCCAGTAAGGTGGTACAGAGACTCAGTACCACCCGACTGGCCAGACCGTGTGACCTGCACACGCACGCATCCGCCTCCCCTTCAACACAGACTCTCACACTATTCAGGACCGGGCACCCCCCTGCCTGGCATCTGGGCCCCCTCAAATTTATTTTGAAATTATGCGCCCTTAAAAAACTGCGCCCGGGGCCACCGCCCCCCCACGCTACACCACTGGGCACTGTGCTAATTTGGAATTGTGAGTATAAGAGTGTTAATTAGTAGGGCTAAGCCGAACGCCCCTGTGTTCAGTTCGACTTCGAACTCGAACAATTTCAAAAGTTCGAGTTCAAACTCGAACACGATCCGAACTCAATGTAAGTCAATGGGACTCGAACGTTCGATTTTTAGAGTACCCTCCAAGAGGGCATATATGCTAGATATTTGCCATAAAAGGTGTATGGGGGTCCGGGTAGTGCCCTGGGGGACAGGAAACAAGGACAAAAAGTTAAAAAAAAGTTTTTAAAGGAACAGTGAGTTTTCTATGAAATAAAGGTTAAGAATAAAAACGAAAAATTCCTTCAAATATCGTGCCTAGGAGGTCCCCATAACCTGCCCGTGAAGAGGCGGATTCGTAGAATGTTTAGAAACATTTAAAAACAAAAAAATTACATTTCAAATGAAGGTAAATGTTTTTCGTTTAATCTATTCATAAACAACTGCTTGGGGCGGCAGCCTGTATGAAAAGAGGAGACCTTTTAGGACACGCAGAACAAGTTTAGTGATTTTTTTGGCTAAATTATGGTGAAACTTATGCAGGCTTTGGATGAAAGTAACAATAGGTGATTTAAAATTAGGCCTTTAGTGTCGGCAACAGTGCCGTCACACCATAACCCCTCTGTGGTATTGTGGAATAGTGCAGGTTGGACCCTGCGGTCAAATATTAAAATGATATGAATCTGGTATAGGCATCAGTGGCAGTGTCCCCAAATATTGTGCCTTTGGTGGCAGCAAGTGCCTTCACACCATAACCCCTCTGTGGTATTGTGGAAGAGTGCAGTGGTGGACCCTGCGGTCCAATATTAAAATGATATGAATCTGGTATAGGCGTCAGTGGCAGTGCCCCCAAATATTGTGCCTTTGGTGGCAGCATGTGCCTTCACACCGTAACCCCTCTGAGGTATTGTGGAAGAGTGCAGGGTTGGACCTTGCTGTCCAATATTAAAATGATATGATTCTGGTATAGGCATCAGTGCTCCCAAATATTTTGCCTTCGGTGACAGCAAGTGCCTTCACACCGTAACCCCTCTGAGGTATTGTGGAAGAGTGCAGGGTTGGACCTTGCTGTCCAATATTAAAATGATATGATTCTGGTATAGGCATCAGTGCTCCCAAATATTTTGCCTTCGGTGGCAGCAAGTGCCTTCACACCGTAACCCCTCTGAGGTATTGTGGAAGAGTGCAGTGGTGGAGGTTTTGGTACTGCACAAGAGATCCCCGATCTATTCAGTTACATCAGCAGCTATTACAAAACCGGGTCAGCAATGTTTAGGCACTTGTACTGCACTACTGTATATGGTGAGAATCGGTGCACACCAGTAGCAACAGGAAGCAAACAGAACAGGCAGGGAATACACAGAGAGAATAGTCAAATGGCAGGCAAAGTCGGCAACAGATCGGGTCCTCAGAACAAGCAGGGTCAGTAACAAGTATTCAAACTGATTCGGTAAGCTAGAGATGCGGGAATAAAGGCTGAGACACACTGAGCGTGTAGCGACGCACAGCGTAGCGAAGTGAAGAGAAGCAAACATTTTGCAGGCTTGACTTCACTCCACTCCGCCTCGCAGTGTGTCTATACTGCATTACGTTTGCTTCTCACCGCACTTGACAGGAATCCACTAACTAAATTAAAATGTACACACAAAACCATTTTATTTTCACAAAGCACATGTTATATAGGCAAAAAAAGTTTCTACTCAATAAAATACATCAAAAACTACTGTTAATTTAATAGGAATAGTATTAAAATATAAAAAAAGGTAACCCCTGATCATATATATTATAGGGACATGGAGCGCTGTGTATAGAGTAGGGATGCATTGATACCACACACAGACATATACGTATATATCAACACGCAGACCTATATATACGTATATATCAACACGCAGATATATATATACACCCACCCACAGACCTCAGACCATATATACACATACGCACATTGGGGGGCTGGCATGTGGACAATCTCAACTAAATGCGCCCCCCCCCAATTTGGCTGATCCCTCCAGAAGAATTGTTGAACCTGACAGAGCAGAGAATATATATAATATTCTCTGCTCTATTGGGTTCAACATTTCTTCTGGAGGGATCAGCCAAATGGGGGGGGGGGAATTAGTTGCCAAAATGTGTGTGTAATACAAGTCTGGATATATATATTTATAAGAATATAGATATATATCTTATCTATATATATACAGGTATATCATACCTGCCCTTACCTTCCTCTATAAATTTGCTAAAAATATACACACAAAAAAAACCCACTGCCTGGGACCCCACGCAGCCCACATGCCACCCCCTCTACCTGGCTGAATGTATCTAATATATATAATTAAATACATTCAGCCAGGTAGAGAAAGAAAAAAAAAGTTTTATTTTATAATCCCGGGGACATTTAAAAATGTCCTCGGATTATATTTTTTTAGAAATGTGTCGCCTCGCCTTAGCCTGGTGGTCAGTGGGGGCTCCCTGGATCCTGGTTGTGGGGGGGGTCTGCCATGGTCGCAGGTGCAGTGGCTCCCTCCCTGCGCCGCCTGTCTCTGCCACATACACCCGGGTGGCTAGCCCGCACAGTCGCAGCTCTGTCATCCGGCGGCCGCATGCTCCTCAAGGGATCCTTGGGAGGCCCCGGCAGGCTGCCCTCTACAGTGCCTGATTAGAGGGCCGTGTCTGCCTGATGTTTTAGTAACAAGAATGTTTTATCCCATAGGCTTCAATGTTAAAAATATTCCCGTTTTAATGCAATATCTAATAAACCGTTGCTTTTAATATTCTGCAGTAAAGAGTCTCTTTATTTCTAGATTTTTTTGTATTTTTTAAGCATTTTTTATACTTTTTCAATTTATTTTTTTCGCGAACTTTTCGAACAGCCAATGTTCGAATCGAACTCCGAACCGATCGAACCGAACAGCTCATCCCTATTAATTAGGGATTGTGTGTGTGTGTGTATCTGTTATTGCAGCAAGCACGCAAACACTTACATTGCACACACAAAACAACTCACATATATCGACATTGTACTTGTACACACAGAACCCATCACAAACACATATACTTACATTGCACACACAGATAGCATCACAAACACATATACTGACATTGGACACACAGATAGCATCACAAACACATATACTGACATTTCACACACAGATAGCATCCCAAACACATACTGGCATTGCACACACACACGCACACACACATAGTTAGCATCACACCTAATCAATAGAAATTACTTTCTCAAGACTACTCGAGTAGGGGTACTTAAGAATTTGTTTTAGATCTGCAAAGGTACTACCTGCAGGGGTACTGCTCCATAAAAGGTTGAGAAACACTGCTCTACAGGGTAGAACTAATTCAGCTCTCCGAGTGCGGGAGATCAGAAGCTGAGTTTAGCAAGAGCTGACGTTAGCTTCATCGATTATTTCCTGAAAGTGGAATTGTTTTGGGACTCATCTACAGCCAATGGCTCTCAATGCATTTGCATTGTGAGCAATTGGGTTGGCTGGATGTGCGCTTGAACATCCAGCCTCCTAGATATATAGCTATATCCAGTAAGGTTTCACAGTATGATTAATTATTTAAAATTGGTATTGTCTCAATGGAAAATAACTACAAAAATACTGATTTTTTATTTTTTTATTTTTTTTAGTAACCACCGAAAGCCTCCTTACTGTAAAGACTTTTTTGCTGGAACAAACAGGTCCATAATGATAAGTGACTATCATATTTATATGAGGGAAACTATTTCACTGTGGGTGGAGGCTACTGAAAACAAACAAATCTACAGGTCTGCCAACATCACAGTACAATTGAAGGAATTAGGTAAATAACAGAATCTTAATATGTTTTAATCTGAAAGATTAATTCCATCATCTTCAGCTAATGGGTTCTTCTGTTGCATGAATTCATTACTAGCACTACATGTTTTATATTTTATAATGGTGGAAACTCACTTCTGTATAAGCTCCTTGGTCAATATATGGGATGCAGTTTTAAACAAGACAAGCTTTATGTGCAGGGCATAAGAATAGTATCATACAGGCACGATTCGTCATATCAGCTGTAATGATGTGGGCATAGGATCAGCTTGGAGACCACATCTATCAACCAGCCCATATAGCCATTCGTAAGTGCACCAAGCTCCTGCAGGGTCGCACTGAGCTCCATGGAGTTCTAAAGACTCAAGGAGCCAGAGGCAAACCAAGACATTGCAACACTATTGCATGTTCACAAGTATGAGGATAAATCAAATTCTCTGTTCAGACTAGATGGTGTAATGATATTTACCGGGTTATTCAGAGAGAGGTGAAAAGCAAGAGAATGGCTGGAGAATGGAAAATTCTAGGTCAAAATAGTCAAACCAGAAAAATTCTCCCATTTATCTCACTTTCCAAATTGGCTATTTTGCCCTAGAATTTTCCATTCTCTGGTCATTCTCTTGCTTTTCACCTCTCTCTGAATAACCCTAATAGACAATGAATTTAGTATAATTAACTTTTTTTAAAAAAAGATTCTCTCTATCCCCACCTCTTGGCAACTTTGGTACTGAATCTATTCCTTGAAACCGAAGTTGTGAAACATCATGACTGGCTTTAACAAAATGGAGTATAACCGGTAATTCAGTTCTTTGCAAGTGAATATCAGATTTGTGTTTTGTAACCCGGTTTTTGATACCCTGCTACAACATGAATTGAGATGGATTCAGCAGGAATCAAGGAGTGGTGTATACACTCCATTTGATAGAGGTAGGAGATTAAATAGGATCTCTTTTGTCTCCAAGTATGATATGCACTCCCAATCTTTGAGAAGGTTTCTATGGAGAAACTTAAACGATACATACCCCTTGGATCCAGATTTTCAGGTACCCCCATTGATGTCTTTTAAAAAATACCTTTGAAGGAATAACATGCATTTTAAGGATGCTTGTGACTGACCAAGCTGCCAGATTTTAGAGCGGCGAAACGCGTATCTTTTTGTCTCCTTGTTTTATTTGTTCCATGTGCGTTGTTGTTTTCTCTTTTTTCTTTTGTTATACCAGCAAGGTTTTTTTCCCCCGTAACTGGTTACTTTAATAACTATACCCTCTTTTGTATATACATATTCCCAAGTAGTCATTTAACCCTAAGTAGGGGTACTCCTGGCCGTAAGGCTGCTAGAGGGAATATTTGGACACCAGGAACAAAGAGGGTAGGACACCACCCAAGAGTCGCAGGCGCAAAAAACAGAGCCCGGTGTACTGTGAGGCTCCAACCTTGGTGAGTGTTCTTATTCCCATTTATTCATCATCCAGCATTCTTTCTGGAACATACTACCCTATGAGATCTTCTCTGTGTTTATTTGGAGGAATCAAGGTGATCTTACTACAGAACAGGGCAGTGCCTTCCCATATCAGACACAAGGCGATTAAAACAGAGCCAGTCCATAGGTTCTGGAACATGTGGAGACTCTCAGAGTCCTTTCTACACCTTTAGCATCTATGGACATGCATAATACTACACCACGATTTGCTATTATATTTCTTTACAGTTACTCCTCGAGTGATTGGGACTGTTGTGATTGGTCTATTCAGTCTTTATGTGAAATATAAGTATTCCTTCTTTTGTTTTCTTAATAAGCACAATTGCACTTGTTGTGCCACCTTTTTTACATGGTACTTACAGTCTATACAGCAATCACATGCTGTAGTACTTGCTTGCACTAAATAATATTGATGTATTTATAAAAAGTTTTCTACTAAAATTGCACTATTTTGCACAGCACTGATTCTGCACTTTATAGTATGTTTCGCAGGAGGCACTCAGCACTTTATTTATTTGCACAAGTATCTAAAGTATAAATAGCCTCTAAATAGAGTCTTTATTGTTGTGGACTCCTTTTAGTATCTGTGCACAAAGTCACAATACTATTTATATACAGTATTGTGCCAAAAGGAACTTTTTGACATTTCCATTTGCCGATGTACATTTTTGTTTAGTTTTATTGTACATATTATCCTTTAAGGCAGCACACGGAATAATATAATATATCCTTATAATTACCCTTGCTAATCTAGCACGTCTGCTACATATATATACAGATAACAAAAAACTTGGGCTCCTCTTCAGATGATGGACAGCAAGCCGGCGGGAGGATGAAACAATCAATACAAACACAGATCAGCTCGACATGTTTCGTCCCAAGGACTTACTCATGAGCTCAAGTCTCCCGCCGGCTTGCTGTCCATCATCTGAAGAGGAGCTCAAGTTTCCGGTCGTCCGACCTGGTGGTCCGTCAAACACCTGTGCTGTACTGGACAATTACTTTTGGCTTTCTCGGAGTCTACCCTGGCCAGGATTCTCCCTCTTAAGGACACAACACATCCCGGTGGCGGTGACTATATGGATGAAATTGATTAATTATGCCTATTTGCACACTTATTTGTGAACGTGTGCCATGTTCTTTGTGAGTGGCTCCTTTCTTAAATTTTATACTATTAAATGTTATACAGGTTTATGCTATGAGAGTGTACTTATCTTTTTAGCCACTGGAATCCACCCTATTTCTGGCTGCTATCAAAGCTATTGACCATTAAAGGTTGTACATCTTACTGCAGTTCATTTTTTGTTTTTGTGTTATCCTGGCGAATTGCCTGCACATACGGTGCCTGTTCGGTGCCTGTTCAAGGGCAGTGAAATCCCCATGAAAAAGCACTGCTTCGGCTACCAGCAGTGAAAGGTTCCCGAAATGCCCTGCTATTCAGTGGTTTAATTCGGCAAATTTATTCAGGAGAATCCCATAGGCTTCAATGTTAAAAATATTCCCGTTTTAATTCAATATCTAATAAACCGTTCATTATAAAATTCTGCAGTAAAGAGTCTCTTTATTTATAGATTTTTTTAGGATATTTTAAGCATTTTTCTGATTTTTTTTTTTTAAAAGCTCGATTTTTTTTTTAAGTTTTCTTCTTTTTTCTGTAACAGCCCTTTTTATTATCATTCATTGAACCTCATATGCAAATTTCAGACATTTTCTCTCAGTAGTTTCTTTGCAAAAAGCGTTTCACTTTCACACATTCATACAAACTGTTTTGCTAATTTATTCACTGCCTCTTCTGCTGTGTCGAAGGCTGCGATCGGCTCCTGTTCGGGTTTTTCTGTGGTTTTCGGCAGGTTAATCCAGATGTTTTTGTGGGTTTTCGGCGTGCATTCGCTGGGTTTTGCGGCTAGTTTTCGTCGGGTTTGCGGCAGCTTTTCCCTGCAATTCGGGGACCCTGTGGTGTTTGCTGAATACACCGCAGGGTCACCGAAATGGGATCGGCAAAAGGAACTGAATTGAAGAGAACGAAAAGTCACCGAACGTGCGGTGACTTTTCGAATCTCTTTGAATAACCCTGATTGTGTTTGTTTCATTCCAACTCCATTGTGGTGGTGTATAGAGCCAAAGATGTTAGAATTGTGTCGATGTCCCAATATTTCTGGACCTGATTGTATATATATCACTGGTACCACATGCTGTTATAGTGTGCACTAAGAGAGTGATGTGCTGAGATCAGTGCTTCCTTAAATCAGACACAGGATCTCCCTTCAGCACTCGATCACTCCTCCTCCGTTTAGCAGTAACCAGGACCAGAGTTGGGTAAATGTCATTACACACCTAGTGAAGTAGCGAACACATTGTGAAACGCATTTGAGTGTAATTTATAGCTTTGATCTTTATTTTATCAATATATTTTAATAAATTGCATTTAATTTTACCAAACTCTGGTCCTGGTTACTGCCAAACGGAGGAGGAGATGATCGAGTGCTGAAGAAAGATCCGGTGCTCCCGATACTGCCGCCGGCTGCAATAACATCTGGTGTCTGAAATACACACACTTAAATGTGAGTGTACCCTTTTCCTTTATTCTTTTTCATCACCAGTACATGCTATACTTTTCATCACCAGTACATGCTATACTATATCAGGGTTATTCAAAGAGCTCCGAATTACTGGTGAAAGGTAACTGAATGCTAAAATTCAGGGATGGGCTGCTGGTTCGAATCGGTTTGATGTTCGCATCGAACATCGGCTGTTCGAAAGTTCGCGAACTTCGAACTTCGAACTTTTCAGGCCGTTCACAAAAAGTTCTAAAAAAATAAATAATTTCGATTTTTTTTTTAAAAAAATGCTTAAGAAATCCTAAAAAATCTAAAAATAAAGAGACTCTTTACTGCAGAATATTATAAGCAACGGTTTATTAGATAATGAAATAAAATGGAAATATTTTTAACATTGAAGCCTATGGGATAAAACAATCTTTTTGCGAAAACATCAGGCAGACGAGGCCCTCTAATCAGGCACTGTAGAGGGCAGCCGGCTGGGGCCTCCCAAAGATCCCTTGAGGAGCATGCGGCCGCCGGATGACAGAGCTGCGACTGTGCGGGCAGGCCGGCCGGGTGCATGTGGCAGAGAGGTGGCAGGGAGGGAGCCACTACACCTGCGGCTACGGCAGACCCCCCCCCCCACAACCAGGATCCAGGGAGCCTCCACTGACTGACCACCGGGCTAAGGTAAGGTGACACATTTATAAAAAAAAAATCCGAGGACATTTTTAAATGTCCCAAGGAACATAAAATAAAACCTTTTTTTCTTTCTATTACTCACCTGATTCCTGGATCCACCAACAAGCGCAGCCTCCCGTCTCCCACGCTGTGAGACGCTGCATACACCGGCACGATGTGTGCAGCTTCTGAGAAGATACGCTATTAGTGTAGAGGGAGCAATGCAAAATGCGCAGACGGCTTCCTCGCTACACTAATAGCGTATCTTCTCAGAAGCTGCACACAGCGCGCCGGTTAAAGCTAGCGTCAGACTGTAGAGGTGCTGCGCGGCAGTGTGAGGATTCATATGCTGCATTAATTCTTTTTCTTACAAATTTGGTTACTTAACTCGTTTGCGTTTGGATTGTAATATTGTGACATCCAGGGCCCCGGGTGGTAATCAGGGGGCTCCCGGACGCATGGTGCTGCCAGCTGGCCGAATGCCAGGAGCTCCGGTGGCACCCGGCGCAGCTGTGAGTGATCAGGGGGCAGGGCACGGCGTGATGACGCAAAGCCGCCGGGACCATTAAATCAGGAGCGCGCGCTTACACCTCGCCTTGCCGTGGAGTTTCATTCCCGCATCGCTAGCTTAATGAATCAGTTTGTATACTTGTTACTTACCCTGCTTGTTCTGAGGACCCGATCTGTTGTCGGCTTTGCCTGCCATTTGACTATTCTCTCTGTGTACTCCCTGCCTGTTCTCTTTGCCTCTCTGTTGTTACTGGTGTGTGCCGATTCTCACCATATACAGTAGCGCAGTACAAGTGCCTAAACGTTGCAGACCCGGTTTTGTTATAGCAACTACTCTCGCTCTGCGCCCCTGTCTGGTATATTCCACTGCTTGTTACTGCTGGTGCTCTTCCATCCTGCCATATACTAGGGCTGTGCAATATGGACAAAATAATCATATTGCGATTTCTTGAATGAATATTGTGATTCCGATTTTATTTGCGATTTAGGCAATTGTTTTTGCTTTTTCAAACATGTTACATACATTCTAAATGTATTCAGTATTCAGCTCATGGATACTGCCCCAGCACATGGATACTGCCCCAGCACATGGATACTGTCCCACCCAGCTCACCTCTTTGCGCCGTGCGTTCGGCTCCCTGTGAGCTTCCGGTGGCATGGAGTTTGGGCGCTCACCTGGGGGAACCACGTGACGAGCCGCGAGAATGCGGCTGTACACGTGGTTCCCCCTGCGAGCGCCCAAAGCTCCATGCCGCCGGAAGCTTACAGGGAGCCGAACACGTTAATTTCCGCAGCCCTAAAATGAATAGATAAAATCACGGCCTTATGCGGTTTAGAAATTGCATGTGCTTAAATCGTGATTTTTTTTAATTGCACAGCCCTAGCTTAAATCACGATTTTTTTTTTGCGATTGCGATTAATTGCACAGCCCTACCATATACTATAGCGCAGTCAGTACAAACATATATTGATCTCAGTCTGTGGTGGATATTGTTGGTGCTGTCTCCCTGACCTGTGTGGCTGCTAGAGGTTAGGTTTAGTGGTCCCGAGTCCCGACCATCCTAAGGATCGGAGGGTTAGAGGTCTGTTACCAGGGATCCTACCAGGTCTGTCCTGGGGAATCGTTACAAATATGTGGTGAACGCCGCAGCAAATGTTAATGCTCACGCAAGTGATGGTTAACGTTTGCGTTAAGATCGTAATTTTTCCCACTCGTTGTTGCTCAAACATTTCCCATGGCTTCAAATCGCGTTTAAACATGAGCAAAAGTGGTAAAAATTAGCTCAGCGCACAGCGGTGAAATGGCTCAAAATTTTTTTTGGGGTTAAAAACACTTTTTTTTAAAATTAGTTTTTTATTGTTTCCTGTCCCCCAGGGCAGTACCTGGAACCCAGTACACCTTTTATGACCAATATCTTGCATATATGCCCTCTTGGAGGGCACCTTAATTTTCAAACGCTCGAGCCCCATTGACTTTCATTGTGTTCGAATCGTGTTCGCGTTCGAATTCAAACTTTTTCAAATGTTCGAGTTCGAATGCGAACAGAACACGGGGGTGTTCGGCCCATCCCTACCAGAGAGCAGGCAGTTCGCCAAAATGTTGGCAAATTGCCTGCACATACAGTGCCTGTTCGAGGGCAGTGAATTCCCCATAGCTTCGTCTATTCAGAGAACATAAACCAGCAGTGAAAAGTTGCCGAAATGCCCTGCCATTCGGTGGCTTCATTCGACAGGTTTATTCAGGCTAATCCCATAGACTTCAATGTTAAAAATATTCCTGTTTTAATTCAATATCTAATAAACCATTTATTATAATCTGCAGTAAAAAGTCTCTTTATTTATAGATTTTTTAAGCATTTTTCAGGATTTTTTTGGCCAAATTTTTTTCTAAAGTTTTTTTCTTTTTTCTGTAACAGCCCTTTTTATTATCATTCATTGGACCTCATATGTAAATTTCAGACATTTTCACTCAGTAGTTTCTTTGCAAACAGCGTTTCACTTTTCAAACATTCAAGCAAACAGTTTATTTTAATTTATTCACTCCATTCGTCTGAAGTGTAGGCTTTTTCTGGCGGCTGCGCTGCGTGTGATCGGCTCCTGCTCTGCGTTTTTCCGGCGTTTCCGGCAGGTTAATCCAGATGTTTTTGCGGGTTTCGGTGTGCGTTCGCCTGGGTTTTGCGGTGAGTGTTCGGCAGGTTTTCGGTGGCTTTTCCCTGCATTACGACGGCCCTGTGGTGCTGCCTGAATACACCGCAGGGTCACCGAAATGGGATCGCCGAATCAAGCCTAAATGAAGAGAACGAAAAGTCACCAAATGTGCGGTGACTTTTCGATTCTCTTTGAATAACCCTGTATATTTTTCCCGATCTTACTCCCCGCAGCTTTTTTCCGTTCCTTACGATCCCTGTTCACTCGCTTTATCTGGCCTACTAGGAGTTCCCGAATACAATATAGGACCCTTACATTGTCCAAACACTCTGGAGGTCTGGCTTTACCCGATATGAAATGGTACTATTATGTGTCTCATTTGACACGTGTAGTAGATTGGATGTCTTACGACTCCGACCAACGTTGACAAGACTTAGAAACTTCCCTCTCGGGCATTCCCTTATGGGCGATCCCATGGATTCGAAAAAACTCTACTCCAACATAAGTTAATACCAGACTCTTTGATCTCGGCAACACTTGCGGTTTGACACTCAATACGTAGTAAATTCACTCTTTCATCTGCCCCTTCACCACTTCTTTCGCTGATTTATAATCCTGACTTCCCGGAAGGGGTTAGTAGATCGTTCCAGAGGAGGTTTACTGACGAACCGCGCTTCCAGGTGCGTCATGTTTACTCCGAGAAGGACAATTTGTGGAGATAAACAATCTAGACCCCTCGACACCTGTTTCATTCTTAGATGCTTTTCATTATCACAGACTAAGATTATACCTACGTCGCTTACCTGGTAACTCAGGTCTATTGCGCCCCCTCTCCCCCTTTGAAAAATTCTGTGCGATGGGCTTACAATTAGATCATAGTATTTCAGCACTGTATAAACTTCTACAAAGGGTAGATGACCATATTCCCTCCTATATGGGTAGATGGGAAAGATAATTGGATATACCCATGTCCACAGGCCAATGGACTAAAACATTGCAATTGACTCATAAAGGTTCTCGAATTTCAGCACTTAGGGAAAACTCCTTTAAAATAATATCCTTCTGGTATTGAACTCCTCTCCTCATGGCACGAATCTCCTGGACTACCATAGTGCTCCTTGACCGTTTATACAAACACTAAGATCGTGACCTATTGCCTGCATGGCATAAGAAAGCCCTTATATTTAGTGACATTCCCTTGTCTATCCCCTCTCTTTTTGATTGATTACATAAATGTGGCACATAGCTTGCTTGCCCACCCCCTTTTTTTTCTCTCCTCCCCTCTCTTCCCTCTCTACATCCCTCTCTCCTTTTCTCTCTTATATCTATGCTTACACCTCATGTTCTCTTTTATGAGATTATCAGGGTTATTCAAAGAGATTCGAAAAGTCACCGCACGTTCGGTGTCTTTTCGTTCTCTTCAATTCGGTTCCTTTTGCCGATCCCATTTCGGTGACCCTGCGGTGTATTCAGCAAACAGCACAGGGTCCCCAAATTGCAGGGAAAGGCTGCCGCAAACCCGCCGAAAACTAACCGCAAAGCCCACCGAATGCACGCAGAAAAGCCACAAAAACATCAGGATTAACCTGCCGAAAACCAAGCCCGAGCAGGAGCCGAGCACAGCCGAAAGCAGCCGAAGCAGCTGAGACCGTAGACGAGGGAGGTGAATAAATTAGCAAAATAGTTTGTATGATTGTGTGAAAATGAAACGCTGTTTGCAAAGAAACTACTGAGCGAAAATGTCTGAAATTTGCATATGAGGTCCAGGGAATGATAATAAAAAGGGCTGTTACAGAAAAAATAAGTAAACTTTAAAAAAATTTTTTAAAAAATCAGACTTTAAAAAAAAAAATTAAGAAAAATGCTTAAAATATCCTAAAAAATCTATCAATAAAGAGACTCTTTACTGCAGAATTTTATAATGAACGGTTTATTAGATATTGAATTAAAACGGGAATATTTTTAACATTGAAGTCTATGGGATTCTACTGAAATAACTTGCCGAATTAAACCACCGAATGGCAGGGCATTAGGGGAACCTTTCACTGCTGGTTTGTGTTCTCTGAATAGCCGAAGCAGTGCTTTTTCATGGGGATTTCACTTCCCTCGAACAGGCACCGTATGTTCAGGCAATTCGCCAGGATTTGGCCAATTGCCTGCCCTCTGGATAGCCGAATGGCCAGTAAAGGTAACCGAACGCTGATTTTCAGCGTTCGGTTACCTTTCTCGAGCAACTCGGATCTCTTTGGATAACCCAGTATATCTTTTGTCCTCTTTTTTTCCTCACACTTCTACCTTTTCCCCTCTGAACATTTCTTCTTTAACTCCCACTCTTTCATACTACCTGTCCTTCCCACACTCTTTTCCTGATCGCACCGACACAGTAGTTCTGAACATCTAACGGCTATAGATAACTCGAACGAACTGACTAACATGGGAGAACTTGGAACGCCATCCCACGACAATAATTTATATGACTTCTTACAACCTTATTTTGCTCTTTATGTAGACTTCAACAACTTACCTGTTAGATGCCTTATATATCTGTGCATGTCTCTTTGATATCTAAGTTCTTTTATGACTGCTGTGTACATTACGCTTTTTCTATGTTATGAATATATGATAAAAATAAAAAAATAAATAAAAAAAAAAAAACTGTATATTTTGAAAGAAGCGCTGATCTCACCACATCACTCTGTAGACCGCATTTTAAACCCTGGTGGGTTAGGATATACCACCAAGTGGAAGAGAAAAGCAGCTGATTCATTACAAATTGTGAACTGTGAATATTGCATTCATTAAGACTGTGAACATTGCCGGCATTGTTGAACCATAAGGATCTTCTATTATCTTCTATTATTTTCATCGATTTATTGTCGCATATCTAAATAACGACCACTAGGTGGCGGCAGAGATACAGAACCTCACCACTGTATTGTGCAAGGGTTATTCAAAGAGAATCAAAGTCACCGCACGTTCAGTGACTTTTCGTTCTCCACAATTCGGTTGGATTTGGCGATCCCATTTTGACGACCCTGCGGTACATTCAGCAAGCACCACAGGGTCCCCAAATTGCAGGGAAAACTCAATGGAAAAACCTGGCGAAGGCACACCGAAAACCCGCAAAAACATCTGGATTAACCCTACTGAAAACGCCGGAAAAACCCGAGCAGGAGCCAATCACACGCAGTGCAGCCGCCGGAAAAACCCGACACCGCAGGCGAATGGAGTGAAAAAAAACCAAAAACGTTTGCTTGAATGTTTGAAAAGTGAAACGCTGCTTGCAAAGAAACTACTGAGCGAAAATGTCTGAAATTTACATATGAGGTCCAATGAATGATAATAAAAAGGGCTGTTACAGAAAAAAATATTCCCCCCCCGAATAAAATAAAAAGAACATTAAATTTGCCCCCTGGGGGGAAAGCATATTATATATGCTCATACACACTGCACGTTACCAGTGGCGTCGCTACGTGGGGGCGGGGGGTGCGGCCCGCACCAGGTGACACCAGCCCTTAGGGTGACACTGTCACCCTAAGGGCGGGTGTCTCACCCTCTGCCGCGTGTTCGCTCCCTGCGAGCGTCCGAAGCATGCAGCTTCGGCGCTCGCCTGAGGGAAACACGTCACCAGCCAATCGCGGCTGGTCACGTGGCTCCCCCAGGCGAGCGCACAAGCTGCATGCCGCCAGACACTCAGAGGGAGCGAACACGCGGCCAGGAGGTGAGCGGGGCCATTATCCATGAGGTGGGGCATATCCATGAGCTGGGGCACTATATCCATGAGCTGGGGCAGTATATCCATGAGCTGGGGCAGTATATCCATGAGCTGGGGCAAATCCATGAGCTGCTGGGGCATATCCATGAGCCGCTGGGGCAAATCCATGAGCTGCTGGGGCAGTATAGCCATGAGCTGGGGCATATCCATGAGCTGCTGGGGCATATCCATGAGGTGCTGGGGCAAATCCATGAGGTGCTGGGGCAGTATCCATGAGGTGCTGGGGCAAATCCATGAGGTGCTGGGGCATATCCATGAGCTGCTGGGGCAGTATCCATGAGGTGCTGGGGCAAATCCATGAGGTGCTGGGGCATATCCATGAGCTGCTGGGGCAAATCCATGAGCTGCTGGGGCAGTATCCATGAGGTGCTGGGGCAAATCCATGAGGTGCTGGGGCATATCCATGAGCTGCTGGGGCATATCCATGAGGTGCTGGGGCAGTATCCATGAGGTGCTGGGGCAGTATCCATCTGCTGGGGCATAACCATGAGGAGCTGGGGCAGTATCCATCTGGTGCTGGGCAGTATCCATGAGCTGCTGGGGCATATCCATGAGGTTCTGGGGCATATCCACAAGCTGCTGGGGCAGTATAGCCATGAGCTGGGGCATATCCATGAGGTGCTGGGGCATATCCATGAGGTGCTGGGGCAAATCCATGAGGTGCTGGGCAGTATCCATGAGGTGCTGGGGCAAATCCATGAGGTGCTGGGGCATATCCATGAGCTGCTGGGGCAGTATCCATGAGGTGCTGGGGCAAATCCATAAGGTGCTGGGGCATATCCATGAGCTGCTGGGGCAGTATCCATGAGGTGCTGGGGCAAATCCATGAGGTGCTGGGGCATATCCATGAGCTGCTGGGGCAAATCCATGAGCTGCTGGGGCAGTATCCATGAGGTGCTGGGGCAAATCCATGAGGTGCTGGGGCATATCCATGAGCTGCTGGGGCATATCCATGAGGTGCTGGGGCAGTATCCATGAGCTGATGGAGCAAATCCATGAGGTGCTAGGGCATATCCATGAGCTGCTGGGGCATATCCATGAGGTGCTGGGCAGTATCCATGAGCTGCTGGGGCATATCCATGAGGTGCTGGGGCAGTATCCATCTGGTGCTGGGGCATATCCATGAGCTGCTGGGGCAGTATCCATGAGGTGCTGGGGCAAATCCATGAGGTGCTGGGGCATATCCATGAGCTGCTGGGGCAAATCCATGAGGTGCTGGGGCAGTATCCATGAGGTGCTGGGGCAAATCCATGAGGTGCTGGGGCATATCCATGAGCTGCTGGGGCATATCCATGAGGTGCTGGGCAGTATCCATGAGGTGCTGGGGCAGTATCCATCTGCTGGGGCATAACCATGAGGAGCTGGGGCAGTATCCATCTGGTGCTGGGGCAGTATCCATGAGCTGCTGGGGCATATCCATGAGGTTCTGGGGCATATCCACAAGCTGCTGGGGCAGTATAGCCATGAGCTGGGGCATATCCATGAGGTGCTGGGGCATATCCATGAGGTGCTGGGGCAAATCCATGAGGTGCTGGGGCAGTATCCATGAGGTGCTGGGGCAAATCCATGAGGTGCTGGGGCATATCCATGAGCTGCTGGGGCAGTATCCATGAGGTGCTGGGGCAAATCCATGAGGTGCTGGGGCATATCCATGAGCTGCTGGGGCAAATCCATGAGCTGCTGGGGCAGTATCCATGAGGTGCTGGGGCAAATCCATGAGGTGCTGGGGCATATCCATGAGCTGCTGGGGCATATCCATGAGGTGCTGGGGCAGTATCCATGAGCTGATGGAGCAAATCCATGAGGTGCTAGGGCATATCCATGAGCTGCTGGGGCATATCCATGAGGTGCTGGGCAGTATCCATGAGCTGCTGGGGCATATCCATGAGGTGCTGGGCAGTATCCATCTGGTGCTGGGGCATATCCATGAGCTGCTGGGGCAGTATCCATGAGGTGCTGGGGCAAATCCATGAGGTGCTGGGGCATATCCATGAGCTGCTGGGGCAAATCCATGAGGTGCTGGGGCAGTATCCATGAGGTGCTGGGGCAAATCCATGAGTGCTGGGGCAGTATCCATGAGCTGCTGGGGCATATCCATGAGGTGCTGGGGCAGTATCCATCTGCTGGGACATATCCATGAGGAGCTGGGGCAGTATCCATCTGGTGCTGGGGCAGTATCCATGAGGTGCTGGGGCAAATCCATGAGGTGCTGGGTCATATCCATGAGGTGCTGGGGCATATCCATGAGTGCTGGGGCAGTATCCATGAGGTGCTGGGGCAGTATCCATGAGGTGCTGGGGCAGTATCCATCTGCTGGGGCATAACCATGAGGAGCTGGGGCAGTATCCATCTGGTGCTGGGCAGTATCCATGAGCTGCTGGGGCATATCCATGAGGTTCTGGGGCATATCCACAAGCTGCTGGGGCAGTATAGCCATGAGCTGGGGCATATCCATGAGCTGCTGGGGCATATCCATGAGGTGCTGGGGCAAATCCATGAGGTGCTGGGGCAGTATCCATGAGGTGCTGGGGCAAATCCATGAGGTGCTGGGGCATATCCATGAGCTGCTGGGGCAGTATCCATGAGGTGCTGGGGCAAATCCATAAGGTGCTGGGGCATATCTATGAGCTGCTGGGGCAGTATCCATGAGGTGCTGGGGCAAATCCATGAGGTGCTGGGGCATATCCATGAGCTGCTGGGGCAAATCCATGAGCTGCTGGGGCAGTATCCATGAGGTGCTGGGGCAAATCCATGAGGTGCTGGGGCATATCCATGAGCTGCTGGGGCATATCCATGAGGTGCTGGGGCAGTATCCATGAGCTGCTGGAGCAAATCCATGAGGTGCTGGGGCATATCCATGAGCTGCTGGGGCATATCCATGAGGTGCTGGGGCAGTATCCATGAGCTGCTGGGGCATATCCATGAGGTGCTGGGGCAGTATCCATCTGGTGCTGGGGCATATCCATGAGCTGCTGGGGCAGTATCCATCTGGTGCTGGGGCAGTATCCATGAGGTGCTGGGGCAAATCCATGAGGTGCTGGGTCATATCCATGAGGTGCTGGGGCATATCCATGAGGTGCTGGGGCAGTATCCATGAGGTGCTGGGGCAGTATCCATGAGGTGCTGGGGCAGTATCCATCTGCTGGGGCATAACCATGAGGAGCTGGGGCAGTATCCATCTGGTGCTGGGGCAGTATCCATGAGCTGCTGGGGCATATCCATGAGGTTCTGGGGCATATCCACAAGCTGCTGGGGCAGTATAGCCATGAGCTGGGGCATATCCATGAGCTGCTGGGGCATATCCATGAGGTGCTGGGGCAAATCCATGAGGTGCTGGGGCAGTATCCATGAGGTGCTGGGGCAAATCCATGAGGTGCTGGGGCAGTATCCATCTGCTGGGGCATAACCATGAGGAGCTGGGGCAGTATCCATCTGGTGCTGGGGCAGTATCCATGAGCTGCTGGGGCATATCCATGAGGTTCTGGGGCATATCCATGAGCTGCTGGGGCAAATCCATGAGCTGCTGGGGCAGTATCCATGAGGTGCTGGGGCAAATCCATGAGGTGCTGGGGCATATCCATGAGCTGCTGGGGCATATCCATGAGGTGCTGGGGCAGTATCCATGAGCTGCTGGAGCAAATCCATGAGGTGCTGGGGCATATCCATGAGCTGCTGGGGCATATCCATGAGGTGCTGGGGCAGTATCCATGAGGTGCTGGGGCATATCCATGAGGTGCTGGGGCAGTATCCATCTGGTGCTGGGGCATATCCATGAGCTGCTGGGGCAGTATCCATGAGGTGCTGGGGCAAATCCATGAGGTGCTGGGGCATATCCATGAGCTGCTGGGGCAAATCCATGAGGTGCTGGGGCAGTATCCATGAGGTGCTGGGGCAAATCCATGAGGTGCTGGGGCAGTATCCATGAGCTGCTGGGGCATATCCATGAGGTGCTGGGGCAGTATCCATCTGCTGGGACATATCCATGAGGAGCTGGGGCAGTATCCATCTGGTGCTGGGGCAGTATCCATGAGGTGCTGGGGCAAATCCATGAGGTGCTGGGTCATATCCATGAGGTGCTGGGCATGCATATCCATGAGGTGCTGGGGCAGTATCCATGAGGTGCTGGGGCAGTATCCATCTGCTGGGGCATAACCACGAGGAGCTGGGGCAGTATCCATCTGGTGCTGGGGCAGTTTCCATGAGCTGCTGGGGCATATCCATGAGGTTCTGGGGCATATCCACAAGCTGCTGGGGCAAATCCATGAGGTGCTGGGGCATATCCATGAGCTGCTGGGGCATATCCATGAGCTGGGGCAATATCCATGAGCTGGGGCAATATCCATGAACTGGGGCAGTATCCATGAGCTGGGGCAGTATATCCATGAGCTGGGGCAGTATACAAGCTGCATGCTTCGGACGCTCGCAGGGAGCGAATACGCGGCGGAGGTGAGCTGGGGCATATCCATGAGGAGCTGGGGCAGTATCCATCTGGTGCTGGGACATATCCATTTGCTTGGGCAGTAATCCATCTGCTGGGGCATATCCATTTGCTGGGGCAGTATCCATGAGCTGCTGGGGCATATCCATGAGCTGCTGGGGCATATCCATGAGCTGCTGGGGCATATCCATGAGGTGCTGGGGCATATCCATGAGCTTCTGGGGCAAATCAATGAGGTTCTGGGGCATATCCATGAGCTGCTGGGGCATATCCATGAGGTGCTGGGGCATATCCATGAGGTGCTGGGGCAAATCCATGAGGTGCTGGGGCATATCCATGAGGTGCTGGGGCATATCCATGAGCTGGGGCAGTATCCATGAGCTGGGGCAATATCCATGAGCTGGGGCATATCCATGAGCTGGGGCAATATCCATGTGCTGGGGCAGTATATCCATGAGCTGGGGCAGTATATCCAGGAGCTGGGGCAGTATATCCATGAGCTGGGGCATATCCATGAGCTGGGGCAAAATCCATGAGAGCAGCTTGGGCAAAATCCATGAGAGCAGCTGGGGCAGTATATCCATGAGAGGAGCTGGGGCAGTATCCATGAGGTGCTGGGGCAGTATCCATCTGCTGGGGCATAACCATGAGGAGCTGGGGCAGTATCCATCTGGTGCTGGGGCAGTATCCATGAGCTGCTGGGGCATATCCATGAGGTTCTGGGGCATATCCACAAGCTGCTGGGGCAGTATAGCCATGAGCTGGGGCATATCCATGAGGTGCTGGGGCATATCCATGAGGTGCTGGGGCAAATCCATGAGGTGCTGGGGCAGTATCCATGAGGTGCTGGGGCAAATCCATGAGGTGCTGGGGCATATCCATGAGCTGCTGGGGCAGTATCCATGAGGTGCTGGGGCAAATCCATAAGGTGCTGGGGCATATCCATGAGCTGCTGGGGCAGTATCCATGAGGTGCTGGGACAAATCCATGAGGTGCTGGGGCATATCCATGAGCTGCTGGGGCAAATCCATGAGCTGCTGGGGCAGTATCCATGAGGTGCTGGGGTAAATCCATGAGGTGCTGGGGCATATCCATAAGCTGCTGGGGCATATCCATGAGGTGCTGGGGCAGTACCCATGAGCTGATGGAGCAAATCCATGAGGTGCTAGGGCATATCCATGAGCTGCTGGGGCATATCCATGAGGTGCTGGGGCAGTATCCATGAGCTGCTGGGGCATATCCATGAGGTGCTGGGGCAGTATCCATCTGGTGCTGGGGCATATCCATGAGCTGCTGGGGCAGTATCCATGAGGTGCTGGGGCAAATCCATGAGGTGCTGGGGCATATCCATGAGCTGCTGGGGCAAATCCATGAGGTGCTGGGGCAGTATCCATGAGGTGCTGGGGCAAATCCATGAGGTGCTGGGGCAGTATCCATGAGCTGCTGGGGCATATCCATGAGGTGCTGGGGCAGTATCCATCTGCTGGGACATATCCATGAGGAGCTGGGGCAGTATCCATCTGGTGCTGGGGCAGTATCCATGAGGTGCTGGGGCAAATCCATGAGGTGCTGGGTCATATCCATGAGGTGCTGGGGCATATCCATGAGGTGCTGGGGCAGTATCCATGAGGTGCTGGGGCAGTATCCATGAGGTGCTGGGGCAGTATCCATCTGCTGGGGCATAACCATGAGGAGCTGGGGCAGTATCCATCTGGTGCTGGGGCAGTATCCATGAGCTGCTGGGGCATATCCATGAGGTTCTGGGGCATATCCACAAGCTGCTGGGGCAGTATAGCCATGAGCTGGGGCATATCCATGAGCTGCTGGGGCATATCCATGAGGTGCTGGGGCAAATCCATGAGGTGCTGGGGCAGTATCCATGAGGTGCTGGGGCAAATCCATGAGGTGCTGGGGCATATCCATGAGCTGCTGGGGCAGTATCCATGAGGTGCTGGGGCAAATCCATAAGGTGCTGGGGCATATCTATGAGCTGCTGGGGCAGTATCCATGAGGTGCTGGGGCAAATCCATGAGGTGCTGGGGCATATCCATGAGCTGCTGGGGCAAATCCATGAGCTGCTGGGGCAGTATCCATGAGGTGCTGGGGCAAATCCATGAGGTGCTGGGGCATATCCATGAGCTGCTGGGGCATATCCATGAGGTGCTGGGGCAGTATCCATGAGCTGCTGGAGCAAATCCATGAGGTGCTGGGGCATATCCATGAGCTGCTGGGGCATATCCATGAGGTGCTGGGGCAGTATCCATGAGCTGCTGGGGCATATCCATGAGGTGCTGGGGCAGTATCCATCTGGTGCTGGGGCATATCCATGAGCTGCTGGGGCAGTATCCATGAGGTGCTGGGGCAAATCCATGAGGTGCTGGGGCATATCCATGAGCTGCTGGGGCAAATCCATGAGGTGCTGGGGCAGTATCCATGAGGTGCTGGGGCAAATCCATGAGGTGCTGGGGCAGTATCCATGAGCTGTTGGGGCATATCCATGAGGTGCTGGGGCAGTATCCATCTGCTGGGACATATCCATGAGGAGCTGGGGCAGTATCCATGAGGTGCTGGGGCAGTATCCATCTGCTGGGGCATAACCAGGAGGAGCTGGGGCAGTATCCATCTGGTGCTGGGGCAGTTTCCATGAGCTGCTGGGGCATATCCATGAGGTTCTGGGGCATATCCACAAGCTGCTGGGGCAAATCCATGAGGTGCTGGGGCATATCCATGAGCTGCTGGGGCATATCCATGAGCTGGGGCAATATCCATGAGCTGGGGCAATATCCATGAACTGGGGCAGTATCCATGAGCTGGGGCAGTATATCCATGAGCTGGGGCAGTATACAAGCTGCATGCTTCGGACGCTCGCAGGGAGCGAATACGCGGCGGAGGTGAGCTGGGGCATATCCATGAGGAGCTGGGGCAGTATCCATCTGGTGCTGGGACATATCCATTTTCTGGGGCAGTAATCCATCTGCTGGGGCATATCCATTTGCTGGGGCAGTATCCATGAGCTGCTGGGGCATATCCATGAGCTGCTGGGGCATATCCATGAGGTGCTGGGGCATATCCATGAGGTGCTGGGGCATATCCATGAGCTTCTGGGGCAAATCAATGAGGTTCTGGGGCATATCCATGAGCTGCTGGGGCATATCCATGAGGTGCTGGGGCATATCCATGAGGTGCTGGGGCAAATCCATGAGGTGCTGGGGCATATCCATGAGGTGCTGGGGCATATCCATGAGCTGGGGCAGTATTTATGAGCTGGGGCAATATCCATGAGCTGGGGCATATCCATGAGCTGGGGCAATATCCATGTGCTGGGGCAGTATATCCATGAGCTGGGGCAGTATATCCAGGAGCTGGGGCAGTATATCCATGAGCTGGGGCATATCCATGAGCTGGGGCAAAATCCATGAGAGCAGCTTGGGCAAAATCCATGAGAGCAGCTGGGACAGTATATCCATGAGAGGAGCTGGGGCAGTATATCCATGAGAGGAGCTGGGGAAGTATCCATGAGAGGAGCTGGGGCAATATCCATGAGAGGAGCTGGGGCAATATCCATGAGAGGAGCTGGGGCATATCCATGTGTGCTGGGGGCAGTATCCATGAGAGCTGGGGCAATATCCATGTGTGAGCTGGTCTGGGGCAATATATCCATGTGTGAGCTGGTCTGGGGCAATATATCCATGTGTGAGCTGAGGCGCAATATATCCATATGTGAGCTGAGGCGCAATATATCCATATGTGAGCTGGGGCAATATATATCCATGGGTGAGCTGCTGGGGGCAATATATAACTGTGAACTGGGGCAATATATCCATATGTGAGCTGGGGCAATATATATCCATGGGTGAGCTGCTGGGGGCAATATATATCCAGAGCTGCTGGGGGCAATATATATCCATGTGTGCTTTCACTGCCTTCGAACAGGCAACGTACTTGCTGGCAGCTGGGAAAAAGTTGTGTGAGCATATGAGAGAGCTCCACAGCAATAAACCTCACAGTAATGTGCACTGTGTGTATGAGCATTCAGTGTTATATGGGAGTACTGATTTAGGAGTAAGAGTAGTTAAAAAAAATCTGTAAAACTTGGGGGGGGGTGACACCATAAGTTACCGCACCGGGTGACACCAACCCTAGTGACGCCACTGCGTATGTGCATTTGGCGAATTGCCTGCTCTCTGAATAGCCGAATGGCCAAGAAAGGTAACCGATCGCTGATTTTCAGCGTTCGGTTACCTTTCGGCAGCCATTCACATCTCTTTGAATAACCCTGAGTGTGTTTATGTAATTTATTGTTTGCACATTTTTATCCAGTATTCTTTTAAGATTTTAGAGAAAACTATTGCACTTTAATTCACGCAAGTGTGCACTTTGAACTATTTGATAAATACTGGATAGTATTATTATTAGATATACATCTTGTTGTTTTGATACTTCTTGTTATATAGCTGTTTCTTTTTACTCATCTTTGAAGCTCAATATTTGCACATTGCATTAGTTTATGTGATTTTATATCACAGACCATTTTAGGGCCGTATTACAATCTTTGCGTTAAAACGCTTGCGTAATACCATCCGCATACCAGCGCACAAACGCATTTGCGCTCACAATGTTGTATAGGACGCGCGCAGTACAGTACGCTCGCAAAGGGTTCGCGCAGGTTCACCCGGGTTAGACGAGTGTGTGCGTTTGTTGTGCTGACTTTGTAATACGACGTTCTGCGCAAAGGGTTTTACCCCTCGCGTTAATGCATTTTTGCGCAGACGTTTGCGTGAAGATTGTAATAGGGTTAGCGTTGTTTAAAACAAAAGATTTTTAGAGCACTACTGTCTATTTATTCCCTTTTCCTATTTTATTCTGCTTTCATACCGTATATGATTTTAGGATATTGAAGATTTGCACTGAAAGGATTGACTTTTCATATATGTATCCACTTTCCTTTGCAATATCAGATAGGAATATTTCTCGACTCTAGCTATCAGCAGCACCCACGTGTCTTATAGTATAATAAGACTCCATTTATTTAAAAAAAATATTGTTATTAGGCACTGATCTATTTATTATTATTATCCTTTATTTATACAGTATAGCGTCTCAAATTCTGCAGTGCTTTACAAGATCAGTGTACAAGGGGTTGGTTCATTAGAATACCACACATGGATGATATGACCTGATTCAGAGGGACTCTGTTCCAAAGGGTACTTACAATCTATGAGATGTACAAGTATTTTGTGAGGTAGGCACATCCAATATGTTAGGTGTCTTGCCCAAGGACACTCACTGGTGGCGTCTTCTGAGTGAAATCCAGTCTGCTTTCCATGATTGTAGATCAGCGACCTGGTGGTTAGGTTGGTCCCACTTCTCGTAAAGTCGAGACTTCTCTACAGTTGTATTGGAGGGATGTGCTGAATGGTATTTTGACTTCCTTCTCCATGGTCAAAGGGTAGAGACGTTACCACTGTACTTCACGGCCGATATTGTACCATCTTTCCTCTGTTTTTTATTGAATATTTGGAGTGCCTGGAGTCCTTTCTCTGCATTGCTGTATTCGAGTTTGGTCACTCTGAATCAGTGAGCACACTATTGTTTAACGCCTTCACTGCTGAGCCATTTCACCTCTGTTTGCATATATAGTATACATACATAGTTACATAGTTATATAGGCTGAAAAAAGACATGCGTCCATCGGGTTCAGCCTCTCACACATCACCTACTGCTGTTGATCCAAAAGAAGTAAAAAAACCCAGTCTGAAGCGCTCGCCAATATGCAACACACTGGGAAAAAATTCCTTCTTGACCCCAGAATGTCAGTCAGATTTCTCCTTGGATCAAGAAGCTTACCCACATATTAAATATTATTAGGGATGTGCGTTTCGTTTCGGACCGATTAGTTTTTTTCACGAATCGGCCCGATTCGGTGATTTGGATTCAGCCGATTTTCCGAATCGGATCTGATAAAAAAACGTCCGAAACTAAACGATTTCCGATCCGAAACAAAAACTTTTCGGATCCGAAATCATTTTTGTTCAATTCGTAATTTCGGTCCCATTTCGGTAATTTTCAGAAAATGCTTAAAAGATCCTAAAAAAATCTAGAAATAAAGAGACTCTTTACTACAGAATATAATAATAATAAACGGTTTATTCGATATTGAATTAAAACGGGAATATTTTTAACATTAAAGTCTATGGGGCAAAACATTTCCCACACCGAATATACAAAAATTTCCGATTTCACGAAAAAAAAGTCGATACAAAAAATGAGCCGAAACTAAATGAACCGAAATGGAAATCGTCTGAAACGATCCAAAACGAAAATTTTCGAAAAACTAATGAAACGAGCCGAAACGTAAAAAAAGTCAGTGCGCATCCCTAAATATTATAACCCTTAATATTCTGTGTCTGCAGGAAGTCATCCAGTTGTTTTTTAAAAGTCTGTACAGTCTCTGACCCAACCACTTCAACAGGCAGAGAATTCCACAGCTTTATTGTTCTCACTATAAAATAACCCTTCCTATGCTGTAGGCTGAATTTCCTTTTGTTCAGTCTAAGGCTAATGTCAGACGAACGCATTCTGAGCACACTGTGCGTCTGTGCACAACTGATGTACTTTCTGACTGATGATACTGTAGACACCACACAGTCCGATTTTTGTGACTGACGTTTTTTTTGACCGATGTAGATGGGAAATAAAATTAATATGTAGATTGAAAAAATTGATACATGATATGAAAAAACATTTTGTCCGTCAAAAATGCTGGACATCAAAAAGGCAGTCCGTCTGACTACGTTCCATCACTCACACACAAAGCTACGCGGACGTGGCGCACTCTGTGCGTCCGTCCTAGCGGTTTGAAGTTCTTGCCTAAATTGCGTCCAGTGCCACGTGCGTTGTGCAGCCGCACTTCTGTGCGGATGTACTTCGTGTGTGGGTCTCAATTTTATGCTACAACGGACATTAAAATGTGCGGCAACATGGACGTGATCACTGCGTTCGTCTGACACGGGCCTAAATGGGTGACCTCGTGTCCTGTGTATAGTCCTGTTAATGAATAGGTTTCCAGACAATGGCTTTTAATGGACCCATATATTTATATAAGGTTATCAGATCCCCTCTAAGGCGTTGTTTCTCTAAACTAAACAGGTTTAAGCTTGTTAGTCTTTCCTCATAACTTAAACCTTCCATTCCCCTTATTAATTTAGTCGCCCGTCTCTGCACTTTTTATAGCACTATAATATCCTTTCTTAAGACAGGTGCCCAAAATTGCATGGCATATTCAAGGTGCGGTCTTACCATTGATTTATACAGAGGCAAAATTATGTTTTCATCCCGAGAGTGAACTCCCCTTTTAATGCATGCCAATACCTTGTTGGCCTTGGCGGCTGCTGTTTGACATTGCACATTGTTACTTAGTTTGAAGTCTATGATTATTCCCAAATCCTTCTCCTGCTTGGATTTCCCTAACTCCGTACCATTTAGGGTATAAGTTGCTTGTGTGTTCTTCACTCCAAAGTGCATAACTTTGCATTTATCTACATTAAATTTCATATGCCATTTAAGTGCCCAGTCCTCCAATCTATCTAAATCCCTCTGCAGCAAAATAACATCCTGTTCACATTGTATTACTTTTCCTAGTTTTGTGTCATCTGCAAACACTGATACATGACTTTCAATGCCTATCTCAAGGTCATATATAACGTCATTTATAAATAAATTGAATAGAATTGGTCCTATAACAGGCCCCTGAGGGACACCACTTACCACTGATGTCCATCTTGAAAATGTACCATTTATGACACCTCTCTGTACACTATCTTTTAGCCAGTTTCCTATCGAAGAACAAGTATTTTCATCTAGACCAATTTTTCTTAATTTAAATAGTAACCTTTTGTGTGGAACTGTGTCGAAAGCTTTGGCAAAATCCAAATACATCACATCCACTGCAACCCCCTGATCTATACTTCTACTTGCTTACTCATAGAACGTAATTAGCTTAGTCTGACATGAAGTCTTAGTCTGACATGTGCTTCATAAAACCATGCTGATTTTTGCCAATTACATTATACCTCCCAATAAATTCCTGAATATTATCCCTTCGTAACCCCTCAAATACTTTTCCAGCCACATATCTTAAGCTCACAGGTCTATAATTCCCAGGCACAAATTTCTTAAATATAGGGACCACGTCAGCTTTTCTTCAATCCTCTGGTACGATTCCTGAAAGAAAAAAATCTTGAAAGATTAAGAACAGAGGTTTACATATTTCAACACATAGCTCCCTCAGTACTCGCGGGTGAATTCCATCTGGCCCTGGGGCTTTATTTACATTCACATTGTTTAATTGCGGCAAAACCTTGTCCTGAGTCAACCAGTCAGTTTTTATCAATGAATTGCATGTCTCCTGCTATAGATTTCTCTTTGATAAATATTGAAGAAAAATAATCATTCAAAATTTCTGCCTTATCTTGATCTTCAGTTAACAATACCCCTGACTCAGATTTTAGTGAACCTACATTTTCACTCTAGGTACATAAATTCTAAAAAACCCAAAAGAATCTTTTAGGGTTGGTCTTGCTCTCTTTGGCTGTTTCTTTTTCATTTTCTAGTTTAGCCCATCTAATCGCTTTTTTACTTGCTTTATTGGCTGCCCTATATGCTTTATAGGATGCCTCAGATTTATCAGATTTAAAAGCTTTTTTATTTTTAATTTCATTGGTTACCTTCCTACGAAGCCACATTGGTTTCAGACTGTTTCTTTTATATTTATTAACCAGCGGAATATATTGTGACGTGCTGTGTGCTGAGCTAATTTTTACAGTTTTGTGCTCATTATGTTTGAATGCAATTTGAAGTCATGTTTTGTTGTAGGACCCAGGCCAATTATATATCCTTATTTTCAGCGGACTCAGCAGATTCATAATATATCATTATTATATGTATACGCCATGTCCTGCCAGAATGCTATAACAACATTATTTTAAAGATGTGAATTTCAAATTTAGATTTCATTCATTTAAAACGCGTTAAAAAATTTTTTTGCACATGTTATCATCCAAACCTTTGGTTATATATTTTATGGGGTACTCTTGTTTAAAAGAAATGGGAACCTGTTACTGAATTTTTCTGAGAAAATACGTGATTTTAGCTACAATTGAAAAAACTAAATTTTTCATCATGAGAAATGAGAAGGTGAGTTAGTGCAGCATCATTGTTCCCAGTATAATTGAAAAGTGAACAATAGTGCTGCATTATTAAAAAAAGACATTTTTATTAAAAATTTTTTTTTTTTTTTTACACTTAACCTGTCATGTTTGGAATCATTTGAAAGACCATGCTCTGGTCTTTCCAACACATCAAGCATGACCCTCTAGCTGACACCATTCGTGAGATAGGGGGGTCATTTGGACCCACGTATCTCCGCAATAAGGAAATCCCTGGACAGCTAGGGGTTAATTACCTTACTGACAATATTGTGATGTCAGTGGGCGAGGGAGGCCCTGGACATCCAAGATGTCAGCTACCCTTTGAGAGGTCGCCGGATCACAGGATTGGCAGGTCAGAGGTTAAGAGAGACTTTTTTGGAAAGGTTATACTGTTTATGCAGTCCTTACCAAAGGAGGCCCTTCCCCTTCAGGCACTCTCCTGGCTCAGTGTGCTGGGAGGGATCTAATGGGTGCGGTCTGAATTCAAGGTAGTCAGACCACCCGGGACTCTGTCCCAAGCGGCTGCCCCCCCCTTAGCTCTCTTAGCTCTCTAGGCTGCATGTCACTCTGTTCTATCTCCTGAAGATGCCATCTGGTGAAGGCGTAGAGCTAGGAGTGCCTCTACTTTTAAATAACTTTTTTTTTTCCCTGATCCAAGCCTATCTAACCTGCTATATGTGGTCCACCCTGTATATGTTTGTTTGGGGAGCGCTCCCATGTTTATCCTACAGAGATTTTGTTTACCACTGCGAAAATAGCAATTGATTTTTTGAAAAACTGTGGTCCCACTAGATTAGTTATCAGTGATTTCAATATTTCTCTCTGCCATCCTATTATCACGGACGCTCGAAGGCCCATTTTCCAACTGCAAACTATTATACTATCTACTCTAGGGACATATTAATTACCTCACAGATATACCTACAGGCTTGGTATCTATACCTTGGTTTGTGTTTGTTTCCATATTTGGGCTAAATTACATTATTCCCGCCCGCAGTTTTCTCCCTAGCGCCCCCATTTTAACGGGAGATTACAATGCAGGCGCTAAAAAAGCTGAGTGCATTGTTAGCGAGCGCTAGGCCCAGGATACGTGCATCCTCTCAATGAAGTCCATAGTACTCCATTGAGTTTCCCCCTGCCATTCACATGACCTGCCGAATCTCGCAAGGAGATCCGGCAGGTCGGCGTAGTGATCTGCAGGGAGAGACTGGGGGACTTCCCCCCAGTCTCTCCCTCTGTTCCCGGCGACAGAGGAGGTGGACAGAGCCGCTGTCCTCGTCGCGAGATACTAGGTGTGTATCTGATTTTTGGGGGGGATTTCTGCTGGTGCTAATGGATTCTGCACTAGCATCTGTATTGTTACACAGGGGGAGACTGAGGAACTTTTTACCCCAGTCTCTCCCTGCTCCTGCCAGACGGAGGAGGTGGTTGGAGCCGTGGTCCTCGCTGCGGGACTGGAGGTGAGTATACGATCACTTTTTTTATTTTTTTGGCTGGTGTTAACGGATTCTGCACCAGCGGAATCCGTTAACACCAAGTCCTGGCTGTGGTTAGCTTTTTGCTAACCACAGCCGGATGTTAATCAGCGCTGGTAGATTGTAATACTAACGCTGATTAACACTTTGCACTCCTCATGTTAAGTATAGGGAGCGCAAAGTACAGTAACCTCGCACTGAAAAGCGCAAGGTACCAAACGCAAACAGGTTACTTAACCCATTAGCGTTTGGATTGCAATATGCGGTAGCCACCGCGGCTAACGTTATTGCTCATGCAGGTGAGCGTTAGCGTTACTTAGCACCAAGATTGTAATGTGGCCCTAGATTTTTAAAAAGATGATTGTACTCTTTGGTTTTCCCTGCTACTTAATCCACAAGTGCAGACACTGAGAGGTACATACACACACACTCTGCCAAATCCACACATACAGATTGATAGCTAGACTTTGACTTTGTGACCCCATATCTCTGTGAACGAGAAGGCCAATGTGTATGTGTGGATCTGAGTTTTTTGGAGATTTTCAATATATTTTCGTATGTATTGTTTAATTGGATTTATTTTGATTTGCAATTTTTACCTCCCCATCAGTCCTCTTTGGGTGAGGCTTGTTTCCTCATGGTCCAGTGGGGCTCAGGTTGATTTGGTAGCTCAGGGGTACCAGAGTACCTGCAGCAAACTCTGGATCAAAAGGAGTGTGGGTCCCCACACAGGGAGAGGTGAAAAAAAAGGAGAGAATGAGGGAGAGGGGAGGATGGATGCAATGACTTTATGGGAGCAAGAAATACAGACAGAAAGAGAGAGAATTAAAGGGGAGTAGAGAAAAGGATGAAGAAAGGGGGAAAGGAAGCGAAAGCGAGAGGGAGATAGATGAAAATACAGACAGTGACACAGAGGGAAATACATAGATGAGAGATAGGAATTAGAGGCACAGAGAATGACAGAATAAGAGACAGATGGAAAAGAGACATGTGAGATACAAGCAGGGAATGAAAAAAGGGTTATAGAAGGAAAGAGTCAGATGAAGATGCAAGGAAAGAGAAAGGGAGAAAGGCGGAGATGTAAAGAGACAGGTTACATACAAGTAGAGAGTAAGGCTAGCCTTCCCTGGGTCTGAATTTGGACGACCGACTTGGCCATCCGACTACAGACAACTTTTTTGAACTGATGGGAAGACCGCTGAACGGAAAAAAGTGCTGTTGAAGACATAAAGACTAACTGCGCTCAGCGAGGTGGCCATAAGGGCATCAGAGTGGAAGGAACACAGGGCCGGCCTTTGGGGTGTGCAACCTGTGCGACAACACTGGGCGTCATGGCAACTGGGGGTGTCCGGCAGCCGACACACAGCCTGCATTCTCCAAAGCTAGCTGGAGAGGATCCTATTGCAGGCACATCCAGCTCCTCCCCTATTCCCCCTTATCTTCCTGTCCCCGCGCATCACACACTGTGTGCATGGGGATGGAAGGGGGGGCTGCTGAGGAGGAGAAGAGGTAGAAAGCAGCCAGGGACCCAGGGGCATGCAAAGTACAGCTCCCCCCTGCTCATCTTCTGACCCGGTAGGCATGGAGTACAGATTGGCAGCCTTGGAAACGGCAGAGCTGCAGAGTCTTTCTGGATCTCCCCTGCCTCCTGATCCTGCCTCCTCCATTCCAGCAGCAACTTCGGGTCCTGACAGAGAGGTAAAGAGGCACATGCAGTGAGTAAATTAAGTTGCGGGGGGGGGAGGAATTCATGGCAAGTGAAGTTTTGTGATATTCCTCCTTATTTGATTTATTTAGGCCTCGTTATATAAATAACTGTTAATGTATTCACTCTATCAGGGTTATTCAGAGAGCAGCAAAATGTCACTGACATTTCAGTGCTCTCTTGTTCAGCGCACTTCGGCGAGTTAAATTTGCCAACCCTGTGGTGAATTCAGCATTCACCGCAGGGTCCCCGAGGTGCAGTGAATCGACCCGCCAAATGTTGCAAACCCGCTGAATGCGGTGGAACACCCTGACCAACGCAGCCATAAGCCCACAGAGCAAACAGAGCGCTGCCACCGAAGAGACTGCCGAACGTCCCGCAAGCCACCGAAGAGACTGCCGAACGTACCCGCAAGCCACCGAAGAGACTGCCAAACGTACCCGCAAGCCACCGATGAGACTGCCGAACGCATCCAATGACTCACCAAATGTACCCACAAAATGCTAACCAGCCGCTAAATGGGTAAAAAAAACAATCAACTTTTAAACGGCATTTGCAAAAGACTACAGCATGTAAATGCCTGGAAATAATATATAAAGTCCTATGAATAATAATAAAAAGGTCTTTTACAGAAGAAAAAATGCCATTTAAAAAAAAAAAAAAAAAATCGCCGGAAAACTTAATAATAGAGACTTTTTGCTGCAAATTTTAAAGATTAAACGGTTTAATAGATATTAAGTAAAAACAGGAAATATTTTTTACATTGAAACATGGGGTTTGTCTGATCAAACCTGCCGAAGTAAACCGTTGAACATCAGGGCATTTCACTGACATTTCTCTGCTGTTAGGCTGGCTGAATTTATTCAGACACTGATCAGCCAGCTTTGCTGCCCCTGCACTGTGTGTGTGGATCTTCCTTGGGATTCCCTCATTGTGGAGGACGCTCCACGCATGTCCTGCTGTGTCCCTGCTCGGTGCCGATCTGGCTCTGTGTAGGAACTTCATAGTAGGGGTAATTCACAAACCCCCGAATTTCACTGAATAATGAATTTCACCATTTGGGGTGCAGATATGGTAGGGGGTGTGGCTACTGCGGGTGCTGTGAAGATTTCTCGCACAGGGCGCCCAGAGGCCTAAGGCTGGCCCCGAAGGAACATCCACTCTCACGGATGTTCCTTCCACTCTCAAGAACGCTCCCCTGACCGCAGCCTTAGACTGCTGAAAAAAGGATATATAGTTTGTCTGGATCTTGTATTAAAACATAACTTGTCAATCACAGCCTGAAGTATGGAACGCAATCGCATAGACATCACCAGACGGTGGGTTTCATCCCTGGTGATGCTCTGCCAGGCCTCTACTGCAACTGTCTTCAGTTCCTGCTTGTTCTTGAGGCATTTTCCCTTCAGTTTTGTCTTCAGCAAGTGAAATGCATGCTCAATGGGATTCAGGTCAGGTGATTGACTTGGCCATTGCATAGCATTCCACTTCTGTCCCTTCAAAAACTCTTTGGTTGCTTTTGCAGTATGCTTTGGGTCATTGTCCATCTGCACTGTGAAGCGCTGTCGAATGAGTTCTGTAGCATTTGGCTGAATGTGAGCAGATAATATTGCCCAAAACACTTCAGAATTCATCCTGCTGCTTTTGTCAGCAGTCACATCATCAATAAATACAAGAGAACCAGTTCCATTGGCAGCCATACATTCCCACGCCATGACACTACCACCACCATGCTTCACTGATGAGGTGGTATGCTTAGGATCATGAGCAGTTCCTTTCCTTCTCCATACTGTTCTCTTCCCATCACTCTGGTACAAGTTGATTTTGGTCTCATCTGTCCATAGGATCTTGTTCCAGAACGGTGAAGGTTAGGTGTTTTTGAGGCTCACCAATGGTTTATATCTTGTGGTGAACCCTCTGTATTCACTCTGGTGAAGTCTACTCTTGATTGTTGACTTTGACACACATACACCTACCTCCTGGAGAGTGTTCTTGATCTGGCCAACTGTTGTGAAGGGTGTTTTCTTCACCAGGGAAAGAATTCTTTGGTCATCCACCACAGTTGTTTTCCATGGTCTCCCGGTGTTGCTGACCTCACCGGTGCATTCCTTCTTTTTGAGAATGTTCCAAACAGTTGTTTTGGCCACTCCTAATGTTCTTGCTATCTCTCTGATGGGTTTGTTTTGTTTCTTCAGCCTAATGATAGATTGCTTCACTGATAGTGACAGCTCCTTGGATCTCATCTAGAGAGTTGACAGCAACAGATTCCAAATGCAAATAGCACACTTGAAATGAACTCTGGGCTTTTTATCTGCACATTTTAATTGGGGTAATGAGGGAATATCACATACCTGGCCATGGAACAGCTGAGAAGCCAATTGTCCCATTATCTTTGGTCCCTTAACAAGTGGGAGGCACATCTGCAAACTGCTGTAAGTCCTACACTGTTCACCTGAGTTGGATGTACATACCCTCAAATTAAAGCTGACAGTCTGCAGTTAAAGCACATTGTGTTTGTTTCATTCCAACCCCATCGTGGTAGCGAATAGAGCCAAAGATGTTAGAATTGTGTCGATATCCCAATATTTCTGGACCTGACTGTATATTAGCATCCAACACACTTTAAGTGGGGGGCTGAGTTGCTGCACAATGGGCCTCCGGGTTATACTTGCCCTTTATGCCAAAAGTTGCCAGTCAGCCCCTGGAAATAGCACATTCGGAGATGAGTAGAAGGGGGCAGAGGCACGCTCATCTTGTCTGCTCCAAGTCCATAAAGGCCTTAATCCATCACTGGATCTGGGTCTATGCTGTATGATCCTATATAATAAAACAGTTTGTAATGTCCATCGCCGTCAAGCTCTGAGTGCGCATGCGCGCGAACATTACAAACTGGGTTTCGAGCTGGCCGCCGCTGCAGGCGGCGGACACAATGCGCATGCGCGGCAGGGGGGAGAAACCAACAGCATGTGCGAAAGAGCACAAAGAGCCTCTTCCACTGCATGCTGTGTTCTGCTGATGGCCGGGGACAGGCTGCCTGGGGAGCCCGATTTCCATCCGGCAGGACAGAAAGAGGAGCACCTCGAACAGAGCAGGGGCATATTAGATGAAATTTTCCCTTTGCTCCCGCACGGCCAGCTGCCCGATCTGTCTCCTGCCAGACACACTTCCGGGAGCTGGCTCTTCCACTCCATCCTCCCCCCAGCACTCTCTGTGGCCAGGCAGAGGGTTTGCCTCCTGTTCTGCTCCTCAACTGTCAGACAGGCCAAGCAATTCAAGGCTGTCTTAAACAGGGTGAGAATCAGGCATTCCCCAGGGCAGCTGTTCTGAGTGCTGGGTCCTCAAAGGAGGAGGAGCACAGAGAAATGTACCCCACACTGGTCCGAATGTGCTATTTCCAGGGGCTGACTGGCAAATTTTGGCCTAAAGGGCAAGTATAACCCAGAGGCCCATTGTGCAGCAACTCAGCCCCCCACTTAAAGTGCGTTGGATGCTAATATACAGTCAGGTCCAGAAATATTGGGATATCGAAACAATTCTAACATCTTTGGCTCTATACACCACCACAATGGAGTTGGAATGAAACAAACACAATGTGCTTTAACTGCAGACTGTCAGCATTAATTTGAGAGTATGTACATCCAACTCAGGTGAACGGTGTAGGACTTGGGCAGATGCAGCATCGAGAGATGGGTAAAAAAAAAAGCAGTACCAAAAAGAGGAGAGCGGAGTATCAGCCTTATTAACAGGGGGGGGGGGTGTATATATGGAATTGCTGAGGTGAAGGAAAATATTAAAAACTTTTATTTATACTGGCAAAACATACAAATTGGTTAAAATAATTTTTTTTTATTATAGGTGCCAAGTGCCCCGGAGCTCAGGTGAAAGTCCTGATAAAAAGTCATAAGTATTAGTAGCTCTGGCTATTAGACTACTGTAAACACACAATATTACATGCACTCAGGTGTGTGTGTGTGTTTTATATTGAGCGCTATATATAGTGTTTGTTATACTGGATGCTATATACTGTATAGTGTGTGTTTTACTGAGTGCTGTATATAATGTGTTATGCTGAGCTCTATCTCTATATATAAAAACGTTTGTGTCCGTCATCCTAGGATGCAATGCGCATGCACAACATAAAGAAACCACCTATTCTGGTGCGCCTGTTCTAATATATAAATGCATTTGTAATTATTATTATTATTATTATTCTTTATTTATAAAGCGCCAGCATATTCCGCAGCGCTGTACAATAGGCACAGTATAGACAGGGTTACAATACAATACAATGAACAACATTTGACAAACAGTACAGGAGGAGATGAGGGCCCTATTCCCGTAGGAACTCACAATCTAGGAGGGTTGGGGTTGGAAACAGGAGGAGAGGACTGCAAGGTGAGAGTGATTGATGGTTGCGTCAGTGAGTTGGGTGGTAGGCTTCCCTAAATAGGAACGTTTTAAGGGAGCGTTTGAAGGAAGAGAAATTAGGGGAAAGTCTGACAGTACGAGGGAGAGCGTTCCAGAGAGTGGGGGCTGCGCGTGAGAAATCCAGCAGCCTATCATGGGAAGAGGTGATGCGGGGAGAAGCTAGGCGCAGGTCGCTGTTTGACCTTAGGGAGCGGGCTGGGGTGTATTTGGTGATTAGTGAGGACAGGTAGTGGGGAGCTGAGTTAGTGAGGGTTTTGTAGGTAAGGATAAGGATTTTGAACTTAATTCTGCAGTGGATGGGGAGCCAGTGAAGGGACTCGCAGAGGGGAATGGCAGAGACAGAGTGGCGGCAGGGGCGGATCCAGGGGGGCAACAGGGCAATTGCCCCCCCCCTAGCAGTGCAGATGCCAGGCTGACCTCCAGAACTGAAATCACGTTGTGTGCAGTGAATGCAGACATGGTGATTTGCAGAGGCACACACTGCGCAGAAGCACTGTGGATTGCCCCTCCCAGTCATGTGTCAGGGGCGTGTAGGATGGATTGTAGGGGGAGAGGCGGGACAGAGGGAGGCCAGATAAGAGATTATTGCAATAGTCAAATCGGGAGATTACCAGGGCGTGTATGAGTTGTTTTGTGGTGACAGCGGTAAGAAATGGCCGAATTCTGGAAATAATTGTCAGCTGCGTACGCACCCATCACAGCTGCTCACTCGGTCCTCTTGTCGTGGACGGGACGGTGACGGATGTGTTACAAACACATTTATATATGGAGATACTCTTGGATATGACATTTCAAAGCAAAATGTGGACACGGACTCTGAGCTGGCGACAACAATAGACTGCCCTCCAGGCAGGCTTAACAACTAGTTGCAAATAAAAAAAATTGCAAACTAATTGTTTGCTTTTTGGCTCCAGAAGGTACCCTCAGTTTTAGCCCTGTAGGCATGATCCACAGGACTCCATGGAGATAAAAGTCTTCTTGCAGGGTTTGGGGGAAGGACCCTGGGAGCAATTTGCATATGGCCAGAGGAGAAAGTGCTGTGCTCTGTTCCATTGGTGGGCAAGTGTTCGTTTTTTTTGTGTATCAATTTTAGGTGTTAACACTAGGGTCTCTTATCACAGTGTTTCTCAACCTTTTATGGAGAAGTACCCCTGTGGGTCTAAAAAGAATCTAAAAAGAAGAATCTAAAAAGAACATTCACATCTATATATATATATAAATGCGAAAGTCCTGACTGACTGACTGACTGACTCATCAACACCCAGCTGAAACCATTTAACCTAGGAATGTGAAATTTTGAAGGTGGACTGTTTCTATGACGTAGGCACCCACTAAGGAAGGATTTTTGGAAACTCCGCCCCTAAGGGGGTGAAAAAGGGGGTTGAATATTTTAAACAGGATACCTATAGCTCAAAAACAGAAGATGTTACAGACGTGAAAATTGGTATTTAGATTCGCCTTGAAAAATAAAAAAACAGGTATTTTACCATTTTTCAAAAATCCAAGTGGGGGGGCGAAAAAAGGGGGTTGAATATTTTAAACAGGATACCTATATCTCCAAAGTAGAAGATGTTACAGGCTTGAAAATTGGTATTTAGTTTCGTCCTGAAAAATAAAACAACACAGGCCCTATAACAATCTGCACGCAAATGTTAACGCTCACTTGCGTGAGCATTAACATTTGCCGCAGTATTTACCGCATATTGCAATCCAAACGCAAAAGGGTTAAAAATCTCGTTTGCGTTTGGTACCTTGCACTTTTTGGTCATGTGACCAGCAGGGGGAAAGAACTCAATGGAGTCCTATGGACTCCATCAAGTGGATGCTCGCAGCTGCGCTCAGCACTGCCACGAGCATCCCTGAATTTAATGCGCGATCACAATGCACGCAGCATTTTTTGCACCTGCATTGTAATCCAGCGTTAAAACGCGGGCGCAAGGGGTAAAACTACGGGCGCAGTTTTTCCTCCCTTGCACCCGCGTTTTAACGCAAACAATGTAATAGAGCCCCACATATTTTACCATATTTTGAAAATTCCTGGGGGGGGGCAAAAAGGGGGTTGAATACTTTTCAGTATACCTATATTAGTGAAAACAGTATACCTTCAGTGGCAAGAAAAAGTATGTGAACCCTTTGGGATTATGTGGAGTTTTGCATGAATTGGTCATAAAATGTGCTCTGATCTTCATCTAAGTCACAACAATTTGAAAAACACAGTCTGCTTAAAATAATACAACACAAACATTATATGTTTTCATGTTTTTATTGAACAGAACATGTAAACATTCACAGTGCAGGGTGGAAAAAGTATGTGAACCTTTGGACTTAATAACTGGTTGACCCTCCTTTGGCAGCAATAACCTCAGCCAAACGTTTCCTGTAGTTGCAGATCAGACCTGCACAACGATATGGAGTAATTTTGGACCACTCCTCTTCACAAAACTGTTTCAGTGTAGCAATATTCTTGGGATGTCTGGTGTGAATCGCTCTCTTAAGGTCATGACACAGCATTTCAATCGGGTTGAGGTCAGGACTCTGACTGGGCCATTCCAGAAGGCATATTTTGTTTTGTTGAAGCCATTCTTTTGTTGAATTACTTGTATGCTTTGGGTCATTCTCCTGTTGCATCACCCATCCTCTGCGGAGCTTCAGTTGGCGGACAGATGGTCTTACGTTTTCCTGCAAAATGGCTTGATAAACTCTGGAATTCATTTTTCCATCAATGACAACAATCCATCCAGGCCCTGAGGCAGCAAAGCAGCCCCAAACCATGATGCTCCCTCCGCCATGTTTTACAGTGGGGATGAGGTTTTGATGTTGGTGTGCTGTGCCTTTTTTTCTCCACACATAGTGTTGTGTGTTTTTTCCAAGCAACTCAATTTTGGTTTCATCTGTCCACAGAATATTTTGCCAGTAGTGCTGTGGAACATCCAGGTGTTCTTTTGCAAACTTCAAATGTGCTGCAATATTCTTTTTGGACAGCAATGGCTTCCTTCGTGGTGTCCTCCCATGTACTCCATTCTTGTTTAATGTTTTCCTTATTGTAGATGTGTCAACAAAAATGTTAGCATGTGCCAGAGATTTCTGTAAGTCTTTAGCTGACACTCTAGGATTCTTCTTTACCTCATTAAGCATTCTGCGCTGTGCTCTTGCAGTCATCTTTACAGGACGACCACGTCTAGGGTGAGAAGCAACAGTGCTGAACTTTCTCCATTTGTAGACAGTCTGTCTTACTGTGGTCACATGAACATCAAGGCTTTTGGAGATACTTTTGTAACCCTTTCCAGCTTCATGCAAGTCAACAATTCTTGATCGTAGGTCTTCTGAGAGCTCTTTTCTGCGAGGCATGGTTCACATCAGGCAGTGCTTCTTGAAACCAGTAAACCCAAAACTGGTGTGTGTTTTTAAACGGCAGGACAGCTTTCAGCCACACATCCAATAATATCACACTGATTGGACTCAAGGTTGGCTCACTCCTGGCTCCAATTAGCTCTTGGAGAAGTCATTAGGCTAGGGGTTCACATACTTTTTCCACCCTGCACTGTGAATGTTTACATGTTCTGTTCAATAAACACATGAAAACATATAATGTTTGTGTAGTATTATTTTAAGCAGACTGTGTTTTTCAAATTGTTGGGACTCAGATGAAGATCAGAGCACATTTTATGACCAATTCATGCAAAACTCCACATAATCCCAAAGGGTTCACATACTTTTTCTTGCCACTGTATATTTCAAAAACCAAAGATGTTACGGGTGTGAAATTTGTTATTTACAATCTTCATGAAAAAAACCAAACATGTGTTTTGCAATTTTTCACAAATCCAATTAGGGGGGGTCGGGGGAAAGAAGTCTGAATATTTTTATCAGTATACCTATATTTCAAAACCAAAGATGTTACAGATGTGAAATTTGGTATTTACAATCGTCTTGAAAAATAAAAAACATGTGGTTTACCATTTTCCAAAAATCCAACGTGGAGGATGAAAAAAGGGGGGGTGAATACTTTTAGGCTGGGGTCAGACGAGCGTAGTGTTCACGTCCGTGATTGCGCCTAAAAGTACGTCCGTGATAGCATGAAAGAAAGTCCATTGGAGCCTGACACACGAAGTACGTCCGCACTGAACTGCGGACGCACAACGGCCGCGGCAAACGGACGCAGGTTAGGCAAGAACGTAATACTGCTAGAATGGACGTGCGGAGTGCGCTGCGTCCATAACGTCTGCATAGCTTTGTGTGTGAGTGATGGAGCGAGGTCAGACGGACTGCATTTATACGTCCAGCATTTTTGACGGACAGAATGTTTTTTCATTGTAATTTATTTTTCCCTCCTACATCCGTCAAAAATAACTTCAGTGAAAAAACGGACTGTGTGACCACTACTGCGTCATCCGTACTGACGATGTCCGTACTGCACGGACGTACAGTCCGTATAAATCACGCTCGTCTGACCCCAGCCTTAAACAGGATACCTATATCTCAAAAACAGAAGATGTTACAAACGTGAAAATTTTTATTTAGATTCGTGTTGAGAAAGAAAAAAACACGTATTTTACCATTTTTCAAAAATTCTGTGGGAGCGGGGCAAAAAGGGGGGTTGAATACTTTTATCACTATACCTATATTTCCAAAACCACAGATTTGTTACAGGTGTGAAATTCGGTATTTACAATCTTCGTGCAATAAACCAAACATGCGTTTTACCATTTTCCAAAAATCCAGTTAAGGGGGGGGATCAGGGGAAAGGGTTGTGAATACTTTTATCATAAATCCATTGTGGAGGGCAAAAAGGGGAGGTTGAATAATTTAATCAGTATATCTATATTTCAAAAACCAAGATGTTACAAGTGTGAAGTTTGGTAATTACAATCTTTTTGAAAATAAAGAAACATGTGTTTACCATTTTCCAAAAATCCAAGTGGGGTAAAAAAAGGGGTGAATACTTTTAAACATAATACCTACATCTCAAAAACAGAAGATGTTACAGATGTGAAAATTGGTAATTAGATTCGTCTTGAGAAACAAAAAAATACCTATTTTACCATTTTCCAAAAATCCAGTGGGATGGGGGGCAAAAAGGGGGGGTTGAATACTTTTATCAGTATACCTATATTTCAAAAACCAAAGATGTTACAGGTGTGAAACTTGGCACTTACAATCTTCTTGAAAAATAAAAAAACACGGGCTCTATTACATTCTTTGCACAAAACCGCTCGCGCAGCCCATTAATTTGTGCGCGAAGCGTTAAATGTTAACGCGCGTAAATTAACGCTGGTATTACAATCCTCACACATTTTGTCATCCGTCAAAAAATAGCACGCGTAAAAAAGACACGCAAAAACGCGCGCGCATTAACGCTGCGCGAGAAAATCGGTGTGCGGACTGTTTTTTCATGCGATTCAGCCAATCAGAATGAAGAACCACAATTGTCTCCCGTTAAGTTTTTGCACCTGTCAAAATCAATCTGAGTATATATGCTGCAGCAAGAATAAAAGCACGCACAATGTCTCAATTTTATTGTTTGGGTACGCGCAGAATGTGTAACTATACTTTGCTGAATTTTTTTTCTGGGCTGGTGTATTTGGTTTCGGCCAGGATGTTCAGATTTGCCATTAACACCAGCTTTTAAAAGACGTTAAAATTAAGCACGCAAACGCTGTGTGTTAAAAACTGCGCATAGATTGTAATACCAGCGCACAAACTCATTTGCTCTCACAATGTTAAGTATAGGACGCGCGCAGTACAGTACGCTCGCGCAGGTCCACCCGTGTTGGACGTATGCGCGCGTTTGTTGCGCTGACATTGTAATACGACGGTCTGCGCAAACGGTTTTGCCCCTTGCGTTAATGCATTAATAGAGCGTAATAGAGCCCCACGTGTTTTACCATTTTCCAAAAATGCTACATGGGGGGGGGGGTGAAAAAAGGGGGTGAATACTTTTCAACAGGATACCTATATCTCAAAAACAGAAGATGTTACAGATGTGAGAATTGGTAATTAGATTCGTCTTGAAAAATAAAAAAAACACCTATTTTACCATTTTCCAAAAATCCAGGGGGGGGGGAAAGGGGGTTGAATACCTGTATCACTATACCTATATTTCAAAAACCAATGATGTTACAGGTGTGAAATTCGATATTTACAATCTTCGTGCAAAAAAACCAAATGTGTTTTACCATTTTCCGAAAATCCAGTTAAGGGGGGTGGGGGAAACGGATGTGAATACTTTTATCAGTATACCTATATTTCAAAAACCAAAGATGTTACAGTTTGAAATTTGGCACTTACAATGTTCTTGAAAAATAAAAAAAACACGTGTTTTACCATTTTCCAAAAATCCCAAGTGGGGGAAAAAAAGGGGGGTTCTAACAAAAAAACCTCATGTTTCTTTTAAAAACAATTTTAAGAAATCCTAAAATCTACGCAAGCGAAGCCACAGGCAAAAGCTAGTACATTTAAGATCACACCACGCAATATAAATGAAAATAAAGTCTTTCCCAAGTCAATTGTCTGTTTCTTTTAGGGTTTTTCGCCATGGGAATAAAAGTTCTGGTTTGAAGCGGGGAGTGCTATGTCAGTTACATGACACCCAGTAATCAGACCCCAGTATCAGATGTATCAGATCCCCAGTGTCAGACCCCAGTAATCATACCCAAGTTGGTGGACCCCCAGTTATCAGACCCCAGTATCAAACCCCCGGTAATCAGACCCCAGTATCAGACCCCCAGTATCAGACCCCCAGTACCAGACCCCCAGTTATCAAACCCCAGTTGTCAGACCCCCAGTTATCAGACCCTAGTTGTTAGACCCCCAGTAATCAGACCCCCCGTTATCAAACCCCAGGTATCAGACCCCAGTTTTCAGATCCCCAGTATTCAGACCCCCAGTTGTCAAACCCAATAATCACACCCCCAGTGTCAGATGTATCAGACCCCCAGTATCATACCCCCAGTATTCAGAACCTGTTATCAGACCCCCAGTAGTCAGAACCCCAGTATTCAGACCCCCAGTAGTCCGACACCCAGTTCTCAGATCCCAGTAATCAGACCCCCAGTATTCAGTCCCCGTTATCAGACCCCAGTAATCAGACCCCAGTAGTAAGACCCCGCTACTGATTGGAGCCAGACTCGGGGCCCCCCACTAGAGCTGAACTTGGTCACCTGGTCTGGTGGTTGCTGGTGCTGGTGCTGGCGCCGGTGGGAAAGAAGCTGCCACAGGGGAACGATCTGCGCCCACACGTGTTATGCTCTGTCATCTGGCTGGCCACATGGGTGTGTGGGTGTGGTCAGTCAGCACTCCCATGTGCCACGCTGAAAAAAAGTGCCAGGAGATGGAATCTGCCGCATTGGAGCCTTGCTCCAACAGACAACTGGCGTACCCCCTGCTCGTGGTACGCGTACTCCCGGTTGAGAACCACTGTCTTAGCAGACAAACTGCAATGAAATAGATTGCTTTTCTCTATCTTGCTGATAACACTTCATAAAGGAAGCAATAACCTACAAAAAGGATTTGTTACAGCCACACAAGGGACAAGCAAAGTTTGCAACTCTGCTGGAATACTCAAGCCATTACATTAACGAGTGGGGCCATTATACATAATAGCTATTTCATTCTCTTAAAAGACTGGGCCAGAATAGGGCCCTATATTGTACACTCAAAATGTAATCGAAACATTTTTTTCTTACAATTCTTTATTTGTGAATACGACAAAATCACAGTTACAGTAGCCACACAAAAAGGCAAAAAAGTCAAGATAAGACACACCCAGCAAAGAAAATAAATGAAAGCCAGCAAATAATTCAACAGTGAAGGAAAATATAAAAGAGGATAAGGGTGGACAAACAGACATGGGACAGCAGTATAGGAGAGGCAGCCGAAACCGCAGGGAACCAACAAGTGGGGCGTCCGTACAAAAAATAGCAAACAAACAAAAAAGTAATATAAACATTAGATAATATATTGTATATATCCAAGAGTTTATACTCAAATGCTATATCGCAGTGTTTCTCAAGTGGTGGGTCGTGACCCAAAAGTGGGTCGCGACCAGGGTCAGACTGGGTCACGGGACAAGTGCTCCCAGGCCTCTCTAATTTCTGGGATCCGCTGATGCAGCTTACCTGCAGCAGCTGGTCCCAGGCGGCGCGGCTACCTTTGCCTCGCTCACCAGCAACCACGTGCCGGAACATCCCTGATTGAAGGAAGTTCCGGCGTACAGTTACTAGTGAGGGAAGCAGGGATAGCCCCGACCCCACAGCTACAGGTCCAGTTGCCACGCACCACCTGGGACCCGCTGCATCAGGTAAGATACTATGTAATGGCAAGGTGGTGGGGGGTAGAATCTGTAATGGCAAGGTGGTGGTGGTGGGATCTGAAATGGGAAAGTGTGGGGTGGGACTGACTGGCAGCAGTTCTGTATTCCCAGCAGGGAGTGACATCACACTGCTTCCTGATCCCGGCCTCCCTGCATACCAGTGACGTGCAGTGAGGTCAGTGGCTGGTGAGGCACTGGCTAGTATCAGAGCCAGATATACACAGGTTGCGTAGGTTCAGGTTCAGTGCTCCCCAGGAACCGGCTGCTCTCAGTGCTGCGTTGTCCACTCCAGGGAGCCGAGTGTCAGCCGCGCCCGGTCCCCTCCACCTGCAGGGAGGAGGTGCCGCCACAGTGAACAATCACACTGAGGGCACAGCTCTGCGCCAACTGTCTGTGCGAGACAAGAAAAAGTCACATGGCTATCTTGCGTCAATGAATGCATAGGAGGCCAGCCGACTCCCATGGAGGCATTTTTTGAATGGCTTTGACCAATGGTGCTTTTCCATTGGTCCAAGCTATTCCATTGCTCTCTGTGCTTCTGAGGCACTGAAGAGCGTAGGTTCAGGAAGTAGGCCAGATGCGCACTGCAGACTTCTCAATCTCTTGGCCAGCTTGAGTTTACGCGATTAATGCAGCGTTCAGCTACGCAAATTGCGAAGGCTCACGGAGGGCAGGCTTTCATTTTCACTAGTTTTGTGATTACTGCACTATCCATTTTGGAAAGAATCCCTGTTTGTTAACAAAATTGTTTAAAAAGTGCATACATTGTAGAATATTGCACACGTTGTTTTGTGGAATTAATAATATTTTTGATAGATGATGTGGGCCGTTCATTACTTTGCACAATACAAAAAATGGTCAGCGCCCAGATAAGTTCCACCACCAGTATACCAATGCCAGACCAGATATATAGAGGTTTCCCCCAAACCAATGTGACAACAGGTATAATTATACGTATCTGGCGGCGCGATTGCAGTCGCTTCTTGGTATTCAGATGGTCCTCACGGTGTGTATCATAAATGTCCAATATGGATTATATATAAAAAACACAAATGGCAGAATAATAGTGCAGGGTGTATACACACTGCTGGAATAGATGACAATAAATGGTTCCACTCACAGACAGAGAGCCCCGTCACTGGCTCTGAGTGGTTCCAAACATCTGGGTCCTTTATCTTCTTAGGAATATTTAAAGGAGACCCACTCCCTTTAAAGTTGGTATTTTCTTTATCTCGTCAAATATGGAAGAAAACATAAAAACAAGGACTTTCTTGTGTAGATCTACCACAATATTAATAATATATATGGTGATGGTATCAACTCACATTGGGTGGAGCTTAGAACCAAGCTCTGGGTGGGAATGCCGGTGGATTTATTGAGTAGGTTAAATCCACGAATACCTCTGAATTCCAAAACAGCAGGGACCAGACTTTTCTTTATAAAAGAAAATCTTTAATTTAAAACATAGAGTAAAATAAAACATGTTAAAATAAACACAAAGATGCTCTGTAAGTCGCCAGAACGCGTTTCGCCATAAGATTAGGCTTCTTCAGCTGGTTTACAGAGATATTCTACTACAGTGTACCATATATATAGTCCCTTAATTGGGTATTAAAAGGTCCCATGTGTTTGGAATGTCCGAAAATAGGTTGGCGTGCGTGTCACGCCTCCATCTGTCTGCTTCCGTTATTTGCCGCCATCTTGCGCACGCGCAGTAATGACTCATGCGTTCCATGCGTTTCAACTTGATATTTCCGGTATTTCCCATTAGGTTGATGGATAGAGAGCGACTTCCGTGCGGAGATCGCGAACATAAGCACAATTGAGATCTCCCTGCAGAACACCATACATTTTTGGGAGTTATATATCTTGGTGTAATTCAAATCAGATAGACAAGATAAACCAACTCCTTCTTGGTGCAATCGGCACAACTATAGCAGATGTGACATAATCTGGTGTGATATAGATTATGAATTGAGGATGTGTAAATGGGGAAATTCCCCATATAGTGTCATATGGCACAGGGATGGCATCTCCTACCCCTGAACAGTTAACATAAAGAGATAGTTATATCCTTGAAGGCTTATATATGATATTATAATATTTATTGACTTTAAACTAATTAGTATTGTTAAAAGTGATGTGGAAAATTGTGTGAGTTTATTCTCTACCAATTTACACATATGAAATAATTGGGGGTGGGCAACCCAATGTATACAGTTATTATGAGGAGATAGTTTTGTCCTTGAAGGCTTATATATGATATTATAATATTAAACGACTTTAAACTAAATTAGTATTATTAAAAGTGATGTGGAAAATTGTGTGAGTTTATTTCCTACCAATTTATATAGGAAATAGTTGGGGGCGGACAACCCAATGTGTGTATCGTTGAATAAATTTTATGTGACATCTTGGTCTCAATAGTATAATATTCCCATAAAAATGACATTATCTAACAGTAGTCTAGTGTAATGTAGAGGAGATTTAAAAAGACAAGAAAGATTATGGTGATCCGAATATAGTGGCCATTAATTATAATTTATCAAATTAAGGATGTTATTCCCCTTTTTTTTTTTTTTTTTTTTTATTTTTTTATTTGTATGTATCAATAAGGATGGCAAATTGCCTCACATACCATTTAAATCAATATTATTAAATATTGTCGTGAGTGCACAAAGAAGAAGTAAGTGTACCTATTACAAAAAATGAACTAACTCAAAATCGTCATTTAAACCATTGGGTGTCAACGTGCCATTATCAAAGATAAGCCTCATCTCTTCTTTCCCCAGTCTATTCAGTATATTTTCTTCTACATCCCTTTTCTTAATCTGTTTTATAGCCCAAAATTTTATACCCGCAGGGGAGCTGTTATGTTTGTTCCTAAAGTGAAGAGAGACGGAATGTTTCTCAAAACCATTTTTAATATTACGCACATGTTCGCTAATCCTTACGTTGAGTGCTCTCTTAGTGCGGCCTATATATCGCAGGCCACAAGGGCATTCAAGCATATATACTATATTTTTGGAGCAACAATTCAGCACTCCATTTATTTTTACAGACTTTTTGGATTTTAAATTGGTATATGTACTAATGAACTCCTTCTTGTTGGTAGTGGATCTGCAAGCCAGACACTGACCGCAACGGTAGAAACCCTCTTTTAATCCAAAGAAGCCTATACCCAGTTCTTTTTTCTTGGATTTACTGTGTACCAAATTAGTTTTTAAGTTTTTAGTGCCTCTAAATATAACCTTAGGTGTTGTTCCTATGTATTCTTTCAAATCGCCATCGTTCTTTAGAACATGCCAATGTTTCTTTAAAATCTTTTTGATGTCATTGGCTCTATTGCTATAATCACAAATAAAGAGAATTTCTTCTCCCTTATTCTTTTTAGGTTTGTACTTAAGCAATTCATTGCGATCGTCTTGCATTATGTTGGAAATAGTATGATCTAGATCCAATTCATTATATCCCTTGGCTACAAAATCTTCCTTTAGGGTATTGGCTTGTACTTTATAGGTCTCTATATCTGTACAATTTCGTCTGAGACGGGTAAATTGTCCTTTTGGGACCGCCTTTAGCCACAAAGGGTGGTGACAACTAGTATGATCTATATATGTATTGGTATCGACTTCCTTAAAAAAGGTTTTTGATTTTATAATATCGCCTTCTCTATATATCTCGAGGTCCAAAAAATGGATCACTTCTGAGCTCCAATGATTGGCTAGTTTAATGCCCCATTCGGCATTGTCAAGTTCTTCCAAAAAAACACATAAGCTGTCTTTACCCCCTCTCCAAATGAAAAACAAATCATCGATGTATCGCCTATATGCTAGAACATGGCCCTGCGCCCAGCTACGCGAACCGTACATGAACCTGTTTTCCCAACCGGACATGTAAAGGTTGGCGTAGCTGGGCGCAAATTTGGTGCCCATTGCTGTGCCTCTCAGCTGAATATAATAATCATCTTCAAACTTAAAGTAATTGTGCTGAAGTATAAACTTGATACTATCTATGATGAAAGACTTTTGGTCATTGTCTATCGAGTTATATCTGGAAATCTCTTCTTCTAACACAGTTATCCCCATACCATGGGGAATGCTACTGTATAGCGCATTTACATCACATGTCACCATGATATCTCCATCTTGCCAACTCAATTCCTTCAACATGTGTAGCATACTTAGGGTGTCTTTAAGATACGATGGAATGGTTCGAACAATAGGTTGCAGTAGTATGTCAACATATTCTGACAGGTGGCTGGTTATAGAGTCTATTCCAGCCACTATCGGTCTTCCCGGAGGTTTTAATGGGTCCTTATGGATCTTTGGCAAGATATAGAAGTGTGGTGTCTTTGTGAATTCCATTAATAGATAGTCGAGTTCTGATTTTGTTAGAATACCTTTCTTATTGCCCCCCTGGAGTAGGGATTCAAGCTCGTTTCTTATATCTTTAATGGGGTCTTTTTTAAGTTTACCATAGGTTGTCTCGTCATTTAATATGCGGAACACCTCTTCATTATATTGTTCTTTCGAAAGAATTACAGTGCCCCCGCCTTTATCGGCGGGCTTTATGACTATAGTCTGATCTTTCTGAAGATCCCTAAGGGCTTGGTTTTCTTCCTTAGTCAGATTAAAGTTGTTAACCTTATTAGTTGACATTCTTTCTACATCGTTCATAACTAGGGTCTCAAAAACTTTTATTTCGTCTGAGACCATGTGGCGTGGGAAGAATTTGGAATTATTCTTTAGATTGGTGTGGACAATCGGAGTAGGGGCCACTGGGCCGGAATTTTGTGTGGCACTTCTTTCGATTGGATTTTTCAAAAAGAATTTTTTTAAACTAAGCTTGCCTTTAAAACGTTGTAAATCGATGTATACGCTAAATTTATCTAGACGCTTAGTGGGTGCAAATTTAAGGCCTTTATTGAGGACACTGATTTCCGTTCTTGAAAAGGTCCTATTGCTCAAATTAAAGATACCTTTGGCTGGAACTATCTCTTTTCTCGCTTTTCTTTTACGTACAGATTTTCCTGCTCTCGTTCCCCTTCCGATCTTTCCCAAGGTCTTTTTTGAGCTCCTCCCCTTTCTGATCTTACATCCATGTCCCGATACTCCGCTTGTCTGCCCTCCCTGTTCAGGGGATCTTTCCAAAAAACCTCATCCTCTTGCTTGTCTTTTAATATAGAGAATCTGTTAGTCAGTGGGATCTTGTTTTCTACCTCATTTCTTTCTCTTATTGGTGTGGCTCTATCTTTCCCAATCACCCTGTATTGTCTATCGGGACGGGAATCGTTATTGTAGGTCTGGAGCCTACCTGTTCCGTAGTTATGGTGATTAGATGTTTCCCATTGTCTCACCCTATTGCCACTATGGTCTCTATTTATTGCTCTTTTATATGGGGGGGCATTATGTGGACCCCTATAGGAGGTTTCGTAGTTGTCATTATTCCACGGGCGGGGATTATAATGTCTCTGTTGAGTGTTACGTCTCCAGTTATTTTGATGGTCATGTCTATATTCATTTCTCCCATCTCTCTGGTAGTTGCTCCTATTGTTATTCCTGTTCCCCCAACGCCAACTACCTCCTGAGCGATTATCTGAACTAAATTCTACCTCTTTAGGTTCTCTAAATAGGGGTTCTGTATTGTTATCTTGGTAATTCTTATGTACCATACCTCTCCTATAATCATCAACATCCCTTTCGTATTTACGTTTTTTGATAATTAATACTTCACTTTCTATTTTTTCTAATTTTTCGCCCAGTGTCTTGTTGATATCCATCATCTCCTCACTTGAATATTCTTGTTCAATTTGTTGGGATAATTGGTCAACCAAGACATTGAGTTTAGGGAGTTTTTCTTTCTTTTTTTGTATGACATATTCCATCATAGTAACTGCAAATCCCTCTAATAGTGAATTCCATCCCGTGATGAACTCGGGATCGTCTTTTTCTGAAGATGGATTTTTGTGGAATCTCAGCCCTCTTGGTGTGATTTTATCTTTCCTATATTTCTCAAGCGTCGCTATTTCTAATTTAATTTTGGTCTCTTTGATCTAATTTGGTACACAGTAAATCCAAGAAAAAAGAACTGGGTATAGGCTTCTTTGGATTAAAAGAGGGTTTCTACCGTTGCGGTCAGTGTCTGGCTTGCAGATCCACTACCAACAAGAAGGAGTTCATTAGTACATATACCAATTTAAAATCCAAAAAGTCTGTAAAAATAAATGGAGTGCTGAATTGTTGCTCCAAAAATATAGTATATATGCTTGAATGCCCTTGTGGCCTGCGATATATAGGCCGCACTAAGAGAGCACTCAACGTAAGGATTAGCGAACATGGTTTTGAGAAACATTCCGTCTCTCTTCACTTTAAGAACAAACATAACAGCTCCCCTGCGGGTATAAAATTTTGGGCTATAAAACAGATTAAGAAAAGGGATGTAGAAGAAAATATACTGAATAGACTGGGGAAAGAAGAGATGAGGCTTATCTTTGATAATGGCACGTTGACACCCAATGGTTTAAATGACGATTTTGAGTTAGTTCATTTTTTGTAATAGGTACACTTACTTCTTCTTTGTGCACTCACGACAATATTTAATAATATTGATTTAAATGGGTATGTGAGGCAATTTGCCATCCTTATTGATACATACAAATAAAAAATAAAAAAAATAAAAAAAAAAAAAAAAAGGGGAATAACATCCTTTAATTTGATAAATTATAATTAATGGCCACTATATTCGGATCACCATTAGATCTTGTCTTTTTAAATCTCCTCTACATTACACTAGACTACTGTTAGATAATGTCATTTTTATGGGAATATTATACTATTGAGACCAAGATGTCACATAAAATTTATTCAACGATACACACATTGGGTTGTCCGCCCCCAACTATTTCCTATATAAATTGGTAGGAAATAAACTCACACAATTTTCCACATCACTTTTAATAATACTAATTTAGTTTAAAGTCGTTTAATATTATAATATCATATATAAGCCTTCAAGGACAAAACTATCTCCTCATAATAACTGTATACATTGGGTTGCCCACCCCCAATTATTTCATATGTAAATTGGTAGAGAATAAACTCACACAATTTTCCACATCACTTTTAACAATACTAATTTAGTTTAAAGTCAATAAATATTATAATATCATATATAAGCCTTCAAGGATATAACTATCTCTTTATGTTAACTGTTCAGGGGTAGGAGATGCCATCCCTGTGCCATATGACACTATATGGGGAATTTCCCCATTTACACATCCTCAATTCATAATCTATATCACACCAGATTATGTCACATCTGCTATAGTTGTGCCGATTGCACCAAGAAGGAGTTGGTTTATCTTGTCTATCTGATTTGAATTACACCAAGATATATAACTCCCAAAAATGTATGGTGTTCTGCAGGGAGATCTCAATTGTGCTTATGTTCGCGATCTCCGCACGGAAGTCGCTCTCTATCCATCAACCTAATGGGAAATACCGGAAATATCAAGTTGAAACGCATGGAACGCATGAGTCATTACTGCGCGTGCGCAAGATGGCGGCAAATAACGGAAGCAGACAGATGGAGGCGTGACACGCACGCCAACCTATTTTCGGACATTCCAAACACATGGGACCTTTTAATACCCAATTAAGGGACTATATATATGGTACACTGTAGAATATCTCTGTAAACCAGCTGAAGAAGCCTAATCTTATGGCGAAACGCGTTCTGGCGACTTACAGAGCATCTTTGTGTTTATTTTAACATGTTTTATTTTACTCTATGTTTTAAATTAAAGATTTTTCTTTTATAAAGAAAAGTCTGGTCCCTGCTGTTTTGGAATTCAGAGGTATTCGTGGATTTAACCTACTCAATAAATCCACCGGCATTCCCACCCAGAGCTTGGTTCTAAGCTCCACCCAATGTGAGTTGATACCATCACCATATATATTATTAATATTGTGGTAGATCTACACAAGAAAGTCCTTGTTTTTATGTTTTCTTCCATATTTGACGAGATAAAGAAAATACCAACTTTAAAGGGAGTGGGTCTCCTTTAAATATTCCTAAGAAGATAAAGGACCCAGATGTTTGGAACCACTCAGAGCCAGTGACGGGGCTCTCTGTCTGTGAGTGGAACCATTTATTGTCATCTATTCCAGCAGTGTGTATACACCCTGCACTATTATTCTGCCATTTGTGTTTTTTATATATAATCCATATTGGACATTTATGATACACACCGTGAGGACCATCTGAATACCAAGAAGCGACTGCAATCGCGCCGCCAGATACGTATAATTATACCCGTTCATTACTTTGGTCTAAACATCGGTGTTATGTAGGTGCCAACAAGGCAGATACTATGTTGGCTAGGATATTACGCCCTAGGCACCCTACAACGATGATTCCCGTGATTAGGGATGAACAGGGCAAGGTGCATCGGTCTCCAGAGTCCATTAGGGACGCATTTACGGCGTATTTTGTAAATTTGTATAGGCATTCTCCTACGCATACCTTAGAGAATACATTATTATTAGAAAAAATAGATGCATATTTAAACCACTTTGCTCTTCCTTCTCTTAGTGCAGAGCAGATAGCCACGATGGCATTGCCTATTACTGAGGAGGAGATAAAGAGGACACTGGGTTCGATGCAGCTTCAGAAAGCCCCAGGACCGGATGGTTTTACGGGACAATATTAAAAAACTTTCATGCCTAATTTGTCACCTTTTATGTGCCGTCTCTTTAATGAGGCCAGGGAAGGGAAGCCCTTCCCAGCAGAGTCTCTCTTGGCTTCAATAGTGCTAATCCCTAAACCAGGGAAGGATCCTGAGGGTATAGCTAATTATAGACCAATCTCTCTTATAAATACTGATATAAAAGTGTTAGCGAAAATCCTGGCTCTACGCCTGGACCCATACCTATCTTTATTGATCTCACCAGATCAGGTGGGTTTTGTTATGGGACGACAGGCGTATGAAAATACTTAGAGCAGCAGATCTTATTTGGTTGGCTCATGAGCAATGCATACCCTCACTGTTTATATCATTGGATGCGGAAAAGGCTTTTGATAGGGCTGAATGGCCGTTTCTATTTACCTTGTTAGCACATCAGGGGTTCCCTCCATCTTTTATTCGGCTTATATCGGCCCTGTATGATTCTCCGGGAGCACAGATATTGATACCTGGGACAGAGAGGGTCCCCTTTCGTGTTTGGAATGGTACCCGCCAGGGGTGCCCATTATCCCCGGCTCTATTCGTTCTTTTTCTAGAACCTCTTTTACAGACTATTAGGGATGATCCGGGCATAACTGGGTTCGGGGTGGGAGAGTTACAATTTAAACTGTCAGCATATGCAGATGATGTTCTTATCTCTCTGACGAATCCCCAGAAGTCTGTTCCAAGGGTAATGGAAAGATTGCAGGAGTTCTCAGAGATATCAGGATATAGAATCAATGTGGGGAAGTCGGAAGCTATACCAGTTGCGCTTCCCGCGTCCGTATTGTCTGATATCACTGCCTCTACTCCGATACAAATGGCTGAGTCAGAAATTAAATATTTAGGACTATGTCTACCAACATGCCCAAATAAACTGTATGATGCAAATTACCCCAGATTAATAAAGAATATAAAAAAGGACCTGGAGTCCTGGGATAAACACAATATTTCGTGGATAGGGAGGGTTAATTGCATCAAAATGAATGTGCTTCCCCGGTTGTTATATTTTTTCCAAACTTTACCTATTCCTCTCCTTATTACTGAATTCGATATGTTACAGCGTGCAATAGACCAGTTTGTATGGGCCGGGAGGCGCCGTCGGGTGGCGAGACATACACTCTATCGCTCGAGAGCATTGGGTGGGCTAGGGTTGCCCTCACTCCTTTCATATTATTATGCCACCCAACTGGCCCAAATTGTAGCATGGCATTCCCCGAGAGGCTCTCGAAGATGGGTGGACTTGGAGTCGGGCCTTATGAGGCCCAATGCTCTCGATCAATGGTTATGGATAGGTCGGGAACACCGCCCATTGTTATGTACAGCCTGTCCTGCGATTAAGAATTCTCTTCGCATCTGGTATAAGTTAGCAGAGAAATGCAATTTAACCTCCTTTCCATCCCCATTAACCCCAATTTTTGGTAATAAGGAATTTGTGCCGGGTCTTACTATAGGACCGCTTCGGCACTTTCTGGACCTAGGTGTGTGCAGACTATACCAACTTTACCCCAATGGGTCACTAATCTCTATAGACGAAATGGCTACTAGATCAGAAGTGAGAGGGCTATCATTCTTGCATCTGTGGCAATTACAATCTTTTGCTACGCACCCCCATGTCCAAGCAGCAGCTGTGTCTAATCCAACATTTTATGAGCGCCTTTGTAAGAATTTCACATATCCGAAGGGACTAATATCTATTATATATAGAGAATTGACATCGTTGTTGGACTGGAGAGAATTATCATATATTCGAGCATGGGAAAAAGATATAGGCGAAACATTGGACCCAGAGGATTGGCTGGATATATGGGACAGGTCATGCTCGGTGTCTGTATGTGCCTCCTTACAAGAACAGTCGATTAAGACTATTATGCGATGGTATGTTACTCTGGATAAAATAGCGCATATGAACCCAAATATCCCAGATGTCTGTTGGAGGTTATGTGATATGCGCGGTTCTTATTTTCATATGTGGTAGACCTGTCCGTTTATGGTATCATATTGGAGGGAAATACGGGATTTGCTGCAGTCAATATTGCATAAATCTGTTCCTATGGACCCTTGGGCATTCCTGCTCTCCAGACCGGGCACAGGGTTTACGTTTCATGAGAATAGGTTAATGGCCAAAATCACATTGGCTGCTAGACGAGTGGTGGCAGAGGTTTGGCGACAGCCACAAGTACCAAAGATGGCTAAAGTCTATGCTAAAATTAGGGATACCTGGGTTATGGACGCGCTGACTGCGTTGGTCCACTTTACATTACCTTCGTATAATAAAACCTGGGGCCATGGCTGGAGTCAGGACTATAGCGGGTTTATATTTTTTATTTTGCCTATTTTTCTGTTTTGGGTTGTATTTATATATATATATATGTCTAATAATATTATAGATGTGTATACGGATGTATATATATTATATATTTAGATGTGGGTTATTTTTGTTATCTGGGTTGGGCTGAGCCTCTTTCTCCCTTTTTTTTTTTTCTTTTTCTTTCTCTTTCTTTATGCTCTTTCTTTAGTGATGTTAAAAAAGAAAAAAATGGATGCTTATGTTGTGCCTTTTATAAGATAGTATGAATTATTATACTAAGGCAGGGTGATGTTTGTATACAAGTGATATACTTTGATATGATGTGCATTCAATAAACTATGTTGAAAAACAATAAATAATGTTTTTGAAATTCAATTATTTTTGGGTCGCAACTTAATGACCAAGGACAATTGTGGGTCCTGAGGGTCCATTGGTTGAGAACCACTGCTATATCGGATGTTTTAGTTATTACGTGAGACAGACAAAATCTACAAGAATACCATGCTAATTTTTCATTTGATATTCTTCAAATGTTCAAAGCAAGCAGGATTGTTCCAGTATTGTGTAACTTTATATGGAATCATTTTGCTACAATGCGTATTGATTTCTGATGAAGAGGAAACCCTTGTTATAAATGAATGCTTTTGTCTTTTGCATCAGTGAAGCTGGATCCACCAAAACAAAACATTCGTTGTGTTAGGAAAAATGGACTCTTGTGGATTTTGTGGGACAGAGAATATCATCACTCCATGACTCCAGCATACTATAAAGATGTCCAACACAAACAGATGGGTCAATCAGATTGGAAAGAAGTATGTTTCAAAATAACAGCATATATTTTTGTATAGACGATATTCACATAGGCTTGAATTCTAGTTATGGTAGTGTAATAGCAATCTTGGTAAAAATGTACATTTTGTGCTATTAGCACGACTTAGCTGTAGAGTACTAACTAATGAGTGAGGATTTGATGTTTGTGGTGTACCTGTTCCTTATTTAATCCTTCATCCATTGACGTGACTGAAAGAATGGGAGCACGTAGATTATAAGAGAAATGTTTTTGGAGCCCCTTGTGGAAAGAAACTAGGTCCTGCAACTCGAATTTGTGGTTGTTTTTTAGGTTTTAGTGTACATTGTTTTTTAAATTTTAGCTCTTAACCTCCCTGGCGGTCTAATTTTTTCAAAATTTCGTGTCTAAAAGAGTCTCAATTTTTTTTTTTAAAGAAAACGTGTTTTTGTACATAGTTAGCCTGTAATAATTAGGAATCACGCACTGAAATCTGTGCAATCAAGAGTCCTTACTGGTAAAATCCTTTTATAAATAAAAAAATTAAAAAAATAATAAATACACTGTGTCCGATAAAGTTTGAAACACGACATAATAATTTATTATCCCAAAAATAATTATCCAAAATAATGCAAATAAATTATATTCAATAAAATACAACGAAACACACTGAAATCTGTCTGAAAACAAGGGTAAGAGGATGTATGGTCTATTTCTTATCCTGTACTGCCACCTAGTGGCCGTTCGTAAACATTGTACTTTGTATTCGCCAATGTAAAATTATATTTTTCTAAGTTTTCTGCTGGTCCTGCACCCTATGCATCATGTGACTCGCAGGGAGCCTTGCAGGAAGCAGCTCGCTGCGATCACACTGCGGGGGACAGCGAGGGAGCCAGGAGGAGGGGAGTATGCATCCAGCCGGAGTGTGGCTCGGGGTTACCGTTCACGGTAGTGAAATTTAACCCCAGTTACACTCGGGAATACCGCCAGGGAGGTTAAGACTTTATTTTTCGAGCCCCTTTGTTTGTTTCATTTAAATGGAGTTTGGAAAAAGCTTGTGGAATTGATGGAGGCTAGTGACTTCATTGTTATTTTTTTCAAAATGTGTCACTTTTTCCTTCTACAGAATGCAAATTAAATTTATCAGTGTGCTGCTACATCTCTTGCGGTATGCTATGAAAGAAATGCAGATTTAAAAGGATGCTGCACATAATGGGCTAAATTGCAATCTTCGCGCAAACGTTTGCGCCGACGCAAAAAAACATTAACGCAAGGGGTAAAACGATTTGGGCCCGACGCCGTATTACATTGTCAGCGCAAAAACGCGCGTAATAATCTAACGCAGATGAACCTGCGTGAACGCTGCTCGCGCTTACTGTACGTCACGCGTCCTATACTTAACATTGTGAGCGCAAATGCGTATGTGCACTGGTACGCGGATGGTATTACAATCTATGCGCAGGAATAAACGCGTAGCCTTTGCGCGCATAATTTTAGAGACTCCTAAAAGCTGGTGTTAATGGCAAATCTGAACAACCTGGCCGAACCCAAATACACCAGCCCAAAAAAAATAAAAAATGCAGCAAAGTATAGTTACACATTCTACTCATACCAAACCAATAAAATGGAGAAGTTGTGTGTGCTAGGGATGTGCGTTTAGATTCAGACCGATTTGTTTTTTTCACGAATCGGTCCGATTCGGTGCTTTGGATTCGGCAGATTTTCAGAATCGGATCGCATCCGAAATACGTCCAATACGAAATAATTTCGTTATTTCGTATGAACGTGAAATTTGTAAAATCACAAGTCATTTTCGTTCCATTCGTGATTTCGGTGGGAGCCCCCACTGACCACCAGGCCAAGGTAAGGCGAGTGGTGACACATATTTTAAAAAAAATAAAATGTGAGGACATTTTTAAATGTCCCCGGGAACAAAAAATAAAACTTTTTTTTTTTCTCATTCTAATACTCACCTGATTCCTGGATCCACCAACAAGCGCAGCCTCCCGTCTCCCACGCTGTTAGAAGCTGCATACACCGGCGTGCTGTGTGCAGCTTCTGAGAAGATACGCTATTAGTGTAGAGGGAGCGATTCAAAATGCGCAGCAGTGTGAGGATTCATTCTTCTTACAAATCTTACAAGAATTATTCTTCTTACAAATTTGGTTACTTAACCCGTTTGCGTTTGGATTGTAATATTGTGACATACAGGGCCCCGGGTGGCGATCGGGGGGCCCCGGACGCATGGTGCCGCCAGCTGGCCGAATGCCAGGAGCTCCGGCGTACACCTTGCCTTGCCGTGGAGTTTCATTCCCGCATCGCTGCCTTACTGTCTAAGTGTGTATACCCGTTGCTGACCCTGCTTTTTTCTGAGGACCCGATCTTTTGCCGACGTTGCCTACCATTTGACTATTCTCTCTGTGTACTCCCTGCCTGCTCTGTTTGCCTCCTGTTGCTACTGGTGTGTGCCGATTCTCACCATATACAGTAGCGCAGTACTAGTGCCTAAACGTTGTTGACCCAGTTTTGTTATAACGACTACTCTTGCTCTGTTCCCCTGTCTGGTATATCTGCTGCTTGTTACTGCTGGTGTGTGCTACAGACCCTGCCACACATAGTAGCACAGTACAAGTGCCTAAACGTTGCTGACCCGGTTTTGTTATAACAACTACTCTCGCTCTGTGCCCCTGTCTGGTATATTCCACTGCTTGTTACTACTGGCGCACTTCCATCCTGCCATACACTATAGTGCAGTACAAACTTATATTGATCTCAGTCTGTGGTGTATATTGCTGGTTCTGTCTCCCTGGCCTGTGTAGCTGCTAGAGGTTAGGTTTAGTGGTCCCGACCAGAGCTGTATCTTGGCCTAGGCTGACATGGCATTTTTCAGGGGGCGGCAAAATATGCCACCCTCTACACTAAAAAAGCCACCCTGCCACTCACTGGGACCCGTGGCCGCCGGTTTCTAAGATCAAAGGCCCCTCAGCTCCGGACCACCAAGCTGTCTCCCTTCAGCGCGCGCTGCGTCCATTAAGTAGAGCGAGCTGAAGGAGGGAAGCACCGAGTTGCCATAGAGACGAGTCTCCGCTGGTGGGCGGAGCCTCAGGCAACACACACCTGGCGGCTGTGGGGTCTCTGGTAGGGGCAGGGGTCACAGACTATGGGGAGACACATATGGAGTGACTAGGGGGCTGTATTGGGGGACTCGATGGGGCACAGACCCAGCTTCCTTTCAGGTCTGCAGCCTCATGACTCTGCACTGCAGTGCTGCGAGGAAGTGATCAAATGACGTCACTTCCTCCTAGCGCTGCCTCCAGCATGAGGAACATGCAGCTGCATGATCTCCACAGCTCCCAGGACCCATCCCCAGTTATTTAGGGAAGCCTACCACCCAACTCACTGTTGCAACCATCAATCACTCTCACCTTGCAGATTGTGAGTTCCTATGGGAATAGGGCCCTCATCTCCTCCTGTACTGTTTGCCAAATGTTGTTCAATGTATTGTAACCCTGTCTATACTGTGCCTATTGTACAGCGCTGCGGAATATGCCGGCGCTTTATAAATAAAGAATAATAGTACGGTGAACTGAACACGGGTGGGGGGGTATGAAGTGAGTGGGGGGTATGAAGTGAGTGTGGGGGGATGAAATTAAATGAGAGTGGGGGAGATGAATTGTGTGGGGGGAGATGAAATGAGTGTGGGGGGATGAAATTAACCCTTTTGCTGCGGATGACGTGTGGGGCACGTCCTGATTGACTCCCGCTATATGCAGAGGACGTGCCCCACATGTCATCTGCCAGCGGGAGCCCCGGCGGAGATACTTACCTCTCTGTCCGGGGTCCCGCGGTGTTCTGGCTTTCAGGGAAGCCAGGCGCCGAAGATAGGCCGGCCCCCGACGTAAATGACGTCATCACGCTTGCGCGACAAAGTCATTTCCAGGCGACCCCCAGCAAAACCGGGAGATCGCCTGAATGGGAGGGGGGATCCTTTTAGATCCCTCTCCCTCCTGATCGGGAGGGTTTTCCGCCAAAAAACAGGCACCGCTTTGAAGGGCAGTGTTTCCTTTAAAGCGGTGCCTGCTTTTTAAACCTATAATTGCCAGATCATGATCGGCGCCACTCGGCAGACAATCGTAATCTGGCTCCGGTGGGGGCCGCCATCTTGGATGGCGGCTCCACCTCCAGGTTCCCCCTCGGCTCCTGACGTGTCGTGCATAGCACGATGACATCAGATAACCGGGGAACCCCTAGCTGCCCGGGGATTTCCCAAGGAAAACCCCTGTTGGAGATACGGGGTTCATTTGAACCCCGATATCTCCAGAATCGTGGCAGCTAGGGAGTCATGCATGGTGTCATTCGAAAGGTCTGAGCAATGATACCAAACATGACCATGTTCAAAGTAAAAGGAAACTAAAAAAAATTAAAATAAATAAAAATAAAAAAATAAATAAAAACATGTTTTTTTTGTGTGTTGTTTTTATTAATGCAGCAATATTGTTCACATTTCAATTATAAAGTGAACAATGGTGCTGCACTAATGATTTTTTTCTATGGGGTGCGTTTGCAAAAAATCACGTAATTCCCCCCAAAAAATGTAACGAGTCCCCATTTCTAATTTTTGTACAGGCGCACCCCATAGAAAATATAACCGCAAACGCTCGTGAAAAAATGTGAAAAAGAACACTTTACACACTGTAAATGATTGAAAATTCTAATTTTATTGCATTTTTGCTATACTATACAGGCAGGACATGACGTACACATATAAAAATTATAGATTATGAATCTGCGGAGTCTGCTGGAAAGAATGATATATAATATGTCTGGGTCATGTAATAAAACGTGGCTTCTAAACGCGTTTAAACATGATGAGCAAAAGCGGTAAAAATTAGCTCAGCACACAGCGGTGAAATGGCTCAGCAGTGAAGGGGTTAAATGAGAGTGGGGGAGATGAATTGAGTGGGGGAGATTAAATTAAATGCTTGTGGGGGTATGGAATTAAATGATTGTGGGGGTAAAAAGCGAGTTGGGGGTATGAAGTGAGGGTGGGGGAGATGAAATGAGTGTGGGGGTATGAAATGAGTGTGGGGGTATGAAGTGAGTGGGGGGTATGAAGTGAGTGTGGGGTGAGATGAAATTAAATGAGTGTGGGGGGTAGGAAGTAAGTGTGGGGGGTATAAAGTGAGTGGGGGTGATGAAATGAGTGTGGGTGGTATGAAGTGAGTGTGGGGGGTATGAATTGAGTGTGGGGGAGATGAAATGAAATGAGTGTGGGAGGAGATGAAGTGTGTGGGAGGTATGAAGTTAGTGTGGGGGTTTGAAGTGAGTGTGGGGGAGATGAAATAAAATGAGTGGTGAGTGGGGGGAATAAAATGAGTGGTGTATGGGGATGTATGAAATATAACACATTACTATCAGGGTTATCCAAAGAGATCCGAATTGCTTGAGAAAGGTAACTGAACGCTGAAAATCAGCGTTCGGTTACCTTTCCTGGCCATTCGGCTATCCAGAGAGCAGGCAATTCGCCAAATCCTGGCGAATTGCCTGCACATACGGTGCCTGTTTGGGGGCAGAGAAATCCCCATGAAAAAGCACTGCTTCAGCTATTCAGAGAACGAAAACCAGCAGTGAAAGGTTCCCGAAATGCCCTGTCATTCGGGGGTTTAATTTGGCAAGTTAATTCAGGAGAATCCCATAGACTTCAATGTTAAAAATATTCCCGTTTTAATTCAATATCTAATAAACCGTTCATTATAAAATTCTGCAGTAAAGAGTCTCTTTATTTATAGATTTTTTAGGATACTTTAAGCATTTTTCAGAATTTTTTTTTTTTTAAAAGTCCGATGTTTTTTTTAATTTTTTTTATAAGTTTACTTATTTTTTCTGTAACAGCCCTTTTTATTATCATTCCCTGGACCTCCTGTGTAAATTTCAGACATTTTCGCTCAGAGGTTTCTTTGCAAACAGCGTTTCATTTTCACAGATTCACACAAACTATTTTGCTAATTTATTCACCTCCCTCGTCTGCGGTCTCGGCTGCTTGGGCTGCTTCGGCTGTGTGTGATCGGCTCCTGCTCGGGCTTTTTCCGTGGTATTCGGCAGGTTAATCCAGATGTTTTTACGTGTTTTCGGTGTGCATTCGGTGGGTTTTGCGGTTCGTTTTCGTCGGGTTTGCGGTAGCTTTTCCCTGCAATTTGGGGACCCTGTGGTGTTTGCTGAATACACAGCAGGGTCACCGAAATGGGATCGGCAAAAGGAACCGAATTGAAGAGAACGAAAAGTCACCGAACGTGCGGTGACTTTTCGAATCTCTTTGAATTACCCTGTGTGAGTTTTATTGCTGTGGAGCTCTGTGATATGCTCATACACAGTGCACATTACTGTGGGTTTTATTGCTGTGGAGCTCTGTGATACACTCATACACACTGCACATTACTGTGGGTTTTATTGCTGTGAAGCTCTGTGATACGCTCATACACACCACACATTACTGTGAGTTTTATTGCTGTGGAGCTCTGTGATATGCTCATACACAGTGCACATTACTGTGGGTTTTATTGCTGTGGAGCTCTGTGATACACTCATACACACCGCATATTACTGTGAGCTTTATTGCTGTGCAGCTCTGTGATACGCTCATACTAAATTTGGTAAATGGCTATACACCTTCAATATATGGGTCATTTGATATACATTGTATACTTGTGTCTGGCAATTGGCCAGGAGGGCTAATTTATTGGACGGTGGTCCTGTGCCATGAATACGCTTTATGACTGCTGAATTGTGGCATCTGCTGGACGGCACTACATCCATCGTTTGGTCTGCAGAGGAAAACCTGGGCCCTTCTATTGGTAAAAATCATGTTTGACTAAATAGCCAGTGGCTCGCTTCTCTGTATACTCTCCTCATTGGTACGAGGGTACACTATTCAGACAATGCCTTATTTACTCCCTACTTTTCATTTATGTTTTTTAATAGTGTGTTTTACCTTTTTGATATTGTCTGACTTCTAATTAATAAATTCATTGTGTTGTTTGTGGATGCATATCACCCCCCTTTTAGCACTCTACGTATATGCACCCTATTGTTGTGTTGGGTTGTTATGTGTTCTCAATTATTCAGGAGGGTTAGGCCCTTGTGATTGTGTGTCAGTGCACCACCTAGCGTTCCTTTTGGGCCTGCTATTGGTTTTTTTTACTTGACAAGCGTCACTGACCTTTGTAAAAATGGTTGAATTTGCATATTTCATCATTTTATTTGATTATCTCTTAAAATAATAGATACAACATTTGGAATGGTATACAAAATATACAAGCAGGCACTTGGTATCCACTTTTAATATACAGAGAGGAAGAAGCGGAGCTCTAAGAGGAAAGGGTGGGGCCTGAAGAGGAAGGGTGGGGTTTAACAAGGAAGAGGTGTGCCCTTGACAGGCAGGGGTGTGTCAAATTTAAATTATGGGGTGCACGTGTTTAGTCGGGCCTAGGGCAGCACAAAACCTAAATACACCACTGGTCCCGACCATCCTAAGGATCGGAGGGTTAGAGGTCTGTTACCAGGGATCCTACCAGGTCTGTCCTGGGGAATTGTTACAAATATGCGGTGAACACCGCAGCAAACGTTAATGCTCACGCAATTGAGCATTAACGTTTACGTTAAGATCGTAATTTTTCCCACTTGTTGCTGCTCAAACATTTCCCATGGCTTCAAATCGCGTTTAAACATGAGCAAAAGCGGTAAAAATTAGCTCAGCGCACAGTGGTGAAATGGCTCAAAAAAACGCTTTTTGGTTAAAAACACTTTTTTTTTTATTTATTTGTTTTTCATTGTTTCCTGTACCCCAGGGCAGTAACCAGACCCCCATACACCTTTTATGACCAATATAAGGGAGGGAACCTTTAATTTTCGAACTTTTGAGCCCTATTGACTTGCATTGCGTTCGAATTTGAACTTTTTCAAATGTTCGAGTTCAAATGCGAACTGAACACGGGGGTGTTCGGCCCATTCCTAGTGTGCGGATTCATATGCTGCATTAATTATACCGCAGAGAGGAGCTTCCGAGCAGCGTGTGGATTCATATGCTGTATTAATTATACTTCAGAGAGGCGCTTCCCAGCAGTGTGCGGATTCATATGCTGCATTAATTATACCGCAGAGAGGAGCTTCCGAGCAGCGTGTGGATTCATATGCTGTATTAATTATACTTCAGAGAGGTGCTTCCCAGCAGTGTGCGGATTCATATGCTGCATTAATTATACCGCAGAGAGGCGCTTCCCAGCAGTGTGCGGATTCATATGCTGCATTAATTATACCGCAGAGAGGCGCTTCCCAGCAGTGTGTGGATTCATATGCTGCATTAATTTTTTTATTTTTTTTATTTTTAAATCATTTTATTTGTTCTGGGGTTTTTTTTGTTTCAGATAATTTTGTTCAGCTTTTTTAATGTTTTAAAACCTTTTGTTCTGGTTTTTATTTTTAGTCATACCATTTGGGTCAGTATTTTTGCGTTTTTTAAATCGTTTTGTTCATTTTTGTTCCTTTCATACTATTTTAATATGATTAAATAAAGTTGTGCAATGCATATTCTTAAGAAAAGAAGGATCTTTATTTAATAACAAACGATAGAATCGGCAGAATTACCGTATCAACAGAAATATCGGATCATCCGAAATACCATTAGTTTAAGTCAAAACAAATAGACACTTTGAAACGAGGAGAACAGACGTTCCGAAAAACCCGAAAATTTCCGATATGGCGAAAAAAAAGTCGATACGAAAAACGAGCTGAAACGAGCTGAAATGAAAATTTTAAAAACCCGAACGAGCCAAACCGAAACGAATCAAAAAACAAATCGGTGCACATCCCTAGTGCGTGCATGTATTATTGCTGCAGCATATTGTCAGGGATATATTAATTATAACGTGTATTTTTCTTGTTTTAGATATATATATGTATATACAGTGGCAAGAAAAAGTATGTGAACCCTTTGGGATTACGTGGAGTTTTGCATGAATTGGTCAAAAAATGTGCTCTGATCTTCATCTAAGTCACAACAATTTGAAAAACACAGTCTGCTTAAAATAATACAACACAAACATTATATGTTTTCATGTGTTTATTGAACATAACATGTATACATTCACAGTGCAGGGTGGAAAAAGTATGTGAATCCCTAGCCTAAGGACTTCTCCAAGAGCTAATTGGGGCCAGGAGTGAGCCAACCTTGAATCCAATCAGTGTGATATTATTGGATGTGTTGCTGAAAGCTGTCCTGCCCTTTAAAAACACACACCAGTTTTGGGCTTACTGGTTTCAAGAAGCACTACCTGATGTGAACCATGCCTCGCAGAAAAGAGCTCTCAGATCAAGAATTGTTGACTTGCATGAAGCTGGAAAGGCTTACAAAAGTATCTCCAAAAGCCTTGATGTTCATGTGTCCACGGTAAGACAGACTGTCTACAAATGGAGAAAGTTCAGCACTGTTGCTACTCTCCCTAGGCGTGGTCGTCCTGTAAAGTTGACTGCAAGAGCACAGCGCAGAATGCTTAATGAAGTAAAGAAGAATCCTAGAGTGTCAGCTAAAGACTTACAGAAATCTCTGGCACATGCTAACATTTTTGATGACACATCTACAATAAGGAAAACATTAAACAAGAATGGAGTACATGGGAGGACACCACGGAGGAAGCCATTGCTGTCCAAAAATAATATTGCAGCACGTTTGAAGTTTGCAAAAGAGAACCTGGATGTTCCACAGCACTACTGGCAAAATATTCTGTGGACAGATGAAACTAAAATTGAGTTGTTTGGAAAAAACACACAACACTATGTGTGGAGAAAAAAAGGCACAGCACACCAACATCAAAACCTCATCCCCACTGTAAAACATGGCAGAGGGAGCATCATGGTTTGGGGCTGCTTTGCTGCCTCAGGGCCTGGATGGATTGTTGTCATTGATGGAAAAATTAATTCCAGAGTTTATCAAGACATTTTGCAGGAACACGTAAGACCATCTGTCCGCCAACTGAAGCTCCGCAGAGGATGGGTGATGCAACAGGACAATGACCCAAAGCATACAAGTAATTCAACAAAAGAATGGCTTCAACAAAACAAAATACGCCTTCTGGAGTGGCCCAGTCAGAGTCCTGACCTCAACCCGATTGAAATGCTGTGGCATGACCTTAAGAGAGCGATTCACACCAGACATACCAAGAATATTGCTCCACTGAAACAGTTTTGTGAAGAGGAGTGGTCCAAAATTACTCCAGATCGTTGTGCAGGTCTGATCTGCAACTACAGGAAACGTTTGGTTGAGATTATTGCTGCCAAAGGAGGGTCAACCATTTATTAAGTCCAAAGGTTCACATACTTTTCCCACCCTGCACTGTGAATGTTTACATGTTCTGTTCAATAAAAACATGAAAACATATGTTCGTGTTGTATTATTTTAAGCAGACTGTGTTTTTCAAATTGTTGTGACTTAGCTGAAGATCAGAGCACATTTTATGACCAATTCATGCAAAACTCCACGTAATCCCAAAGGGTTCACATACTTTTTCTTGCCACTGTATATTATTGACAGTGCCTCCAATACCAATGGTATAATTTGGTCATTTACCCTTAAGATAAGAATTAATAACCAATCAGTGAATATACGTCTCAATAAATATATAGCGCGTTATCCCAAGTTCTTTTGATGCTATCTAGATATTTTAGACACAATAAAATCAATAAAGATGATATGAGACTGCGTAATGGTAAAACAATTCAAATCAAAACTTATTCACACGTCAAGTTTCATACAATCATATGTTATCAAATGATTAGCAAGATCCCGTTTTAAAAGTATTTATGGATAGTGATTAGTAGCAATACTGGTACGTGCAATAATCTAATGGACAAACAGCTTAGGTTTATAGACCGCACCACACATATGCACGAATCAATTATTAAACACAAAGTTCTATTCTACCCACTTAAACTTTTCCCATTGTAAAACAATCCTCAACCTGGCTAAGAACACTCAGTTACTGGGCATCACCTGCAGCACAATTTATTATTGTGGGGGCCTATTCACTAATGCAACTTCCTTCAGGGAGATACATAACACACTCGATAGTAGGATACATAACACACTCGATAGGTAGACTATCTCTTCCACAGATCATTCACAGCACTTCATTCAATATACGTTAACCCAAAAATTCCTATTGACTTACATGCATGTATTCATCGAAAGGGCTGCAAGATGTATATGAAAGGGGTTATGTCTGCTTTACTAATGGAGCTGATGGTACTTGATATATAAAAACTATTTCTCAGTTCCAGCGTATCTAACTATGGGCACACAACTGATCTTTAGATGTCCACATCCAGTATTCTTGGAATATAAATAATTTCACTAAACTAGGGGCGCAACAAGGCCACCTTAATAGTTCTTCCTCTTGCGCTCGTCTGCAGTAGAGCGGAAAGGCTGATACTATTTTACTGTTTAGGCTTCAACAGCAAAATGATTCATTTATATTCCTTTAATTTGTGATGGACATTTAAAGTAAGGACTATGCAATTAGGAAATAGATATCAAGTTATTCAGTTATACTTTACCATCTGGTAGTGAAGATAGAATGGTGTAAGATTAGGGTGTGGTCACGTCTTATTGGAGTGGCTGATGGTATCTGCCCTTTCTCTCCTCCAAGCATCCCTCAGGTCTCTCCCCAAGCTTTCTTTCAGGGTCTTTTTTTCTTTATTTATCCCTCTGGAGTATCCCCCCTATATAGTGGTTTCCCGCCCAGTTTTAGCTCTAGCCCATCACTATGTGGCCTCATTTGATTGGAGGATATATATTCATTAACTCCAGGGGTCTGTCCAGGTGTTATATTACCTGGCCAGCAGATGGCGCTCTCAGATCAACCATCAACCTTCTACAGGAATTAATTTATCCATACGGCGCATCTAGTACAATTAATATGTTAATAAATCAATGGATATATAAAAAATCCATAAAATCTATTAAAAACTCATAAACCGTAACAGTAAAAAATGTAATAAAAAGTGTAATAAAAATGTATAATCAAGTCAGTAAAGTGCATAGAGTAAAGTCCAGGTCAAATGTGCAAACAGTGCAAAAAAGTGCTCAAGTATATATTGATGGAATACTCAAAAAATGATGATGGGAAATGATGAGCTGATCTTCTTATAAGTGCTGGTGCTGAATCCTCATATCCGTCAGTAATCCTCAAAGAAAGCACATCACAAGAGAAGATAATAGTGCAGACAGTCAAAATAAAATAGGCTCGAATTGTAACCAAAATCCAAACCACTCACATTTGTGGGAGCCCACAAGGTCCCGGCTCAAGGAGAAAACAGCCTGCAGCCAAATAGAGGGTGGCACTTCCCTTCTTTCTGTTCGTACTGGAGACTAAAAATAGAGAGAATCGGGAGACAGCACTCCCATAGCGTAATGCTGCATATATATGGAAATGTGATAAAGGAAGAAATTAGGCACACTCACCGATTTTTGAGCCTCGCAATATCAGGCTCAATCTATGTCGCTCTGGGTCCTCTTAAGGTGGGAACCCAAACCTCTTTGCCTCCGTGATGATGGATCCAAAATTCCAAAACGGAAAAAAAGGGGTCGGAGAAAGGTGGCAAATATTGGGAAATTTATTGGATAAATAAAATAAAATACAGGACAGATATTCAATAATATCCAATAAATTTCCCAATATTTGCCACCTTTCTCCGACCCCTTTTTTTCCGTTTTGGAATTTTGGATCCATCATCACGGAGGCAAAGAGGTTTGGGTTCCCACCTTAAGAGGACCCAGAGCGACATAGATTGAGCCTGATATTGCGAGGCTCAAAAATCGGTGAGTGTGCCTAATTTCTTCCTTTATCACATTTCCATATATATGCAGCATTACGCTATGGGAGTGCTGTCTCCCGATTCTCTCTATTTTTAGTCTCCAGTACGAACAGAAAGAAGGGAAGTGCCACCCTCTATTTGGCTGCAGGCTGTTTTCTCCTTGAGCCGGGACCTTGTGGGCTCCCACAAATGTGAGTGGTTTGGATTTTGGTTACAATTCGAGCCTATTTTATTTTGACTGTCTGCACTATTATCTTCTCTTGTGATGTGCTTTCTTTGAGGATTACTGACGGATATGAGGATTCAGCACCAGCACTTATAAGAAGATCAGCTCATCATTTCCCATCATCATTTTTTGAGTATTCCATCAATATATACTTGAGCACTTTTTTGCACTGTTTGCACATTTGACCTGGACTTTACTCTATGCACTTTACTGACTTGATTATACATTTTTATTACACTTTTTATTACATTTTTTACTGTTACGGTTTATGAGTTTTTAATAGATTTTATGGATTTTTTATATATCCATTGATTTATTAACATATTAATTGTACTAGATGCGCCGTATGGATATTCGCTTTTATCTTGTATATTGACACATATTTTGGTTGTTTTTTATGTGTTTTTACCATACTTTAGGCAGCATTTGACTATTTATTAGCACTACATCCTGCACTTTAAATCAATTTATAAATAGGCGCCCACACTGTATAGTGTATATCTATATATACACACTCTTTGCTTTAGGAATTAATTTATGTATGTGGCCAATCTTTAATGGTTTGGGGTAATTTTATACTATATCCCGGGACTCCATGGGTTTATTTAACAATATCAATATTATTGCTATTGTTGGATCGCCGGCATATTTCGCCGCAGGGTGCAGGCATCTCATACACCCCTTATTTATATCCAGAGATATGTGTGTATGAGATGATTCTGCAGACAGGCATTCATTCAATCGTGATATTTTCATTAACATTCATTCATAATTAACAGCTTTAATCTGTTTTATAAATGTTAATACACGAGACATTTGTTATGTAATAGTTAATTTCGTGGGGTAGGGGTTCTATCTCTTATCAAAGATCAATCCCATGGTTATCTAATATAATTTACCATATAAATTAAATATTCAAATACCATATAGTGTTAAAGATCACATTGCCTATAGTATAGTATTACAAACTGGTTATGCAGGTAATATAGCACTGTTAAAAACAGAAAATCATTTGACATTTTCTGGGTTTTTTATTCTACAGGTTATGCAATCCATTGTCCAAGGTCTATATGGCTCCAGAGCTTAGATCTGACCAAATAAACACAATGCCCTGGAATACATACACTAGGTTAAGCTCAGCTGCCCATTGTGTTCCTTTACTTCAAAGCAATGCGATTTACAATACCAATTCTTTTTTACAACCAGAATTGATTAGAACAGTTTCTGAACAATGGATGTTTCTTCCCTTGTTTGCGGAAAGACAACGAATTTAGCTTGTCCATTGTCTAGAATGCATAGTCTTGTTACATTTTAACCACACAGACAAATTGCCTGTGTGAAGCAATTCCTGGCACCAAATTTAAACAGTCCTGCGAAATATGATGTATTATAGAAATTTCATATCTGAAATGGTCTGACAATATATATGCTTAGATTGACTTTGGCAGGCGCAAAAACTCAACGTGAGATAATTGTGGTTCTTAATTCTGATTGGCTGAATCGCGTGAAAAAACAGTGCGCCCACTGATTTCTGCGCGCAACGGTACTGCACGAGCATTCGTGCGCATCTGGTTTACGTGCGCTATTGATCGATGGATGAAAAAATGCGCGAGGATTGTAATTCCAGCGGTGATTTACGCGCGTAAACGTTTAACGCTTGGCACACAAATTCACCCGTTGCGCGAGCGTTTTTACGCAAAGATTGTAATTTAGCCCAATGTCTTGTATAATTACATACACGCAATGATATATTCTGGACAGCACAGGAAAAGAACTTTACTTTCATGTGTACTTGAGAGGCATATTTTGTAGAGCGCAGGACTAATTAATCAATATTGGCCCATTGCCCTCTCTTATGTGCAGAATGTTTGCATGATTGTGATTATGCAAGGTAATTGTTTGTTACTGTCTGATGATCAGATTAGCCTTCCAGTAAACCTGCTCTCAGAGAGGTGTAAATATCTGATTAACAGCTCCTCATACATAGTCTTCATTGTCTGACAAACCCTGCCTGTTTTAAACTGTAATCTGTCATTGTTTTAACACGTTTAGAAATCTTGAGTCATGTTCTCACTGTCTGTAACTAAACCTAATTAGATTACACCAAAACCTCCCTTAGAAGATGTTGTTATTTTGTGTATGTAAATGGCCTATGTTTGACTGTATAAATGTGCCTGGTGTGTTATTCCTCTGCACTATTCCTCTACACTCACCATCAGAAGGCACCGAGCGGCCATCTGAAAGACTGACCTCACATCGGGCTACAGGTCAGGAGATTGAATCGGCAGAGAGAGCGAACGGCCTGCAGCTCCCCAGAAGCTGCTGCAAACTTCAGCCCAGCACGGGCACAGATCCCTGCCACCCAGCCCAGGACTCCCAACAGGCAGAAGCAAGTGGGTCAAGCTGCTCGAGGTGCTGAGGACCACGTTCCCAGTAGCTGGGCTGACCGCAACAAGGGGGTATCTGGAGAGCCAGGACAGGCGGAAGAGAGTAGTTTCCGTTACACTGTGCTTTCCATATGCTGCCCGAACCTATGTGTAAGCAATATATCTTCAATATATTGACCCCCTCACCTACTGCCCATGGGAGAGTACTATATAGGTTGCCTGAAAGTTGTATTGGGAATGCCAGATTTATATTTCTGAGACTCCAGATCATTCAACTTATACCAGTCTTGAACTGGCTACTAAGTGAAGTGGCTAAATGCTCAATATATCAACTATGGAAATCAAAAAGAGTTCAGTGTTATGGCCAGCAGAGAGTTCAAGAGATTGCCCGACATGGCCAAGCATGTAGTGTCATGGACCTAACCGTCGGCGCCAAAGGAATGGCAAGTGCAGTGCTGCTCCACCTTTGGTACCCTAGTAGAACTCTTCCTGTCATGCTTTGCTCGGCCCTGGTTTCCCCACTGCAGAACATACAGGTGCTCACAATTAGTGGCTCAATGTTTCCCTACTAAAGGGTGGAGCACGCATAGTGCTTTGCTTTGCATTGTTTCCCTTCAGTGTTCTGTTCACCAAACAAACTACAAAAAGCCTATATTCTGCATCCTAACCACCCAACCATTGGCTTTGACTCTGAACCCTGCCTATAGAATTACCCTTCTGATACCACGAATGAATAACACTACTGATTGATATATTGTTGTTGAATTTCTGCTTACTCACTTGACCAGGCTTTGCCAATATCTGGCTGCATACACCGCTGCTGAACTCCTATCTTATGATCCAAAGAACCTCTCCTTATTGTGGACCCCCCAAGCCTATATTTGTTGTGGACTTATTATATTCAGTTACCCCGGTTCTCTTGTTTCTTGTGTTTTCATCCCTTCAATATACAAATTTTCCTTCTAGCCAGGTTTGTTATCCAGTCCTATTCCTGTCCTGTCCATCTACCGCTTACTTAGCCCCTTTCCTGTCTGGTACATAGTTCTCAGTGTCTATTCATTTCCTCCCTTACCTCTGTGTCTATTAAGGTCCAGGTTTGCAGGATAAGTGAAGCACAACACAGGTGATAAGATTTGCTGCTCCGTGATTGCAGGATCCAGTCTGCATTTCCCCAAGGCGATCTGCAAAATCTGGCCTTTTAGTGGTGTAGCGCTGTTTAAAGATTGTTTTTGCTGCATTTACTTATTATGGCCACCAGAGGGAGAAAGAGGCAATATGGACTATGCTGGACACAAACGGAACTACAATTTCCATCATGCTTTGCGTGAGTACAGGAAGTGGGTGGGAGGAAGAGGAGGGAGATCAGCAGCCTCGTGCGGAGGAGAGGCAGAGTGAGCCGAGCGGCGAAAGGTGGAGGACGCACGTGAGACTGCCAGTGTCACGGGGACCCGGGGGATGCGGCGCCTGGCAGCAGCTTCCTCGCTGCTCGCTGGCCAGGCGCCGAATGTAAGCGCTTCCGGGCCCGCTCACGTGGGACGCCAAGGGGCGGGGCCTGGCGCTGTGACGCGGACCCGCCGGGTTTAAAACCCAGTCTCTCCCATACACCGGTGCCCTGACGTGGTATTCACCTCCCGCAGAGCTCTTGTGTGATTTTGGCTATCTCCTGTGTTAACTCCTGTGTATGACCCTTGGCATTGGCAAACGACCCTCCTGTGTATGACCCTTGGCATTGGCAAACGAACCCTCCTGTGTATGACCCTTGGCATTGGCAAACGAACCCTCCTGTGTATGACCCTTGGCATTGGCAAACGAACCCTCCTGTGTATGACCCTTGGCATTGGCAAACGAACCCTCCTGTGTATGACCCTTGGCATTGGCAAACGAACCCTCCTGTGTATGACTCCTGGCATTGGCATTTACTCTGTTCTAGGTTCTGCCCTAACGTTGGTACCGAGGTCAGTCTGTGTGGCATCCTAAGCACACATCAGACTACCTCTGCTATTACTAAAGTCCTAGGGAGGACTTGTGATCTGGTCTGTACCCCTGTCTGGTATTTCCCTTTCTTTGTCTGTTACCTGTTTCGTTGCCTTTATAGCTTTGCCGACCATTCAAGGATCGGAAGAGTAGAAAGAGAGCTGCATAAAGAGATTTATATCTTAGTAGTCAGAAAGATTCGTGACAATACTCTATTCCATACCTCTGTCTGGTGTTACCCCTTGTTTATATATTGTCTGGTTATTTGTCTGTTTAGTATCGCCGACCATTCAAGGATCGGAAGGGTAGAGAGCGGTCTGCGTAAAGGGACCACACTTTTGGTAATCAGGGGGATCCGTGACATTACGTCAGGGCCAATGGATCCCGCAGACCTCTCTAACCAGTTGGCACGTATCGCAGCCAGACAAGAGGAACAGGACCATAGGATGGACCAGATTTCTCTCGCTCTGCAAACCCTGCTAAATCGGTCCAATACAGGTACCACAAACCTCCAGATCCAGTGTTACCTAGGGTCAGTCCGGTCTCCCCTGAAGGACATAGGCTTAGTATGAGGCACCCCTACGCTATGATGGTACACCAAGCCTATGTCGGGGGTTTTTGACTCAACTCGAGATTCTGTTTGAGAACAATCCAGGATCTTGTATGTCTGATAAAGCCAAAGTAGGATATCTGATTAATCATTTAACAGAAAAAGCTTTATTGTGGGCTACGCCGTTGTGGGAAAATAAGAAACCCATCATTTATGACTATGAGGGTTTTACCTCTGAGTTAAAACGTACCTTTGATCCCTCTAGAAGGGCTACCAATGCGGGTAGGTCCTTGTTTCATATCAAACAAGGTAATAAGAGGGTTGCCGATTATGCCATAGAGTTTAAGACTTTGGTTTCTGAAGTACTTTGGCCGAACGACGTTTTAACCTTAGCCTTTACCGAAGGCTTGAACGAGGCTTTTATGTTTGAACTGGCTCCCTTAAAATTACCAGAAAGTCTGGACCACCTGATAGATTTCTGTATAGCCATGGACGATCAAATCAGGGAAAGGAGACACCCCAGAGATAGACCCAGAAGGGTCTTGCCTCCTTTACCCTCGTTACCCAGACACCCCAGTACATCAGGTGGTTCGGAGAATGAAAAAACTGATTTACCGGTCGTTGAACCCATGCAAATAGGGAGGACAGGTATTTCAGAAGCAGAAAAAGCTCACAGAAAAGAAAAGGGCTCTGCTTTTATTGTGCAGGGGCAGATCACTTCCGCCTTCGATGTCCTCAGAGACCCAGGGTTGGCAGGGTTGAACATAGCAGAGTGGGATTCAGAACAGGAGACACCCAGGTTGTCGGTTCTTTATGTGCCTCCTTTGTGGATAATGAAAAGAAAAAATCCAGGATTCTGTTACCGGTCTCCCTAACCTGGGAGGGGGTTCACCTCAAGACTGAGGCGTTTTTGGACTCTGGGCCTCAGGCAATTTTATGGATAAGAATTTTGCTGCCAAAAACCTCATACCACTGGTTCTCAGGGAAAGGCCTCTAAGGGTGGAGGCCATAGATGGTAACCCCCTGGCATGTCCTCATATCACTCACGATACAGTCGATGTGTGTATGAGAATAGGAGTTTTGCACCAGGAGACTATAAGATTTCAAATCATTGAATCACCCTCATGTCCTGTCGTCCTTGGGTTTCCATGGCTAACAGAGCACAACCCAGTAGTCGATTGGGTCCAGAGAGACATAAAATGTTGGGGTCAGAGTTGTCAGTCTAAGTGCCTAGGCACAGTTAATGTGATTGGTAGCCTCAATATTGCCACAGCCCATCCTTTGTCCACAGAGGTCCCTGAATGTTACCTGGCATTAAAGGAGGTGTTCTCTAAAGCCAGGACTGAGGTTCTACCACCACATCGTCCATATGACTGTGCCATTGACTTGCTCCCCGGTACGATGCCTCCTAGGGGTCACGTATACCCTTTGTCGCAAAGGGAGAACGACGTTATGGAGGAATATATAAGGGAGAATCTGGAACGAGGATTCATTAGACGGTCCTCCTCTCCAGCAGGAGCAGGTTTCTTTTTTGTCTCCAAGAAAGAGGGAGATCTGCGACCTTGCATCGACTATAGGGGTTTGAATAGGATCACTATAAGAAATGCATATCCCATACCCCTCATAACAGAATTGTTTGACCGATTAAAAGGGCTCGTATCTATACTAAGCTTGATTTACGCGGAGCGTACAACCTGGTCAGGGTTAAGAAGGGAGACGAATGGAAGACGGCTTTTAATACACGTAGCGGGCATTACGAATACCTGGTGATGCCTTTTGGGTTGTGTAATGCGCCAGCCGTCTTTCAGGACCTTATAAATGACACTCTAAGGGAATTCCTGCAAGAATTCGTCATAGTATATCTGGATGATATCCTGATATACTCTCCTGATGTGGACACTCATCATGTCCACGTCAAACAAGTGTTGAAAAAACTATTGAAGGCTGGATTGTACTGTAAGCTAGAAAAATGTCTATTCGACATAGTAACTGTGCAATTCCTTGGTTATGTTATAACTCCTGGGGGGTTTCAAATGGATCCTAAGAAGCTCTCAGCTATTCTTGACTGGCCTTTACCCCAAGGACTTAAAGCCATTCAGAGGTTTCTGGGGTCACGAACTATTACAGAAGGTTCATTAAAGATTTTTCGGCCTTGGTGGCCCCCCTCACGGCTATGACAAAGAAAGGGTGGGAAATCAGAAATGGACACCTCAAGCCACTCAAGCCTTTGAGACACTAAAGCAAGCCTTTACTACTGCCCCTGTTCTCCGGCATCCAGATCCGGCTCTGCCTTTCCAATTAGAAGTTGACGCCTCCGAACTAGGTCTTGGTGCAGTCTTGTCCCAAAGGGAGGCTCCTGACAAACCCTTGCATCCATGCGGCTTCTATTCTCGAAAGTTGTCCCCGGCAGAGAAGAACTATGACATTGGAAATAGAGAATTGTTAGCAGTCATCGCAGCCTTGGCCGAATGGAGATACTTATTAGAAGGGTCTAAGGACCCCATTGTTATCATAACCGACCATAAGAATCTCACGTACATTGGAGATGCCAAACGTTTAAACTCCAGACAAGCGAGATGGTCATTGTTTCTTTCAAGTTTTAATTACGTACTTACCTATAGACCTGGGTCCAGAAACATTAAAGCAGACGCATTGTCGAGACAGTATGAGTCTTATGAACATAATATCCAAGATCAGCATCCCATTGTACCCCAGGAGAGGATTATAGCCGCTACCACACGATTAGTGTTTCGTCTCCTCTAATGAAAGGTTGCAGACCGTCCAGGGTGCAGCTCCTGGGGGAAAACCTCCTGCGAAACTCTTTGTACCTGAGAACGAAAGAGAAGAGGTACTCAACATCTACCATGACAATAAAACTTCCGGGCATATGGGTATCACCAAGACTGTGTCTAGTATCAGTAAACTCCTCTGGTGGCCCACGTTGCGCCGAGATGTCAAAGATTACATTGCCGTGTGCGAAGTGTGCACAAGGCAGAAAAGTCCCAAAACAGCACCCATTGGCTTGCTCCAGCCTTTGCCGATCCCCGAACGACCCTGGTCACATGTAGCCATGGATTTTATAGTAGAGCTACCTGAGTCAAGAGGGAATACAGTGATACTTACGATCATAGATCGATTTTCCAAGATGGGTCACTATGTTCCTCTTCAGAAACTACCTTCGGCAGCTGAACTGGTGCCCATATTCATTGCCAATGTAGTCCGCATTCACGGTGTCCCTCGGGAGATAGTCTCTGATAGGGGGACCCAATTCATCTCCGGATTCTGGAGAGGGTTTTGTAAGAACGTGGGAATAGACCTCTCTTTCTCTTCGGCCTATCACCCCCAGACCAATGGAGCAGCAGAACGAGCAAACCAAAACGTAGAGAAATATCTCAGGTGCTTCATCTCAGAACAACAGGATAACTGGTCAGATCTGCTACCATGGGCAGAATATGCTATTAACAGCGCAGTGAGTGAATCCACAGGTCATTCTCCTTTCTTCACTGTTTATGGCTTTGATCCTCCCGTGCTCCCCGCCACGTTTCCTGATACCACGATTCCTGCTTTAGATAAACAACTGGCATCATTGAAAGAGACTTGGGGGAAAGTGAGACGGGCACTGGAGGAAAGTAGTGCCATCCAGAAAACTAAGGCCGACAGACACAGGAGGCAGGCACCCGTATATCAAGTTGGGGACAGGGTTTGGCTGTCTTCACGTAATATCAAGCTCTTAGTGCCTTCCATGAAGTTGGCTCCTAGGTATATCGGCCCATATAAGATTCTACGGCGACTCAACCCTGTCTCCTATGCTTTGGCGTTACCCCCCCATTTTAAAATACACAATGTGTTCCATGTAAACCTTCTGAAGCCGCTGTTATGTAACCGATACACCAAAGTCCATGCTCCACCGCCTCCTGTCTCTGTGGAGGGCGAGGAGGAATTCGAAGTTAAGGCCATTCTGGGTGCCAGGCTGTCTAGGGGTCCTTGCAGTATTTGGTCGATTGGGTGGGGTACGGTCCAGAGGATCGTTCTTGGGTACCAGCTGCGGAAGTCCATGCTCCTAGGCTAGTGAAGGCCTTCTATTTGGCGCACCCCGTGCCCCTGGGGGTCGTCCAGTGGCCGCCCCTGGAGGGGGGGTTCTGTCACGGGGACCCGGGGGATGCGGCGCCTGGCAGCAGCTTCCTCGCTGCTCGCTGGCCAGGCGCCGAATGTAAGCGCTTCCGGGCCCGCTCACGTGGGACGCCAAGGGGCGGGGCCTGGCGCTGTGACGCGGACCCGCCGGGTTTAAAACCCAGTCTCTCCCATACACCGGTGCCCTGACGTGGTATTCACCTCCCGCAGAGCTCTTGTGTGATTTTGGCTATCTCCTGTGTTAACTCCTGTGTATGACCCTTGGCATTGGCAAACGAACCCTCCTGTGTATGACCCTTGGCATTGGCAAACGAACCCTCCTGTGTATGACCCTTGGCATTGGCAAACGAACCCTCCTGTGTATGACCCTTGGCATTGGCAAACGAACCCTCCTGTGTATGACCCTTGGCATTGGCAAACGAACCCTCCTGTGTATGACCCTTGGCATTGGCAAACGAACCCTCCTGTGTATGACTCCTGGCATTGGCATTTACTCTGTTCTAGGTTCTGCCCTTAACGTTGGTACCGAGGTCAGTCTGTGTGGCATCCTAAGCACACATCAGACTACCTCTGCTATTACTAAAGTCCTAGGGAGGACTTGTGATCTGGTCTGTACCCCTGTCTGGTATTTCCTTTCTTTGTCTGTTACCTGTTTCGTTGCCTTTATAGCTTTGCCGACCATTCAAGGATCGGAAGAGTAGAAAGGGAGCTGCATAAAGAGATTTATATCTTAGTAGTCAGAAAGATTCGTGACAATACTCTATTCCATACCTCTGTCTGGTGTTACCCCTTGTTTTATATTGTCTGGTTATTTGTCTGTTTAGTATCGCCGACCATTCAAGGATCGGAAGGGTAGAGAGCGGTCTGCGTAAAGGGACCACACTTTTGGTAATCAGGGGGATCCGTGACAGCCAGGGATCGTGACCAGGCCGGAGTGCAGGCACTGCCTCGCGGGTACTGGAGATCAGGATGGTGACCTTGCAGAGACATACCTACGCACCGCTGAGAGGTCTGAGTAGCAATTTAGTTCCGGCTGGACCCCGAGTTAGGAGACCACGATGATCCATTGGGAGTGCAGGCGGTAGGCCGTAGTTCCGCAGTGTGGAGATCGGACAAGCAAGGGAGCGGATCCGGTGGCACAGAGTCCCAGTGCACAAACGGAGAGACATCCTTGATCGGGCACTGAACAGATTGTCTAACGGATGGGTGAGAGGCCTCCCAGGCCGCAGTTCCAAATCTAAGAACCTCACGCTGCATTATTGTTTAAATCTACAGGGCTCCAACGTGACTAGTCGAAGATTTGTTTGTTTCAATCACTGGCCAGTGGAATACAGTACCCGGGTACCCGAGACAATACACATACACCTTTTTGAGACATTACATTCACGGGACTTACACTCCAGAACTAAAGGGGTTAAACTTTTCTTTTGCCGCCGCGTGTTTTTCCCGCATTACGAAATCCTGTCGTTCAAATACCGTATCTACCATATATATGCTTCTTTATTGGGACCAGTAAAGAATATAATCTATAAAAATCCACAACAGTGCTGGTGTATATTTATTCCCTAGCGCGGTGAGACTAACCCGAGGTTAATTCAGCGGCTCCTCCGGGAGTGAGCGCTACAGTGGGTATTGAGGACTGGAGTTGAGAAACCCTGGTTTAGTGTACCCGGTACCTATCATATTTCCTGTCTCAACAGCCACTTTTCCTACTTTATCCCAAGTTGTTTTCGTTCCATTCTAATTGTGTCTTGCTAAATAAAACCTTTAGGGCCATACTACATTTGTCGCGCTTAACCCTTTCACTGCTGACGACGTGTGGGACACGTCCTCATTGATGCACGTTACATGCTGAGGACATGCCCCGCACGTCATCAGCTGTGTGGGACCCCCGGCGGAGATACTCACCTCTCTGTCCGGGGTCCTGCGGCGTTCTGACTTCAGCGTCCTCAGATGCTGAAGTCAAGCTCCTCCCGGCGTAAATGACATCATCGCGCCAAGCGCGATGATGTCATTTTCCAGGCGACCCCCCGGCAATGCCGGGAGATAGCCTGGAAGGGAGGGGGGGATCCATTCGGATCCCTCTCCCTCCCGATCGGGAAGGAGCAGCGCTAAAAGCCAGGCACCGTTTAAAAGGGGAGAGTCTCCCCTTTTAAGCGGTGCCTGGCTTTAACCCCTCAAGCGCCGGGTTGCGCTTCAGCGCCTTGCGGCGCCGAAGTGCAACCCCTCAAGCGCCGGGTTGCGCTTCGGCGCCTTGCGGCGCCGAAGTGCAGCCTATCTCCGGTGGGGGCCGCCCTCTTGGATGGCGGCTCCACCCCCGGGTCTCCCCTCGCTGCCTGACAGAACGCCTGCCGGGGAACCCCTAGCTGCCGGGGGATTTCCCAGGGAAATCCCCTGGTGGAGATAGGGGTTCTTGTGAACCCCGATATCTCCTGAACCGTGGCAGCTAGCTGAGTATGGCCTTTCGAATGATACCCAACATGACTAGGTACAAAGTAAAAAAAATAATAATAATAAATAAATTTAAAAAAGTAAATAAATAAAAAAAACATGTTTTTTTTGTGTGTTGTTTTTATTAATGCAGCAATATTGTTCACATTTCAATTATAATGTGAACAATGATGCTGCACTAATGATTTTTTCTATGGGGTGCGTTTGCTAAAAATCACATAATTCCCCCCACAAAATGTAACAAGTCCCCATTTCAAATTTTTGTACAAGCGCACCCCATAGAAAACATAACCGCAAACGCTCATGTGATAAAATGTAAAAAAAAAACACTTTACACACTGCAGATGATTAAAAATTCTATTTTTATTGTATTTTTTGTTATAATATACAGGCAGGACATGACATATACATATAAAAATGATATATTATGAATCTGCGGAGTCTGCCGGAAAGAACGATATATAATATATCTGGGTCATTTATTAAAATGTGGCATTAAATCGTGTTTAAACATGATGAGCGAAAGCGGTAAAAATGAGCTCAGCACACAGTGGTGAAATGCCTCAGCAGTGAAGGGGTTAAACGGGGAAGCAAAGGAGAAAAACCTATGCCTGCAGGTTTCTCCTTAGCATCCCAGTTTTAGTGTGATATTACGATGCAGGCGCTAAAAAAGCTGCCTGCATCGTAATCTGGTGCTAAACCCCGGGATGCGCACGGCAGTGCTAAGCGCCGCCGTGCGCATCCCGTCCATGGAGTCCATAGGACTCCATTGAGGCTGAGGCTGCCGGTCACATGACCTACCGGATCTCGCCTCGCCAGCGTAGTGATCCGCAGAGAGAGGCTGGGGGATTTTTTTAGGACTTTGTAATCCTAACGCTAATTAACTCTTTGCACTACCCATGTTAAGCATAGGGAGTGCAAAGTACAGTAAACTCATGCAAGGGAGCGAAAGCTCCGAATCGCTAACGGGTTTTTTAATCCATTAGCGTTTGGATGGTAATATGGTGCGCCACGTTAGGGCCACCGATGCTAACGTTAACGCTCATGCAGGTGAGCGCTAACGTTAGCATTTGAAATGTAATAGTGCCACCAGTCATTTATACTTCAAATACCTATCTACCTTATTCACTGCATATTGGGCTCATCCCTGCACTCCACGCTGAACCGTGACATGTAGATGACAATGATCAAACATTCTGACCCTACCACAATCTACAGCGATTACCATCCCTGTCCTCAGAGAGTACTAACAGGCCAGATTTTAAGCACTACCTTGGGGAAATGCAGACTGAATACTGCAATCACTGTAAAGCAAAATCAAATGTGTTGTACTTCAGATATCTTGCAAACTTGTACTGTTAGTGGTCCCTGAAGAGAGCGCTGAGAAACACTGAGCTACCCCACACACTCACAGCTCATTCTATCGCATGAGCCAATTGTATTGCCTATTCTGGTCCTGAATTAACTATTCTTCTGTGCAGCACATGGAGAGTTCTGCTCACGTGCATTTATGAGTGTATTGTCTAAATATGAATCAAGCAGCCCAAGGTGTGTTTTGGGCTGGGCACACGTACACAAGTTCACTTCTTATAAGACACATTTTCTATACGGTATATGTCTATACTTGCACTACACTATTAATTATAGACATTTTTCCTTTTTAGGTACCATGCATCACTGGAACTGCTATACTAGATAACAAGAACATTGTTTTATCCAATTGCCAAGAAGATAATAGTATGTGGAATACATGCACAGGTAAAACATTGTTTTAAAAGATGCAGAATTAGAGTTCTATTTTGTTACATGCTTTGTTTGCTATCTAGTGAGAAAAGGGGGGTGTGTGAGGATCCTGAGGACAAGCAACAGCACCGGCCACCCTTTTTGGGTGAGAGCAGGCTGATTTGCATATGGAGCATTCATCCCTGTAATGGCACATACAAGCTAAAACCTGGTGAGACCTGAGCGGGGCCCCTCCGTAGAGCAGGCCATTAGTGCCGTTGCTCGTTCTCAGGACCCTCACAAACCCCTCTTCTCCTCACTATTTGTTTGCTATCTAGCATGATTCTTGACGATTATACCACCACTAAACACAACTCTTTTTATGACTGCTTAATGACACTACTGACTCATTCAAAAGTCATTACACGTTTTTGAAAGCACACTAGCAAAGCATGCATGCCCCTTTAACCACTTGGCTGCTATGGACGCTCACAGCGCGTCCAGCCAAGTGGTTCTCCTGTGCTATGGACGCGCTGAGCGCGTCCATGCACAGGAGGCAGCAATCCGCCGGATTCCGGAGGATTGCTGCGCCAACTCGGTGCGGGCTGACATCTTGGATGTCAGCCCAGCACTCCGGGACCTGGTGGGGCCATTAGATGTCATCGCGGAGATGTCATCGCGTGTGCGGAGGAGGCGCCTGAAAGGGAGGGGGGAGGTCCTTCGGACCTCTCTCCCTCCCGATTGCTGGGGGGCACAGAGTTAAGGCAGGCACCATTTGGAAGGGCACAGCCTGCCCTTCCAAACGGTGGCTGTCATTAACCCCTGGGGAGCCGGATCACGATTCGGCGCTGAAAAGCGCCAGATCGTGATCCTCTCCCGGAGCTGGCCGACATCTTGGATGTCGGCCAAGCCTCCGGGAACTCCCCCTGAGGACTGGCGTCATCGTGCATAGCACGATGATGCCAGTCCTGGAGTTAACCCCTAGCTGCCAGCAATGGTGGAAATAGGGGGTTCCAATGAACCCCCTATCTCCCGATCCGTGGCAGTTAGGGGTTAATGTTTGATATTGTTGGATCGGCCAGAGCATGGCCTTTACAACGATACCAAACATGACCATAAAAAAAGTTTTTTTTGAAAAAAATAAAAATTCAAAATAAAAGAATATTTTATAAAAAAAACCAACAAGTTTTTTTGTTGTTTTTGTTTTGTTAGTGCAGCAATATTGTTCCCATTTCAGTTATAATGTGAACAATGATGCTGCACTAACGGTTTTTGTATGCGGTGCGTTTGTTAAAAATAGCGACATTTTCCCCCAAAAAAACTTAACGAGTCCCCATTTCAATTTTTTAACAAGCGCACCCCATAGAAAATATAACTGCAATTGCTCGCATGTTAAAATGTGAAAAAAACTCTTTACACATAATAAATTATTGAAAATTCATATTTTATTGCATTTTTTGTTATAATATACAGACAGGACATGACCTTTACATATAATAATGACATATTATGAATCTGCCAAGTCTGCCGGAAAGAACGCTATCTAATATGTCTGGGTCATATATAAAAATATGGCTTCAAAACGCGGTTAAACATGATGAGCGAAAGCAGTAAAAATGTCCTCAGCACAGAGGTGTGAAAAGCCTCAGCAGCGAAGGGTTAAATTAAAATTAGAGAGTGAGGCTTGAATCTGTCATTGATGATTGATTGATTGATGTTGAGGATGAAAATGGGAATTGCCATAAATACACAATGATATGTATGTCCACAGATATATGTACATGTTTATATACTTCACTGTTATCTGAAGTGACCAACACTATTTAAGTGGGTGGAGTTAAACGTAAATGAATGGGGGTACATGTTGTGGATGGAGTATATTACTACACACCCTAATAAAACCTCACCAGCCACCACTGATCCATAATAAGAATTGTTATGGCGTGCTGTGACAAGAATACAGCTGAGCTCTAGTTGTCTAGCTGTCAAGTATTGACTGTGAATGGATGGTGCAGATAGTGCTGCTGTGGGTGTGGTGGCAGCATGATAATAAGCCCTCTGATGCCCCTATCTCCTGATTGGTGAGAGCTGGATGGTCATGTTTTGTATCCCTGGAACAAATAAAACCAAATTTGACCAGGTTACATGTAAAAAAAAAAATTAATGGGGGGTGTGGCCGGTTGTGTAAGAAAGCAGATGTGCTTTGACAGAGCTCCAGGTGATTTTGCTGTTGGGGGATTTCAACCTAGATTCCTCCTCGTTTTACCCCTTCTGAGAGTCCCTGCACGGCTGGCCATCAAGTGGAGTGCTCTGGAGTCTGTTCTGGTTGCCCCTCCAGAGCTCAGCAGAGATTGTAGCCCTGTTTCCCAGTGGGAGCGAGCAGACAGCAGCTATTTTAAGGTCTATCATCTGGCTCTCTTTCGGCTCACCCCTCGTCACCCATGCCTCCCCCTGTGGAGTCCCATAGCCTGAGTGATCAGCTGTCATGAGGTCAGTGGATGGAGGGCCCCCATCTTCTGGCTGAGGCAGCTGTCCCTACGACGGAGTTGGTGGAGGAGTGTGCATAACGGAGGCAGCTGCCGATCCCTCCACCCACCAGAGGCTTGGAGGCTGTGTTTGCGGACCTCAAAGACTGCTTAAAGCTGCTGCCGGAGGATGAGGGGAGCCCGATGTCGAGAGGGTCCTAACGCAGATTGCTGGCTGTACTGTGGGATGGCCGGGAGACAAAACCAGAGGTCCTGTCTGTGCTCCAGTCAGGAGAGGCCTTGCCTGCCACATGCAGGGAGGGCTTTCCCGTCATGGATGTGGATCGCTCTGATGGGGGTATGCCGGTGCTTGCTGAGATGGAGGCTGTAGTCGAGGTCCCTGAGATGCCTGCTGCGTGTCCCCCAGTGCAGTCTGTGACGAAGGTGCTGCCGGGTGCAGAGGATCGCTCCACTGGAGCACTCCCTGGTCCCGGTGGCGTGGCTCTGGCCACAGTCAGGTCAACGTGGGGCCTGCCTGTCCGACGGGCCCTTTGGGAGGGAAAAGTGCCCTATACAGCTACCTGCCGTTGTTGGACACGGGCTGAGACAGACTGTCACGCTGCTTTTGTGGTCTCAAGCCTGTTCCCTTTTTTGAGATGATCCCCTTATGCTGATGTGTTTTTCTTGTCCCCCTCTTTTTTCCCTTCTATCTCCCTCTCATGATCCCCCCCAAAAGCTTGGATTTCCTGTTTTTGATGAGCCCTCTTCTATTTTTAATATAATGAGGACGTTTTTGTTTCCCCCTGCATTGGTATACCTATGACATTTCCAGAGGACACTTTTGTTTTCCTGCTGTGTTTGTTTTTCTTCCTCAGATGATACTTTATTTTTATTTATTTATTTTTTCCTTTCCCGTGTGCTCTGTTTGATGACCTACTGTGGCCCTGCTCGGCCGTTTTCTTGCTTTTACCAATTCGCTGTATCGCTGACATTCTTTCACAATAAACATATATTTCAATAAAAAAATAAATACATTTTAAAAAAAGTTAGTAAAATTAATAATAAATAAAACTGTATTTTTTAAAAATATGCACTTTAGTAATGCAGCACTATTGTTCACTTTTCAATTATATGAATTATATGTGAAGAATGATGCTGCAGTAAAGGAATTTTTTTTTTTTCACTTAGCTTAAACCGTGTTTTTCTCCGAAAAATACAGTAACGGGTTCCCATTTCTCATTTTTTTTAAGACAAAGTTTATTGAATCAGAAGAGAGAAACAATACATACAGGGTAATTCAAAGAGATCCGAATTGCTTGAGAAAGGTAACCGAACGCTGAAAATCAGCATTCGGTTACCTTTCTTGGCCATTCGGCTATCCAGAGAGCAGGCAATTCCCCAAATCCTGATGAATTGCCTGCACATACGGTGCCTGTTCGGTGCCTGTTCGAGGGCAGTGAATCCCCATAAAAAAGCACTGCTTCGGCTATTCAGAAAACACAAACCAGCAGTGAAAGGTTCCCAGAATGCTCTGCCATTCGGTGGTTTATTCAGGCGAATCCCATAGGCTTCAATGTTAAAAATATTGCCGTTTTAATTCAATCTATATATACATAAACGCGAAAGTCCTGACTGACTGACTCATCAACGCCCAGCTGAAACCGTTTAACCTAGGTACGTGAAATTTTGAAGGTGCACTGTTTTTATGATGTGGGCACCCACTAAGGAAGGATTTTTGGAAACTCCGCCCCTAAGGGGGTGAAAAAGAGGGTTCAATATTTTAAACACGATACCTATAGCTCAAAAACAGAAGATGTTACATATGTGAAAATCGGTATTAAGATTCGTCTTGAAAATAAAAAAACACATTTTACCGTTTTTCAAAAATTCAACTGGGGGGGGCGAAAAAAGGGGGTTGAACATTTTAAATATTTTAAACACGATACCTATATCTTAAAAACAGAAGATGTTACAGACGTGAAAATCGGTATTTAGATTCATCTTGACAAATAAAAAAAAACACGTATTTTACCATTTTCAGAAAATTCCTTTGGGGGGGCAAAAAGGGGGGTTGAATACTTTTATCATAAACGCGAAAGTCCTGACTGACTGACTCATCAATGCCCAGCTGAAACCGTTTAACCTAGGAACGTGAAATTTTGAAGGTGCACTGTTTTTATGATGTGGGCTGTCAGGTAACCCCGCTTGCAGACTGTAAGCCAACAGACCCTGACCAACCGGTCCTTAGTAATGGCCGGGTTATGGTCAGTAATACTGAGAATGACGAACACAAAGAAAGTGGCGGAGTGCAAAGTAAAACAACCTGCAGAATAAAGTAACCCACAATGCTCTAACTAGCCGGTCCTTAATAATGGCCGGGTTAAGCAGAGCAAACCAACAAAAACACACATAGGCAGAGGTTAAGGAAATAGAGGTCCGTTTATACTATGCCAGAATTCAGGGCGCCAGAATACAGGGAAGTCGAGACAAGCCGGGATCGTATTAACCAGGAAATCCGTCAGATAGGAATTCAGAAATAACAACAAGGCACTAGGCGTAACTGGAACCACGATAGGGCAACTTGCTAAGAGAAAGGAAGCCCTCTAAATGGAGCCACAGCACTTCCTATTGGTGCTCAGAGGAGACGCCCTGCTCTGCTATAGGATCGCTTGTCATGTGCTGCGATTGGTTGTCCTTCCTGCATGCTGCGTCTGATTCGCGGGCAGCACCATTCTCTGTCCTGTAGTACACAGTACCCTGGAATAAGGCTTTCTGGATAGCAGCTGCTGTGACGGCCGCAACATTTCCCCGGACATGGGTTGAAGGCGCAACATTTCCCTGGACATGGGTTGAAGGCGCAACATTTCCCTGGACATGGGTCGAAGGTGCAACATTTCCCTGGACATGGGTCGAAGGTGCAACATTTCCCTGGACATGGGTCGAAGGTGCAACATTTCCCCAGACATGGGTTGAAGGCACAACATTTCCCTGGACATGGGTCGAAGGTGCAACACTTCCCTGGACATGGGCTGAAGGCGCAACATTTCCCCGGACATGGGTCGAAGGTGCAACACTTCCCTGGACATGGGCCACCGTGACATGGGCACCCACTAAGGAAGTATTTTTGGAAACTCCGCCCCTAAGGGGGTGAAAAAGGGGGTTGAATATTTTAAACATGATACCTATAGCTCAAAAACAGAAGATGTTACAGATGTGAAAATCCGTATTTAGATTCTTCTTGAAAAATAAAAAAACACGTATTTTGACGTTTTTCAAAAATTCAACTGGGGGAAAAAAGGGGGTTGAATACTTTTATCATAAACGCGAAAGTCCTGACTGACTCATCAATGCTCAGCTGAAACTGTTTAACCTAAGAACGTGAAATTTTGAAGGTGCACTGTTTTTATGATGTGAGCACCCACTAAGCAAGGATTTTTGGAAACTCTGCCCCTAAGGGGGTGAAAAAGGGGGTTGAATATTTTAAATATTTTAATCAGGATACCTATAGCTCAAAATTTGAAGATGTTACAGACTTGAAAATTGGCATTTAGATTCGTCTTGAAAAATAAAAAAACACGTATTTTAGCATTTTCTTAAAATTCCATGGGGGGCCAAAATGGAGGGTTAAATACATCTATATATATAAATGCAAAAGTCCTGACTGACTCACTCATCAACGCCCAGCTGAAACCGTTTAACCTAGAAACGTAAAATTTTGAAGGTGCACTGTTTTATTTTTTTGTATTTAAGATTTTTATTTTCAATAAGAAAAGGTCACAGATTAACCAGCTCAAGTGGCCTCGCAGGGCCAGATAATATACTCACATAAGAAATGCAGATAAAATAATAAAAAAAAAAAAAGAAAAATAATAATAAAATAAAAATCAACAAAATGTCGCGGAACGGAGGAGGGAGGATTAAAACAAAAGTCAACAGAAATACTCCAGAGAACTAAAATGAAGCCAAAAAGTATCAAATGCATCCCCAGCCGGGGAACGACAGCGAGAAAAATAAAATAAAATAAAGGGAGGGGAGAAAAATGGGGGAAGCCAAAAGGGGGAAAAAAATCAAAGGGGGAAAATAAAACAGGGTAAAGTCAGCCGGTATCTAGTAGAGGAGGCCGGGCCATCACAGGCAGGTAAATGCAGGGTCGTCTAGGTCTCACTGTCCCCTTGGGCGAGTATGCTCGGCAGAGATAAGTAGTCTGAAGCTGAACCTCACAGTGTCCCAGTGCGTACCTCTGTGCCATCTTGACCGCCAGCTGAGGGTTAAATCCTCGAAAGGCCCGGACCGATCTGTGAGCACCATATCTCTTCCGTAGGTCCCTTCGGCGGTGTCGTGTGCGCCTCCGCGCCTTCCTGGCTGCCAACTGGGCGAAACTGCATGTCCCTCGGGGTGGCACTGCCTGCCTCCGTCCTGCCAGCACAGCCACCATCTGTGGGGTGCGGACGTCAGCCTCACCGCCATCAGCGAGAGTCAAGGACACTCTGGGGAAACGGGACTCTCGAGCTGGGACCGCAGCCACACCTATATCTTCGCCGTCTCTCTCAACGGCTGCGGCAGCAGGGGGGCAGAACACAGTGGGGCGCGGAGGATTACCAGCCCTGTTCCCTGTAGACCGCTGAGACCTCTCTTCCCGGCAGCATCGCAGTGCGGCTAACATCCTGCGCCATACCCCTCTAGTGAGTGGGCCATCCTCCCCCTCCAGCAGAAATAAACAGGCATCTATGCCGCTAATAGCGACCTCCACAGCTCCGGAGGGGGGGTCCATCTCATCTCCAAACAGCGGGTCTGACTGCCACTCCCGTGACCCCGGCAGCCAGGAGATGGGGGCCCTCCATCTCCGTGCAGATCCGGCCCGGGGCACTCGGTCAGCGCTGCATGGTCACAAGGCTTCACGTAGGTCGCAGGCCTCAAGATGGCCACCGTCTCCTCACACCAATTACCCAGTTATCGCAGCCAGGGTTGTCTCACGTCAGGAGGGGGGGACTAAACGGCCTCCGGACAGGTCAGAACCGGTGGCCAGCCACTCAGACCCCAAGTCAGCAGGAAAATTGGCACTCAAAAATCAGGTAAAGGTCCCCAGAAGGAGCAGACGTGCGGAGCTCCAGCAAAACACGTCCGCTCCTGTGAACAGCCGGCCACGCCCCCTGAAGATGCACTGTTTTTATGATATAGGCGCCCACTAAGGAAGGATTTTTGGAAAATCCACCCATAAGGGGGTGAAAAAGGGGGTTGAATATTTTAAACAGGATACCTATAGCTCAAAAACAGAAAATGCTACAGATGTGACAATCGGTATTTAGATTCGTCTTGAAAAATAAAAAAACACGTATTTTACCGTTTTTCAAAAATCCAATTGGGGGGGTGAAAAAAGGGGGTTGAATATTTTAAATATTTTAACCCTTTCGCTGCTGAGGCTTTTCCCGCCCCTGTGCTGAGGTCATTTTTACCGGTTTTGCTCATCATGTTTAAACGTGTTTTGAAGGCTTATTTTAGTATATTACCCAGACATATTATATATCGTTCTTTCCGTCAGACTCGGTAGATTCATAATATGTCATTATTATATGTATATGTTATGTCATGTCTGTATATTATAACAAAAAATGCAATAAAATATGTATTTTCAATAATTTACAACGTGTAAAGTGTTTTTTTTCACATTTTAACATGCGAGCAATTGCGGTTATATTTTGTATGGGGTGCGCTTGTTAAAAAAATTAGAGATGGGGTCTCGTTACATTTTTTTTTGGGGAAAATTACGCAATTTTTAACAAACGCACCGCATACAAAAATCGTTAGTGCAGCATCATTGTTCACATTATAATTGAAATGGGAACAATATTGCTGCATTAACAAACCAAAAAAAAGAAAAACAAATGTTTATTTTTTTTTTATAATTTTTTTTTAAAATATATTTTTATTTTTAATTTTAATTTTAATTTTTTAAAAAAACTTTTTTCCCTTTCGTGTTTGGTATCGTTGGAACGGCCATGCTCTGGCCGATCCAACCATACCAAACATTAACCCCTAACTGCCACGGATCGGGAGATAGGGAGTTCATTGGAACTCCCTATCTCCACCGTTGGTGGCAGTTAGGGGTTAACTCTAGGACTGGCGTCATCGTGCTATGCACGATGACGCCAGTCCTCAGGGGGAGTTCCCGGAGGCTTGACCGACATCCAAGATGTCGGCCAGCTCCGGGAAAGGATCGCGAACCGGCGCTTTTCAGCGCCGATTCGCGATCCAGCTCCCCAGGGGTTAATGCCAGACACCATTTGGAAGGGCAGGCTGTGCCCTTCCAAATGGTGCCTGGGTTAACCCACGCAATGCCGCCGATCGGGAGGGAGAGAGGTCCGAAGGACCTCCCCCCCTCCCTTTCAGGCGCCTCCTCCGCACATGCGGGGGGGTGCCTGAATTAGGTGTCATCGCGCTGCCGCAATGACACCTAATTCCAGCGGCTGCGGTTCCGGATGCCGGGCTGACATCGAGGATGTCAGCCCGCACCGGGAGGGCCAGCGATCGGCCGGAACCCGGCCGAACGCTGACCCCAATGGGAGGACGCGCTCAGTGCGTCCTCCGCATACCAGCAGTAATGCGGAGGACGCGCTGAGCGCATCCTCCGCATTGAAGTGGTTAAACGGGATACCTGTATCTCCAAAACAGACGATGTTACAGTCCTGAAAATTGGTATTTAGATTAGTCTTGAAAAATAAAACAACACGTATTTTACCAGGTTCTGAAAATTCCTTGGGGGGGCAAAAAGGGGGGTTGAATACTTTTATCAGTATACCTATATTTCAAAAACCGAAGATGTTACAGGTGTGAAATTTGGTATTTACAATCTTCGTGAAAAAAAAACAAACATGTGTTTTGCCATTTTCCACAAATCCAAATAAAGGGGGGGGGTCGAGGGAAAGGGGTCTGAATACTTTTACCAATATATCTATAGTTCAAAAACCAAGATGTTACAGGTGTGAAGTTTGGTAATTACAATCTTTTGAAAATAAAGAAACACGTGTTTTACCATTTTCCAGAAATCCATGTGGGGGGGTAAAAAAAAGGGTGGTGAATACTTTTAAACAGGATACCTACATTTCAAAACCAGAAGATGTTACAGACGTGAAAATTGGTATTTAGATTTGTCTTGAGAAACAAAAAAACACCTATTTTACCATTTTCCAAAAAGCCAGTGGGAGGGGGAAAAAAGGGGGGTTGAATACTTTTATCAGTATACCTATATTTCCAAAAACCAAAGATGCTACAGGTGTGAAATCTGGCACTTACAATCTTCTTGAAAAATAAAAAAACACATGTTTTACCATTTTCCAAGAATCCCACGTGGTGGGTGAAAATAGGGGGTGAATACTTTTCAACAGCATACCTATATCTCAAAAACAGAAGATGTTACAGACGTGAAACTTGGTATTTAGATTCGTCTTGAAAATAAAACAACACGTATTTTACCATTTTCCAAAAATCCAGTGGGGGGGCAAAAAGGAGGATGAATACCTTTTATCACTGTACCTATATTTCAAAAACCAATGATTTTACAGGTGTGAAATTCGATATTTACAATCTTCGTCCAAAAAAAAACGTGTTTTACAATTTTCCAAAAATCCCAAGTGGGGGGGAAAGGGGGATTCTACCAAAAAAAACTCAAGTGTCTTTTAAAAAACAATTTTAACAAATCCTAAAATCCACGTGAGCGAAGCCGCGGGCAAAAGCTAGTATCTAATTAACCATTCATTATAAAATTCTGCAGTAAAGAGTCTCTTTATTTATAGATTTTTTAGGTTATTTTAAGCATTTTTCTGGATTATTTTTTTTAAAAAAAATCTGATTTTTTTTAAGTTTACCTATTTTCTCTGTAACAGCCCTTTTTATTATCATTCCTTGGACCTCATATGTAAATTTCAGACATTTTCGCTCGGTAGTCTCTTTGCAAACAGCGTTTCACTTTTCAAACATTCAAGCAAAATGTTTTGCTAATTTATTCACTGCCTTCGTCCGTTGGCTTTTTCCGGCGGCTTCGCTTCGTGTGAACGACTCCTGCTCGGGTTTTTCCGATGTTTTCGGCGGGTTAATCCAGATGTTTTTGCGGGTTTTCGGTGTGCATTAGCCGGGTTTTACGGTTAGTTTTCGGCGGGTTTGCAGCGGCCTTTCCCTGCAATTCGGGGACCCTGTGGTGCTTGCTGAATACACCGCAAAGTCGCCGAAATGGGATCACCAAAACGAACCGAATTGAAGAGAAAGAAAATTCACCGAACGTGCGGTGACTTTTCGATTCTCTTTGAATTACCCTGATAGCTACATATGGGCAGCGCTACCAATTAAACAAAAAGCAGTTGACACAGAAAAATAGTTCTCCAGCAGAGAGTCGCAAAATGACTAGTTGAGAATACTATCGTCCTGTCTCATGAGGCAAGTTCCCTGAGGTATCTGCATCCCAAGCGGTAAATCTTGAAAAAGAGAATTTTTAATGGTAGTTGTCAGTCGTGTGCCCCGTGACCGTTCATAGTAGGTCGAGCCCAAAAGGAAGTGAAAGAAAGGTTTAACCTCTCTGGTGATTATCCCGAGTGCGGCTCGGGCTGTATACATTACCTGTCCCTGCGCTCTCTCGCTGTGCCCGCAGTCTCCTCCGGTGATTGCAGCGTTTTGCTTCCTGGTTCCCTTCTCGCATGAGAAGGGTGCCAGGAAGCAGGAGGTCGCGATCACCAGATGAGACTGCGGGGGACAGCGAGGGAGTAGGGATGGGCTGCCGATTCGATGCGAACATGAGTTCGCATCGAACATTGGCCGTTCGAACCGTTCGCCGAACATTTCCGCGTGTTCGCCGCATGTTCGCCCACAATGCACCACAATGGACCACAATGCACTGTGCCCTGGTCTGAAGCTTGTAATTGGCTACAGCCTTGCACCTGAGCACAGGTCAGGTGCAAGACAGGTGCAAGACTATGCCAATCAGGGCTCAGAGTCCTGATTGGGCAAATTTTGCCCAAACATGGGCTCACAAAGTTAAGTCCCGCAGCACACTATATAAGGCTTCCGTGCAGCCCTAGCATGTGTGTTGCAGGAGTGAATCAGAGAGGAGATTGTTGGATTTTCAGGGACAAGCTGGCAGTGGCAAATAGCAGGGAAACTGGCAGCCGGGCTGTGAAATATCATACCACAGTTAAATCAGAGTTCATCGTTATCTATTCAGAGTTGATTCTGGGTTTTGTTGCCAGCTTTCAGGGTATATCACTGTTATAGCAGAGTTCTGGAAAATCTGTATATCTTTAATCTAATTCTAGATACCACAGAATACCACAGTTGAATCAGAGTTCATCTTGATCTATTCAGACTTGAATCTGGGTCTTGTTGCCAGCTATCAGGTTGTATCACTGTTATAGCAGAGTTCTGGAAAATCTGTATATCTTTAATCTAATTCTAGATACCATAGAATACCACAGTTGAATCTGGAAGAACTGGATTCCAAAGAACCCAAAAGGCAGGTGGGAACAAATGGTTAAAATTATAAACCTTTATTGAACTTCTAAGAAAATACGTACACACCCACAAAATATATAAAAAACACACAAAAGGTCATAGATTAGAGACCATAGCTCGAGGTCAATGACCAATCACAGAAGCATCAAATGCGGTCTCTGTGACAACAATTGTTTGTCAAAAACTGAGAACCACCACCTAAAAAGAATGATGAGCAAGAGATGCCGGAAGATCCCCTTAGAAAAGTATGCACACGTTGGAGTATACTTAAATGCTTAAAGACATATGCCACCAAACTAGTTGCTGTAGTTAGCATGCACCACTCAAAAGAGTCACAATGAGGTGCAAACATAAATGGTCCACGTCACGGAATACAACTGGTTAATACAAAGACAAGGAGTGAGCCTGGTAGCTACAATTTGCATGCACTGATCAAGAAATCACAATAAAGTGCAAGCAGTAGCAGTCTCCCAGCCAAGAGTGTATTCCTCAGCAAGAAAATTCATATAGTACATAAAGGGGATCATGAGATTAAGAATCCATCTCAACATTAAACATGCTCCAATGTTGCTGAACGGTTGTGGGCAATCAGTCATAGTCCAAACAGATTGTGCTGTAATAGTATTATTCTCTATAAAATATAGATGCGTCCGGCTCCGGCATGCAATGAGAGGAAAACCTTAAACGAGTTAATAGAGCACGTCCAACGCGCGTTTCGCTTGTGTCTGCTCCTCAGGGACGTGGAAAGACAAATAAACATGATCTCTTTTAAAGATTGTGCCATCTGGATTCAGGCGGTCACATGGGAGAATTCGGCCAATCATACCATCGTAAGAATAGACCGCTATGATTGGTCCGCGGGTGTCATGTGAAAACATTGGTCCAATTATAGCCTTGCTTGGGCAAAACATTGACCAAACCTAAAGGAGACATCTATTGCAAGCAGCAGGATGATCGTTTTAACAGGCTAGAAAATTAACTCGGGGTATGAAGGACCTGTAATGGCTATCTAGTGTCAAACTTTCTCAATCATAATGCTGAGCTGGTCCTCCGCACACAGTATTGCCCATGTCACGTTACATCAGAATACAGCTATTAAGGGCAAACCTATACCATTATCTGTACAGCGACCACAAAAGATGAGCCCAGTAACCCCATAATTCGTAATATGGCACAATGTAGGCATGATACCATTGGGAGATCTAATTGCATTCTGTAATACCTAAATCCATAGTAGTACTGATTACTGTATATACCCGGAGGGTCTATAAAATAGAGGAGTACCCTTGGGAAAGGAAATATCAGGATTACAGCGATGACGTACAAAAGTGTACAGCATATCACGTTGTGAAACAAAAATGATGAAAAATAAATTCCCATGTGAATAAATAATCGGATGTAAAAGAAACGTTAACAATGCTTAACATAAAGTAATTGTTAAATATTGAAATGTATACTCAGAGGATAGCCCCAATACGGCTATATAGTAACATGATCGTGATCATTACCAATAGGGTTATATGATGACTAAATATATGCAGTTTATAGGAATGAGGTATAATTGAATTCTTCATTCAAACTCTCAGGGTATTGGGTGTTCAATTTAAAGATCCACCTCACTTTGTTTGGTCTTAGCCTTAGATCAAAATCACCTTTCCTGGGGCCTAAGGTTATTCTTTCTATAACCTGAAAAGAAAGACACGAGGGGTCGCCATTGTGATGGCAATGTACATGTCTGGAAATTGGTGTGTCAGTCTCATTGTTGACACTGCCAATGTGTTGCAGAAAGCGCCTACGCCACTGCTGATATGTTTTACCCATGTATTGTTTGGAACACATGCACGTGATTAAATATATCACCATAGTAGAGCATTTGGCGAATTGTTTCATAAGGTATGTTTTTTGAGTAGTGTTGCTATTGAAAGTTTTGGATTTCATAACAAAGCCACAGGCCTTGCAAGGTCCACATTTGTAGGTGCCCAATGGTTTGGCTAGCCATGTTTCCATTCTTGGAGCCGGGTTAGGATAACTATGGACCAAAATGTTGCGTAGATTCTTGGACCTCCTGGCAACAAATGAGGGTACTGATGGTAGTATTTCCGCCAATGATTTTTCGAGGCGTAATAAAGGCCAATACTTGCCGCAGATGACCTTAATAGGGCCCCATCCCTTATAGAAGGTGGCTACAAACCTAACTGTTCGTGTCTTATCATTCTTAGGTTAGATTGGGATATCCCTTTTCGCGGAACATAGTTCTTAATTTGGAGGCTTCCTTCTGGAAGTCCTCAATATTGGAGCAATTCCTCCGTGCTCGCAAGTATTGGCCAATAGGGATCCCTTTCTTTTGAGGATTTGGATGATGACTTTGCCAGTTTAAAAAATTATTGGAGGAGGTCTCCTTGCGATGTAAGTCTGTGGTAAGTTGTCCATCTGGACCCTTAGATATAGTTAAGTCCAGAAATTGTAAGTGGTTAGGGTCTTTGACCATAGTAAGTGACAGCCCAATGCTATTGGAGTTAAGTACATTCAACCACTCATGGAGCAATGTATTCGATCCTTCCCAAATACAGAACACATCATCAATATACCTAAACCATGTCTGAACATTCGATGTATATTGAAGCATGGTGGGTATAAAAACGCATGTCTCTTCCCAGTTTGCTAGATATAATATTGCGTAGCTTGGGGCACTGGCAGTCCCCATAGTCATCCCCCTTAGCTGCAAAAAGTACTTTCCTTCAAACGAGAAATAATTGTGTGTTAACACAAACTCAAGTAACTTGAGTATGTAATTTACAAATATGTTAGAATGTTCCTTGGCCAGAAAGTACTTGGTGGTGGCTAATCCTATGTCAGGTGGAATATTATTGTATAGGGAGACAACATCAAAACTCACGAGAGACGCATTGGGTGAGATTCTGCTGGTAGAAAGACGTTTTAAAGTGTGTTGGGTGTCTCTAATGTATGTAGGAGTGTTCAACACAAGAGGGTGTAGATGTTCATCAATGAACTGGCTCACTCTTTCCGTAAGGGAGATATTGCCCGAAACAATGGGGCGGCAAGGAGGATGAGATTGATTTTTATGGATTTTGGGCAGACAGTAAAGAGCAGGGATGGTTGGTCGTTGAGGTAATAGATATTTCTTATTTTGTTCTGAAATGATACCCAAGGAAACCCCCTCAGAGAGGATCGTGTCCAATTCTCTTGTAAAAATAATAGTGGTATCATTCAGAAGTGGCTTGTACCCATCAAGATCATTCAGATGTTCTAAACACATATTAGAGTAGAGGGTTTTCGACATTAATACTATATTGCCACCCTTATCCGAGGGTTTGACAATCAAGTCATCATATTTGTTTAGCTCCTGCAAAGCCAATTGTTCAGATTTAGTTAGATTTGGTTGTTTCGTGCGACCCACCTATACCATTATCTGTACAACGACCACAAAAGATGAGCCCAGTAACCCCATAATTCATAATATAGCACAATGTAGGCATGACACCATTGGGAGATCTAATTGCAACACTTTAAACAACAAGTGAACGAAAAGAAACACTTCAAATTTCAGAGAGAATGTAATGATTTTAAAACTAATAATGTTTTTTCAAGTAAACGTCGCAGACGCAGACCATCTAGCCCCATGAATTATTATACGTCCAACTTGGAGGCTTCTAGTCAGGAAGATGGTGAAAGGGACCAAGGGGCACGGAGGAGGTACAAAAGTCCTAATAGATCTGGTGGTAGTCTCCTCAATGCCAACAAGAATGTCTCTTTTTTAGAGGACCCTTGGTCCACCGAGAACCTACCGAAAGAAAGACTGAGACCCCATCAAAAATGGGGTTACAAGACACGAGATCATAGTCGCCAGTTTCAGTTATGAACAATAGTATCATCAATCTATCCTCTTTTAAACTTGAAACTAGACATGTACCAGTACTGTCCAAAGGTTTATCATTTGTCCCTTGCCCTGGGTTTGACAAGTTTGTGTGGCTAAAAGACCTGAATTTATCTGCCAGAAAATTGGCATTGGTGTTGGTGCATGATAAGAAATTTGAAAGACAGGCTAAGAGCTTGGGCGTTGATACTGACGATGTACCTCATTTGAGATCTCTTATGGATCTTCTTGGCAAACAGGAGGAGTTTACACATACTGATTATAATAAATTCATCAACAAATCCACATATACTCCTTCCTTTTCAGATTTTTCCAATGTGGATATGTTTGTTCAACTGGTTACCAAGGAGATCATGCAACTAAAAGTGGGGGGTATCACGAATCAACCAAATCTAACTAAATCTGAACAATTGGCTTTGCAGGAGCTAAACAAATACGATGACTTGATTGTCAAACCCTCGGATAAGGGTGGCAATGACCAACCATCCCTGCTCTTTACCTCGAAAAATTGTTGGCGGAAATACTACCATCAGTACCCTCATTTGTTGCCAGGAGGTCCAAGAATCGACGCAACATTTTGGTCCATAGTTATCCTGACCCGGCTCCAAGAATGGAAACATGGCTAGCCAAACCATTGGGCACCTACAAATGTGGACATTTCAAGGCCTGTGGCTTTGTTATGAAATCCAAAACTTTCAATAGCAACACTACTCAAAAAACATACCTTATGAAACAATTCGCCAACTGTTCATCTACTATGGTGATGTATTTAATCACGTGCACGTGTTCTAAACAATACGTGGGTAAAACAAATCAGCAGTGGCGTAGGCGCATTCTGCAACACATTGGCAGTGTCAACAATGAGACTGACACACCAATTTCCAGACATGTACATTGCCATCACAATGGCGACCCCTCGTGTCTTTCTTTTCAGGTTATAGAAAGAATAACCTTAGGCCCCAGGAAAGGTGATTTTGATCTAAGGCTAAGACAAAACGAAGCGAGGTGGATCTTTAAATTGAACAACCAATACCCTGCGGGTTTGAATGAAGAATTCAATTATACCTCATTCCTATAAACTGCATATATTTAGTCATCATATAACCCTATTGGTAATTATCACGATCATGTTACTATATAGCCGTATTGGGGCTATCCTCTGAGTATACACTTCAATATTTAACAATTATCCTTACCTACAAAACCCTCACTAACTCAGCGCCCCACTACCTGTCCTCACTAATCACCAAATACACCCCAGCCCGCTCCCTAAGGTCAAACAGTGACCTGCGCCTAGCTTCTCCCCGCATCACCTTTTCCCATGAAAGACTGCAGGATTTCTCACGCGCAGCCCCCACTCTCTGGAACGCTCTCCCTCGTACTGTCAGACTTTCCCCTAACTTCTCTTCCTTCAAACGCTCCCTTAAAACATTCCTATTTAGGGAAGCCTACCACCCAACTCACTGACACAACCATCAATCACTCTCACCTTACAGTCCTGTCCTCCTGTTTCCAACCCCAACCCTCCTAGATTGTGAGTTCCTACTGGAATAGGGCCCTCATCTCCTCCTGTACTGTTTGTCAAATGTTGTTCAATGTATTGTAACCCTGTCTATACTGTGCTTATTGTACAGCGCTGCGGAATATGCTGGCGCTTTATAAATAAAGAATAATAATAATAAAATAAAATTACTATATGTCAAGCATTGTTAACGTTTCTTTTACATCCGATTATTTATTCACATGGGAATTTATTTTTCATCATTTTTGTTTCACAACGTGATATGCTGTACACTTCTGTACGTCATCGCTGTAATCCTGATATTTCCTTTCCCGAGGGTACTCATCTATTTTATAGACCCTCCGGGTATATACAGTAATCAGTACTACTATGGATTTAGGTATTACAGAATGCAATTAGATCTCCCAATGGTATCATGCCTACATTGTGCCATATTACGAATTATGGGGTTACTGGGCTCATCTTTTGTGGTCGCTGTACAGATAATAGCATAGGTTTGCCCTTAATAGCTGTATTCTGATGTAACGTGACCAGGGCAATACTGTGTGCGGAGGACCAGCTCGGCATTATGATTGAGACAGTATGACACTAGATAGCCATTACAGGTCCTTCATACCCCAGAGTTAATTTTCTAGCCTGTTAAAACGATCATCCTGCTGCTTGCAATAGACGTCTCCTTCAGGTTTGGTCAATGTTTTGCCCAAGCAAGGCTATAAATGGACCAATATTTTCACATGACACCCGCGGACCAATCATAGCAGTCTATTCTTACGATGGTACGATTGGCCGAATTCTCCCATGTGACCGCCTGAATCCAGACGGCACAATCTTTAAAAGCGATCATATGTTTATTTGTCTTTCCACGTCCCTGAGGAGCAGACACAAGCGAAATGCGCGTTGGACGTGCTCTATTAATTTGTTTAAGGTTTTCCTCTCGTTGCATGCCTGAGCTGGACGCATCTATATTTTATAGAGAATAATACCATTACAGCACAATCTGTTTGGGCTATGACTGATTGCCCACAACCGTTCAGCAACATTGCAGTATGTTTAATGTTGAGATGGATTCTTAATCTCATGATCCCCTTTATGTACTATATGAATTTTCTTGCTGAGGAATACACTCTTGGCTGGGAGACTGCTACGGCTTGCACTTTATTGTGATTTCTCGATCAGTGCATGCAAATTGTAGCTACCAGGCTCACTCCTTGTCTTTGTATTAACCAGTTGTATTCCGTGACGTGGACCATTTATGTTTGCACCTCATTGTGACTCTTTTGAGTGGTGCATGCTAACTACAGCAACTAATTTGGTTGCATATGTCTTTAAGCATTTAAGTATACTCCAACGTTTGCATACATTTCTGAGGGGATCTTCAGGCATCTCTTGCTCATCATTCTTTTTAGGTTGTGGCTCTCAGTTTTTGACATACAATTGTTGTCACAGAGACCTCACCCTGCATTTGATGCTTCTGTGATAGGTCATTGACCTCGAGCTATGGTCTCTAATCTATGACCTTTTGTGTGTTTTTTATATATTTTGTGGGTCTGTACATTTTTTCTTAGAAGTTCAATAAAGGTTTATAATGTTAACCATTTGTTCCCACCTCCCTTTTGGGTTCTTTGGAATCCAATTCTTCCTTCAACATTAGGGCTAAGTCCTGCAAGTTTTTGGTGGACGATTGCTAGTACTCAGAGGCTATAGTAATCACTTTCCACTCCACGCCCCACCCTGTTTTGAGTGGGTGCTTGCTTCTCTCACAGTTGAATCAGAGTTCATCTTTATCTATTCAGAGTTGAATCTGGGTCTTGTTGCCAGCTATCAGGGTGTTGCAGCCTGCAGGAGAAGAAGTGAATCAGAGAGAGAGTAGATGACATTGGCAGCCTTGCAGGGAAAATATCAGTGAAATCGCTGACTTTTACAGAGTTCTGAATTTATTTAATCTAGATAACACAGTTGAATCAGAGTTCTGCATATCTCCAATCTATATACCAGAGTTGAATCAGACTTCTGTATATCTCCTATCTTTATACCAGAGTTGAATCAGAGTTCTGTATATCTTTAATCTATATCACTCACCATTTCAGAAAGACCAAAAAGGACAGGCAGACGCTCCCAGACACAGATAAGAGGGCAAGCAGCCTCTGTGTCGGAAGGCTGTGCCCCTGGTCGTCGTGGACGTGATGCATCTTCTGCAGGGGCACACTTGTCCTTTCTAACTGGTGCTGGCCGTCTTATGCAGCAGCAACAACATACATAGGATTTGGTGAATTGGCTAACCAGGCCATCCTCATCCTCTGAGTCCTCTGCCAGCCAGGCATGTAGTGGTTTACAGTCCACCTCAGCTGCCAAAGCATCTAATTCAGCCTCCATATCCACAGCTACTCCTGCCGTAGCCTCACCATCATACACGGAGGAGTCAGCTGAGTTGTTTGACTACAATGACAGTGACATGCTGCTTGAGGATGTGCAGCAACTCCAGTGCTCTGATGTTGACTCTGAGGTTGAAGAAGGGAGTAAAATCAGCCTAGAGGGAGGGGGTGCCAGTGACACACAAAGAACAGGCACTCCTGTTCCCCCAGCAGCTGCAGCATACTGCCAGGTTGGCTCCAGTGATGAGGAGATAGGGGGTGATGATGATGATGAGGTCACTGACTCCACCTGGGTGCCTGTTGAAATAGAGGAGTCAAGTAAGGAGGAGGAGGAGGCACAACAAAAACGAGGCACTATGTCCTCTATGAGCAATCGTAGCCAGTCCAAGGCATCAGAGGTCAGAGCTGCTCAGGTGCAGAGCGCTGTTGTCTCAAAGCACACGTCCAGGAACTCTGCTGTCTGGGAGCTCTTCACATGTGCAGCAGACTGCAGAGTTGATATTTGTAAGCTATGTCTGAAGAGGATCAAGCGTGGGAAAAACTTCAGACGCTTGGGTACCACGTGCTTGATGCGACATATGACCACCTGTCATGCATCCCGTTGGCACAACACTTTACATAGGTCCTCCTCTTCATCTGTCTCTACTCCCACTATATGTCCTGCCATATCATTGTCTACAACCTCCACTGACAGGGATGTTGCTACAATAATGGGTGTACCAGGTCCTTCCTCAGAATGTGACAGCATCCCATCAGCAGCAGATTTGCGCAGTCAGATTTCGTTGCCCCAGCTGCTGCAGCGTATGAAAAAATATAGTCCCAATCATCCCCTTGCACAGAGTCTAAATGCCAGCTTGGCAAAATTACAAGCATTACAGCTGCTCCCTTTCCAGCTGGTGGACTCTGCCTCCTTCCATGAATTTGCTGAATGTGCTGTACCACAGTGTCAGGTTCCAAAATGCCAGTTCTTTTCATGGAAGGCCATTCCTGCACTATACCAGCACGTGGAAGACAATGTTATGGAGTCATTGGGAAAGGCAGTCAGCAGCAAGGTGCACATTACTTTAGACACGTGGTCCAGCAAGCATGGACAGGGCCGTTACATTTCCTTCACGGCACACAGGGTAACTCTGCTTGCAGCTGGGAGGGATCCAGGACGGGGCTCTGTGTTGGAGCTTGCTCATCCACCACGCCTCCAGAAAGCTGCTTATATGAGGTCGGTCTGCTCCACCACCTCTTCCTCCTCCTCCTCCTTCTCTGTCTCTGGCGAAGTGGCAGTTAAACTGACGCATGGCAGGGGCTACGCAATGGCTCACACAAAAAGATTCCATACTGTGCTTGAGCTGGTTTGTTTAGGGGACAGGAGCCACACCGGGCTAGAAATTCTGTCAGCTCTGCAGGGGCAGGTGCAGAGATGGTTAACACCACGCCAGCTTGAGCTGGGAATGGTTGTCTGTGATAATGGCAGCAACCTTCTCTCCGCCCTACACCTGGTAAGTTGACGCATGTACCATGCCTAGCACATGTCCAAAATCTGGTGGTACAGCGTTTCCTAACCAGGTACCCAGGGCTGGAAGAGCTTCTCAGCCAGACCAGAAAAGTCTGCAGCCACTTCAGACGGTCATTCCCAGCAAGTGTTCGCCTGGCAGGAATTCAAAGAGAATTCCACCTTCCCACAAACCGTCTGATCTGTGACATGCCCACCAGGTGGAACTCAAGATTGGCAATGCTGCAGCATCTGCACAAGCAGCAGAGGGCCATCAATGAGTAACTGCGTGAGTATGGCACAAGGACAGGTTCAGGTCAACTTGGTTCCCCCCCGCAGTGGCTGATGATCAAGGATGCATGCACTGCACTGTCATCATTTGAGGAGGCAACGAGGATGGTGAGCAGGGACAGTGCATGCATCAGTGACACGATTCCTTTAGTGTTCCTGCTGGAGCGCACTCTGCAGGGATTTATAGATGTGTCTCTAGAGGCAGAGCAGCGGGTGGAAGAGGAGGACTTCCATAGCTCTCAAGGCCCCAGTCTTTACGCAGACGGCATTCCTGCGGGTCCTCAGATCAGACAGGAGGAGGATGAGGAGGAGGAGGAATATTTAAGTTGTGGGGGCATTGAAGGTGGGGATTCCTCAAGGGAGGATTTTGTGTGCCTAGAAACCCAAGGACTAGTACGTGGCTGGGAGGAGGTAGTGCACGATAGGGTCATCCTCAGTGACCAGGAAGACTCGGAAGCTAATGCCACCTCCATCCTACACTGCATGGGCTCCCTTATACTGCAAAGCCTGCTAAAGGACCCCAGGATTCGTGCTATCAAGGAGAGGGATAATTACTGGTTGGCAACCCTTCTTGATCCACGATACAAGGGTAAGGTTGCAGAGCTCATCCTGCCCTCACAGAGGGAGGACAGGATGAAATAATTTGAGGACGCTCGAAAGCGACACTTGTGCAACACCTTTCCAGGCACTGGTAGGTTACAAAGTGCTGACACAGGTGCTTCTGAGGCTGCAGTTGATCAGAGGAAGTGCAGTGAAGGGGGCCGCTTGACTGATGCCTTTTCCAATTTTTTTAGTCCAAGACGCCCAGGGAAGTCAAATGTAGGCACCCATTGCCAGCGTCTTCACCATATGTGCAGGACTACCTAGGGGCAAGATATGTGCAGGACTACCTAGGGGCAAGGGCAGACCTGGATACCTTTACAGCAGATGATCCACTGGCTTACTGGGTGTTAAGATTGGATCACTGACCAGAACCTAGCCAATATGCTATGGAGCTATTAGGTTGCCCTTCATCCAGCGTGCTTTCTGAAAGGACGTTCAGTGCTGCTGGAGGTTTTTTCACAGACAAAAAAGTGTGTCTGTCCACCGACCCTGTAGACCGGCTGACATTTATAAAAATGAATCAGTCCTGGATCAGCAGCTATCACTCCCCTGATGCTGATGTAACTGAATAGATCGGGGATCTTTTCTGCATTCCCAAAACCTCCACCACTGCACTCTTCCACAGAATCCACAATATCTCAGAGGGGTTACGGACGGTGGGAAGGCACTGTTGCCGACACTAAAGGCCCAATTTTAAAGCACCTATGGTTACTTTCATCCAAAGCCTGGATAAGAGGCACCATAATTTAGCCAAAAAATCACTAAACTTGTTCTGCGTGTCCTAAAACGTCTCCTCTTTTCATACAGGCTGCCGCCCCAAGTAGTTGTTTATGAATAGATTAAAGGAAAACCATTTACCGTCATTTGAAATGTCATTTTTTCTTTTTAAATGTTTCTATACATCCTACAAATCCACCACTTCACGGGCAGGTTATGGGGACCTCCTAGACACGATATTTTAAGGAATTTTTCATTTTTAGTCTAAAACTTTATGTCATGGAAAAGTCACTGTTCCTTTAACCACTTGGCTGCTAAGGACGCGCTCAGCGCATCCTGCCAAGTGCACTTCCTGTGCTACGGACACGCTGAGTGCGTCCTAGCACAGGAGGCTGCAATCAGCCGGGATGCAGATGTCAGCCCGGCACTCCGGGACCCTGGGGGAAGATAGATGTCATTGCGGCGGCGCGATGACATCTATTTCAGCCCCCCCTCCGAGTGCGGAGGAGGTGCCTGAAAGGCAGGGGGAAGGTTCTTACGGACCTCTCTCCCTCCTAATCGCCGGGGGCTAGCAATCAAAGCCAGGCACGGTTTGGAAGGGCACAGCCTGCCTTGGGTGCCGGATCACGATCTTGGATGTCGGCCAAGTTTCAGGGAATGCCACCTGATGACTGGAGTCATCGTGCATAGCGCGATGACGTCAGTCCTGGAGTTAACCCCTAGTTGCCACCAATGGTGGAGATAATGGGTTCCAATGAACCACTTATCTCCCGATCCATGGCAGCTAGGGGTTAATTTTTGGTATTGTTGGACCGGCCACAGCATGGCCTTTCCAACGATACCAAACATGACCATGAAAAAAGTTTTTTTTAAAAAAATAAAAATTAAAAAAATATCTAAAAATTAAAAAAAAAAATTAACAAGTTTTTTTTGTTTGATTTGTTAATGCAGCAATATTGTTCCCATTTCAATTATAATGTGAGCAATGATGCTGCACTAACGATTTTTGTATGCGGTGCATTTGTTAAAAATAGGGAAATTTTCCCCCAAAAAAATTTAACGAGTCCCCATTTCTAATTTTTTTAGCAAGCGTAACTCATACAAAATATATAACCGTAAACGCTCGCATGTTAAAATGTGGAAAAAAAACACTTAACTCTTTGTAAATTATTGAAAATTCTAAATTTTATTGCATTTTTTGTTATAATATACAGACAGGACATGACGTATACATATAATAATGACATATTATGAATCTGCCGAGTCTGCCGGAAAGAACAATATATATAATATGTCTGTGTCATATATTAAAATAAGGCTTCAAAACGTGGTTAAACATGATGAGCGAAACGGTAATAATGAGCTCAGCGCAGAGGGGTGAAATGCCTCAGCAGCGAAAGGGTTAAAAACGTTTGTTTTTTTTTGTTTTTTTCCTTGTTTCCTGTCCTCCAGGGCACTTCCCGGACCCCCATACACCTTTTATGGCCAATATCTTGCATATATGCCCTCTTGGAGGGCACTCTTAAATTCGAACGTTCGAGTCCCATTGACTTTCATTGAGTTCGAATCGTGTTCGCGTTTGAATTCGAACTTTTTAAATTGTTCGAGTTCGAATGCGAACTGAACACGGGGGTGTTCGGCCCATCCCTACGGGGGAGCGCAGGAACAGGTAATGTATCCAGCGGCATCCCGAGTGTGGCTCAGGGTTACCGCTTCAAGCATAGGAATTTAACCCCGAGTCACACTCGGGATAACCGCTAGGGGACTAAAAAGAAATTAAAACCTAGCGATTCTGACACCTAAAAGATGTCAGAAGCGTAACGCCAGGGAGGTTAACCGAACATATCCATAGAGCAAATAGAAATATCACAGAAGAGAAGAGAGGAAAGAGAGAAGAGGAGGAGATGGAAAAAAAAGGAGAGGGGATCAAAAAGAGGAGGAGGGAGGGGAGGCGAGGGAAGGGTAAGTAAACCAATAATAGCAGGCCCGGGAAAACGCCTCCCACCCTAGATAAATCCAGGAAGGGGAGCGCAGAGCCTCCGGTCCAGGGCGTGCCAGGGGCAAAGACCAGCCCTAGGATGTTCCAACCTCCCATCATTTCATGCCCCATGCCGGCGGCGGTGCAAGAAGAGCAGAACTGGTACTGCTTCAAAGCAATAATCTTCTTGGCAGCACTAGTTAACCATCACAACGCTAAATTCAGAATTCCTTTCCTTCTTGCTGGCACTACAGGTGCACCATTTAAGACTTTTATTTAAGCCAGACACTACCATAGCCCAAAGCTGGTGCATTGGTGCATTCAGTGTTTCCTCCAACCTGCTTGCAACAGCTCTCTTGTTCTCTCTGACAACTGATCCTACCGTGATCTCCAAGCTTCAAGACTTCCAATCTGCACCACCCCAAGGCATCTGCAGCACCTCCAGGCCTCTGCATTGGCTCCCGAGACCTTCTTTGCCTCCTGAGACCCTCCGTGCCTCCTGAGACCCTCCAAGATCCTCAGTACCTCCAAGCACCCCCTGTGCTTCCTAAGAACCCCAGTGCCCTGTGTCTCTACTAGGGATGAGTCGAACACCCCCGAGTTCGGTTCGAACTCGAACTTTCCAAATGTTAGAATTCGAACTCGAACTCAATACAAGTCAATGGGACTCAAAATTCGATTTTTACAGTGCCCTCCAAGAGGGCATATATGCTAGATATTTGCCATAAAAGGTGTATGGGGGTCTGGGTAGTGCCCTGGGGGACAGGAAACAAGGACAAAAAGTAAAAAAAAAACGTTTTTAAAGGGACAGTGAGTTTTCCATGAAATAAGGGTTAAAAATAAAAACGAAAAATTCCTTCAAATATCGTGCCTAGGAGGTCCCCATAACCTGCCCGTAAAGTGGCGGATTTCTAGGATGTATTGAAACATTTAAAAACAAAAGACGTTTCAAATGACGGTAAATGCTTTTCCTTTAATCTATTCATAAACAACTGCTTGGGGCGGCAGCCTGTATGAAAAGACATTTTAGGACGCACAGAAAAAGTTTAGTGATTTTTTGGGCTAAATTATGGTGAAACTTATGCAGGCTTTTTAATGAAAGTAACAATAGGTGCTTTAAAATTGGGCTTTTAGCGTCGGCAACAGTGCCGTCACACCGTAACCCCTCTGAGGATATGAATCAGAGAAGAGTGCAGGGGTGGACCATGCGGTCCTATATTAAAAAGATATGAATCTGGTAAAGGCGTCAGTGCACCCAGATATTGTGCTTTTGGTGTCAGGCCAGCAAGTGCATTCATACAGTAACCCCTCTGTGGTATTGTGGAGGAGTGCCGGGGTGGACCATGCGGTCAGGGCCGGTGCTAGACTATTTTGCGCCCTAGGCAAGACCAGCTACTTGCACTCCACCCCAAAAAAAAAAGACACAACATGAAACTGCTAAATCTCTTTTTATTTAAGAATAAAGTTTGAAAAGCACCAATAGTAAAGGTAAAATAAATATAAATAAACTGTATTAAACCATTTTAAATTAACTCTATTAAACAAATTAAAATTAACTGTATTGAACAAATATAATTTAACGGAAAAAAAAATAAGAGTTGCCACGTAAGTTTCAATTTCAGACACATCAAAATTTCACTTTGCGTGCCTTGTCCTTTGCAAATTTTCATCATGCGTGTATATATATATATATATATATATTATATATATATATATATATATTGCCCAGGCCAGCCAGGGGCGGATCCAGAGGGGGGGCAATGGGGCAATTGCCCCCCCCCCGAGAAAATCGCCGCCAGTGTTCTCCTCTTCTCCCTACTGACGAGCGGCCGCTGACACGCAGCTTGGTCGCTCGCCTGGGACGAGAACCACCTGACCACCACCTGACCAGCCGCGTGATCTCGCAAGAACACGGCTGCGCGGCTGGTCAGGTGGTTCCCAGCAAGCGACCAAGCTACATGTCAGTGGCCACTCGCCTCGTGGGGGGCCGGGGAGAAGAGGAGAACGCCGACGGAGCCTGGCCTGGACCAGCAAAGAGGTGAGGTGAGAGCTGGGGGCAAATATACCCATGAAGCCGTGGGAGAGATATACCCATGGAGCTGGGGGCAAATATACCCATGAAGCGGGGGGGAAATATACCCATGGAGCTGGGGGCAAATATATCCATGGAGCTGGGGGCAAATATACCCATGGAGCTGGGGGCAAATATACCCATGGAGCTGGGGGCAAATATACCCATGAAGCGGGGGGCAATATATATATGGAGTGGGGGAAATATAGCTATGGAGTGGGGGCAAATATACCCATGGAGCTGGGACAAATATACCCATGGAGCTGGGGGCAAATATACCCATGGAGTGGGGGCAATATATACCCATGAAGCGGGGGGCAATTATACCCATGGAGTGGGGGCAGACAATATATACCCATGTGAGTGAGCTGGGGCAATATATATCCATGTGAGCTTCCTGGGGGCAATATATATCCATGTGAGCTGGGGGCAATATATAACCATGTTAGCTGGGGGGAAAATATATCCATGTGAGCTGGGGGCAATATATACCCATGTGAGCTGGGGGCAAATATATCCATGTGAGCTGGGGCACCATATACCCATGTGAGCTGGGGGCAACATATACCCATGTGAGCTAAGGGCAAATATACCCATGTGAGCTGCCTGGGGGAAATATATATATCCATGTGAGCTGCCTGGGGCAATACATATATCCATGTGAGTTGGGGCAATATATATATCCATGTGAGCTGGGGCAAATATCTATATCCATGTGAGCTGTCTGGGGGCAATATATATATCCATGTGAGCTGCCTGGGGGCAATATATATCCATGTGAGCTGGGGGCCAATATATCTGCCTGTCACTGCGAACTCAACACCAGCTCTTGGCCAAAACTGGCAGAATGCCCTCCACGAAACCTGTTTTTGGATCCGCCCATGAGGCCAGCTCACATCATGCGTATATATATATATTGTCCAGGCCAGCTCACATCATGCGTATATATATATTGCCCAGGCCAGCTCACATCATGCATATGATGTGAGCTGGCCTGTGCAATATATATATATGCATGATGTGAGCTGGCCTGGGCCTGGGCAATATATATATATTGCCCAGGCCCAGGCCAGCTCACATCATGCATATATATATATTGCACAGGCCAGCTCACATCATGCGTATATATATATTGCCCAGGCCAGCTCACATCATGCGTATATATATTGCCCAGGTAAGCTCACATCATGCGTATATATATATTGCCCAGGACAGCTCACATCTTGCATATATATATTGCCCAGGCCAGCTCACATCATGCGTATATATATATATTGCCCAGGACAGCTCACATCTTGCGTATATATATATTGCCCAGGACAGCTGACATCTTGCGTATATATATATTGCCCAGGCCAGCTCACATCATGCGTATATATATATATTGCCCAGGCCCAGGCCAGCTCACATCATGCATATATATATATAGTCCAGGCCAGCTCGCATCATGCGTATATATATATTGCCCAGGCCAGCTCACCTCATGCGTATATATATATTGCCCAGCCAGCTCACATCATGCGTATATATATATTGCCCAGGCCAGCTCACATCATGCGTATATATATATTGCCCAGGCCAGCTCACATCAGGCATATATATATTGCCCAGGCCCAGGCCAGCTCACATCATACGTATATATATATATATAATGCCCAGGCCAGCTCACATCATGCGTATATATATATGTGTATATATATTGCCCAGGCCAGCTCACATCATGCGTATATATATATTGCCCAGGACAGCTCACATCTTGCGTATATATATATTGCCCAGGCCCAGGCCAGCTCACATCATGCATATATATATATTGCCCAGGCCAGCTCACTTCATGCGTATATATATATTGCCCAGGCCAGCTCACCTCATGCGTATATATATATTGCCAGGCCAGCTCACATCATGCGTATATATATATTGCCCAGGCCAGCTCACATCATGCGTATATATATATTGCCCAGGCCAGCTCACATCAGGCATATATATATTGCCCAGGCCCAGGCCAGCTCACATCATGCGTATATATATATAATGCCCAGGCCAGCTCACATCATGCGTATATATATATGTATATATATATTGCCCAGGCCAGCTCACATCATGCGTATATATATATTGCCCAGGCCAGCTCACCTCATGCGTATATATATATTGCCCAGGCCCAGGCCAGCTCACATCATGCGTATATATATATTGCACAGGCCAGCTCACATCATGTGTATATATATATTGCCCAGGCCAGCTCACATCATGCGTATATATATTGCCCAGGTAAGCTCACATCATGCGTATATATATATTGCCCAGGACAGCTCACATCTTGCGTATATATATATTGCCCAGGACAGCTCACATCTTGCGTATATATATATTGCCCAGGCCAGCTCACATCATGCGTATATATATATATATTGCCCAGGCCCAGGCCAGCTCACATCATGCATATATATATATAGTCCAGGCCAGCTCGCATCATGCGTATATATATATTGCCCAGGCCAGCTCACCTCATGCGTATATATATATTGCCCAGGCCAGCTCACATCATGCGTATATATATATTGCCCAGGCCAGCTCACATCATGCGTATATATATATTGCCCAGGCCAGCTCACATCAGGCATATATATATTGCCCAGGCCCAGGCCAGCTCACATCATACGTATATATATATATAATGCCCAGGCCAGCTCACATCATGCGTATATATATATATGTATATATATATTGCCCAGGCCAGCTCACATCATGCGTATATATATATTGCCCAGGCCAGCTCACCTCATGCGTATATATATATTGCCCAGGCCCAGGCCAGCTCACATCATGCATATATATATATTGCCCAGGCCAGCTCACTTCATGCGTATATATATATTGCCCAGGCCAGCTCACCTCATGCGTATATATATATTGCCCAGGCCAGCTCACATCATGCGTATATATATATTGCCCAGGCCAGCTCACATCATGCGTATATATATATTGCCCAGGCCAGCTCACATCAGGCATATATATATTGCCCAGGCCCAGGCCAGCTCACATCATGCGTATATATATATGTATATATATATTGCCCAGGCCAGCTCACATCATGCGTATATATATATTGCCCAGGCCAGCTCACCTCATGCGTATATATATATTGCCTAGGCCCAGGCCAGCTCACATCATGCATATATATATATTGCCCAGGCCAGCTCGCATCATGCGTATATATATATTGCCCAGGCCAGCTCACCTCATGCGTATATATATATTGCCCAGGCCCAGGCCAGCTCACATCACGCATATATATATATATATTGCCCAGGCCAGCTCACTTCATGTGTATATATATATTGCCCAGGCCCAGGCCAGCTCACATCATGCATATATATATATTGCCCAGGCCAGCTCACATCATGCATATATATATTGCCCAGGCCAATCCCCTGGTGGAGATAGGGGGTTCATTTGAACCCCGATATCTCCAGGCAGCTAGGGGGTCATGGAGGGTGTCAATCGAAAGGCCTGAGCATGGCCTTTCGAATGATACCCAACATGACCAGGTATAAAGTAATAAATAAAAAATAAAATAAAAACATGTATTTTTTTGTGTGTTATTTTTATTAATGCAGCAATATTGTTCACATTTCAATTATAATGTGAACGATGATGCACTAATGATTTTTTTATATGGGGTGCGTTTGCTATACATCACGTAATTCCCCCCACAAAATGTAACAAGTCCCAATTTCTAATTTTTGTACAAGCACACCCCATAGAAAACATAACCGCAAACGCTCATGTGCTAAAATGTGAAAAAAAAAAACTTTATACACTGCAGATGATTAAAAATTCTATTTTTATTGCATTTTTTGTCATAATATACAGGCAGGACATGACGTATACATATAAAAATGATATATTATGAATCTGCGGCGTCTGCCGGAAAGAATGATATCTAATATGTCTGGGTCATTTAATAAAATGTGGCTTTAAATCGCGTTTAAACATGATGAGGGAAAGTGGTAAAAATGAGCTGAGCACACAGCAGTGAAATGCAGCATATTAGAGGAAGATTAAGTAGAGAAATTAACACTTCTCAGAAGCAGACACCACACCCTCAGTATAGTCTACATACATACAATGTATCAAATTCATTAGACCAGACTAAAAACACCTGTTGTTTATGCCGTTTGAAAACACAGGTCATTTAGAGGTGAGAATCTTTGCACGAACACATTAGTTTTTAATTCAATATCTAATAAACCGTTGCTTATAATATCCTGCAGTAAAGAGTCTCTTTATTTCTAGATTTTTTAGTATTTTTTAAGCATTTTTTATACTTTTTTAAAAAAAAATTGTGAACTCGAACAGAACACGCCAAAAAGTTCGAAGTTCGTGAACTTGCGAACGGCCAAAGTTCGAATCGAACTCCGAACTGATCGAACCGAACAGCTCATCCCTACTTTCAGTATTGTTTCCTAATTTCTGTTTATAGTCAGCCCTTTTCCAGTCCCGCTCTCCTTGTCTTTATTTTGGTGTTCTGCATATCTTTCTGTCCAGTCCAGTTCCTGTACTGTCCATCTACCTATTTCTCAGTCCTGTCTGCTTGTATGCTTTGCCCTATTATTGTGTATATTAGACATGTGCACAGCACAAAATTTAGTTTTGAACTAATGGATTAGTCCTAAAACACAATTGTTGCTGAAGAAATTCGTTTTCAGTTATTTAGTATTAAAACAAATTTCATTCATCCAAAAACCGGCGTATACAAATTAATATTGTAGCAGTGGCTCCTCAGAGGGCTGAGATAGGCTGCTTGTTACAGTAGCTCTCACTCTCAGCACAATGTGTCAGGCAAAGCTGCTACAGTAACTGACTGGTGCTCACACAGCGCTCAGAGTTTCAGTAAAACTAGTAAATACTATTTTTATATATAAGAGGTTATAACAATATTATTTCCTTGTTTTACTGAAACTCTGAGAGCTGTGATGAGCAGCAGTCAGTTACTGTAACAGCTGAGCCTGACACATTGTACTGAGAGATAATGTAAAAAGCAGCTGATCTCAGCGCTCACAGCCACTGGATTTGAAGGGCTAAAAAAAATTCTCCTCTCTGTATAATGTATAGAACATCCACCTGCATTAATTAATACCCTCTCTGTATAGAACATCTTACTGCATTGGCATGTGGAGGGTGCAGAACGTCGGAATGCAATGCTTATCCAGCACAGGAGAGGGAACTTTTACTTAAACTTTGTATCTCTGTGGGGGAGACAGACAGGATTATAAAAGCATGGAGGAGAGAGAATATTAACGTGAAATGGTCTGAAAGCTCAGAGAAGAGATGACTGGCACAAATTTATTTATTTTATAAAATAAAGCACTTTAAATCCAGGGAAAACACTCAAATAAATCACACTGAAGGCTCATAATGACAGAGTAACTGGGAGAGCTGGATACCAACTGTATCAGGCGTAAAAAAAACTTTATAACAAGCAGCACTGGGAGAGGAGAGGGACTTTATATAAAACGTGTATTATAGATGAGGAAAGGGGGATAGTGATCCTGGATAATATAAAATGTATCAGACCTAAGCTCCTATTCAGAGCGGGAGGGGAGATAACACATGTTTTATAAAATCCCTCTCTTCTCCCAGCGCTGCTTGTGATTAAGGGTTTTTTACTATCCAGCCCTCCCTGTTACACTCTGTCATTAGCTTTCAGTGTGATTTATTTGAATGTTTTCCTTCTCCAGCTGCTTTTGTCATCTTGTCTGCCTCATAGACATGCAAGGGTTAAGTAAAGGTTTCCTCTCCTGTGCTGGCTGTCTGCGCTGCGAGTGAGTATTCTGGAGCTCTATCACTGTCAGTTTTTCGGGTAGGGGGTCTGGAGGGATTACACATACAAACTTTTTCTGTAGCTCACTCAATGTAATATTACAAAAAGAACTGAAACTAAAATGTAATGCATTTTCCTTTAGTTTATTTCGTTTTTTGGACTGAGCAGTTTTGTATCTCTTGAGTCATACGAAAACTAAATTATCCCAAAATTCGGACTAGATCGTTTTAGTACTAAAACGAATGCACATGTCTAGTGTATATATATAATCAGTCCCATTCCTGTCTCTCTCAAACCAGTTATACATTATTCATTGTCACCTTTTGGTTTAGTCAATGTTCTGTCAACCTACCTGTTTCTCAGTCCTATCTGCTTTGTATGCTTTGTTCTATTGTGAATATCCAATCAGTCCCATTCCTGTCTCTCCCAGCTGTTATACATTAGAGTGTCCCCCTTGGTTTATCCCTGTCATTGTTGTTCCTTGTTTAAATAAACCTTCTGTTGCATATTACTCTTGTAAACCACCTCCCTCCACCTTTATCACTGTATAGTGGGCTTGAAATGACCACCCCGTACACTGAATCCTTGACAGAGGATTGGTACCTGCATATAACACATCACCGCACTAATTCACACCAAGGTGAGCCGTTCAAACAACACCCGAGTCAGGAGTGTGTTGGGGTCCTGTCGCCACGTACCTATCCCAGTAGAACCAGGATCTAAGGAAAGCCTCCAGTTGACCTCTTTCTAGGGCCACTACGTTATCTCCCTTAGCAATTCAACTTTGGAAACCCAGTCTCGCCAGGTGGGTATGGTTCTCTTCCCCCAATGAAGTGATATCAGAAGTTTTGCCGCAGTGATAAGCATAAAAGAAACCGAGGCACGCATATTCCGTACTGACGTCGGGAATTTCAACAGAAGGTAAGTGGAGGGGGCGAACGGGAAAACAAAGTCTGTAATGGTGTGAATAGCGTCGTGCACCATCTTCCAGAAAGGAGTGAGAGAAGGACAGTCCCACCAGATATGAAGGAAACTGCCTGTGGATGTTGGACATCTCCAGCAGGTCGAAGTACGATGTGGCATCGCGCAACTTATCTGGTCAGGGGTCCAATACCAGAATGTGAGGATTTTATAAGCATTCTCAGCACATTTAAGGGCCGGTGAGCTATTGTGGATCAGTGTATAAGAATTGGACCAGTCCTCTTTCGAGAAAGTATCGTCGAGGAGTGCATGCCACCTGTCTTGAAAGTTGGACGTGCCCCAATTCGCCGATTGCAACAGACCATTTAAAACTGAAATACTCCTAGCCAGCGGAAGGCCTAACCGATAAATTTTCTCCAAGAGCGTAAGGGGCGGGTAAGACTGAAGCCCGCCTTCAAGGATGTCAAGTAGGAAGAAATTTGAGCATAATTAAACTTCTCGAGGAAGGAGGGAGGAGTACCGTCAGCAGTAGCTTTAGTAAAGGTGGTTTTCCATTCTTCAGATAAGGGAAAACAATGAGTCTGTCTGGTAAATCAAATCGTCTCTTTAGAGCCTCACTCACCCCTGATGTCACATCCTCGGTCCCTGGGGCTCCCCGGCACCTGGCAGCACCGTCCTTGCTGCTCGCTGGCTGGGTGCCTAGTGATATGCCAGCCCGGAGCGATCACGTGATGGTCTGGGAGGCGGGGTGCGACATGATGATGTGGAGCCGCCAAGTTAAAAAAAGCCAGTATGTCACACTTACTTGTTGCCCTGACGTGGGGTTACTTCCCCAGTGCTTTACTAACCAACTCACAATATAAGTGTCACGTGCCACGCCGCCGCCGGCGGAAGAAAGGCAGATCTGGTGCTGCACCATCCTGATTTCCCCAGGCAACACCCTTCATGCCCTGCCTTGCTGGGAATTGCTTCCAGAGACTCATACTAGCAGGATCAGCAGGTGCACCTAATGAGGACCTGCAATGACTATTTAGCAGAGGCACGCCTGTCCCATGATGCTTCTGCATTTTGCTTGCAAAGTGCCAACACTTCCAGTCTGACATCAAGCCTGTCCAGAAGCTCCATAGCTGATCCTGATATCTGTGTACCGAACCCCTGGCTTTCCCCCTGGACTCTGCATTCTGGATCACCCCTACTGGTATTGTGCCTCGAGACCCCTTTATTTCACCCGTCCCAAGACTTCCCTTCAGCACTCCCCAACCAGAGACTTTCCAGTATTGCTTCTCCATGTTTATTGTTTTCCTTTAATAAATCCCCATTTGATTTGCAACATCTCAAGTATTTCCTGTGTATCACTTGCACCCTGGGCTTGCAACCTCGACCTGTGGCACTACACGTGACATAATGCAGAAGCCCACCAGCGAGCCCGCAGTGATACCAGCCATGAAACAGTTAATTAAGGAAACCTTCCAGGAACTGTTTAACCATTTGCTGGACATTCTGAATAATCTGCTGCAGAGGATGTGGGGCCCATCTCCTAAGGTGTGTTCTCCTGGAGCCAAAATGGTTCATGGCCCCTTATCTGCAGAGGAGCGCACCAGGCGGTACAAAGCTGATCTCTGCCTGTACTGTGGACAGGATGGACATTTTTTGCCGGTCTGCCCAATAAGACCACCAAAAAATACTTTTGCAAAGAAATCTCCCACAGCAAAGACCGCTCCAAGATCTGCTCCCCTGGCTAATCAGACACCTGTATCCAAGCCAGTCGTCAGAAAGCCAGCTACCAAAAAACCATTGCCTTCCAAACCCAGAGGGGCTTTGCCATCCAAGCCCCCCATTTCTAAACCACTTGCTGTTTTTCCATATATCAAGTCTGAAGTAGCCAAATCAGAAGAAAATGGTTTGCTGGAACCCATGGAGGTAGAGCCTGCCACAGAGGAGGATCCGGTAACCTATATGGAAACAGCTCCCACTGACTACATGGAAGCTGACTTGCCTGAACCTATGGACCTTATGATGTTACAGAGTCCTGGTGTAACCTCCACTTCCAATTGGCATATCCTCGCCTCCACTGTTGCTCTAGCACCGGAAGCAACTCTCAGCAGTACCAGCCAAGCAAAGTCTGTTCCAAGTTCAATGAGTCACGGTACTGCTGCTACTCGTGCTTCTGATCCGGTTCCCCCCACTGACCCAAAGGGGGTTGAGCCAGAAAAGCCCAAGTGCGCTGCCCAGCCGGAGCGCGAGAAGCCCAAGTGCGCTGCCCAGCCGGAGCGCGAGAAGCCCAAGTGCGCTGCCCAGCCGGACCTCGAGAAGCCCAAGTGCGCTGCCCAGCCGGAGCGCGAGAAGCCCAAGTGCGCTGCCCAGCCGGAGCGCGAGAAGCCCAAGTGCGCTGCCCAGCCGGAGCGCGAAGACCCTGAGATACCCGCTGCCCAAGCTGGAGTACCAACAATTGTGCCAGATTCCAGAGCAAGGCCCACTACTCCCAGCCAGCATGTTCTGAAAATCAATTCTCCTGCACAAGACCAAATGCCTGCAAATTCCAGGAAGGCGACCAAGCTCCCTCAGGGCTCTCTGGGTTGCGGTGCCACCACTGCCAAGGCCGCTGACCCGGCTCCCTCCACTGTCTCAAAGGAGGTCGAGCAAGGAGACCCTAGAGCTTCCATTTGGCAAAATGAAGTGCCTGAAAATCCCTGGAGGTTGACCAAACCCCCTCAGGGCTCTCTGGGTTGCAGTGCCACTGATGCCAAGGTCACTGACCCGGCTCCCTCCACTATCTCAAAGGAGGTCGAGCAAGGAGACCCTAGGGCTCCCATTTGGAAAAAGGGAGTGCCAGTCCAGGAAGTTGCCAATCCATCCGTGAAATCTCCACAGATTCTTACTGTTGTCAACACCCTTGCTGCTCAAGTTGGTACCTTCACCAGAATAATAGAGAGCATCAAGGTAAACCACGAGGCCTTACAGTCCCAGGTGCAGGAGATCCAGGCCTATGTCCAAGCGCCGGCTGAGAACATCACCGACCCACAATCCATGGCAGAGCTACTCCCTGCTGCTGATTCGGATTCAGATGGTGAACCATCTCTTCAGACAGCACGGCGTAGCCAAGGGCCACCTGGTCGAGGATGGTCATACCTGGGCACCACAAGTTCTATGCCGGCTGCCAATCCAGCCACTTACCGGTGTACATCTGTCACTCCTAGGAGGGTTCCTGGAGTATCCAAAGTGGACTGTCCAATTCCCCATACCAGGAACGTGAAGTCTAAACCTGGTTCCGTGACTCCTGTACCGGACCCCACTACCGGCAGAACCACCACTAATAGGAAAGTAACCCAGCTCCCTCAGGGCTCTCCGGGTCACTGTGCCGCAGCCTCCGATACCCCTGACCCGGTTCCCTCCTTATCTATGGAGGTTGAACCAGGAAGCCCCGAGGTACCCAATCCCGGCCAACTGCCATTGGGTAAGAGCATGGTGATTGAAGACCACCGTAAGACCGACTCCTTGCTATCCGGTTGTGTCCTTGCCTCTAACGGGACTTTGGTGCGTACAGAGGATCTTGAGAGAATTGAGGAGGCCCTGCGGCAAAGGAAAGCTGCAGATGTGCCTGCAGAATCAATTTTGGCATTAACCGCTGCAGCGCCTGTCACTCTCAGCCAGCAATCAGCTCCTCACTACCAACCAGAGCTGGACTTTATTCCCCTGGAATCCAGTGAGGAGGAAGCTGTTGACCCTGCTACCAAAGAGCCTGCATATGGACAAACAACCTGTACTGTCATGGCACTGGACCGTGCTGAAGTTCAGCGACTTTTAGAGCCATTCCATTCCCTCACCTCTGAGGGGACAGTTATAAAGGTAGAAGACCTCCCCACTTATGAAGCAACCTTAGACACCCGGAGGGTGTTCTTTGAGGGGGGCAACTGTCACGTGCCACGCCGCCGCCGGCGGAAGAAAGGCAGATCTGGTGCTGCACCATCCTGATTTCCCCAGGCAACACCCTTCATGCCCTGCCTTGCTGGGAATTGCTTCCAGAGACTCATACTAGCAGGATCAGCAGGTGCACCTAATGAGGACCTGCAATGACTATTTAGCAGAGGCACGCCTGTCCCATGATGCTTCTGCATTTTGCTTGCAAAGTGCCAACACTCCAAGTCTGACATCAAGCCTGTCCAGAAGCTCCATAGCTGATCCTGATATCCGTGTACCGAACCCCTGGCTTTCCCCCTGGACTCTGCATTCTGGATCACCCCTACTGGTATTGTGCCTCGAGACCCCTTTATTTCACCCGTCCCAAGACTTCCCTTCAGCACTCCCCAACCAGAGACTTTCCAGTATTGCTTCTCCATGTTTATTGTTTTCCTTTAATAAATCCCCATTTGATTTGCAACATCTCAAGTATTTCCTGTGTATCACTTGCACCCTGGGCTTGCAACCTCGACCTGTGGCACTACACGTGACAATAAGCAGACACTTCCTGTGTTCAGGAAGTGTCTGCTTATATTGTGAGTCAGACAGGTTACTGCAGAGAGAGAGCTGGTACTCTCACATCATTGCACATTTATATGGTTTGTCAAGCTCCCCCTGGAAAGGCATAAGGACGTCTGCTACCAAGAGGATCCCTTGGGCTGTTGGGTGGCCAAAAATAACCCAGAATTGGAACACACAGAGCCAGTTGGGCTCAAAACAATGTGAGTGGGACCAATAAGTGAGGCAAATTATATGATTGAAAACTGTACAATCTGCACCATAATGTCTCTTTCCTTTTTTTGAGGTTTCAAATGAATATCCAAACATAAGAAGTACCATCGAGATTCTGCGTGCGCTGGACTATTGTATATGTTTTTGTTTGAAGGCTAATACTGACCTGGCTTTGTGTGAGAACCACGCTTTATATATTGACCCTGCTTTGTCTGAGAACAATGCTCCTGATATTGACCCTGCTTTGTCTGAGAACCATGCTGTATAACCTGACCCTGCTTTGTCTGAGAACCACGTTCTTGATACTGACCAGGTTTTGTCTGAGGCTCACACTCCACATTTTGACCCGGCTAGTCTTGGTAGCCTTGTGCCTTGCATCATCCTTGGTATAAGGATAACCCTCTTTCCTGGTATTAAAATCAGCACGGCTGGGGCCTGTGTGTTTCTAACCTGTGGTCTGTTAACCCTTTCTGTCTGTGGCAAGTCCCTGATGTTATCTAGTTTTGCCTACCATTCAAGGATCGGAGGGGTAGATAGGGCTCTGTATACAGGGACTGAGTTCTTGCTATCAGGGGGATCCATGACACCTGGGGCAAAACCCGGATTATGACGGAGAGGTAAATGTGGAGAGACTGCCGAAGTCAGCGCATACGGGAGATGCCTTTTCCTCCATATCCGGAAAGGTCTCAAGAAGGAGGCTCCATGGAAGGTTGCGGTCCGGTAAGTACCGGGGTCTGATCCAGGGCAATGTCCAGATTGGGCTACCATGAGGCGTTCCTCTAGGTCCAAACACAATCTGTCTGAGGGAGAGGACAACCAGTCCAGGAGACGAGTCAAGTGAACAGCGTGATAGTAGAACCTCGCGTCTGGCATCATCAATCCCCCATTGTGTCTTAGATCTACAGAGGGTCCCGAAACTCACCCGTGGTCTCCCCTTAGGCCAAATTAAAGTAAGGGCTGCAGCCTGGAAAGCAGTTAAGAAACTAACAGGTAAGGCTAAGGGGACTGTCTGCATGACATAGAGAAGGCGGGGCATGATGTTCATTTTCAAAACGTTAATTCGACCGAGTCAGGATATGTATTTACAGGTCCATTGGGAAAGATCTGATTTAACAGGGGCTTATAATTCAAATCAAGCAAGCACGAGAGCGAGGATGTCAGCCAAATTCCAAGATATTTCATTTTATCCTCACACCAAGGGAATGGAAACAGCTGTCTCAATTAAGGGAGGTGGCAGATTGACGTTGAGCATTTCGGATTTATCAGGATTAGTTTTGAAGCCGGAGAATCGGCCAAAATCTGCAATCGTCTGAATGACAGCAGCCAAGAAAGATTCAGCTTTCATGAGCATAAACAAGTCATCCACATAAGCGGAGGCCACATGCGGAGACATCATCCCTGGGAGTAAAACAATGTCCGTGTTAGTATAAACAGCTTTGAGAAGAGGCTCCAGTGATAGCGCAAACAAAAGAGGCGAGAGCGGACATCCTTGTCGTGTACCATTATGAATCACAATGGCCGGGTCAAGAGCACAATTGATATGAACCCGAGCTGTGGGGTTGTCATAAAGGGCAAGAATCCAATTAAGATAGTCGGTCAGCCGGGAACTCTAAGAGTCGCAGAACCGTGAACAAGTAAGACCAACAAACACGGTCAAATGCCTTTTCGGCATCGGTTGATAACAGCAACAAGTCTTCTCCGGAGTGCTTCGCCAGGGTGATAGCATTCAGGACCCTAGATGTGGCGTCCCTCGCCTCCCTACCAGGGATGAATCCCACATGGTCGGGTTGTACCAGAGTAGGAAGGAAAGGTTTAAGCCGCTCAGCAAGTAATTTGTCTTAAATCTACAAGTCTGCATTCATTAGGGAGATTGGTCAATTTTTATTTTGTTGGGGTCCCTCCCTGGCTTAGGGATAACGGCAATGGTCGCGGCCTGTCATGCCGCAGCCCTGAGAGCCTGCTGTGGCCAGCCTGGGTCATTAGCTCTCCATACCTGCTTTCCACATAAGGGTTAACTCTTGTTCTAGAAGCCTGTGTGTTTTGCATAAATACCTGATTACGCCCTCCCATCCTCACTCTTCCATTTTGTTTATTCTCCTTCCTGAAGTCAGAGGTCCTGAGAGTTCCCTCATTGTTTTGGTTCCTATTACTTTATTTACCTGCTCTGCTATACACACCAGTTATTCCATCCTTGCTGTGTCTGCATTACCTGTTTCCTGCTTGCTGGACAATCCACTGCGTGGCCCACTATCCAGTGGATCCAGAGACTCTCAAGTGGCTTCCAGCCCTCAAGCTCTCTCCAAGGAGGCCAGCCTTCAATCAAGGTACATTTGCCTAAGGCTCCTGCTTCTCATCAAGTGGATCTGGAGAGAGACTGCGTGGCCCACCATCCACTTGCTTGTGCTTCTTTATTACTACCTGTATTGTGCTAAGACTGTTTCCTGTGAACCATATCTACAATACAAAGCTTTATCTTGCCAATACAGCTTCCATTTGTCTGTCTGCCTGCACACCCCTAGCGCTTGGGATTATATCACCACAGAGGCCGTGCCATGGCTCCTTCATGGCGCAAGCCTGACACGGCCAGTGTTTGAGGGTGGAAAGAGACACCCATCCCCACCGAGCAGAATGTGCAGAGCGTGGGACAGTAAGACAGGC